>OY992891.1:81802899-81965399 GCA_963921405.1 Cepaea hortensis
GTTTGTTTGTTGTTTTTTGTTTTTTTTTTTGGGGGGGGGGGTTAAATTAATATTAGTTATTCCCCCCCCCCCCACTTTCCCTTCTCCTTCCTTCTTCGTATCATCTGCTCGGCAATGTGCAGGTCGTCATATTTAAAAAAAAATAATAATAATATGCACATTGTAATGTACATGTCTAGAGGAATATCTCAATGCTGGAGGCCGTGCCTGGGGATAATGATCGCAGTTTCACGACGTGGTGTTACTAAGAGGGAGAAATGGTCAAAACGACGAAGGTAGCATGACATGGTCCTCGCGGATTAACCGGATTGTCAAACATTCAAACAGCTGCTGTAAGAATAAGGATTTGTCCAGCAGTTACCTACACTCAAGGTCATACAAGAAAGAATTCAACATAAAATAGATGAGGAAGTAGCTGAAGAACAATTTGGGTTCCGCAAAAACAGCGGCACCAGAGAAGCAATCATCTGTTTGAGGATGTTAATTGAAAAATATATAGAAGTTCAAAAACATATGTATGTTTGTTTTATAGACTACAAGAAAGCGTTTGATAGAGTACAACATGACAGACTAATTACGTGCCTTCAAGATATAGGAGTAGACGGAAGGGACATCAGACATACTGATGTTACTATCAGAAAGTGAGCAAGAGTTGCAAGACCTAGTGGAAGAAGTAAACAGGCACAGTGCAGACTGTAGCTTAGATATTAACATCCAAACAACAAAAACTATGATAATTAGCAGTGAAAAGGAAAGTCATCAATGAACATCACAGTAAACGGGCAGATACTAGAACAAGTAACAAGTTTCTCTTATCTTGGACATATAATAACAGATGATGGCAGAAGTGAAATGGTAATCAAAAAGAGAATAGGAATGGCCAAAAATGCTTTCAACGGCATGAAATCAGTATTAACATCTAGAGAGATTAATAGCGCATTAAATATGAGAATTGTCAAATGCTACGTATATTCAATGCTACTGTATGGCGCGGAAGCCTGGACATTGAACAAGCAACTAGAAAGTCGCATAGAAGCCCTGGAGATGTGGATATACAGGCGAATATATCATATTTCATGGAAACAAAAACAATCAAATGCAGAGGTCCTAGAAAAACTGGGAATAAAGAGAGAGTTGATGAAAGAAATAATGAGGAGACAATTGAAATATTTTGGCCACGTTAAAATACATGATACTCTTGTAAAACCCATACTGGAAGGTAGACAAGAGGTAGACAACGATACAAGTGGGAAGATAACATCAAGAGATGGACGAACATCAGCCTGACAGAATGTACAGTCAAGGCGAGAGACAGACAGTGTCTGAGATCCATTGCAGCCAACCTTCATTGCGGAGACGGCACCTGATTGATTGATTGACCTACCACCGAGTCAATGCCGACACACTTTCAGTGCATTGCGAGGTCATGAAAAGCAGGGTTGCATGTTAAAAAAGAGGGAAATCCTGAATAGGTCAGGTCGAGGACAACATTAAACAGGTTTGTTCACTTGAGGACATCATTCAACAGGTGTGATCACTTGAGGACATCATTGAACAGATGTGTTCGCTTGAGGACATCATTGAACAAGTTTGTTCAATTGAGGACATCACTCAACAGATGTGTTCACTTAAGGACATGATGCAACAAGTTTGTTTACTTGAGGACATCATTTAACAGGTTTGTTCATCTAAGAATATCATTCAACCGGTTTGTTCACTTGAGGACATTATTCAGGTTTTTTTTTTTCATTTTAAGACATCATTCAACAAATTTGTTCAATTGAGGATATCATTCAACAGATGTGTTCACTTGAGTTCATCATTCAAGAGGTTTTTTTTCACTTAAGGACAACATTCAAGAGGTCATTTCACTTGGGGGAATCATTAAATAGGCGTGTTCACTTGAGGACATCAATCAACAGATATGTTCACTTGAGGACATTATTCAAGAGGTTTGTTCAATTGAGGACATCATTCAACAGATGTGTTCACTTTAGTACATCATATTAACAAGTTTGTTCAATTAAGGACATCACTCAACAGATTTGTTCACTTAAGAACATAAAATAACAAACAATTACAACATATGTACAGATATACGCACCATGTAATGCAAACAATAATGAGCAAGAATGCGAGGACTTCTACGAAGACATACCTGACGTGCTAAATAAAATAGATAAGCAGGACAACATCATAGTTATGGGAGACTTCAATGCAAGACTAGGACATACCAGAGTGGGCATAGAAAAACATCTTGGTGCATTTGGAGATCAGCAAAATGAAAGGAATGATAACGGAAGTAGACTTATAGAGTTTTGCAGCCAACACGACCTCTATATAGCAAACACATTCTATAAACATAAAGATTCACAAGTATACACTTGGTATAAATGGAACGATTTACATACTAAAAGTCAAATTGATTTTATATTAACAAGAAATAACGGAAAGAGAATTATATTAGATGCAAGGGCAGTGCCCAATTTCAGTATAAACACAGACCATAAAGCAGTCGTTGCCACAATAAGAACCATCAGAAGAAGAAAACAAAGGGCAGGAAAATACATGCCATGCGAATCAGTAAACTTAAAAAAACCTTAAAGACGAGGCAGTAAGGGGAAATTATGAGAAAGAACTAACTGAACTCTTTGTAAAATTACCTACAGAAAGAAAAACAGTGGAAGAAAAATGGGAGATGTTCAAATCAAGCATTTTAAATACTGCAAAAATAACATGTGGAACCACGAAAAAACGCAAATCACGGTTAAAGAAAATAACAAGTTGGTGGAATGCTGAAGTAAAGAAAGCGGTAAATGACGAAAAGGAAAAATATAAAAAGTGGTTGAAGAGTAAACAGGAATGTGATTACATAGAATATAGAATAGCGAGAAGACATGTAAGTAGAATAGTAAAGAGGACAAACAAAAAGACTGGGAAGAGTATGGAGAAACCCTAAATAAAAACTACAAGGAGGCAACTAGAAACTTCTACAAAAAGATAGGTGCAGTGCGAACCAGAGGAGAATCCTTTGACCCAACTGAAATAATTAACAGCGAAAATGGAGAACCAATAAGTGAACAAAAACAAATCCTAATAAGATGGAAGCAGTATTTCGAACAACTTCTCAACATCGCATCAGATGTCACAGGAATTCAAGAGTCCTACACAGATGTCACCGAAGAACTAGAACCAAACATACTAAAAGAAGAAATTATAGACGCCATCAGATTAGCCCCATTGAACAAATCACCGGGACAGGATGAAATACCAAATGAACTAATTAAAGCAGCAAGAAAAGTAGGAACAGCTTGGCTACATAGACTATTCAACCAACAGACACCACGAGACTGAGGAAACGCCATAATTATCCCAATTTGGAAAAACAAAGGCAGCAAAAGAGACTGCACACAATACAGAGGCATTTCACTGTTGAGTCATACCGGGAAAATATTTTGCAAAGTTCTTGGAAAAAGATGACGAACTTCTTTAGAACCCCAGCTAAGCGAAACACAACTTGGATTTAGGAAAAACAAACGATGCACAGGTGCCATTTTTGCGCTTAGACAACTTATAGAAAAATCAATCGAATTCAATGAAAAACTCTATTTAGCCTTTATCGACCAAGAAAAGACATTCGATAGAGTAGACACAAACAAGCTGTGGAAATCCTTAAACAATACGGAGTGAGTACTTATCTAACAAACCTATGTAGAAGTTTATACAACAACAGTGAATGCATAGTGTGAGCAACTGGAGGACACTAAGAACCCATGATCATAAGATCTGGAGAACGACAAGGTTGTGTTCTGTCCCCTCTCTTGTTCATAATATATATAGACAATATATGTAAAGAAACCAGCCAAACAGAGACCACAAGAACACCGCATGACGAGAACACAGAAGAAGAACCATCTGCAAATCTAACCATTAGAGAACTCCCGTTTGCGGACGACCAAGCACTAATAGCAAAATCAGAAGCTGGATTACAAGATCACATGAATAGTCTAAACGAAATGTGTAGGAAACATAACATGAAAATTAGCACAAGTAAAACAGAAGTATTGACTATAACTAAAGAAGAAAAATCAACAGCGATTCGCCTAAACGAACATCACTTGAGACGAGTAAACTGTTTCAAGAAGACGAGTTCGAAATTAGATGCAATAAGGCAAACCAACTCATTGGACAAATGGCACAAATACTAAAGAACAAACATGTATCAGTAACTACTAAGAAAGCACGTTACAATACAATCTTCCTACCAACTCTATGTTACCAATACCAAACCTGGACAATGACCGAAAAAAAAGAGAAAACAAAAATCACAACAACAGAAATGAGATTCCTGAGAAGAATACTCAATGTATCAAGAAGAGATAAGATCAGAAATGAAGAAATCAGAACTAAAGTGGGGGTTAAAGCAGCATTAGATTTTATTAGAAAGCAGCAAGTCAAATGGTTTGGCGATGCAAGTAGGTTACCAGTCAACAGCATACCACAACAAGCAATAATGTACAGACCAGGAAGAGACAGGAAGAGGCCGACCCCGTAAATGTTGGACGGAGGGAATAGCAGAGTCCATTGGAATATCGATATATGAAGCCCATAATCGGTCACTCTCACGAAGTTTATACTTCACCTCGACACCGCAAGGTACAAGAGGAACATGATGAGATGAGAGATAAGATGAGAGTTCATATAAGAATATCATTCAACCGGTTTGTTCACTTTAGGAAATCATTCAAGAGGTTTTTTTCACTTGAGGACATCAACCAACAGATGTGTTCACTTTAGGATATCATTCAAGAAAATTGTTCAATTGAGGATATCATTCAACGATGTGTTCACTTTAGTACCTCATTAAAGAGTTTTTGTTTTCACTTGAGGACAACATTCAAGAGGTTTTTTTTACTTGGGGGAATCATTAAATAGATGTGTTAACTTGAGGACATCAATCAACAGATGTGTTCAGTTAAGGACATCATTCAACAAATGTGTTCAATTGACGACATCATTCAACAGATGTGTTTACTTTAGTACACCATTCAAGAAGTTTTTTCACTTGAGGACATCATTAAAGAGTTGTTGTTTTTTTTCACTTGAGGACAACATTCATCAAGTTTGTTCAATTGAATACATCGAAGCTGGTAAATAATGGATACAAATTCCCTTAGTGTGTCGTGCATAATTGTCAGCATGCATCAGACTTTACGAGGAGTGCAGACAGCAAAATCTGATAATTCTAAAGTCAGAAGTAGACGCTTTAAATTTGAGAATTTTTCTGAAAGCGACGTATTCATCTACATTGATGGGTTTGTTTTTGGACATCTGAGAAGCTGGCGGGCTTTTACAGCACAGGTCTGAGGGTGGACCGTGAAGGGACGCTGGTGTCTTCCTCATGACAACTGGTAGCCTGACTATGAAGTATCGGCACTAGTTAAAGCATTAGCCTAGATCAGGGGATCATCAAAATACGGCCCGCGTGCGGGACCCGACCCGCGTGCGGGACCCGGCCCGCGACGTCATTTCATCCGGCCCGCCGACGGTACTCGAACTTGCTTGATATAACGTATGGAACACGAGCGGTTGTGATGTATTTTAAATGTAAATATTATGTTTAGAATAATTGGAGATCTTCACACGTGCGCAGACCTCCTGGCTGCTATGTGACTTAAATTTACTATTGTCAGTTATAAATTACTGTACCTAGATTTTCTTGTTTATTGTAACGTTTGCTTATTTCGCGCCATCCCAAGTCCTTCCCTGGCTCGTGGTAGCGCCGCCTACGCTCTGATGTTACCATGGTTTCCACGGCAACACACACACACATACACACACACACATCTTTCCCTCTCCCAGATGCGTCCAGCTGTCAACACAGGTCCGGTGCTCCAGAAATATTTACTTCTGCTTGCCAGTCTTCCATGTTATAGGTACGTAATGAGGATTTCTTTGTTTGACAGTGATACGTAAGTGATCTACAAGTCTGAATAGAGGCAATAAAGTAGCAAACATAGAATAAAAATACCATAGAAGCCTATCCTTACGCAAATGTTTACGTTTCTCAGGGAACTCAGTGCGATGATCCTGTTTCGCCGGAACCCCTAGCTGCCACTCACGGAACCCTTGTTGAAAAACTCTGCTCTAGGCTGCTTATTTAGGCCGGTCCTATTTATATAGTTTGCGAACCTTATTATGAGATAAATTGTATTACCAAAGATACCTATAAACTTTATATGTACCTTTGGTGAGCCGTAGCTTCACCAGTGACACCTAATCCTCTGCTTTTCCTGTGTTTCAATAGGATTTTAATTATCTTTCGAATTCAATGTCTTCTTCATTTTCAGATCCCGTGTACTTCACTCTTCATTATGACTACTAAGAAAAGAATAGTGGACTCCGAGTGTCGCGTTTTCAATTAAGAATGGGGAGCACAATACTTCTTTGTGGAAACAAAGGACCAGAAAACCAGTTGTGTAATATGCAGCGAACGTGTTGCCGTTTTAAAAGAGTACAATCTTCGACGTCACTACGAAACAAAACATCTATCAACATATTCTATATATATATATTCACTGTTTTCTGGAAAGTTACGCTCTGAGAAATATGAATCCATGAAACGTGGTTTAGAGACACAAAGAGATCTCTTCACGAGAAAGTTTGCTGAAAATAAATGAACCTGTCACTCGTACATGTTACAAAATAATGCATAAGATGGCAGAACGAGGAAAACCGTTTACTGATGGCAACTTCATCAAAGAGTGTATGATGGCAGCAGAAAATGACTTGTGTCCTGAGAAAGCCGATTTGTTTGGAACTATCAGCCTTTCGGAAATTCAGTTGTGCAAAGAACAGAAGAACTTGGAGAGAACATAGTGCTACAGATACGCGAGAAAACTAGGAACTTTGTTGTGGTATTCTCTGGCGCTGGATGATTCTACTGATTTCTCGAGTACGTCACAACTTCTCGTGTTCATTCGTGGTATCACTTTGGACTTTAAGATAACGGAAGAGTTGGCATCCGTTTGCAGCATGCGTGCAACAACAACAACTGGAAAAGACATTTTCATGGAAGTGCAAAACGTTTTGCAAGACTATAACCTTTGGAACAACTTATGTCTGTGAGCAAACATTTTCAAAAATGAAGTATGTGAAGTAAACAAATCGAACGAGATTGACAGATAAACATTTGAAAGCAATTCTCTTGATTGGATGCAGCAATTCCAAACCGTACATTGATGATATCTTGAAAGCCAAATATCAGTTTCACAAATCTCGCTAACCTGTTTTGCTGCTTAGTTTGTGAGATTCGGATATGTGCACACAAGGTCTGATGTAACTATCTTTTTGCTAACGTCGCCTTCTTTGATAACTTGTTTAGTAAATAAATATGTTGGTTGTCTTTGTTTGTTTGTTTGTTTGTTTTTGTGTGTGCATTGCACGCCACTCACCATGATTAACTTAGTTTTTCATCTTTTTTACCAAAGCTTTCGTTTTGGCTTGCAAGTTTTGTTAAAGTTAGGTGATATTCTTTACACGAAGTTTGCTGTCAACACCAGCATTTTTTTGCTGTTGTTGATGTTTTGGCAAGTTTACGTTCAGTAGTTTGCCATTGCTTTCTGAACGACTGGCACCCATACCATTGCGTAAAAAACCAGCGCAACGCAGACTTCTGCCAAATTCCGCGCAGCTGTGTTTCGAACGTGAGTATACGGGATTACAAACCGCGCTCGTATGACACAGAGACCTGCGCAAGTATTGTACAGAATAAGTATCCGGCCTGCGCTTGTCATTTTGTCAGTTATCCGGCCCGCCGTGAAAAATGTTTGGTGACCCCTGGCCTATATGGAGAGACAGCCTTTCACTCAAGCATGCTGTCTTAGTGAATGCCTAGGACGCTCGAGATGTGCTGGTCTCTTAGACAGTGGGTGGAGTCTCTGAGGAGATCAAGTCTGATAAAGATCATTTTCAGTTTTGTGCCAGGACAAGCTGATGTAAGAGGAAATGAACAAGCTGGCAGACTTTAGAGCCGTGTTATTATAAAAACAACGGACGAATAGTGGACAGGTTGACGCAATCCTAATTATGGCTGCGCTGTTGGAAACCGCGATTCGAAACAGTCAGGCACAGAAAAAAAGGCACAAAATAAAATAAAGCAACTGAACCAAGGAATGAGTTCTTCGAATGACTACATACAATCAAAGCAGACGAGCAATGAGCCTTCACTGACAGACAGAAAAGCCAGAAGAGACAGAAACATTGAAACCACACCGGCCAACCACCAGCTGACGTCACTGGTATGCAATCTGCTGCACAGAAAAGTCAACAAATTGACATAGAAGAAAAAAGAAATTAACACGACCATATGAACAAGAACACTTATAACCAAGGCTAATCAAGCTGGTTGAACGAGGTGGGCACTTCCTTTATTTTAAATACATATCGGATCGGATGGACCTGGATGTTACCGAATGCCGACAGAAAGTCATGGTGATTACACGAATCAAGTGATGACTGAATGTGTCACTATGTCCAGACTGCAAGGACATCAAGCCAGAAGGTGTGAAGCCAGACAAGGGCACTAAGCAGGGGGGGGGGGGGGGTCGTCAAAGGAAGCTAGCATTCACGAATCTCTGTGCTGTCGAAAGGATATAAAATTCCCTCCTCGTCGATTATCCAAGAGCTCATAAACTATGGCCGTAGTGTTAAAATTAAAAAAAAAAAATACTCGTAAAAAAAAAGATGAAAGCGTTTCTTATACTATAGTTGACAAACAATAAACGGTTGCTCAAGTATACCAAGGCCTTAGCTCTTAAACGTTTCCAGTCAGTTTTATGCAAACAGAAAAAGTTCATTTTAAATGTGAAATTACCGTGCGGGCAACAAATGTTAAACATTCGAACACTACCTGCGACTCTGCGTTTTATGTGTTTCAGTCGAAGTTTTATTTATGTATTTTATTTATTTATTTCAATTGATATATAACTCTGCATTATGCACCTGGCGATATGCAGTAAAATATGCCAGGCAATAAATGAGTGCAACATACTGTTTGTGGATTCTGTGTTCAAAGACAAGCAGTCAAGCAACACAGAAAATGTTTCGTCAACCACTACACCCTGGGGGAGATAGCGAAGAGATAATCCAAGCTTTTCGTATGTATCTACTGAATATGTCGAAGTTCGAAGCGCATTGAGGATTATTTGTCGACTAACTTCTCTTATGATAATTCTATGGTTCGCAAATAGCTGTCAGTGATGTTTTTGCGCATGTGATATCACTTCCGCCAGATTATACTAGCACTTGACAGTGTCCCTCGCGTCATTGTTTTCCCTGGGGAGAAAGAGATGAACTTGTAGGATGTTCAACTAACCGGGGTTTCCCTAATATGGGATCATTATATGGCGCAACAGGATGTAAGTTTAGCTTTCCTTCTCCCTCGCTGTGGCAAAGGGTTACGGACACAATTCGCAATCTCGTATTCCGCGTTCGAAACACAGCTGCAGGCGATTTGGAAGCAAGCCGCCTTCCGCTGGTTGTTATACAATCATATGAGTGCCAGTCGTTCCGAACGCAATGGTAAAGTATTGAACATGAACTTGCCAAGAAATCACAAACAGCCAAAAATGTTAGGGTTGACAGCGACGTCCTGTGGGGAATTGCCACTAACTCCCTCCCCCATAAACCCTATTTCTGTGTTTATTTGTGTGTTTGTTTATTGGTTTGTTTGTTCCTTTCTTTCGTTCTGTCTGTCTATCTTTCTGTCTGTCTGTATTTCTGTCTTTCTGTCTTTTCTTTCTTTCTTTCTTTCTTTCTTTCTTTCTTTCTTTCTTTCTTTCTTTCTTTCTTTCTTTCTTTCTTTCTTCCTTTCTTTCTTTTTTCTTTCTTTCTTTCTTTCTTTCTTTCTTTCTTTCTTTCTTGTCTTTCTTTCTTTCTATCTTTCTTTCTGTCTTGTCTTTCTTTCTTTCTTTCTTTCTTTCTTTCTTTCTTTCTTGTCTTTCTTTCTTGTCTTTCTTTTTTGTCGTTCTTTCTTTCTTTCTTTCTTTCTTTGTATCCGCAGGCGCCTGTTTTGGAGAAGATTTCAGTGACGATGACTCTCTCTAACTCCCGCCCCACAGTTCGTTTTACTGACATTGTTACTGCTTGCCCAACATGTAAGATGTTCACTTACATCTCCCTCATCCTCCCTCTGCCAGTATGTCTAGTAAACCATACAAGGCACATGTCTCTATTCTACCTCGTCTATTGATGTGTCCCACACATTTCTCTATTCTACCTCGTCTACTGATGTGTCCCACACATTTCTCTATTCTACCTCGTCTATTGATGTGTCCCACACATTTCTCTATTCTACCTCGTCTATTGATGTGTCCCACATATGTCTCTATTCTACCTCGTCTATTGATGTGTCCCACACATTTCTCTATTCCACCCCGTCTATTTATGTGTCCCACACATTTCTCTATTCCACCTCTTCTGTTGATATATCCCATAAATAGACACGCATAGTATTATTTGGCACTCACAGAAGAAGAAGAAGAAGAAGAAGAAGAAGAAGAAGAAGAAGAGAAGAAGAAGAAGAAGAAGAAGAAGAAGAAGAAGAAGAAGAAGAAGAAGAAGAAGAAGAAGAAGAAGAAGAAGGAAATAGAGATTAGAAGACGCACTAGACAACATAAAATTTGGAAGCTATAATAGTTACCGACAGGGACCCCATTCCAAATCTTCTATTGATATATCCCACAAATTTCTCTATTCATTCCCATCTGTTGATGTATAATCCCACACATTTATCTCTTCCACCTCTACTGTTGGTATATCCCATTCATTTAATTTGTCTTTTTTTCCTGGTTTCGATGATTGATCTTGTACCAATGGGAGATCTCTTTACCTTAGCGTTTTATTCCTCTCTGTCCACGACGCCCTCAAAATTCTTTTCAGAAACGATATGTTAATTTTCGTCAAGTTTGTTTCAACATATCATTGCTGAATGGCCAGCATTTAATGAGTAAAGAAATGTTGAACAAACAATATTCCCAGGACATGATGGTGCGGTGAGAAACGAGCAGGCGGACAAACTGGCTGTGACAGCACCGTTGGGTGCTGTATTGGTGCACGATAAGGCGGATGTGGTTATCATGTTTATAAAGTGGAAGAACAGATCAATAATAACAGCTTAGAGAGAATGGTCTAGCCGGGAGTGACTAGAGCAGTGGTTCTCAACCTTTTTTGGCCCGTGCCCCCTTCACCATATTTCCAGAACGTCATTCCCCGCTTTCGTATTTCCTATCTAAAAGTCCCGTCCCGCCCCTGCACAGTATACGTAATAATGGAAGCTAAATTTAACAAGTCTGGACGTCCACATAAAACATGTTTTGTGAGTTTACTTACTTTATAAATTGAATTTTAGAAGGGTGAGACGTACAGAACCGTACAGTATGAAGGGAAAAACAATATTAAGTGATCGGTTCTTGTATTAACGCGATCTTGAAATAATCTTAATCTCCCCCCCCCCCTGGAAACCCTAAAATGCCCCCTGGGGGGGGGGGGGGAATTCCCCACCGGTTGAGAACCACTGGACTAGAGGGTCTGGCTGACTCTCAACGCTCAGGGGAAAAGCCAGAAGGACACATATCAGACTGCAGCTGGCACCATTAGTATTAGGACTCTTCGCTGAATGTTGAAGATGACGTCGGAGAACATATGCGGATGTCTATATGGTTATTATGTGGGTGTTGTCTCAACTCAACTCAACTCAACTCAACTCAACTTAACTCATCTCAACTGTCCAGCATTCACATCCACACAAATGAACAGACCACATACAACTCTGCTGTGAGCTGATTGTTTGTAAATCTCCTGATATTTCGGTTTTCATGAAATTGCTTATAGTTCTTGTCTGTTCTCTGTTATTTAAGGTTAATTATTCACAAACATACACATTGATCATAACTATTCTAAAACAAATAAATACAGGAAGTCCTAGAAAAACTGGAAATGAAAAGAGATTTGATGTAGGAAACGGAAAATAATCAGTCAAATATTTTGCCACATTGAAATTCTTAAAAGAACTTCATAAGTTAGATAGTTATTTAGTTAGTTAGTTAATTAGTTAGTTAGTTAAGTTAAGTTAGTTAGTTATATAGTTAGTTAGTTAGTTAGTTAAATAGTTAGTTAGTTAATAAGTTAGTTAGTTAATAAGTTAGTTGTTAGTTAGTTAGTTAGTTAGTTAGTTAGTTAGTTAGTCAGTTAGTTAGCTAGTTAGTTAGGTATGTAGTTCGTTCGTTCGTTCGTTCGTTCGTTAGTTAGTTAGTTAGTTAGTTAGTTAGTTAGTTTAGTTTAGTTAGTTAGTTAGTTAGTTAGTTAGTTAGTTAGTTAGTTAGTTAGTTAGTTAGTTAGTTAGTTAGTTAACTTTCCTGCGTGTCCGCTTGCCGTGTGTTCGAATCTCCATCGGCACGGGGACTTAAAAAAAAAAAAAAAAACACCACCTAAGCACCCAACAACAACAACAACAACAAAACTTTATTTTGTACGGGTTAAGAATTGGGCACGCAGGCCCGTCTAACATTCTGCCCTTTTATCACTCTCTTTCATACAGTATACCATTCACACATCATTCAAGGCTAATTGAAAACAGCATCAATATAAAAGATATGCATTATAAAGGCATGTGGAAAAATTAAAAATCAATACTACACGACTCAGTAATAGTAATAACTGGTGTGGCACTTGTTATTAGCTATGTGGAATATACTGGCCTACCAAAAGGGGACTGGCTGTTATACTAGGGTTTTATTATTATTATTATTATTATTATTATTATTATTATTATTATTATTATTATTATTATTATTATTATCTCTATTATTAAGGGGGAAGGTAATGCGTACTGAGATAGCGTTCAAATAATTTGCGATTATATGTATAGGGATTGGTGATGTCTTTTATTTCATGTGGAAGATTGTTCCACAGCTGAGCTGCAGAGTACGTTAAGCTTGTTTTGTATAAGTCTATCCTAGGCTTCGGAATGTGTAATATAGTTAATCGTTTACTGTGCCTAGCATTTTATTCAAACAATGGCCATAGGTAATTTGGGGCATTCCGATGTATGATTTTGTGAATTAGTTTGGCCTTATTGAAAAGCAGACGTTTGCGGAGTGGTAGTAACTGAAGGCGTTTATGCAGGCTAGGATTGTCAGTTAAATGTTTGCTATAAATTAAACTCATGCCCGTTTCTGGAGTGAGTAAAGTGCTTGGTGCTAGAATTGGAACAACCGTCCTAGATTGTAGAGTAGTAGTCAAAATGTGTCTGTATGTGAGACGTATAGAATATTTTCCTTGTGTCCTCATCAAGGAAATTTTTAATTTTGGCGAGTTGGTAGACTTTTTTCGCTGTTTGTTTAGTGAGCGCTTGAGCTTCTATCAATGATGAGGCCTAATGTTTTGCGCTCAATTACACTTTCTACTGGCATGTTATCGATGTGAAGTTGAAGTGATATGTGTGAATTTAGAGTCTGAAGTCTTTGTCTGGTTGTTAATAACATAGATTTTGTTTTAGTGATGTTAATTTTCATACGGTTCGGCTAGCTCCAACTAACTACATTATTTAATTCTTGTTGCAAAGACGACTCCAGCAGACCCAGGTCGATCCAGTCTAAGAATGGATGTGTTCTGGGAAGTAAAAGCTAACGAAGTGGTATCTTGAATCACATCAATACAAATTAGGATATAAAAATATACGGCTTGGACCATACATCCAATGCGCATCAAGCCGTGAAAAAAAGGTCCTGTCGTGTAATTGTTACAGCTGTTCTGAAACATCTAGTTTTTGTCTTTGTGCAGGGACAGTCCAAAATTTGTCCTGTACGTATGGGAATCATGGGCAATTAGTAAACAGACGAAAGGGTCACTGGAAGTCTTGGAATTGTGGTTTTATTGAAGAATGCCGAAAATTATTTAAACAGTCAAAAAGATAAATCAGGACGTATTAAGGGAAACTGAGTGGCAAAGACAACTTTTCACAAACATTAGAAAGAGGCAGTCATCGTATTTTGGCCACGCTATGAGAAGACTACACCTGGAACATATTGTGACAACCGGAAAAATTTGCGGAAAGATAGATAGATAGAGAGAGAGAGAGAGAGAGAGAGAGAGAGAGAGAGAGAGAGAGGGAGGGAGAGAGAGAGAGAGGGAGGGAGAGGGAGAGAGAGAGAGAGAGGGAGAGAGAGAGAGAGGGAGAGGGAGAGAGAGAGAGAGAGAGAGAGAGAGAGAGAGAGGGAGAGAGAGAGAGAGAGGGAGAGAGAGAGAGAGAGAGAGAAGATTCCTGACAGTCTTGTGTCATGGCACTGAAGGGAGTCAACACACGAAGTGTTCCATGAAGTCGGAGATCTAATTTGTGGAGAGGCATGATAACCCACACCAGCCGGCACTGGATGATGATGATGAGTTATGGAACATATCAGAATTTGTCCTGTACATAGACGATATGTTGTTTGTTTTGTTTCATTATCAACGTGTTTATGTTTCTCTAGATGCAGGTCTCTCCAAGATAAAACTGCTTGTGATGACCATTACAGCAGCTACTGCTTTTTTCGTAGTTATCTTTGTGATTGCCATCATTGTCTACTTCCACGGAGGTAAGAATAGTAGCCACAACTAAATATTCTTTGAACTGATTCAGTGCCAATAAAAAAGTAGATTAGGACCAAACTTAGTACACAATCAAATAAACAAGTATCATAATGTAAATTTCCGTTCACTGAGCACCGAAATTGCGGAAGATACCACGAAACAAAACAAATAATACGATGACACTAGTACGACTATATATCGTCCTTCTGTCCAAATGGGAGGTCACATTTGGCGATATATTATCCTTCGGCACTGAATCAGTTAAAATGCTTTAACATGCCCTGTCTTTCTTACAGTCCACGCTGTTTGGCGTTGGTGATCATGTCTGGCTACAACCTTCTGAATGAAATATATTGTGTGCGGGCATGTTTTGAGAGGCAGTTTGCCATTGCTTTCCTTCTAGGCAGTGACCATATTGGTAGTTGACTGCAACCATTGTCTCTATAAAGAGAGCCTCTGCCTACAGTTGCGACACTGGAGACCGCAAGCATCAATTAACTGTCGGCTACTCCCTAGCTCAATCCAGCACCTGCTTTTTTGGCTTAACGTGTCCCTGATGGCAGAGCTGAACAGGTACTCCACTCGCGCCGAGTGGCATCATCATCATCAAGTGCCGTGCCGGCTGGGGTAGGCGTTCATGGCTCTCCACAGATCTCGGTCTTTGGTTTTCTGGATCAACTCTGCTGCTGATATTCCTCCATGACACCGTCTCAATCCACCCAGCATCATTTCTCTTGGTCTGCCTCTGCCTCTCTTCCCCTCGATCTTTCCAGTTGTTACGATGTTCTCCAATGCCTCTCTTCTCATCACGTGTGGTATGCTTCAATTTAAAAATACAAAGTAGGGAGAATCTATTGGATCTTTCCCCCCAGGACATGCTGGTGTGGTGGGAAATGATCAGACGGACGGATTGGCTGGCACCTCACTGTTAGGTGGGTACTGTGTGTGATAAAGCAGGCGTGCTCAGAGCCTTTTGAGATCATGCGTATAGTGTAGAGAAACAAATAACTGATTATGGCTTGGAGAGAATGGTTTGGCGGGGGTGACCAGAAGATCTGACTGACGCCCAGTACGCCGAGGAAAGGCCAGACGGACAAATACTCGGACTGCAGCCTGGTATCATTAGTATTGGGACTCTTCGCTGGCTGTTGAAATTGAGAACGGAGCACTTATGAGAATGTCCGGAGTGCTGTGAAATCGGTTCTTGACTCACCTGAACTCTGTCAGTCCATAGTATTTTTACAGTATTAGTATTTTTTATTATTAACTATAATTGTGCAACCAGAACACTGACACACATATCAATCCCACACATCACATTCGCAGTTTTCATGTTAGGCTGGATCGACTTTGGAGGCCGTGTTAGTTTTAACCATCCCTCTCAGTAGGGATTCGAACTTATGACAACAGGATAGGCAGATCTACTGAGGGCAGAGGGTGTTGAAGACTAATTCCATTCCACATTCAAAACTTAAACTATATTTGACAATAACAATGAATCTGCATAAAAATACGTATATTCATATTCTCTAATTTGATATTATCGTTGTAGATCATCACAAATTTCATCGCTAACTTAACATACCTGTCTCTGAATCTTTTGAACCTACAGGTCGATGCCGCCAGACAAAAAGGTCAGTAAATTAATTAATTAATAATTAGATGATCGTGTGTTGGTGATCGGGACATTATACGAGAGGAAGTCAATAAGTAAGCCACAAATGGCTGTGGAAAAATAACTAAATATGACTTGAAATCAATTTTGTTTTTTAATACATACATTGTCCCTTTATTTCCCAACATAATTTCCACCAACATTGATGCATTTATCCCATCGTTTTATCAGTCCTCCCAAACTGGCTGCATAGAACTGCGCGCTCTGTTTTCTAAACAACGTTTTCACTTCACATTCAACTTCGGCGTCATTCGCTAAATGTCTCCCGCCAAGATGGGTTTTCAGTGGACCAAAAAGGTGGAAATCGGTAGTGGCTAAGTCGGTGCAGTATGTGGATGTTCCAGAACTTCCTACCTTCCTTTTGCCCTCCCCCCAAAAAAAAAAAAAAAAAAACGGACAACAGCACGTTGCTCTTTGGTTGTACACTCCGTAAGTACAGTCGTCATTTTATTTATGCGCTGCTCATGCGCATGAGACACCTAGCTCATCCTGACGAACGGGAATAGAAAGTTCGATGTTGCTATCACCTAATGATACCTGTAGAAAACACCAACTACATTTACCTGCCATCCCACAGAACTGTGTGACTTACTTATTGACTTTCCCTCCTAGTGCTTATCTTGTCACATGTGAAAATAATTCCACACCTGTAACGATTCCACAACTCATCATCATTATCATCATCATTAGAGGTCAGTATGCCCGAATGGTTAAGAGCGTTCGCTCTTAAATTGCCGTTGTTCTGACAGCGAGATAGCGGGTTTGACCCCTACACCTGTGGTAAGGGCCACAGGCTGCTGAGAGGACGACCATTGATGGCTCAGGCAGAAGATACCATCAGAGAAGTGTGCGCACTTGAGAAGACTGGTAGAGGCAAGGAGTGGGTTAGAGTAGAGGCAATGAGTGGGTTAGAGTGCCCAATAAAAATGCAGACTTATGAAGGATTATAACCACATTGGATCATTGGTATAGGGAGTGAAGGCGCTACAGAAATAGACATTCAGCAATTAATTCATAATTCATGTAATTATCTATACCACTTGGCTTTGTGTTAAGAGGCAACAGAAGTGCCAGTGGACTCACAGCACAAGAAAATGGCCACTGTTTGGAAAAGGAGAGCTTTTTTTTTTGTTTTTAACCATGCATGTTGCCTTGTAGTGCGCTCGTTGGTCTTTCGTCATGTCTTAGAATGCGACCAAGCCATGCAAACCTTAAACTTTGTATTAGGTTAAGAATTCTTCTTTGTTTTATAATAGATTCCCTTAACTTGTTTTATTTTACAGTTTTTAAAATTATTATTATTCCATTCTCTGACTTCCCACCCTCGCAACCTCACATTAGAAGTTGTATTAAGACTCATCGCCTGGCCTAGATTAATAATTCTGTAACTGAGTCTGTCACAAATAGGATATTAATTTGAAGGTGATTGTTGTTCAAAGAGTGTAATTGTGTTTGTTTTCTGTTTCAAACCCTCTCTCTATTTATAGTAGTCGTGATAGCACAGTTAATGTTATTGACCAATCAGTATTCAGTAGGTGTGGCCAATCTTAAATTGGCTGCGTTTACTTCCCATCACTTTTAGATTGGGTCGACCAAGGAGCCAAAGCCATTATACAAGAAATAGCCCGCCTCGAGGAGATTCGAACACGTGATCACTGGGCCGGCCGGCAACCGTGCTACCCACTGCACCGCTGCTTGTGTTCTGTACACACACACACACATACACACACACACACACACACACACACACACATACACGCACGCACGCAGGCACGCACACACACACACTCTCTCACACACACACACACACATACACGCACGCACGCAGGCACGCACGCACGCACACACACACACACTCACACACACACACACACACACACACATGCACGCACGCAGGCACGCACGCACACACACACACACACATACACGCACGCAGGCACGCACGCACGCACGCACACACACACACACACACACACACACACACACACATCCAGGGTCTCTCTTGACTACCCAGTGACCAGAGGGAATTTTGTTACTAGAAGTCCACGTGAAAATATCTCGGCCCTCAGCGGGGCTTGAACCCCGGTATATATATATATATATATATATATATATATATATATATATATATATATATATATATATATATATATATATATATATATATATATATATATATATATATATAAACAAGTCCCGTGTCATGAGCCTTCAGTGGCTATGTGAAGTGTTAGGACTTTCCTATTTCGTAAGCTCGAGTGCAAGGAAGACTATGTGGCCGGTCTTTCCCTTTCGTAGCGAACGTCGAAACTGGCATGAAAACGTCCACGGACTGCGATTATGCCATTGCCCACCTAACGTCTTAACCGTAACACCAACGCGCCCCCTAAGTTATACCCACAATTAATAATAGCAAATACAAACAGATAGGTATGTGCAACTCCTGTGAAAAGGGGACTCTATGGTCTCGAGGTATGGTGTCCGGCTAGAGTGCTTGAGGTCCCGGGTTCAAGCCCCGGTGAGAGCCGGGATTTGTTCACGTGGACTTCCAGTAATAAAATTTCCCCTGGTCTCTGGGTAGTGAGATCGGACGCCCGTGTGTATTGTTGCGCATGTAAACAGTCCCTTGGCAGTTAGAAATCGAACAAAAGTACAGTAACCTAACGGCGGGGAAAATTTCGAGTTAAAAATCTACCCAAGGTATTTCAGGATCCTCGCCGGTACTACAGAGTTCGTGCACTGAGCTGAGATTCTCCAGACTCAGGCTTGAATTAGGATCAGAACGGAGCATTTTTGGGCTCCACCCGTGTGCCGTGATGTTGATCCGTCGACTAAACTAAACTAAATTAAACTAAACTCCTGCGAAAAAGCAGATATACTAAACCGGACACAGTGTACATAGCTTAGAACGAACTCCGAAATGGGGAGCATAAATAACGGGGGAAAAGATAAAAAAATAATAAAATAAAACAAGGTACTTCAATTTTAATTCACCGCAAACAGACAAGTATTAGAGCCTCATTTGCATCGGTCCGGCAATCACTTTCCTGTTTAGTGTTCTTGGTCTAGTTTTTGGGCCCGTAGGGCCCTCACCTTCACTTTAAAAAAAAACATCCATCAATCGGTCCAGCAGTCCACCGAACACTAAACCGGAAAGTGATTGCCGGACCGATGCAAAAGAGGCTCTAAGGGATACTTCTTGATTGCGGTGAATTAAAATTGAAGTACCTAAAGCAATAAAAATAAGTAAACTAAACAGCGGTAAAATGCTGATATTTACAGCGATGTAATATAATGGATATGCGAATAAAAAACAAAACACCAACAACAACAACGAACGACGTTTCGATTGTAATAATCTGTATCAGGAACGGAACAACACAAATAGATCTAAAGAAAACCGTGAATTTAGAAATTAGTATAATACTAGCTGACCCTGCCCGGCTTCGCCCAGTCCCTGGTGGGAAGCATCTCATTTAATTCATATAAGTAGTCATATAAGTTCCCGTTCCCGTTACCGACTATCTGTCTGTCTGTCTGTCTGTCTGTCTGTCTGACCCGGCCCGGCATCGCCCAGCTCCTGGTGTGAAGCATCTCATTTAATTTATATAAGTAGTCATATAAGTTCCTGTTCCCGACTGTCTATCGGTCTGTCTATCTGTCTGCCTGACCCTGTCCGGCTTCATTAAATTCATACAACAAAAAAAGTAACTTAAAAGAACGTTCTTCCACACACCATCCATTATTTTTAATGAAAACTCTTTCTAATCACCTGCATGACTACAGTAACTTCTTAAGCAAAAAAAGATGAGTTACAATGTTATGCATTGTGCATCATTTTTATGAAAACTTTGAAAATGCCTTACAGATTGTATCATTATTTATTATAACTCATATGCCGGTACATAACTATGGACAAAGAGTTTATAAATCTTTGAAAACGATGCCACAATATGACTATAAGTTATACAGAAAAGTTATGCCCCTTGAAATAACTTTTACAGAGTTAGGTCCCCTGAGATATATGAAATTATGATGAAAAATGAAAAATGAAATAATACTGAGTAAGCAGGCGATTTCACACTAACAAAATATCACAGTTGGCAGCTCTGGAATGAAAGGAAGGCGTGTAGAAAATTTCATCTCAATCAGATGGGCCGTTCGCGAACGAATAAAGGACATACATAGATACAGAGATACGGACGCACATCCTAATTTATATATAAGATTAACATACAAATCCACCGTTGTTAGGAAGACCACCATTGACTTTTATTCTGCATGTTAGCACGATCCGTTTCTCTTGTTTTCTTATTATTCTATCTGTCATGTTATTCAATCCCGTGTGACTGTGTACAAACATTGTATTGATATGTTTTGCATATCCTTTACAGGACATCGCTGTCAACATCAGCATCTTTCAGCTGATCGTTGATTTCTTGGCAAGATTACGCTCAGTAGTTTGCCATTGCTTTCTGAGCGGCCGGCTCACATACCCCGTAAGTCACCGACGCGATTCTAACCACTGCTGATTCTCACCGTCGTCACATTACTTACGAGAGTATACGAGATTACGGAGAAAAGTCGCTAACCTCTAGGCCAGGAAGCCGGCATTGTATTAATGACTTTATATAATTAAATCTAACGTGTTGATAACAAGAAAGCGTCCTCGTTACTTCTTCTGCGTTCATCCGGAGTTTTTTTTTTCTTTCGGACGTGATTGCGTTGTGCCTGTTTACAGCAAAGCTGCGTTCTTGCGCCGTTAGGCCGACACATCCGACTTCTGCGGGCATTTGTTGACCGGGTTAACCTTCCCGGAGTCCTTGTTACTAGAACAGAAAGTAGAATAAATTATTGCATGTTCTTTGCGGGACGTTACAATCAAGACCGTGTTGATTTTATAGGCAATTGTAAGTTCAGTAGTTTGCCATTGCTTTCCGAACGGGATGTAAACATTTAAGTTCAACTTAACGCTGGTGTAGGGGTCGAACTGCCTACCTAGCCATCAGAGCACCAAAAGTTTAAGAGCGAGGGCTCTTATCATTCGACCACATTAACGTCTTACAGGCAGCATGAAATTGAAAACTGAAAAATCACAGGGTGAATAGAATAATCTGAGACGTGGATATATTATCACATGAAGAGGGTCATACAACATTGGCAAAAGAGTGTTGAAGTGCTACATAGAACATGTACTTTTGTATTGTCGTGAAACCTGGGTAATGAGCAGACTAGCTGAAAAACGTCTACTGGCAGTTGCGATATGCCTTCTAAGGAACATGAAAAGAATAGCATGGACAGACAGAAAAATCAATGAACAAGTCCTACAGGAAACACATGAGAGCCGTTAACTGATTAGAGAAATTAGATGTAAACAGTCAACATGTTTTGGACACATTATAAGAAGAAATAAATTATTGAACTTGGTGACAACTGGAAAGATTGGGGGGAGGGGATGTTGAAGAGCAGGGGAAAAGCAGAGAAGTAAATACCTGGATGGCTTGGCCACGTGTCAAGACAAGAATTTGGGGCTGATCCGCGACTCTGGTGATCGAGTGAGACGTCGAAACATGACCGTCCACGCTTATCGGCATGTCACATGATGATGATAATTATGACAACACTGGCGAAAAATATCTTGCCCAAAATGGTGAATAGGCTCTTGGGCTGTTAAGGCCTTTGGAGTAGTTTTGCTTCTGGCTACAGTTTGCTTTCGCATTTACCTTATGTAGGACTGGTAGTACATGGTTCCATCGTCCTGTTAGTTAAGTGCGGTTAGCGACACTGTGAGTTGTGGAGATTTCATGTGGAATACTTTGTGTTTTTCATTTGTCCTCGGTGGTTTGCATTGTGACCTGCATGTTTAAAAGACATGACGGATGGCCGGTTGTCGAACTAGCTGGTTTTACCGAATGCAGTAATGTGTGTGCAGCTGCTGATTTTCTAGTAACTGCAGCTTCCGGCGACAACGAACTGTAACCTTTAGTGGCAGACTGTTTTGTTGGCATTCTGATTCTGGCAGCGGCCTTATGCATGTACACCTGTGCCTGCTGTTTGTTTGTCGAGACTGATGCTTATTCCACTTTTCACACGTGACATTGAGGAGCAATTTGTATGATATTCAGCACGAATTCAGCATTAAGCCGCGTGGCTCCCAGGAGTCTCCTGAAAAATGCACTCGTGAACCGAAAAGGCAAATCAGTCAATTCAGCTACAGCCGGTAGTCATTCTTCCGAACATGCAGGTCACTGTACAAACAAAAGCGGACATGTAGAAGCATTCCACGTGAATATCACAGCTCACAGAGTCGCGCCACGTACTCACTCAGTCGCAGGGCGACGGAACCATATACTACCAGTCCAACATGAGGTAAATGCGAAATGCAAACTGCAGCCACAAAGATAAATACTCCAGAATCTGTAGCGGTTCAATGCCTAACCGCCATGCTGGGGACCGGAAGTTGAAACTAACGACTAACAACATTGGCGCACGACAAATTGATATGGCTACATACACTCTGAAATGTCAATATTACCAATTAGCATGCGTCCGGCTGTCATGTGTTAGAACCCCCCCCCCCCCCCCCCCTGAGTCGTGAATGTTGAATGTACAAATCCACCTAAACTGGTACCAGAAAAAGTTACGGAAAGTAAATGTAACGGGCATGATAGTGATCATATCATCCAGTGAGTGCCGATCCATATATCAAACCGTAGGGTCACGATCATATGGCCGATATGCCTCAAGACATTGAAAAGGGTGGTGTAATTGACCAACCTGACTAGCAGGTAGAGACCTATGTTGTTGTGAGAGTAACGTACTGTTGTTTCTTCATATTTCTCTGTAGGCACACTGAAGAGGAATATGTCGACTGTGATCACGGTAAGTTGTTTGATTGTTTGACTGGTTGGTTGATTGCATGGCTGATTGGTTGAAGGGATGGTTGCATGGTTGATTGATTGTAGGGGTGGTTGCGTGGTTGTTTGATTGTAGGGATGGGTTGCAAGGTTGTTTGATTGAAGGGATGGTTGCATGGTTGTTTGATTGAAGGGATGGTTGCGTGGTTGACTGATTGTAGGGGTGGTTGCGTGGTTGTTTGATTGAAGGGATGGTTGCATGGTTGTTTGATTGAAGGGATGGTTGCATGGTTGTTTGATTGAAGGGATGGTTGCATGGTTGTTTGATTGAAGGGATGGTTGCGTGGTTTATTTGATGGATGGTTGTATAGTTGATTGATTGTATGCACGGAGAGTTGGTTAGTTTGTTGACTGGTTGATTAATTGAATAGATGAAAATGTGGTTGAGTGGCTTGTTGGTTGGTTGATTATTTAGATAAATGAAAGGTTTGTGGTTGGCTAATTAATTGGTTGATTTATTTGTTGGAAAAATGGGTAGTTGGTTGGTTATACGATTAGCTGTTTAGTTTATTGATTGGTTGGATAGATGGAAAGTTGATTAGGTCGGATGGTTAACTAGCTGGTTAATTGACTGGATGTATAGGTAGAAGTTTGCTGGTTGTTTGATAGCTTAATTGGATAGATGGGTAGTTGGTTGGTTCGACGATTAGCTGGTTAGTTCATTGATTGGTTGGATAGATGGAAAGTTTATTAGGTTGGATGGTTAACTGGTTGGTTAATTGACTGGATGGATAGATGGGAAGTTGGTTGGTTGGATGGTTAGCTGGTTGGTTAATTGACTGGATGGGTAGATGGGAAATTGGTTGGTTGGACGGTTAGCTGGTTGGTAGATTGACTGGGTTGATTTGGACAGCTGGTTGATTGGATGGTTAACTTGTTAGTTGATCGATTGGTTGGATAAATGGACAGTTGGTTGGTTGGTGATTCCTCTAGGAGACTGTGAGTCTTAACTTTGAAGGTCAATGTAAGATGTTGAGGTAGTCTAGACCGTGACACGGGCTTACATCTACCACATTGAGGTTAAGAATGTTTATGGCATGAGTGCAAGGAAGAATAGGTGACGTATTCCCATCCTGTAACGAACGACGAGAGCTGGCATCGAACCGGTGTCCAAATGCGCTTATACTAATGTCAGAGTAAGGTTATAACCGTTACACTAACTCGGTCGCTGTAATAGGACACATAGCAACCTAATTGTTTGAAACTTTATTTTACTTAATTATTTGACATTTTACTTTACTTAAATATTTGATACTTTATTTTAGTAATTATTTGATACTTTATTTTACTTAATTATTTGATGCTTTATTTTACTTAAATAATTGGAAACTTTACTTTATTTAATTATTTGACACTTTACTTTACTTAATTATTTGATACTTTATTTTAGTAATTATTTGATACTTTATTTTATTATATATTTGATACTTTATTTTACTTAATTTTTTGATACTTTATTTTACTTAATTATTTGATACTTTATGTTACTTAATTATTTGATACTTTATTTTATTAATTATTTGATACTTCATTTTACTTAATTATTTGATACTTTATTTTACTTAATTATTTGATACTTTATTTTGCAAAATTATTTGACATTTTATTTTACTTAATTATTTGATACTTTATTTTACTTAATTATTTGACACGTTATTTTGACACATTTTTCATGTAACAGTAAAAGGACGGACACATTTCTTAAGTGAAGTAGTTCTTTGCGGTGTGACATTTACCACTTGTTAACTTCCTGAGTGATTCCCCGACACATTCTAACAGCTGTCCCCTCCCCCACCCCACCCCCACGGCTGTTGTTTTGATTAATCTGCATGCTCTACAAGTATAGGAGAGTACAAGGAAGGCCATTGTGATCTCATACTTGATTAACAGAAACTCCCAACTGCATCTAGAAGTGCTGAATAATAGACAACATACACATGTGTTGCAAACAAAGTTCTGGAGTTCGAGTAAACATTGATATTAGTGGAAGACTCTGCCACTGTATAGTAAAAAGTACTCTTTTGTCTTGACAGTCAGTAATTGTTGTCAAGGCTGAGGTAACGGCCCACGCCCTTTACGCCCGGTTAGATGTGGGAGTTAAGGGCAATCCATTACATTGCCTTCGTAAGTTTTCACAAATCGAAGGAGATATGAATCAGAGGACGACATTATTAGGACATCCTCGTTCTACAGTGGCTATCACCAGCCACAGGTGATACCGGACCGCCATTAAGCTACCGATGGCAAAACCCAAACCACAAATGTATAATAGATCTTTCTGTCACTCAAACCAGAACTGTACACGACCCTGAGTGTGTACACAAACTTCAGACACCACGGCGCACGAGCCGCCTATCAGCCTTTGAATCTGAAAGACGATAGGTTGATAACAAAGATGGAGGTTGACGAGGTGGATGATGACAACTGCACAGATAACACCGTGGTGGATGTCGAGGACACAGCGGTAAGGCTTGCTAGTTAGGTGGTCGTGTTAGTAGTGCTGTCACTGTTTGCCCTAGATGTCTGTTTTCAGTGTTAGATTTCTTGTTCATGTAATTCTCTCTCTCTCTCTCTCTCTCTCTCTCTCTCTCTCTCTCTCTCTCTCTCTCTCTCTTTCTCTTTGTCACTCTCTTTAACAGTATTTCCGTAGAGTACGCCTGCCCCCTTAATAATAATAATAATAATAATAATAATAATAATAATAATAATAATAATAATAATAATAATAACATTATTAACAATAATAAAAACATTATATTAATACTAATAACATAATAATACAACACTACTTCAGTAGTCGGTCTCCTATTGGTTGTGCACTATATCTCCCATAGTTAATAACAGTTGTCTCATCAATAATTAATATTAGTGAGTCATGTAGTAATGATGTTTGCACATTTTCCAATCCTTTATAATTCATATATTGTTATGGTTGTTGTTCTCGATTAGCCTTATATGTGATCTATGCATGGAATAATGTATGATAGAGCGAGATAAGAAAGACAGAATGTTAGTAGGGCCTGTATGTCCAATTGTTAACCCATTGAAAATAAAGTTTGTTCTTCGTCCGTTTATTCATCCTCTCTATCTCTCTCAAGCTTCCCTTCCCCCTTTTCTCTGTCTGTCTGTCTCTGTCTCTTTCTCTCCCCCCCCCCCCCCTTTCATTCTAGTACTCTTTGAGAGGTCCAGGATAATAACATAAACATTTAGAAAACTTAAAACTGTATAGTAAACTGTAGCGTCATACTGTGCTATGCACCAACAAATCGTAATTGTAAATACCAGGCTCTGCAATAAGGTAGTTAGAAGGTTAAAAGCATTTGGAACGAATCGTGTAGAAAAAGGAGTAAAAAAGGAACGAAAACATAAAGCATGGTTAACTCTGGACACTCTTAAAGATAGAAGAAAAACGATAGAAGAAAACATAAGATTTAAGTAAAAGCAAAGCAATGGCAATTATAGCCAGAGTCCATGACAAAAGCACTTAAGAGGATAAGGGTGGATACAAGGCAATGTTTATATGACCTAGCGAGAGAAGCAGAAGTAGCAGCAACGGAAGGAAACACCAGAAACCTTAATAGTAACACAAGGAAAATAGCAGCAACATTTAATTAACCAAGAGGAATTATCAACATTATTAATGGGAAAGCTCTCACCAACCTTAAAGATGAAATGAACAGATGGGCGGAGTACTTTAATGAACTTCTGAAATGATTAGTCCCAAAAAATCCTCTAAATATCCAGCCTGCAGACGTGGAGCTGGATATCGACTGCGACAAACTCAATCAATCAATCAATCATGTGCCATGCCGGAAAGCGTGGGCGGTCATGTCTCGCCATTTCACTCGATCACCAGTGTCGTGGATCAGCTCAGTGTTCCTGTCTCGTCCATGCCATGTGGCCAAGCCATCCAGGTATTTTCCTCTCGGTCTTCCTCTTGGTCTGTTCCCTTCGATCTTGCCAGTTGTCACTAAGTTCTCCAATCCATTTCTTCTCATAACATGTCCAAAAAATTTTGACTGTCTACGTCTAATTTCTCTAATCAGTTTACGTTGTTCATTTGTCTCCTGTAGTACTTGGTCATTGGTTTTTCTGTCTGTCCATGGTATTCTTTGCATTCTCCTCAGAAACCACATTTCTGCACCCATCAGATGCTTTTCTGCTTGACTGTTCATTGTCCAAGTTTCACATCCATACACAAGAACAGGCTCTATGTATCCCCTCAACATTCTTTTTCTCTTGATGGTTCCGTCGCCCTGCTACTGAGTGAGTGCGTGGCGCGACACTGTGAGCTGTGAGTTTCGTGTGAAATGCTTTTGAATCTGCCCAAGGTCTTTTGGAACGTGACTGCATGTTCGGAGCGATGGCAGATGGCTATGTCCCAGAGTTGACCGGTTTTTGCCTTATGCAGAAATGCGTGGCTGCTGGGCTTCTGGTTGACTGCCACTGCCATTGACGATGAACTGTATTTCGTGGACTGTGTGGGTGAACATCTAGGAAACATCCAGATGGGAAAATGACTGCCGATTCCATCAGAAATGAACTGGGTGCTTTGTGGGGGGCTATTGTGTTGACATTCTGGTGGCGGCATTATGCACAGTATATCTGTGCGGGCTGTTATTTGTCGAGACTCCTGTCTTTTCCACTTTTCACATTGGGCAGTGGGGAGCGTTTTGTGTGATATTCACTGGCACAGGAATGGAGCATAATGGGGACCACCCGTTGCTGTGAAGTTGGAACTGCGACTAACTAACTAACTAACTAACTCTTTTTCTCGTTTCAATTGACATCTTTTTATTGGTCAGAATGTTTTTCATCTTGCTAAAGGCTACTTTCGCCATGGCGATTCTTGTTCTAATCTCTTCAAGGCATCTCCCATCAGATGTTATAACTGTTCCAAGATAATTGTACCGATTCACTTGTTGAAGAATATTTCCATTTACTTGTATATTACTTTGAGGCACTTCTTCCTTCCTACTGACGACCATAACCTGAGTCTTTTTACAATTTAATTCTAACCTCAGCTGCTCACTGTGTACAACAACCGCATCTACTAATTGTTGCAGGTCCTGCGGATTGTCTGCAATTAATACTGTATCATCTGCATATCTAATGTTATTGATGTTTCGTCCTCCAATGCTGATTCCATTGCGGCAGGATTCCATGCGGCAAGATGAAGCGTTACTTTTCGGAGGGACGCTATTCTGTGTTTTTTCATTGGATTTCGTGTGATTTCCTTTGGATTCCCCGTGAATAATGTTTCCCTGTGGATTATGTGATGTTATATTGTGTTCCTTTTATTGGAAGTTTTCAAAAGAAGCCACGGAAGGCAGGTGGTGGATGTAATTTTGAGGGCAGCCGACAGATATTGTGGGTCATGGCCTCGAATTATACGACGGCAGGCAGAAGAGCTCTACTTGAGCCAATGGCTGCGGTCACCGATCAGTAAGATCACTGCCATAGAGGAAAGCAACGGCAAACTACCTCTTTAAAAGTGCCTAGTATATCATGATTCGCTTAAAGACCGATCATCGCAAGACAAGGACAGAGACGTTAAAACTAGCGACAAACTATCTCACGAAAAAACAATAGAAAATATATCGGACTATTGACAGATGGAAAAGCTGCTGGTGCAGACTGTATCCTAGCAAACGATGCTAAAGCCAAAATAAACACCTCATTTGAATTACTGCATAAATTCTTTAGCAGAGTCTGGGACGCGAAAGAAATGCTAGAAGATTGGAGAGAATGATTGTGAGGCTGTCAAAGAAACAGGGATCAGTAGCAATTAAAAAATTCACAAGACAGTAACATTACGCACAATAATAGAGTAAAGTATTGAAATGAGTTCACTACCCTATATTTCATTCTTGCACCATGAAAACGCCATTGACAGCATTGGCAAGGAATTCATGTGGAAAATGATGAGACAGTATACACTCTCACAGACGATCATTAACTTAAGAAGTGTAACAAATAGAAACATGAAGTTCTTCAGAGTTCTTCATGAGAGGACAAATAACAGCTACATTTGAAATATGAGCAGGTATGCAACAGGGTTATAGTTTGTCACCGTTTTGTTTTCTTGCTGACTGACTGAAGATAACAATAACTACCACAGGTAGTGGATTTCAATGGACCCTGACAGGTAAGCTTGATGATCTGGGTGCTGCTGCAGTCATTGCACTCCTGTCCCACATTGCACTCCTGTCCCACATTGCACTCGTGTCCCTCATTGCATTCCTGTCCCACATTGCACTCCTGTCCCACATTGCACTCCTGTCCCACACTGCACTCCTATTTCAAATTGTACTCATGTCCCACATTGCACTGCTGTCCCACATTGCACTCCTGTCCCACATTGCACTGCTGTCCCACATTGCACTCCTGTCCCACATTGAACTCCTGTCCCACATTGCACTCCTGTCCCACATTGCACTGCTGTCCCACATTGCACTCCTGTCCCACATTGCACTGCTGTCCCACAAAGCCAGAGTCCACGTCAGAGACGCATGTGCTGGCAAAGAAATTAGGAAGAGGATAAGGTCGGAAAGAAGACAATGTTTATATAACCTAGCGAGAGAGGCAGACATTAGTGGGTTGGCCTCATGGCGAGGGACGCTGGTAATAGGGAAAGGTAATCCACATGCAGGAATCAGTCCATTGCACTAGAAGTAGTAGCACTGAATGAACTACGCTTAAGTTAAAAACCAACGAAAGAAAAACAAATCAACTGAAAACAATTGATGTAAATGTTAGTTGCATATCCTGTACACTACGTCGCAGTCAGCCCCATCATTTTTGTAGGTTTTTTTTGTGAATTCTTGGAAAGTTTACGTTCAGCAGTTTGCCATCGCTTTCTGAACGACCGACACTCATACTATTGTATGAAAATACCAACGCAAGTTGGTCTGCTGGTAAATCGCCTATGGCTGTTTTTCAAACGTGGTATGCGAGATTACACCCGTAACACCTTCACCACAGAGAACTCACACTTGATGTAAGTGCCACTAAAATTAGCTCTCTGAAATCAGGTCTCAAAACTCACACGGAAAGGAAAGATAATGCCTACAAATCAAGCAGCTCATAACTCATCTCCCCTGATGAAACATGGCATTCAAGTGGTGGAATCATACTAGCAATTATGTAGCATGGAGATACAGCGAGGTATGGTGTCCGCCTCGAGTGCTGAAGGTCCCGGGTTCAAGCCCTGGTGAGGACCAGGATTTTTTTCACGTGGACTTCTAGTAATAACATTTCTCCTGATCTCTGGGTAGTGAGATCGGACGCCCGTGTGTATTGTTGCGCACGTAAAAAATCCCTTGGCAGTTGGAAATAAAAAAAGAGTAGCCTAACGGCGCTGCCCGGGCAAAATATCGAGTTAAAAATATACCCAAGTATTTCTGGATCCTCGCCGGTGCTACGGAGTTCGTGCACTGAGCTGAGTTTCTTCAAACTCAGGTTTGAGTTAGGAGGAAAACGGGGCACTTATGGGTTACACCCGTGTGCCGTCGAGTAAACTAAACTAAACTAAACTAAACTAGACATATTTTAAACGAATGCGGAGGTCAGCATAGTCAAATAGAGTATCCGTTTGCTGATATCGAGGTAGCGGGTTCAACCCCAACACCGGTCAGTTGGAGTAAAATGTTGACTTCTCATCCTGGACTTGGGGACGTAAATTACAATTATCTCTGCAGTCTGGGTGGGTTCGCCTGATGGCGAGAGACACTGGTAGAAGGGAAAGCTAATCCACGCGCAAAACTCTGTCCAATGTGCTAGAAGGAAAAGTACTTGTACAGAGTACGCTTGAATTCAAAGCGAACAACATAAAACAATAATGCAAGAAGGGCTTCTATAGCATTAGCAAATGTGTGGAAATCAAAGCAAATTAACGTAGTTCAAAGGAAAAGCTGCATTTCAGAAACTGTAAAGTATGCAATAAGTCACTATCACGTAATAATCAGAAACGTTGCACTGAAATGTTTCTCAGAACCTGTTATGTTGTATGGCAATGAATCCCAGGAAGGAAACCCGGCCAAGAAATGCCTGAAGAAGTCGGATGTGTCGGCCGAAAGGTTCAAATATTGCAGCTTTGTTGTAAACAGGCACAACGCAATTATGTCTAAAATAACATTCCGGGTGAACGCAAAAGAAGAAGAAGAAGAAGTAGAGGTATGGCATTGAATCAGGGGGCGTAACTGAAAGCATTAGGAAGGACTTTCAAGAAACGGGGATGTGGTTTCTGAGACAAATGTTACGAATACCTTGAACTGCTGGAGTAACTAACCACAAATGCATGACATACGCTTTTTAAAGTAGAACAGGATATACGTTCCAAAGAATCAAGCACATAACGTTCTTTGGTAATATAACGAGAAACGATGCATCGGAAAACATCGTGACGAAAGGTCAGTGGGAGAAAAGACAGGCCGAGAGACATGATGAAAGATGGAATGAGACGGTGACATGGAGGAATATCATCTGTAGAGTTGATCCAGAACACCAAGGACCGAGATCTGTGGAGAGACATGAACGCCTACGCCAGCCGGCAGGGTACATGGTGATGAACACAATTTGGTGATGAACACAATTTAAATATGTATCCCTAATGCTAAGTCAGTACTGCTGCGTGGATCAGAAACACTGAGGTCCGTTACAGCAGTTTCTAATAAACTACAACCATATAATAACAGGCGCTGTGCAAAATAAGACTACTATGGCATGGCAGAATCACCAAGGTCGAGCTCATGGAGAGAACAGACAGATTGCAGAGATTGTAGCAAATCAAGAAGTGGAAGAAAGGTACTGGCGCTGGGTAGACACACATTGAGAAAAAATGATAATAGCATAATTATACATTCCTTTCACAAGAACCCACAGCCACGGGGCATAGAGGAAGACCGAAAAACACAGAGAAGAGAGCTACAAAAAGAGATGAATCATGTGGAGGGTAGCAAGCTGTAGAAACTCGCAAAAGAATACTCCTTAGCGTGAATTGGTTAGGGGTTATGCTTCAGATGGGAATAATGGACAGAAGAAGAAGAAGAAGAGAAGAAGAAGAAGAAGAAGAAGAAGAAGAAGAAGAAGAAGAAGAAGAAGAAGAAGAAGAAGGAGGAGGAGGAGGAGGGAGGAGCAGACAGCAGCAGCAGCAGCAGCAGAAGAAGAAGAAGAAGAAGAAGAAGAAGAAGAAGAAGAAGAAGAAGAAGAAGAAGAAGAAGAAGAAGAAGAAGAAGAAGAAGGAGGAGGAGGAGGAGGAGGAGGAGGAGGAGGAGGAGGAGGAGGAGGAGGAGGAGGAGGAGCAGCTGCAGGCAGAAGAAGAAGAAGAAAAAGAAGAAGAAGAAGAAGAAGAAAAGAAGAAGAAGAAGAAGAAGAAGAAGAAGAAGAAGAGAAGAAGAAGAAGAAGAAGAAGAAGGAGGAGGAGGAGGAGGAGCAGCAGCAGCAGCAGCAGCAGCAGCAGCAGCAGAAGAAGAAGAAGAAGAAGAAGAAGAAGAAGAAGAAGAAGAAGAAGAAGAAGAAGAAGAAGAAGAAGAAGAAGAAGAAGAAGAAGAAGAAGAAGAAGAAGAAGAAGAAGAAGAAGAAGAAGAAGAAGAAGAAGAAGAAGAAGAAGAAGAAGAAGAAGAAGAAGAAGAAGAAGAAGAAGAAGAAGAAGAAGGAAGAGGAGGAGGAGGAGGAGGAGGAGGAGGAGGAGGAGGAGGAGGAGGAGGAGGAAAGTCTTACATGTTCTAGAATTGACTAGTGGTGACATCTTCCGGTGATGAATAGTTCTGCGGTGAGTCGTCACCTATTCGGCTATTCGGGGTGACAGATTCAATTCCTGGTCTGTTTATCGCGTTCCCTTTCCTTCTATGAATGCTAATTAACACATCTGAATTGTTATTTTTCTACTAATTACATAGCATTTCATTTTATTATGTTTTATTTTCCAACCAGGATTCTGGTCGCTATTTGTCCCCAGAAGGTCTCATCTATGTCACTGTCAAACATGCAAATAGAAAGACGAAAGCTTCTAGCAACACACAAAAAGATGTCAATACAGTTCATTATGCCACCGTGGATTTCGATAAAACAAACAATCTGTTCGCGAAACTACAGAAACATGAAAAGAATAAGAAGAAACGGAAGGAAGAACACAGAAAGAAACGGTGAAGAGATACGAAGGGAAATAGTGTTTAAACACAGACGTAATAAACATGTTTATAGCGTGTGTATGTGATTACATCGTTTTGAAATAGTATTTATATTTTAAGACAGTTCATAAGTAAAACCATACGCATTGTTTGACGCCCTTAGAAGTAGAAGAAATAAGTAGGGTTCGAAGACGCACCAGAAAACATAACAATTTAAAGCTATAGTTAACAATGGGATTTGAACCTGTCACCTCCAAACGACGACATCGCCTCGCTGCAGGAAAAAAAGTGTACTTCGACGCGTGACCAACTAGACACCACTGGAAACAAAAAACAACGGTGTCTAGTTAGTTAGTCAGTCAGTTAGCCGCGGTTCCAACTTCACGGCAACGGATTGTCCCCATATTGCTCCAACGGTGTCTTCATTAGCCAGGCCTATGGTCCACATGAACCCACAACTATGGAATATGGACAGAATTAATAGCTCACCATTAGAGTATCACCATAGGTTTAAGAACACTTGTTCCTGCAGCGAGGCGCTATCATCATTTGGAGGTGACAGGTTCGAATCCCAGTCGGTAACTGTAGCTTTCAATTGTTATGTTGTCTAATGCGTCTTCAAGCCTTACTTCGTTCTTCAATTTATATTGAATTTATATTGAATATACCAAGCATTACATGTGTGTTTACTTATGAACTGTCTGTGTGGCCTCATAGGGGTTCCCCAACTGATATTTATGTTTCAAGACACCTAAGATCACTTTATTTAACATTCTATGCGCGCGGTGTTTTGCATTCTGTTGTTGGTGTACATTTGAAATGCGTGTTTTAAATAACATTTAAACCAGCTTTGGTGTTTGATGTCTTGAAATGAATTGTATGTCATGTCGGATTTCTCAGTAAGAAGACTGGGATGATATTATGTCGACATAAAACTTATCGTCATCGCGTGCCTTGCAAAGTGACACAGACGCTTATTTCTCTCAACAAATCTCGGGCCTTGTAGCGACCAGAATCCTGGCTGGAAAATAAAACATAATAAAATGAATCATCATTTCTCTTCCATGCAATCGTCTTAGATCATGTATCACCGTTTCTCTTTCATGCCATTGTCTTATGTCATCTATCATCATTTCTCTTCCATGCCATCGTCTTAGATCATGTATCATCATTTCTCTTCCATGCCATCGTCTTAGATTACCTATCATGATTTCTCTCCCATGCCATCGTTTTAGATCATCTATTACCATTTCTCTTGTTCTGATCGTCGTCGTCGTCGTCACGACGTTCTCTAACGCCTCCCTTATCATAATATGGCCACAGAAGACTGTAACATGCACGGACACTTCACTCATAGAAAGACTTCCATGGGCACACTGTCTGGGTCATGCTGCAAGCTCACCTGCTGGGTTCAAGGGCGCTAGTAGCTGAAACACTCATGATGTACAAGGCAGACATTCTAAAGGTTGTCTATGGACTAAAGTCTATGGACGAAAGACTATGCACGACTGGTAGATGAAAAAATGTGCATTTCCAACAAGGAGGAACGTATAAGGGTGCTTATTTTACAACCATTGTGATACTAAAACGATCTGCATATACACCTTACAACATTCGAGTCCTTCTTTTTATGGCTGAAATCTATAACACACACACAGTCACTGGTGTGATGTAACAGGAAATGAGAAGTCAGATTAGCTAAACAAACTAGATGGAGGATGTGAAATCTATAACACAAGTGAAGTCGTGTACCCGGAAATGAGAAGGCAGATTAGCTAAATTAATTAGGCGTAGGATGTGAACAGAAAGAGAACGACCTTACATCCTATGGATAAAAAAAGAGAATTATCTGGACTACAAGAACATAACCAGAACAACTACGATTATCATTCTCTTGACTAACATGGACAGGTCATCGTTTTAAGGCTTCGAATCGAGCATAAAAGACTGAGCAAGCATATATACAGGCTTTCTTTGAGTGACTCACCACTATGCTCATGTTTACAGTGTGATCATGCTACAGAGCAAGTTGTCCAGGATGTCCCCAAGCACAGGGAACACTAGCCTAGTGAGACGGCGCTGCATTCAAAACTATGGAACACAAGAGGAGCTTCGAAAAAGACTTGACTACTTTACGAGAACTCTTCTGTCGGTGTAAACATGAAAGAATGACCGCTTTAAAGAAAGCGGTTCACAAAGCAAGAGGGCGACTTCATTGCACCGGGTTTTATTCTGTATGACTCGGTCTCTTGCCGAAAGCGACGCACACAGCACAATGCGTAGCTCTAGCAACAATCCCCGGAAGTCTACGAGAAAACTGCACCCATTAGCCGAACGACGCAGGATGGAATTGAACCTACAATCTTTGAAGCACGAGGCAGGCGGAGTAAGCACTTGGCCACGTAGTCCCAGAACGAACGCTTGAAGAAGACATCGATACGATTTGAACGTAACGCTTGTGTTCTACAACAGTCGCCGATGTACTACCTAGTCTCTGTGCTTACACCCGTGACTATGTATGTGTCACATTGCAGCCAATAAAGGGTATGTCTAGTCCATCCACTCCACATTACATCCAATTCTCTAGCTGGCGAGATAGAGTGACATGTGTCAGGCGATCCATTTGTGACTTCTTAGTTCATATACTTTTATTATTGTTATATTCATTCATCATGTGCCATGCCGATAAGCGTGGGCAGTCATGATTCGCCATCTCACTTGATCAGCAGAGGCGTGGATCAGCTCAGTGTTCTTGTCTCGACCTTGCCACGTGGCCAAGCCATCCAGGTATTTACTGCTCTGCCCTCCCCGTGTTCTCTTCCCCTCGATCTTGCCAGTTGTCATTAAGTTCTCGAATTTATTTCTTCTCATAACGTGACCAAAAATGTCGACTGTCTACGTCTAGTTTCTTTAATCAGTGTACAATTTTCTTTTGTTTCTTGTAGGACTTGGTCGTTGGTTTTTCTGTCTGTCCATGGTATTCTTTGCATTTTCCTCAGAAACCACATGTCCACAACCATCAGATGTTTTTCCAGCATGTTTGCTCATTATCCACGTTTCACATCCATACAATAGTACAGGTTCTATGTAGCAACCCAACACTCTTTTTCTCTTTGCAATTGACATCTTTGCATTGGTCAGTGTATTTTTCATCTTGCTACTTTTGCAATGGCGATTCTTGTTTTAATCTCTCCAGGGCATCTCCCATATGATGTTATGACTGTTCCGAGATAATTGTACCGATTCACTTTTTTAAGAATATTCCGTTACCTGTATATTACAATGATGTCAATTGAAACGAGAAAAAGAGTGTTGAGGGGATACATAGAGCCTGTTCTTTTGTATGGATGTGAAACTTGGACAATGTGCAGTCAAGCTGAAAAACATCTGATGGCTGCAGAAATGTGGTTTCTGAGGAAAATGCAAAGAATACCATGGACAGATAGAAAAACCAATGACCAAGTACTACAAGAGACAAATGAAAATCGTAGATTGATTAGAGAAATTAGACGTAGACAGTCAACATTTTTTGGACATGTTATGAGAAGAAATGGACTGGAGAACTTGGTGACAGCTGGCAAGATCGAGGGGAACAGACCAAGAGGAAGACCGAGAGGAAAATACCTGGATGGCTTGGCCACATGGCATGGACGAGACAGGAACACTGAGCTGATCCACGACTCTGGTGATCGAGTGAAATGGCGAATCATGACCGCCCACGCTTTCCGGCATGGCACATGATTGATTGATTGATTGTATATTACATTGCGGTATTTCCGTCTTCCTAGTTTTTATTGTATATATACAACTTGCCATTTTGCAATTGTTATGCTTTATTTCACATCAGCATTTTTTTTTTATTTGCATGTTTTAAAGAGAGAGGAATCCCGGCTTATAGAACATCGCACACAAACATTTTTTAAGGCAACGACATTTGTTTCGAAACTCTTCATGACGGAAAGCTGTCAGTTGCAATGAGAACAAAAGTGTTGAAGTCCTATTTAGAGCCAGTACTAACAACCGTTGTTAGTTACTCTGGCAGTCCAGGGGAACAATATATTCAACTATAACAAAGACAACGTGCTGTGGCCTTGCCAAGTAGAGAGAAGCATTGGAAGATATCACGACTGGACAGATCATGATAGGGATGTGGACCCAGATAAATGATGCTGGGTGGCTTCTGACGGTGGCATGTGAGGTTGGGGTGAGTTGGTTGAGTGCTTGTGGGGTTGGGGGGAGTTGGTGGCATGTGGGGTTGGGGTGACTTGGTGGCATGTGGGATTGGGGTGAGCTGATTGAGTGAGTGTGGGATTGGGGTGAGCTGGTTGAGTGCCTGTGGGGTTGGGGTGAGTTGGTGGCATGTTGGGTTGGGGTGAGCTGGTTGAATGCCTGTGGGGTTGGGGTGAGCTGGTTGAGTGTGTGCGGGGTTGGGGTGAGCTGGTTGAGTGCCTGTGGGGTTGGGGTGAGTTGGTGGCATGTGGGGTTGGAGTGAGCTGGTTGAATGCCTGTGGGGTTGGGGTGAGATGGTTGAGTACCTGTGGGGTTGGGGTGAGTTGGTGGCATGTTGGGTTGGGGTGAGTTGGTGGCATGTGGGGTTGGGGTGAGTTGGTGGCATGTGGGCTTGGGGTGAGCTGCTTGAGTGCCTGTTCTCCACTGGGAGATGAAAGGCAGGAGAAGAGGTAGAAGACGTATTTTCAGTTACTCATGAATGTCTGTTGAAATTGACATTCCCCTATCAGGCATGCATGACTGTCCACAATGACATTCCTCTATCAGTCACGCACAACTGTCCACGAATTCTTGTATCAGTCATGCATGACAGTCCATGACATTCCCCTATCAGTCACGCATGACTGTCCACAACATTCCCCTATAAATCATGCATGACTGTCCACGACATTCCCCTATCAGTCATGCATGACTGTTCACACTGACATTCCCCTATCAATCATGCACGTCTGTTCACATCAGTTTTCTATTCACCATCAATTAAAGCAGTGGTATTTTCTATTGATGTCACTTTATTAAACACACAGCTAATGCTTTTGCTGTGCCTGTCACCATTGTTGCAGTTGTCGAAGTCACTTTATTAAATACACAGCTAATGGTAACATAAACCAATGATCAAGTCCTACAAGGGGCAAATGAAAACCGCAAACTGATTAGAAATTAGATGTAGACAGTCAAATTTGCTTGAACATGTTATGAGAAGAAATCAACTGGAGAACTTAGCGGCAACTGGCAAGATTGAGGGGAAAAGAACAAGGGGAAGGCAGAGAAGTAAATATCTGGATGGCTTGACCACATTGCATGGTTGGGACAAGAACTCAGAGCTGATGCACGACTCTCGTGATCGTGTCAGATGGCGAAACATGAACGCCCACGCTTACTGGTATGGCACATGTTGATGATGTTCATGTTACATATTGATAAATGCAGAAACGTTATATTGTTAATAATTAAACACTGTAGAAAAGTTATATTTTTCAGCTATTCATCATTTTACATCATCATCACCTCATCTCATCCTGATCTCATCTCATCATCATCTCATCTTGTTCCGATTGTATTTGCTGTGTCAAAGTGAAGCATAAACTAAACAGCAGGAAAGTGCCCGTTTATGGGCTTCAAATATCGTGATTCCCATGGGATCAGTTATTCCCTTTGTCCATTGTTTGCATGGTCGGCCTCTTCTTCCAGTTCTATGTAGTCTGTACACCTGTACAGTTATTCATAACGAATGAAAACAAATGTATTTTCCTATACAGAATGAAGCAGCATTTGTCTGCTAATTAATGAGCACAGTAATATTTGCCTATGATTCATAATGTAGTGACAGTTATCAATTCCTCATTAGTTACCGCAACTAATCACTTCCTTGCCAGCAATTAATGCAGCTAATGCTATTGTAGTACCCGTCACTGTTGTTGCTATGGTCAAAGTCACTTTATTATTGTTTTCTAAGTCACTTTATTACTGCTGGCATGGTCACTTTATAACTGTTGTCTAAGTCACTTTATAACTTGTGTCTATGGAACTTTATTACTGTTGTCTAAGTCACTTTATAACTGTTGTCTAAGTCACTTTATAACTGTTGTCAACAGAACTTTATTACTATTGTCTACAGAACTTTATTACTATTGTCTTACTCACTTTATTACTGTCTAGGTAACTTTATTACTGTTTTCTAAGTCACTTTATAACTGTTGTCTAAGTCACTTTATTACTGTTGTCTACAGCACTTTATTACTGTTGTCTGAATCACTTTATTACTGTTCTGTAAATCACTTTATTATTGTTGTCTAAGTCACTTTATAACTGTTCTCTATGAAACTTAATTACTGTTGTTTGAATCACTTTATTACTGTTGTCTAAGTCACATTATAACTGTTGTCTATGGAACTTTATTACTGTTGTTTCAGTCACTTTATAACTTTTGTCTAAGTTACTTTATTACTGTTGTCTAAGTCACTTTATTACTGTTGTCTAAGTTACTTTATTACTGTTGTCTAAGTTACTTTATTACTGTTGTCTAAGTTACTTTATTACTGTTGTCTAAGTCACTTTATTACTGTTGTCTAAGTTACTTTATTACTGTTGTCTAAGTTACTTTATTACTGTTATCTAAGTCACTTTATAAGTGTTGTCTAAGTCACTTTATTACTGTTGTCTAAGTCACTTTATTACTGTTGACTTCAGCACTTTATTACTGTTGCCTAAGTCACTTTATTATTGTTTTCTAAGTCACTTTATTACTGTTGTCTAAGTCACTTTATTATTGTTTTCTAAGTTACTTTATTACTGTTATCTAAGTCACTTTATAAGTGTTGTCTAAGTCACTTTATTATTGTTGATTTCGGCACTTTATTACTGTTGTCTAAGTCACTTTATTATTGTTTTCTAAGTTACTTTATAACTGTTGTCTAAGTCACTTTATTATTGTTTTCTAAGTTACTTTATTACTGTTGTCTAAGTCACTTTATTATTGTTTTCTAAGTTACTTTATTACTGTTATCTAAGTCACTTTATTATTGTTTTCTAAGTTACTTTATTACTGTTATCTAAGTCACTTTATAAGTGTTGTCTAAGTCACTTTATTATTGTTGATTTCGGCACTTTATTACTGTTGTCTAAGTCACTTTATTATTGTTTTCTAAGTTACTTTATTACTGTTATCTAAGTCACTTTATAAGTGTTGTCTAAGTCACTTTATTACTGTTGACTTCAGCACTTTATTACTGTTGTCTAAGTCACTTTATTATTGTTTTCTAAGTTACTTTACAACTGTTGTCTACAGAACTTTATTACTGTTGCCAACACAACGCTATTTGAGAGCTACCATGAACTCTTGATTACATCAACATGATGCTATTTGAGAGCTACCATGAACTCTTGCTTACATCAACATGATGCTATTTGAGAGCTACCATGAACTCTTGTACATCAACACAACGCTATTTGAGAGCTACCATGAGCTCTTGATTACATCAACATGATGCTATTTGAGAGCTACCACTAACTCTTGATTACATCAACACGACGCTATTCGAGAGCTACCATGAACTCTTGATTACATCAACACGACACTATTTGAGAGCTACCATGAGCTCTTGATTACATCAACACATGGCTATTTGAGAGCTACCATGAACTCTTGATTACAACAATATAATCACAATCATGTGCCCTGCCAACTAGCATAAGCATGAATGTCTGTTCACAGATCTGAGTCCTTGGTGTTTTGGATCAACTCTGCTGGTGATATGCCTCTTCTCTCTTTGATTATTCCAGTCTCACCATATTTCCAAATGCCTCTCATCTCATTACATGACTAAAGAATTCTGTTTGTATTTTTCTTATAGTTGAACATATGATGTACTTTCATTAGCCTCTTTCAGAGAATTGTTGTTAATTACCCTGGCAGTCCAAGGTTTTCGGAACAATCATTTCAGGAGCCACATCTTTGTTGCTTATAGAGCTACGTACATACACACACACAAAAACAAACAGCTGAATTCTTGTACCAACATTACTAGAACAACAGCAAGTGAGAAGAAGCAGAACAGAAGCAAAGATTAACAAAGACTGTTACTGTCATTCATGACTGATAAGGACATGTCACTGCTCTTATCAATGTCACTAAGAAGGTGACATCATCAGCATCCTTAATTACTGACAAGAAAATGTCACTTCTTATCAGCAAACCTAACCAGGTGACATCATAAGCATCATTAATGATTGACAAGGAAATGTCACTGCTCTTATGAATGATACCAATCAGATGACATCATCAGCATCATAAATTGCTGAAAAGAAAATGTTTCCAACTATAGTCATATCTGGAAATCAAATTCCTTTGGCAGCATAACCAAATCTGTCAATAATTAATGATAAATATAACACAGAAATAAACAATAAATTAAACAAAAAAACAACAGACAACTTTAAACAACAAGATCTAAATTATGTTTTCAAATGCACAATAGGAAAATAAATAAATAAATAAAGACAAGAAATGCCATTAAACATTTTATCAAATTAAAATAAAAAAAAAAAAAAGTGGCATGAAAGGACAATTGTATTTTAATTTTCCGTTCATTTATCTATTTGTCCACCCACAGAAAATATGTAAATATAATTTATTCGATGCAAAAGGAAACGGGAAGAAACAGTGTACAGTGTGCCTAGACATTTAGTTTGTGAGTTGATTTTGTGACACCCATGACTTAGCTTTACATAAGTAGAGTAACTTTACACATCTTGAGTAAATTTACACAAATAGAGTAATGTTACAGTTATGGGGAAGCTGTAAACAGGACATTCTTTCTTCTCCGTATGTCTTTTACACATGTAGTAACTTGACATATATTCAGTAACTTCACAGAAGCAAAGTAACTTTACTCAAGAGAAGTACCTTTGGGGAATAGAAATAACTCACTACAAGTGAAAGAGCTTTACACAGACCAAATAGCTGTACTCAAGAGATGTAACTTAGGACAAGAGAAATAACTTTACACAAGTGAAAAAGCTTTCTTTACACAGACCAAATAACCATATTCAAGGGGTGTAACTCTTGACTTTTAAGAATGATAAAGGGACAAGGGAGATAACTTTACACAAAATGAGTATTTTCACACAGTAAAATTTTTTTCACAAGGCGCATGACTTGCTTGTGAAACAATACAACTTTGCAGAATACTAAGAATTTCAAAATACATTTATCTCAAGTTATCAAATAAAATAAGTAATTTACAAAGCTGCTCTGATAACATCAAACAGCACACTATAACCTAATATTACAAAGTACACTGCCAACATATTACCCTCTTTGGACAACAATCACCTTCAAACTTAATCTCTATTTGTGGCTGACTAGATCACAGGATTATTAATCTGAGCTAGGCTGACTTTAATATAACTTCTCAGGTTTAACAAGGTAGAGGTAATGGTATAAGGAATGGAGTTAATATCTGAACTGTGGCTGGCTCAGGTACAGGATGATTAATCTCTGAGACTGTCGATAGAGCCTAATATAACATCTCTTCTGAGGTTGAACAGGGTAGGGATAATGATAGAATGGCCTGGGAATACATTGCCTGCACACAGTCAGACTTGGCACAAAACAAGCCATGTCTAGTAAACTCTATGTTAAATTGGTGTTAAAGATTGCTTTTCTGGCATGCTTATCTGCATTTGTGCCAGGATTCACAGATTTTACCTGGCCAACATAAGAAGTGAAAAATGTTGGTATTTAATAAAGTCAAGCTTCCCGTATCTGAAAGAAAGATTTAAAAAAAAATGACAAATACAGAAAAATAAGAGCAATGCCAAGTAATGTAGTTTACATCTTCATGCAGATTATCAAGTACACCGTAGAAAACAAGCAATAATTTTGAGAATTCTCACAGGAAGCAACAGGCTGAACCAACACTTGTGTGATAAACTAAAGATAGGATACTGTTGTCGACTGCTGCTTTCTTTCAATACATTTAGGGTGACGTCTAAGGTGTAAGAAAAAGATGAGGACATAGAAGAAGATATGCTCATGAAGTTTACAGCAACTTTCAAGCAGGATCCCATTCTCAGCTGGCTATCAGTCTCCTTGAGGAGCTGACTGGTAGACAGCAGACAAGAATAAAATAAACAAAATTGGAACAGGAAATCATGAATTAAAGTCCACTCCTGATATCTTTCATATGCCTTAGATCTGATACAATTCTCACTGTTGATTATAAGTACTCTCTGTGTTGATTTAATTTATTTTCACAGATAATGTGATATGATTTCATTGTTTGATTTTATGCATTCTTATTTTTATTATTTCCACTAATCTGATTATTAATTGCATGTATTGTTGCTGATATATTTGTTCTTCTTTTCCTGCTTCTTTGTTCATGCTCAAAACTCTACTAAAAGTAACTGTCAGTTTTGTGCCCTGCACACACAAAGATCTGAAGAACTTATTATGAGTGTCATGACATCAATACTCCACCCATTTATGGCTAATGTTTTTCCATTTATGAACTGCACTATTACACATTTCTGCAAACTGGGACCGTCAATAGACAAGAGGGAATATAAACAGACAATGGAGAGTAGAAACAGACATATAATAATAGAAAAAGGCAGGGGAGAAAAGAAATAGACAAGGGAGAATAGAAACAGACATGTGAGAACACACACACATACACACAGAAAAACAGAAAAAGGCAAGGGGGGAAAGAAATAGGCAAAGGAGAACAGAAACAGGCAAGGAAGAATAAAAATAGACAAGGGAGACTAGAAACACACATGAGAAAGAACAAAAACAGGCAAGGGAGAATATAAACAGACATGCAACCATTCTCAAACATGACATGCTGGTTTAGCATTCTAAAAATCAATGTTGAAATTGTTAAACTGACATGATTGTGGTGCTATCAGGAAGAAAAAAACTGGGAGAATGATACGTACAACCTGCTAGTTTGACCAATCTAACATTGTATGGCAGCCAGTTTTGCCATTAAAAAAAAAAAAAAACTACTGTTAATACAATCAAATCAAAATGCCAGTTTCACCATTTGAAAAAAAAAGCATTGACAGCTTTTGGCTAAGAACAGTGATCACTACCACAAACACCTTTGCTATCACCACCACAAACACCTTTGCTATCACCACCACAAACACCTTTGCTAACACCACCATGATTTAACTGATTCAGTGCTGAAGGATAATACCAGGTGTTTGTAAAGTCTCACTACACTTTGTATGTAGAACAAATTTGAAAAATAAAGTACATGATGACTTAAAATAATGTGCTAAAAATTCATTAAAATAGTTACAATAGTCATTGCTATGGTCTAACACTGTTTTGGGGAAGCTGGAAAGTACCAATGAAATATTCATTATAACAGGTGTTGGACTGCACGTCTCTACATATTATGAAATACCCCGGGAGTCTCCGTGACGAAGTGGTTCAAGCCATCTGACTTGGGCTCTGAAAGTTGTGGGTTCGATTCCGGGTCGCGTCCTTTGGTTCATGAGTGCATTTTTTTTAGACTCCTGGGGGTTATCACTGGAGCTATGGAGTTCGTGCTCTGTGCGATACTTTTCAGCAGGTCACTGCAGAAAGAGACTGAGCCATATGGGATAAAAACCATGATGGTGACCATGTCGACTTTTAAGCGACTTTAAGATTTTTTGGTCAAAATACCTTCTGAAACATGTCTGCCGTTAATTCTTCCCTTGATAACACCATTCTGTTTGGAGTGCAAAGAATTACTCCAGCAGACAACAGCCATTCACTGCTTATTGCTTCATGATGGTCTGTGCAGCACATATTTTGTTGATATCATGTACTTCTGTTTAAAATTATTTTCTACATACAAAGCGTAGTGAGACTTTACAAACACCCTGTATATTGTCAAAAATGGCCTTTCATTTGTAAAGAAGAACAATACACCGCCATACTGGGGTCATCATGTTATTTATTTTGTTTCGTGGTATCTTCCACAATTTCAATGCTCAGTGAACGGAAGTTTACATTATAATACTTTTTAATTTGACTGTGTACCATGTTTGGCACTAACTTTATTTTTGTTTTTCCTGAATCAGTTAAAACAACTACCATCACACCTGCACACTTTAGAGCAGATAGTACAAATCTGATAATTAAGTTTATAGCTCTGTAATTAGCAAGAGGATAAACATTACATTGCTAAATGTAGACAGAAAAACAAATCAACCAATCCACATCTGCCCATTCTACACAATACCCTCAACAGGACATGGCCATGCTGGCCAACCAGACATATTTGCCAGTTTGAGATATTCAGCAGTAAAATTGTGCCAAGAAATGTCTTAATACTGTCATTTTATGAATATTAATATCCAGACACCAATAATGATCAATGCTGTATACCGACAAAATAACATAACTTCTTCTGGGTTCGTCCAGAATGTTACTTTGGATGTAATTGCGCTGTGCCTGTTTACAGCAGTGCTGTGATATTTGCACCTTTTGGCTGACACATCTGACTTTTTCAGGCGTTTGTTGACTGGGTTAAGCTTCCCTGATAAGAATTACTATTATGCAGACAAGCTTACAACCAAACACAATGAAATGTGAAACATGAAATTATCAACATCACTGAACTCTGGACATTCTCACGCATGCTCAGTCTCCTTCTCCATCAGCTCAGTCCCCTTCTCCAGCAGCTCAGTCCCCTTCTCCAGCAGCCAATGATGAGTTCCCATGCTGATGGTACCAATCCAATGGCAGTCAGACTAAATCTCTGCCTGTGTTCTCCTCTACAAGTTTCATGTTTCCCAGACCCTCTGCTTACCCCCGAGTGAATCAGTCTCTCCAGATGTGGGCCCTTCATTTTGTTTCGCTGCATTTCCCACTCGACCCCAGACAGCTGTCACCACATCGGCTTTGTCATAAACTAGCTCACCTTCAAAGGTAGTGGCAGAGCCAGTCTGTTCTCTTTTGGAACCTCCAAGCTGTGAAATGGAACTGTAGAGTTAACCCCATATCAGTTATTGTTGTAGGGGATCTTGATCATCTTCATCATCACTTTCATCTCCAGCAGTTGAGCCCCCCATTGTACATTCTCCTAGACTGTATATTGACCATATCTAGATGCTTTATTGTACATTCTGCTAGGTTGTATCCTGACCATATCTTGATGTTGTACATTCTGCTAGGTTGTATCCTGACCATATCTTGATGTTGTACATTCTGCTAGGTTGTATCCTGACCATATCTTGATGTTGTACATTCTTCTAGGTTGTATCCTGACCATATCTTGATGTTGTACATTCTGCTAGGTTGTATCCTGACCATATCTTGATGTTGTACATTCTGCTAGGTTGTATCCTGACCATATCTTGATGTTGTACATTCTGCTAGGTTGTATCCTGACCATATCTTGATGTTGTACATTCTGCTAGGTTGTATCCTGACCATATCTTGATGTTGTACATTCTGCTAGGTTATATCCTGACCATATCTTGATGTTGTACATTCTGCTAGGCTGTATCCTGACCATATCTTGATGTTGTACATTCTGCTAGGTTGTGTCCTGACCATATCTTGATGTTGTACATTCTTCTAGGTTGTATCCTGACCATATCTTGATGTACATTCTACTAGGTTGTGTCCTGACCATATCTTGATGTTGTACATTCTTCTAGGTTGTATCCTGACCATATCTTGATGTTGTACATTCTGCTAGGTTGTATCCTGACCATATCTTGATGTACATTCTGCTAGGTTGTATCCTGACCATATCTTGATGTTGTACATTCTGCTAGGTTGTATCCTGACCATATCTTGATGTTGTACATTCTGCTAGGCTGTATCCTGACCATATCTTGATGTTGTACATTCTGCTAGGTTGTGTCCTGACCATATCTTGATGTTGTACATTCTGCTAGGTTGTATCCTGACCATATCTTGATGTTGTACATTCTGCTAGGTTATATCCTGACCATATCTTGATGTTGTACATTCTGCTAGGCTGTATCCTGACCATATCTTGATGTTGTACATTCTGCTAGGTTGTGTCCTGACCATATCTTGATGTTGTACATTCTTCTAGGTTGTATCCTGACCATATCTTGATGTACATTCTACTAGGTTGTGTCCTGACCATATCTTGATGTTGTACATTCTTCTAGGTTGTATCCTGACCATATCTTGATGTTGTACATTCTGCTAGGTTGTATCCTGACCATATCTTGATGTACATTCTGCTAGGTTGTATCCTGACCATATCTTGATGTTGTACATTCTGCTAGGTTGTATCCTGACCATATCTTGATGTTGTACATTCTGCTAGGCTGTATCCTGACCATATCTTGATGTTGTACATTCTGCTAGGTTGTGTCCTGACCATATCTTGATGTTGTACATTCTTCTAGGTTGTATCCTGACCATATCTTGATGTACATTCTGCTAGGTTGTATCCTGACCATATCTTGATGTTGTACATTCTGCTAGGTTGTATCCTGACCATATCTTGTTGTTGTACATTCTGCTAGGTTGTATCCTGACCATATCTTGATGTTGTACATTCTGCTAGGTTGTATCCTGACCATATCTTGATGTACATTCTGCTAGGTTGTATCCTGACCCTATCTTGTTGTTGTACATTCTGCTAGGTTGTATCCTGACCATATCTTGTTGTTGTACATTCTGCTAGGTTGTATCCTGACCATATCTTGATGTACATTCTGCTAGGTTGTATCCTGACCATATCTTGATGTACATTCTGCTAGGTTGTATCCTGACCATATCTTGATGTACATTCTGCTAGGTTGTATCCTGACCATATCTTGATGTACATTCTACTAGGTTGTGTCCTGACCATATCTTGATGTTGTACATTCTTCTAGGTTGTATCCTGACCATATCTTGATGTACATTCTGCTAGGTTGTATCCTGACCATATCTTGTTGTTGTACATTCTGCTAGACTGTATCCTGACCATATCTTGATGTTGTACATTCTGCTAGGTTGTATCCTGACCATATCTTGATGTTGTACATTCTTCTAGGTTGTATCCTGACCATATCTTGATGTTGTACATTCTGCTAGGTTGTATCCTGACCATATCTTGATGTTGTACATTCTGCTAGGTTGTATCCTGACCCTATCTTGATGTTGTACATTCTTCTAGGTTGTATCCTGACCATATCTTGATGTACATTCTGCTAGGTTGTATCCTGACCATATCTTGATGTTGTACATTCTGCTAGACTGTATCCTGACCCTATCTTGATGTTGTACATTCTGCTAGACTGTATCCTGACCATATCTTGTTGTTGTACATTCTGCTAGGTTGTATCCTGACCATATCTTGATGTACATTCTGCTAGGTTGTATCCTGACCATATCTTGATGTACATTCTGCTAGGTTGTATCCTGACCATATCTTGATGTACATTCTGCTAGGTTGTATCCTGACCATATCTTGATGTACATTCTACTAGGTTGTGTCCTGACCATATCTTGATGTTGTACATTCTTCTAGGTTGTATCCTGACCATATCTTGATGTACATTCTGCTAGGTTGTATCCTGACCATATCTTGTTGTTGTACATTCTGCTAGACTGTATCCTGACCATATCTTGATGTTGTACATTCTGCTAGGTTGTATCCTGACCATATCTTGATGTTGTACATTCTTCTAGGTTGTATCCTGACCATATCTTGATGTTGTACATTCTGCTAGGTTGTATCCTGACCATATCTTGATGTTGTACATTCTGCTAGACTGTATCCTGACCCTATCTTGATGTTGTACATTCTTCTAGGTTGTATCCTGACCATATCTTGATGTTGTACATTCTTCTAGGTTGTATCCTGACCCTATCTTGATGTTGTACATTCTTCTAGGTTGTATCCTGACCATATCTTGTTGTTGTACATTCTGCTAGACTGTATCCTGACCATATCTTGATGTTGTACATTCTGCTAGACTGTATCCTGACCCTATCTTGATGTTGTACATTCTTCTAGGTTGTATCCTGACCATATCTTGATGTACATTCTGCTAGGTTGTATCCTGACCATATCTTGATGTACATTCTGCTAGGTTGTATCCTGACCATATCTTGATGTTGTACATTCTGCTAGACTGTATCCTGACCCTATCTTGATGTTGTACATTCTTCTAGGTTGTATCCTGACCATATCTTGTTGTTGTACATTCTGCTAGACTGTATCCTGACCATATCTTGATGTTGTACATTCTGCTAGGTTGTATCCTGACCCTATCTTGATGTTGTACATTCTTCTAGGTTGTATCCTGACCATATCTTGATGTACATTCTGCTAGGTTGTATCCTGACCATATCTTGATGTTGCATATTCTGCTAGACTGTATCCTGACCATATCTTGATGTTGTACATTCTGCTAGACTGTATCCTGACCCTATCTTGATGTTGTACATTCTTCTAGGTTGTATCCTGACCATATCTTGATGTTGTACATTCTGCTAGGTTGTATCCTGACCATATCTTGATGTTGTACATTCTGCTAGGTTGTATCCTGACCATATCTTGATGTTGTACATTCTGCTAGGTTGTATCCTGACCATATCTTGATGTTGTACATTCTGCTAGGTTATATCCTGACCATATCTTGATGTTGTACATTCTGCTAGGCTGTATCCTGACCATATCTTGATGTTGTACATTCTGCTAGGTTGTGTCCTGACCATATCTTGATGTTGTACATTCTTCTAGGTTGTATCCTGACCATATCTTGATGTACATTCTACTAGGTTGTGTCCTGACCATATCTTGATGTTGTACATTCTTCTAGGTTGTATCCTGACCATATCTTGATGTTGTACATTCTGCTAGGTTGTATCCTGACCATATCTTGATGTACATTCTGCTAGGTTGTATCCTGACCATATCTTGATGTTGTACATTCTGCTAGGTTGTATCCTGACCATATCTTGATGTTGTACATTCTGCTAGGCTGTATCCTGACCATATCTTGATGTTGTACATTCTGCTAGGTTGTGTCCTGACCATATCTTGATGTTGTACATTCTTCTAGGTTGTATCCTGACCATATCTTGATGTTGTAAATTCTGCTAGGTTGTATCCTGACCATATCTTGATGTTGTACATTCTGCTAGACTGTACCATGACCATATCTTGTTATTGTGCATTATTCTAGGCTGTACCCTTACCATATCTTAACAGTATGTTGTATATTTTGCTAAGCTATACCTTGACCATACCTTAATGCTATGTTGTACATTCTGCTAGGCTGTATCCTGACAATATCTTGATGTCGTCCGTCCATTTATATCTTTCATGCCCCCTAACCCTTCTGCCTTCAAATGTTTCCTCCAATAAAGTTTTCAATATTTGGTTAAGTGATGTGATCAGAATTTCATACATCACAGATCACATCATATTCCTAGCTATTCACATTTTTTTCTTGTTTGACTCAGAAAAAGCTTGAGTTTCTATTGTTCACAATTGTTTGTTCATTGTACGTGTGCTGAGAGGTTGAAAATGCTTAACCTGTCTCTGCTGAAGAAGTATACTGGGTTTAATTTCTCATGCTGGTAAGTTAAATGTTGGCTTCTTGTCCTCGATTGACAGATGTAAATTATAAGTACTTTAGAAGCCAGAGAAGGTGCATCCAATGGGACACTGGTTATAGGGAAAGCTAAACCTCATGCAGAATCAGTCACGTGCATTCACTACCAGTAGTATCACATGGTTAACTATGCTCAAGTTGAAAGTGAGAAAAAAAAAAAAAAAAAAAACTGAATCTATCAAAATATCATTGTGAATCTATATTAAATCTTTACAAGCTTTTCCTGTTGTGAATGTAATTGAAGTTTACATCTTTCCGCCAATGTAATTTGTGAGTTTTACGGACAATTTATGTCAACTTTATACTCACATCTGGTGGTAAAGCTATTTAAAGTTGATAATATTCAGTTCAAATCTTTACAACTTTATAATCACACCTAGCTCCGAACTTTTGAAATTATATTTGGTTATAAATTTGTGCAATCTAATTGTGAATCAAAGATTATAATCACCTCCAGTTGTGAATTTATGTGAACTGTAACTAGTTTTGTTTTTAAATATCAGTATATTCAAACCTTTATATCTTCTGAAGTGGTGATTTCATCAAACATTTAGACCTATACTGTTGAAAGGAAATTATGGGCTGTGGTTTCATCAAGCATGTATAATTATACTGTTGATAGGAAACTATTGGCTGTGGTTTCATCAAGCATGTTTAATTATACTGTTGATAGGAAACTATTGGCTGTGGTTTCATCAAGCATGTTTAATTATACTGTTGATAGGAAACTATTGGCTGTGGTTTCATCAAGCATGTTTAATTATACTGTTGATAGGAAACTATTGGCTGTGGTTTCATCAAGCATGTTTAATTATACTGTTGATAGGAAACTATTGGCTGTGGTTTCATCAAGCATGTTTAATTATACTGTTGATAGGAAACTATTGGCTGTGGTTTCATCAAGCATGTTTAATTATACTGTTGATAGGAAACTATTGGCTGTGGTTTCATCAAACATGTTTAATTATACTGTTGATAGGAAACTAATGGCTGTGGTTTCATCAAACATGTTTAACTATACCACTGATCAGAATCTATTGCACCTGTATCATACCACAGTACCCACCACACACAAAGCTTGTTTATTTCCCCACCCCACTATTTGTCATAAATGATTTATCCTACAAGAATAAACCAATTGTTCTTGTATCATAAACTATTCACCTATTAGTAAGAAAAGTTATACCCATGCCTGATTTTTATCACAATCTGAATGAACACAAAATATAACTAAAAAGCAAAAGCATAAGAAAAACACAGACATGCAGGGAAACACTTCGACCAGTCTTTGCCAATGAGCAAAATATGTCTAACACCAGTCACTCCATTTAACTATCTTGATTTCAAAATTGTCATTATACTTTCAATATGCTTTCAAATGTGATAAATATGAAAATAAGCATGAAAAGACAGAGACAATGGTGACAGGCAGACAGTCAGAAACCCTGTCAATAAATATAATGAACTTGGAAATAAAACAAACCAGTGAATTTAAATATCTGGGGTCAATTTATTTTTCAGATTGAGGAATGTGTAAAGACAAATCAGGTACTGGGACAACTAGTGCTACTTCCATTGCATAGAAAGATACCTGTATTAAAGCAAATCTCATAAGAACTATTATATAGCCGATATTAAGCTACCAATTTTCTACATGGACACTTACTGCAACTACCAAGCATAAAATCATAACAGAGAAGAGATGCCATAGAAGAACTGCAGGATTAACCGTTATAGGAATGGAGGAATTAGAAGACTAGGTCTGAAACCAGTCATGCAATTCACTAAAGAACAACAGATTAAATGTTTTAGCCACGTTACAAGAATGTCCTGGTATCCTCCGCAACATTGAAGAAATATAATGGAGACAAGGCAAGGGGAAGACTAAGTAAGAGATGGAATGACGGTATCAAGAACAACCTTAGAGAGATGAATACCAACTTACAAAAAGCATTAGAAAGAGCACATAACAGAACTTTACATTCCCCATCCCACAACAGGCCACTGCAGTAAATGGAAGAAGAAGAAACAGAAGAATAATGAGAAGACAATTAGACAAAGAAGGAGAAGCTGCTTTCAATATTCTCATTATGCCTTCTCACCCCTTAGTCTGAACATCCTGCTTTCTTGTATTACTGTCTCTAAGGCTCAAGCTGGGGGATCAGTCAGTGATACAAACACATTTACCCATCACTATCTCCAAAAATACTGAAGTGGTTCAATGATGAAGACTTTAGTCAAAACTCTGGCCTGCATCTGTGTGTGTTTTATCATTCAAGTGTTCTAGTCATATTTTGTGTGTATCTGGATTCCAGTACCAACTCAGCAGTAGTCAACCCCCTTTTTAGATACCTTTTATCACAAACTGCAGACCCTCTTATCACAAACTGCACACCCACGTATCACAAACTTCACACCCATCTTATCTCATCATGTTCCTCTTGCATTTTGCGGTGTTGAGGTGAAGTATAAACAGTGGGTGAGTGCCAGCTTATGGGCTTCATGTATCGATAGTCCCATGGACTGTTATTCCCTGCATCCATCGTTTACATGGTCGGTCTCTTCCTCTGCTTCCCTCTGGTCTGTACATCATTGCTTGTTGTGGTATACTGTTACTTGGTAACCTACTTGCATGGCTAAACCATTTGACTTTCTACCTTCTAATAAAATCTAGCGCAGCTATAACTCCCACTAAAGTCCTGATTTCTTCATTTCTAATCTTATCTCTTCTTGATACATGAATATTCTTCTCAGGAATCTTATTTCTGTTGTTGTGATTTTTCTTTCCTCTTTTTCTGTCATTGTCCAGGTTTGGCATTGGTAACATAAGAGTTGGTAGGAAGATTGTGTTGTAAAGTGCTTTCTTAGTAGTTATTGATACATGTTTGTTCAATAACTACTAAGAAAGCACTTTACAACACAATCTTCCAATCACAAATTGCACACTCATTTATCACAGATTGCACACCCATTTATCTCAGATTCTGCACCGATTTACCATAAACTAGACAAAGATTAGCCTAAACTATCCTTAACTGAACATTTATATCCCTCCCACATCAAGGCCATTCCCTTCTTTATAATAAATACAACCCTTTATAGTAAATTACATCCCGGTTATCTTTACCATCAACTATACCCTTTTCTCTCAACATCACTTCATGTAAACTTGGAAAGATAACTTTTTCTAGTTATCATACTGCTTGAAAGCGAGCACAAATTACAGCAACAATTCTTTTTCACAAACTACACAAGACTAGTAAAATTTACGCAGTCATTTATTATTACACGCTTCTAGAGTATTATCAAAGTAAGTTCAGGGAAATAAATTGTGGGATGGTGGAACAAACTTTAGGAGGTATACATTAAAATTAATTTCACTAGAAAACTTAGAATTTGTGATTCAATCCAGACGTGAATTACACAAGAAAATCAAACAATGTAAAATCACACATTTGGTTTATATGTGAAAGCATGGTAAATAAAAGAATACGGTGGGTAGCTATTGATGTCTGAGGAAAATAGATTTCTGTGTCCATGATGAAATCTTTGAAAGGGGTGAGATAACGAATCTAATTGTCTCACGTGTCTTTGCACAATGTGGAATACAGTAAAACTGATGGCTGTTTGAGACAACTGCCAGACATACAAATTGACACACATATCATGTAACAATTGAGCCATATACCACGTCAAACCTTGGAAATAACACTACAATTGAGACAACACACCACATGAAAACTGTGGGATGCCATATTACAGATTAAGACACATATACAAAAAATGAGATCAACAGAACCAAAACAGAGACCTTACATACCATGAGAAAATTGAGACATACAATGCAGCAAAAGTTAGACACATGCCACATGAAATCTGAGACATCTACAACATGTAAACTGTGAAATACAACACACAACAGTTGAGATACATACCACTTCAAAACTGGGCTGCTTAAAACACATCAAAGATCAAAATTCAGACACATACCATGACAAAAATGAGACATCTACAGCAACAAAACTGAGACACATTCCACATGAAAACAGACATATACAGCATCAAAACTGAGACAACATACCACAGAGAAACTATGACAACTATAGCATGAAAACTGAGGAACATGCCACTTGAAAACTGAATCAATAATATGAAAACTGAGAAACATACTGCATAAAAATATAAATAGTTACATTAAAATTAAGAGACACACACCACATCAAAACTGAGATATTTATAGTATGACAATTGAGAAACAAACCATATGAGAACTGAGACTTAAACTACATCAACACTGAGACACACACCATATCAAAACTGAGACATACCACATCAAGACTGAGATATTTACAGTGTCAAAGCTGAGAAAGATACCGCTTGAAAACAGAAATACACTACTGCAGAACTCAGACATCTACAGTATGAAAACTGAGACACACACCACATTTGACACTGAGACACACACCACATCAACACTGAGACACACAACACATCAACACTGAGACACACACCACATCAACATTGAGACACACACCACATCAAAACTGGGACACACACCACATTGACACTGAGACACACACCACATCAACACTGAGACACACAACACATCAACACTGAGACACACACCACATCAACATTGAGACACACACCACATCAACATTGAGACACATACCACATCAACACTGAGACACACACCACATCAAAACTGGGACACACACCACACCAACACTGAGACACATACCACATCAACACTGAGACACACAACACATCAACACTGAGACACACACCACATCAACACTAAGACACATACCACATCAAAACTGAGACACCATAACATATGAACACCACAGGATATTTGATAAACCTCTCAAATCGAAAGTGGAGAGGCAAAACCACACAAAAACTGACGTTACAAGCGAGTGGACAATATAAAGAGATGGGACACAGAGAAGCTTGTTCGAGTGCACCGTGGAAAAAAAAAAAAGGGACTCACAGTGGTTTTCTATTCATTACAACTGACCTTCAATGTGGACGCGGCAATAGATGATCATGAACTAAGACATGCAACAGAAACTGAAACATCATCATCAGGTACCCTGTCAAACTGAGCAGGCATTCATGACTCTCCACAGATCTCAGTCCTTGCTGTTATGCATCAATTCTATTGATGTTTCTCCAAGACTCTGTCTTCGGCCACCCAGCATTGTTTCTCTGGGTCTACCCCTGCCTCTTTAATCGCTGATGTTTCCAGTCGTCACAATGTTTTCCAATCATTTTCTTCTTACCAGCCAGTTCTGTGGTGAAGGTGGTTTCAGATGTGCAATACCGAATTTGAAACACACCTGTGAGCGATTTGGAAGCAGACTGCCTTACGTTGGTTTAAGTAAAAATGGTATGAGTGTTGGTCATTCAAAAAGCAATGGCAAACTGCTGAAGTAAACTTGCTATTAAATCACAAACAGCCAACAAATTTTGGGGTTGACTGCGACGTTCTGTAAAAGATATGCAACTAACTCTTCTCAATACCCGATGAAAGAACATTGTCTCTTTCTTCAAATTGTCTATAATGTTCTGAAACACACTACACAGCAAAAATCAAACAACATACTACACATATAATATAAGATAAAACAAACAAACAAAGAGACACACCACACAAGATAAGAAAGAAAGTGAGACATCTTACAGCAAACAAGCCACACTACAACACACTCACAATCAAGAATACATTATCACATAATTAAGGCACTGTTGAGATTAACAACTGATCAAGTGTGTAGGGGTATAATAAAAAATGAGATTTTAATTTTGTATGGACAATTCTCACAAGAGAAATAAATACAAAACAAATATTTTAAGACATGTTAAGTATACATATGACTAAAGATAAAATCAGACCGCTCAAAGATACCACACACACACAAATTCCCACAAGTAAACAAAGAAAAAAATATCACAATGTGTATATTAGTTAAAAATATGCAATATATAACATGTTAGTTTCTCACAAATATAACGAGAAATTATTTGATTGTAGTAGCTGGACGCAAAGAATTAAGTACTAGAGGTAAACACTCCTAAGATTCATGCTTGAAAACAAAGGGAAAGAAAACATACTACAATATAATTTAACTAATTTCATAGTATATAAAAATGATATGAAATGGTAAAATTGGTACAAATTATATATACACATGCACACACACACTCAAATAAAGGACAAATTACGTCTGCAGTTTTACCTTTAGTTTGCAAGTCAAAAACTGACAATAAAAATCAAATGAAAGCTTCATTTTTCTAACCTTATCTGTACCAAACAGCTTGCCCAACGTTTACTGGTTATTGATGATCATATTTAAACTGTTCTAAATACCTCCTGCCTATTGGAGGTGTTACATTCACCTACTAATTCCCAACTGGACCCTTAGCTTCTCTGTCAGACATAATTTTTATTTCCCAACTGTCCCCTTTGCTCCTCTGTCAAACAGTGTTGTTATTTGAATACTTTTGGACCCGATAGTTTATTAATGAATAAAAACACCTGCTTAGGACAGCCTGATTTAAAGTAACAACTATTTAGTACAGTACGATGATAAGTAACAAATGTTTAGTACAGTATGATTTCAAGTAACAACTGTTTATTACAGTATGATTTAAAGTAACAACTGTTTCTTACAGTATGATTTAAAGTAACAACTGTTTATTACAGTATGATTTCAAGTAACAACTGTTTAGTACAGTATGATTTAAAGTAACAACTGTTTATTACAGTATGATTTAAAGTAACAACTGTTTAGTACAGTATGATGTAAAGTAACAACTGTTTATTACAGTACGATGTAAAGTAACAACTGTTTATTACAGTATATTTTAAAGTAACAACTGTTTATTACAGAATGATTTAAAGTAACAACTGTTTAGTACAGTATGATTTAAAGTAACAACTGTTTAGTACAGTATGATTTAAAGTAACAACTGTTTAGTACAGTATGATCTAAAGTAACAACTGTTTAGTACAGTATGATGTAAAGTAACAACTGTTTAGTACAGTATGATGTAAAGTAACAACTGTTTAGTACAATATGATGTAAAGTAACAACTGTTTAGTACAGTATGATGTAAAGACACAACTGTTTAGTACAGTGTGATTTAAACTTACTATTGTTTTGGACATGATAATTTAAAGTAACAACTGTTTAGGTAGCAAGATTTAAAGTAACAACTGTTTAGGTAGCAAGATTTAAAGTAACAACTGCTAAGGTCAGCAAGATTTAAAGTAACAACTGTTAAGGTCAGCAAGATTTAAAGTAACAACTGTTTAGAACAAGAGGAGCGGCAGAGAGGTCACAAAGCTAATCACGCACATCAAGGGACGTATGTTTGATCCTCATCATGGCTTGGGGTTTATGACGTGATGACTACCTACCGAGCACAAGATGGCCAATACGAATATAGGTCTAACACCATATGCACATACGTCTAAGGGTGTACAATAGGGCCCTGTACTTTTATTTTCTAATCTTACTGAAAACTGACAACATATTTCTGTCACTGCACATTGTTTTTGACTCCGGTAGGTAACAAGTTAATCTGCACATTAATTTGTTGTACGCCCCTCATAAACATACATGATCCATACTTTTACCTTCTATTTTAACTAAAGACTCACAACATATTTCTGTCACTGCTCAGTGTTTTTGACTCTAGAAGGTAACATGTGGTGAAGGGATTACAAATGCAATTCTTCATCTCGCTTACCGTGTTCGAAACACAGCTGTGGGCAATTTGGAAGCAGACCACCCTGCGATGGTTTCTCATACAATGGTACGAGTGCCGGTCGTACAGAAAACAATGGCAAACTGCTGAACGTAAACTTGCCAAGAAATCATGAACAGCCAAACAATGCTGGGGTTGACTGCGATGTCCTGTAAAGGATATGCAACTAAATAAAGTAAACAAATGAAACATTAATTTGTTGGATGCCCCTTTTAAAAACACAAGTCCTGTACTTTTACCATCTATTCTAACTAAAGATTGACAACATATTTTTACCACTGCTTGTTCTTAACTCCGGTAGTTAATAAATGAATCTGCATATTAATTGCTGGATGCTCTTCATAAACACACACACACACACTCACAATTTAATATAAGTTAATACAAAAGCCAAGAAGTCGTACTCAAATAAATTTTTTTTAAAAAGAGCAAATTTATGAAAAGGCTAACACATTTTTTGTAATTGCTGTATAAATTACATGCTAGAATAAATATACATTGCAGTAAACACCTGCTCAACGAGAAATAAAGAAGCGTTTGCCCAAATGCTTATGTTATGGGGATAATTATGTGGGCGGGAGATACATAAAGACTGGTAGAACCTGCAAGTGAATTATGAGCATACACTGGCACACATATACACAGAAATATACTGTTTTGAGGTATGTAAATGGATCAAATAGTTTAAGTATAACACACAATGAAATATATTACAGTTATGTGAGGGGTGTCTCACGGTCAAGAGTGAGCCACTGGCAAGAGGTATACCAAACAATTTTATACTGGGGGATGCCTTGAATTATACTACACAATTTTATACTGTGGGATGCTTGAGTTATACCACACAATTTTATACTGGGGGATGCCTAGAGTTATACCACACAATTTTATACTGGGAGATGCCTTGAGTTATACCACACAATTTTATACTGGGGGATGCGTTGAGTTATACCACACAATTTTATACTGGGGGATGCCTAGAGTTATACCACACAATTTTATACTGGGAGATGCCTTGAGTTATACCACACAATTTTATACTGGGGGATGCCTAGAGTTATACCACACAATTTTATACTGGGGGATGCCTAGAGTTATACCACACAATTTTATACTGGGGGATGCCTAGAGTTACACCACACAATTTTATACTGGGGGATGCCTTGAGGTATACCACATAATCTTATACCTGGAGATGCCTCGAGTTATACCACACAATTTTATACTGTGGGATGCCTAGAGTTATACCACACAATTTTATACTGGGGGATGCCTAGAGTTATACCACACAATTTTATACTGGGGGATACCTTGAGGTATACCACACAATCTTATACTGGGGGATGCCTTAATTTATACCACACAATTTTATACTGGGGGGTGCCTTGAGTTATACCAAACAATCTTATACTGGGGGATGCCTTGAGTTCTGCCACACAATCTTATACTGGGAGATGCCTTGAGGTATACCACACAATCTTATACTGGGGGATGCCTTGAGTTCTGCCACACAATTTTATACTGGGGGGTGCATTGGACAGCTGTGAGGCATCCCACACAATCTAGTATTGGACAGCTGTGAGGTATACCACACAATATGAAACTGGGGACTGACTTAAGTTATACCACACAATCTAGCATTAGAGGTTTATTTGAGGTATGCTACAGAATCTGGCACTGGGTACAACTGGCAAGTTATGTCTGCCTACAATTTAGCACTGGGCATAACTGTTAAGGTGTACCACACTATGCTGTACTGAAGACTTATGTGAGGTACACATTACAACCAGACAGGGGACACTTCTGTGAGATGTACCAACAATACAGCACTGCACTGTGATCTGAGGTGTGTACCACACAGCGAGAAAAGCTAGTGTGTGGCAAACCACACAATCACTTTCTACTATACTAGGTACACCTGATTCTCAAATACATTACATAATTCTGCCGTAATGAGAAATACCACAAACTATGAAAAAACACACCACACTTTGCAATGGGGCAAACCATACAGACTAGTCAACTAATGACACGATATGATTAATATTGGCTCTTGATGAATAATACTTTTTTCTTCATGAAAAAGATTATAATCACTACTAACTAACTGTTTTCTTGTTATGTCATTTATTCTTCATTCTAATAACCAATCAATTGTGATTATATTCTAATAGCCAATTGGGAAATATCTTGTGTTTTTTTTCAGTGCTATATGCCACATTCAAAGGCTAATAATGAATAATGCTTGTTCGTTTGTTTCTTCATAAGACAGATTATAACCCCAAACCAACAAATTGGTTTTGTGTTCTGCCAGTAATGTTTCATTTTAATAACTAATACATTTTGATTTTATTCTAATAGCCAATTAGAAAAATATCTTGTTTCTACAGTACAGTGCCACATATCACATGTAAGAGTTCCCCAACTGATATTTATGTGTAACACATGCCACATTAAGAGTTCCACAATTGATATTTATGTGTAACACATATCTCAAGCAAAGGTTAATGATGAATAATGCTTATTTTCTCCTCTTCATAAGACAGATTACAACACAACCAACAAATTGGTTTCTTATTCTGCCAGCTATTTTTCATCCTAATAATCAATAAACTTTGATTATATTCTAATAGCCAATCAGAAAATGTCTTATTTCTTCACCACTACATACCACATTTTTATGCAACAGACTATTTCATTGATTAAGGTCTTTTTTTTCTGGCAGTTGCATTTCATTCTAAATAACCAGTCAAATTTCATTTCATTTCCAACAACCAATCAGGTCTGATCTTGTTTTCTCAGTGGCAGATTCATTAACACGGCCTCGGCGTAAGAGGCATCAAGCACAGGTTCAGCACCAACACAGAGACATCAATGTGCTATGAATATGGTATAAAACTAATCAACAGCTTTGATCAAACAAAGCCAGGCACAACAGTTTTTTAAGTCGTATGCATAAGGAAAAAGTCTCTGATTGGTTGATGCCAGAAAGCTGACAGGAGGCCCGGCTAGCTGCTCAGTTCGTAAAACAGGACGTAAGCCTCGGAGGAGACAACTTGGTTTGATCGGATGTTCGAAACTCTGTGGTTGAAAACATGGCAAACATTACCAGTCAATCGGAGTGCTAGACATGATTCTAAGCCAATTAAAACTTGATTACAAAATATCATAATCACCACCACCAATATTATCACTACCATAGCCATCATAATCACCACCATAGCCATCATAATCACCACCATAGCCATCATCATACCACCATCATCATTACTTATCGCCACCATCATTATCCTCATCATCACCACGAACATTATAGTCATCATCACCACCACCATCATCATAATCATTATGTTCATCATCATCACCATGATTATCCTCATTATCAACACCACCATCATCGTAATCATTATCCTCATCACCACCGTTATTATCACTACCACCATCCATAACCATTGGCACCTTGCCGTCTTGACAGACGATAGTTTGTGCTTTAAAAAGGCATAATAACTTTTAACTATGGCGGTAGCGAGTGTGACTGATAAGGCCAATTTGCGCTGTAAATGTCCGTTCACAGTGGGTGCATGTGAACACATGGTCATTTCCACCATCATGCACCATCTTACGTCTCAAAGCTTGGTGTGTGACTTTTCTGCAATAATTTTCTCCTTTGACTTTATTCCATTTCTGATATTTGCCCTCCATGCAACACGTTCAGCGGCGACTTGCTCCCAATGTGCATTATCAATGCCTGTATCAATCATGTCCCGCTTACACACATCTTTGTATCGTAGTAGAGGCCGACCCTGAGATCTCTTACCCATCTGTAATTCACCAAAAAAGATATCCTTTGGTATTCTACCATCATCCATCCTCCTAAGATGTCCTATCCATCTAAGTCTACGAAGACTGAGCATGGAATAAACTGTCACACAACCTGATCTTTCCAATACTTTAGTATTTGTGATTTTGTCTTGCCACTTAATACCAAGAATTCTTCGCAGACACCGCATATGAAAGCTGTTTAAATTGTTCTCTTGGTGTGAGTAAGTTGTCCAGGTTTCACTGCCATAAAGAAGAGTACTAAGGACACAGGCTTGATAGACAAGGACTTTTGTTTTGGCAGTAAGCTTCCTGTTCTCCCAGACTCTTTTTCTTAACCTGTTCATTGTTGTTGCTGCCTTACCAATCCGGATGTTGATTTCCTGATCTAGGGATAATTTGCTATTTACCACTGATCCTAGATATGTAAAATGGTCTACTATCTCTAGTTCGGCATCGTCAATAAAGATTGATGGTACCCCATGTGCACCTTGTGACATAATCTGTGTCTTCTTTTTGCTAATTGTTAAACCAAATTCAGAACAAGCATTGGAGAATGCAGATAGTAGACATTGCAATTCTTCCTCAGAGTGGGTCGTAACTGCAGCATCATCTGCAAAAAGCAACTCTCTGATCAGTACCCTCCTAATTTTGGTCTTAGCCTTCAATCTCTGAGCATTGTAGAGGCCGCCATCTGAGCGTGAGTGAATGTATATACCACCATCCTGATCACGAAATGCATATTTCAGTAGAAGTGAAAAGTATATTCCAAAGAGGGTGGGAGCTAGTACACAACCTTGCTTAACTCCACTCTTGATTTCAAATTCTTCAGAAGTTGCACCATCAAACTTGATTATACCCTTCATGCCTGTGTGGAACGATTCCACAATGGACAGAAGAGTTGGTGGGCAGCCAATCTTCTTTAGTGCCTTGAACAGACCCTCACGACTGACCAAATCAAATGCCTTTGTGAGGTCGATGAAGGCAATAAACAGTGGTTGATTCTGTTCATGGCATTTTTCTTGCATTTGTCGCAATGAGAATATCATATCAGTGGTAGACCGGTTCTGTCGAAAGCCACACTGTGATTCGGGGTAGACTTGATCTCCTAGGACTTGAAGTCTGCGCAGAACAATTCTGGCAAATACTTTTCCAACAATACACAGAAGTGAGATACCCCTATAGTTGTTGCAGTCGCTCCGATCGCCCTTGTTCTTGTACAGTGTTATGATGCTTGAATCTTTGAAATCCTGTGGGACTTGTCCTTCACGCCAGCATAGCTCTATTAGCTGGTGGATCTGTATAAAACTACCACCATCATCATAATCATTATCCTCATCACCAACATAATTATCCTCTTCATCGCCACCACCATCATCATAATAATTATCTTCATCATCACCAAAATCATTATTCTCATCACCACCAACATCGTCATAATCATTATCCTCATCACCACCATTATTATCCACATCATCACCACCACCATCATCATAATCATCATCATCATTATCCTCATTATCATTACCACCATCATCATAATACATTTTTCTTCATGAAATAGATTATAATCACTACTAACTAACTGTTTTCTTGTTATGTCATTTATTCTTCATTCTAATAACCAATCAATTGTGATTATATTCTAATAGTCAATTGGGAATTACCTTGTTTTTTTTCAGTGCTATATACCACATTCAAAGGCTAATGATGAATAATGCTTGATTATTGTTTTCTTCTCTATACACTAATGTGATCTTATTTCAGCTCTTCCCAATCCATCCATTCATCATGTGCCATGCCGATAAGCGTGGGCGGTCATGTTTTGCCATCTCACTCAATCACCAGAGTCATGGATTCAGCTCTGTGTTTCTGCCTAGACCATGCCGCGTGGCCAAGCCATCCAGGTATTTACTTCTTGGTCTTCCCCTTGGTCTCCTCCCCTTGGATCTTGCCAGTTGTCACCAAGTTCTCCAATCCATTTCTCCTCGTAACATGCCCAAAAAATTTTGACTGTCTCCGTCTAATGTCTCTAATCAGTTTACCATCTTCATTTGTTTCTTGAAGGACTTGTTCATTGGTTTTTCTGTCTGTCCATGTTATTCTTTGCATTTTCCTCAGAAACCACATTTCCACAACCATCAGATGTTTTTCAGCTTATCTGCTTTGTCCACGCTTCACATCCATACAAAAGTATAGGTTCTATGTAGCACTTCAATACTCTTTTTTTCATTTCAATTGATATCTTTTTATTGGTCAGTGTGTTTTTCATCTTGCAAAAGGCTACCTTCCACACAGCGATTCTTGTTCTAATCTCTTCAAGATTGCGCCTTCCCAATACACAAAGCTATTAATGAGTCAGTTTTCTTCAAAGTTCCGATCTTGTCAAATGTCAGTATTTGTTTTTCTTGATAAACGTTAGTGCAAGAACATTTCTATAACACGTAAGAAAATATCTTGATTGTCTTCTTGAGTGATTGTGGAATGGCCCATGTCTTATTCCCTCATGTTGTCACAGGAAAGATGTACATTCTCAAAATGCTGACTTGTATTTGGTCATACAGCACTGTTTCACCTGTGCTTTGAATTTGCCACAAGTTCTTAAAGCTGTTTATATTCGGAGCTGATTTGTTCTTCGCTTAATTGTTGTTCAACTAAGTGTCTAGCTTTGTTCTAATAATTTTGCGTACATTTTCCCTATATGACTCCGGAGTGATATACCTCTGTGTGTTTCGCCCTCTCTCATACTGCCTTTCTTTTTCCATATTGGTAGTATTATTGCCTGCTGCAAATTGTCTGGGACTTTTCTTTCTTCCAAGGCTATCTTAAAAAGTGCTATCAGCAATTTAACTCCTGTTTTTCCACAGGCCTGAATAGCTTCCGTGGTTATTACATCTGAACCCAGTGATTTGTTTTTAAGACTTTTCTGTACAACTTTATTTCTGCAGGGATGAAGTTTGGTTCTTGTTATCCACAGTTTTTAGGCACAGAAGTGTGTGGGGTTAAGTAGTTCTTGAAAGTATTCTGCCCACCTTGCTAGTCTTTGTTGTGAATTAAATAAAGGTATACCTCTTTTGCTATGTATGATGGTTGCTGGGTTGTAGCATCACTGCAGTAATATAGATAGAAACTCATAACTGAAACAATACCTACAGTAATTCGCCTAGCATCACTGCAGTAATACAGATAGAAACTCACCATTGAAACAACATCAAAACAACTCACCCAGAATTACCGCAGTAATATAGACAGAAACTCACCAAGTATCACTGCAGTAATACCGACAGAAACTCACCATTGAAACTACACCAACAGAAACTCATCCAGAAACACTGCAGTAATACAGACAGAAACTCACCACTGGAACAACACCAACAGTAACTCACCTAGCATCATTGAAATAATACCATTCACCAGAGTAAGGGTTCCTGCAGTAAGCCGTGTAGTGACCTGAACTTGTACCCCCAGAGTGGTTGGATACAGCGTAGAGGTCGTACCGCACTTGCTGCCCCGCCTTGCTGTCTGCTGCATATTCTGACAGGTCCAGGTTCTTGATTGGGAAGTCTACAAGAGTTGTCAGTTTGCGACCAAACCTTTCTTGCTGACTGAAACGCTTCAAATCTGCAGGTCAGGGTCAAGGACATTTAACTGAAATACTAAGATTCACTCTGTTTATATAATTGAACTTCTGTGGTTCAGAAAAACTTCTGTGGTTCAGCTGACCTTCTGTGATTCAGTCTGTTTCTGTTATCGAAATCATGTGATTTACTCAGTTTATATAACTGGAATTCTGCCTCTGCTACAGCTAAACTTTCCCATTTTCCAATACCTCTATTCTGATCATGTAACCAAAGAACACTGTCTCTTTCTTATGGTTGTATACAATGGTTTATTTTCATTAGGCTCTTCTAAGCACCCGCTGTTAGTTACACTGGCAGTTCAAGGAACATGCAACATTTGTCTCAGAAACCAAATATTCCTTGCTTCTAAACTCTTCTCAATTTGCTCTTTCTTGTTCCAAAATTCACTGTCAATAAGCAGAACAGGTTCTGTAGAACATGCCAGTACTCAATGGGTTGTGAACTGTACAGATTTAAAAAGCCAGAGAGCCCTTACTTAGAGGCACAATGTCTGTCTCTAGTCTGACACTGGAGGCAATCACCGCATATGTCTTTACAAAATAAGTAACAGACACTTTACTCCTCCACCAATCCTGAAGAAGAGTGGTGAATCGAGAACCTGCATACACATTACATTTCCAATACCTGGACAGTTGGAAATTTACAAGGATAGGCCAAACAGGCCACTGCAAAGACTGAATTATAAAAACCTACCCACTAAACCGACTCTGTGGCGAAGGGGTTATAAACCCAATTTGCAAACCCGCATATCGTGTTTGAAACACAGCAACGGGCGATTTGGCACCAGAATGCCCTGCGTTGGTTTTCATTAAATGGTATTAGTGTCAGTCATTCAGACAGCAATGGCAAACCACTGAACATAAACTTGCCAAGAAGTCACAAATAGCCAACAAATGTTGGGATTGATTGTGACGTCCTGTAAAGGATATGCAACTAACTTTAACCAATGAAACTTTGAGAATCTCAATTAAGGTTCCCAGACTTTTCTCCAAAGGTCACTATTATCCATAATTACGACAACACAGAAACGAACCCACAACACCGTCCACAACAACAGATACCAACCACACTCATAAATCTTTACTCTGGAACTTTGCTTCAATAAGTGCTATTTAATAAATGAATCTGTTTGAAATTACTACAAAAGTATAATAATACCAATACGATTTCTACATGTCTCACAACACTAAATGACCTCATTATGTAGCACTATATTTGCCTGTCAGCCCGATGATCCTGTGATCAAATCCCCATTGAGGCAGATTTTTGTAAACTGATTTGGGATCCCTGATGGACCCAGTCCAAAATGGGTACCAAGAGATGTCCAGGGAAGCAAAGATGCCTGGGATGATACTGAATACATCAGCCAGTTAGTTGCATATCCTTTATATGTTGTCACAGTCAACCCCAGCATTGCTGGCTGTTTGTGATTTCTTGGTCAGTTTACGTGTAGTAGTTTGGCATTGCTTTTTGAGCGACCGTGCTAGGCTGTCTGTTTACAAATCGACAAAAGCTTTGTTTTGAACGTGGTATGTGGAATTGTGATCTGCGTTTGCAACTCCTTTACCACAGCATGGGGGTTAAACCAGTGTGTTCTACATCCACTACCCACTAGGAATCACTAGCCTCCCTAGCTGTCTAGTGTCCTCTGTATGGGCTCTCAATGGCAGGGTGTCCAGCTTTGACACAGTAGTGCTTCTGCCAGACTTCGCTGGTGATCCCCAACACATCCTATGCGATGCCAAACATTTCCTATAACACAAGAGGCCTGTCCAAACAGAATACAAGTCATTGTTCTTCAAGATCCTTCACCGCTGAATATTGCAAAATTGTACAAGTGCCCTACATGTGTCTTCAATTTAAGGAAGTAAATCAATGACTTACTGTCGGAATGTGATACCACAACTATTAGACTACAGGTAAATGTCACTGTTACACACACCAGTTGTACCTAGCTCGCTGACCAACTTACCTGTGATGCTTGTTTCTAAGAACAGTCCAGTTTCTTTTTGGACAGGCTTTGTAAAGTGAATTAATTGCACGGTAGACTAACCATCACGTCATGATACCATTATTATTAGACTACAGGTGAATGTTGCTGGTACATACACCTGCAGTAGGTAGCTCGCTGACCTACTTACTTGTGACGATATTTCAACAGCCCAGTTGCCTTTTGGACTCTTTTTAAAATGAATCAATCACATGGAAGATACAAAAAAATGTAAAGTTATCATCCCTTACTTACACTAAATGCTAGCATTATGGGGTGGGGAGCTGAACTCACTTCCTCATCATTTTTCTTATGCACAGACATCTCTAATAATAATTTGTAAAAGATAGGTAATCTCAGAATCATATTCTTTCAGGCAAACATCCCCCTTTAAATGTGGACTGAACTTGTACTGCTGGGCGGGGAAGCCCACCAGAACACCTCAGCCCCCTGACACAGTCAGATCTCACAAGGATACGAAGAACGAGGATCTTGGGGAAACGCTGTATAGAAAAACTCTTTGTGCATGACCTTCTGGACTTGCATTTGGTGCACATCTGAAAAAGATAAATATTCATGCATTTGGTACACATCTGGAAATGATAAATATTCACACACTTGATAAAAAGCTAGAAAAGATAAATATTCATGCATTTAAAACACAGCTGGAAAATATAAATATACATGTATTTGATACACATCTAGAAAAGATTAAATATTCACACATTTGGCACACAGCTGGACAAGATAAGTATTCACGCATTTGGTAGACAGCTGGAAAAGATAAATAATAAATATTCACGCATTTGGTACACAGCTGGAAAAGATAAATATTCACTCATTTGATACACAGCTAGAAAAGGTAAATATTTACGTATTCGGTACACATCTGGAAAAGATAAATATTCACTCATTTGATACACAGCTAGAAAAGATAAATATTTACGTATTTGGTACACATCTGGAAAAGATAAATATTCATGCATGTGGTGCATATCTAGAAAAGATAATCAATATTTATCCAGCTACACTGGAGGACACAAAATAACATTTGAGCTTAAAACAAAACAGATACAATTTATGCCACTGTGTGAAGATGTTCTTAAATACATGGTTACAGCTTCATAAAATGGGGTAACTGATTGTTTCTGCAGCAGTTATACTTTTCTTAAAGCAAAGTATAGAATGGCACACGTTTAAGACTTCATGCACCACAGAAATACCACATCTAGATTTATAACCAGTAACTTTTTGAATGCTTCTCTGGGGACCAAGTATCCATCCATTCAGTGGATGTTTTTGGGGACCATGTATCCATTAAGTGGACATCTCTGGGGATCAAATATCCATTAAGTGGGCATCTCTGTGGACCAAGTATCCACTAAGTGGACATCTCTGGGGACCAGATACCCATTAAGTGGACATCTCTGGGGACCAAGTAACCATTAAGTGGACATCTCAAGAGTGATTACTGATTTCAGCTAGGGCACCACAGAGCCGGCAGGCGTGATATTGACTACAACACCCCTTGAGTGCTGACCGGCATATACAAACATGGGGCTAGCACTATATAAACAAGAACACCTTGGGAAGTAACGCTGACCGGTGTGACACTGACCACATCATATACAGAGTAGTGCCAAATGGTCTATAACAATTTGGGTCTAGTACCATATGCCCCGTAAGGTGTGGTAAAGGGTCATTTACTATACTTTTACTTACAACATGCCCAAGAATGTCTTGGGACATAAAGGCGGGAGATGTGACTTTAAAAAAAAAGTTGCTTAAAAGTCGACAGGGTCAGCTTCATTGCACCAGGTTTTCATCCCTTATGGCTTAGTCTCTTTCTGCAGCACGGAAAGCGTCGCACAAAGCACAAAATTCGTAGCTCCAGTGGCAACCCTCAGGAGTCTCAGAAAATATGCACTCGTGAATCAAAGGACGCGGCCTAGAATCGAACCCACAACCTTCGGAGCCTGAGTCAAACGGCTTGACCACTTCACCATCGAGACTCGGGGGCAATGTGACATTCACCCCAAAACCCACAGAGTGCCAATTGGTCTATAAAAATATGGGTCCTTTCCTTCATTTTCACTTACTACATGCCCAGTCCGCCTCAGGGCTTGTACAAAGGGTTCTCTGCTTTCTTACCTTACACCCAATATGCCTCATGGCATAGAAGGTCCTTTACATAGTCATGTTTACTACAGAGTACTGTCCTCACTAACCCTAAAATGGCAACTTAATAGATTGATAAAGGCTGGGAACATAATCCAAAGTCATGTGGATGTTGAAATCAAGGAAAAGATACAGTATTCATCCCAAGACACTCATACCATTTTATATTTTCAAAATGTGTTAGCAGTCTCAAATCAGCAGGATTACAGCCAAAATTACAGACACACCTATAGTTGAATGTTGTAAACACAAATAATTTCAAAACAATGTACTCCCTTAATGAATGCAAACACAGATGCAGTCCTAGGAAAAGATTAACAACCAGGGCATACGTAAATAGGAACTGTCACTTACTGGTCTCTCTTCAGCGGCTAGTTCCTCCTCTTTCATAAAAAGCCGAATACAATCGTCCAAGCTGAGCTCATTTGGACCCTGCATGACCAAAAAAAAAGGGAAAATAAATATCACATATCCTCATATACAACATACTGGAGTGTGCTATATTGGAAACTAGTGTGCATTCAGCTCTGCTAACATTTTAATGATACTCCATGACTTCACATACAACATATAGGAATGTGTGCTATATTGGAAACTAGCATGCATTCTGCTCTGCTAACATTTAATGATACTCATTTCTTGTCATTCTCCTGCACTGTTTTGTCTAGAATGGTTTGCTGACTCATCCAGCTCAGCTTTTCTACTGTGATCTGCATACCAGAATCTTCACATATATTAGGCCAGAGTTATGAAGTGAACGTCGAGCTTCATTGTTTCACAGAGGAATATCTTCAACCTATCTTAGCAGACTTAGACATTTATTATGTGGATAGGAAATCATATTCATCCTAACACTAAGAAAAGAACTCATACATCGATGCTGGGAATCCACTTGTCTATCGTCTCTTCTACAACACAGAATATCAATGCACCAAAGCACTGATATACCAGTGCACACTGCCAGGGACCTAGGTAAGTCATGGGCCACCCGGTACAGACAGCCTACAGCTTCACACAGTCCGACGTGAAGATGAGAAGATCGAGAATCATGCCTTGCATGAGGCAAATGGCTGAGCAGGGGATAACATCTCCTTGAAGGCTCATTCATGTCTAGACTGACTTTGGGGACGGACTGATGATGGCGAATGACAGAATCGTATCTTGCCGCCATCTTGTGTATATGCCAAGCTGCTGAAACAGAGTTTTGAATGCTGACACTGTCTGAGAGCTTTGTCGACCGAGTTGATTGTAGAGTGCAAGTATGATCTGTTTGCAGTTTTAGTAACAGTGTTTATTGACCGTTCTGAGGCAATTTGTGACTTGTTTTAAAGAGACGATAATACACTGCGTTGAAATAACGCTGCTGTTGTGTCATGAAGAGTCATCGTTGAAGTGATGTTCATATTTACGTCATGTGTGTATAAACAGTCATATTCACAGAGGAAGTAAGAAGTCTAGTTACTAGTCCACATCAAGTAGAGCTATAAGCGCACCACAGTCGGCATGGTGGCATGTGTACATTCAGATACAAGATACCCCTGGAGAACAACAGGACGCTCAGCGCGAGTTCGACCTATGACCTTGTTGGCACACACCCCACCAACCTCCTTACTTACTATGACTGCAGTAATTTCTTCCTTACCTTAACAACTGGAATGGACAAATCCCAAAATGGGTCAAACGTTACTGAACGGTGACTACAGGATGCAAAATTCAGCTCACTTTTCAGCTGTCCCACAAAAATATCTATGGGGAAAAACAAGAAAGAAATATAGAAGAAACACATTTTTGTTTGAAAACCTGCTGGTCAATAAATGGTTTACTCACATTAAATGGTATTTCCACAGTTGAAACCAGATAGTCAAAACATTGCATTTCCACATTGCAAACCTGATAGTCCAAATATGGCCAACTCAGATTCTTCTTCTTCTTCTTTCACTCGCTTGAAATATGTTCTATAACTGTAATGTTGTCTCTTGTATGAATTTAGCTATCTTTTTTTTTAAGTTCACACAGCGGTCCATAGAGTGTATCTTCTACTGTCGTCTCTCAAGGCCAGAAGGTTTGCCTAGATATGTTATATTTTGGGCAGTCTTGGAGTATGTGCTCTGCTGTCTGCGAGGCCAATCCACATGTGCACATGGCTGTTTCACCAATCTTGAATTTTGTATACACGTGGGTGCGTTATCTATTGTGTCCTGTTCTGAGGCGCAGAATAATGACTTGTTCAGGTCTTTCCATAACTTGGTTGTCATCTTGAGCAGGTTTTGGTGGCTTTCTGACTGATTTGATTATTCTTTTCTTTTGGTGGTATGTAAAGGGCACATCAGGCTGTTCTTCTTTGGCTCCTTCCTTAGCCAATTGATCAGCTCTGTCGCCAACTCAAACAAATTGACATGTTCACAATGAAAACCTGCTAGTGAATATATGGTCCACTCAAGAATTGTTGGCATTTCCACAATTAAAACCTGATACAATGGTTCTTTAGGTTTTTCAGTCCCTCATCATGATGGAAGCCTACCATCTCCATTCCAGTCCATCAGTTGATGTTATCTATCCAGTCCATAGTTTTATGTTATATATCCAATATAATTTTGATGTTATCTTTTCACTCCATATTTTGATGTCATTTTTCCATTTCTAACATTGAATACTAGTAAGATAGTGCCCAAATAACTGCACTACCATTGAAATCAAGCATTGAAGTTTATGTAAACACTATCTTGGAACACACAAATTGCAGCTATGTAAACATTACTATGGAAGTCAAGAATTAAACTTTTTGTAAACACTACCACAGACATAAAGAATTACAGCTTATGTTAAGCACTGAAATGGAAATAAAGGATTATAGTTTACATAAAACTGATAAACTGAAGAAAATTCTATTCTTACCAACGATCATACTGTTATCTCGATTCAGATATGCTTTCCAGTACTCCTGGGCTTTGCCACTGTCACTGAAATATATACCAAACATATCACACAAACATAACAATAATACACACCACCAAGTAAACAGTAAATATATACCAAACATATCACACAAACATAACAATGATACACACCACCAAGTAAACAGTAAGTATATACCAAACATATCACACAAACATAACAACAATACACACCACCAAGTAAACAGTAAGTATATACCAAACATATCACACATACATAACAACAATACACACCACCAAGTAAACAGTAAGTATATACCAAACATATCACACATACATAACAACAATACACACCACCAAGTAAACAGTAAATCTATACCAAACATATCACACAAACATAACAATAATACACACCACCAAGTAAACAGTAAGTATATACCAAACATATCACACATACATAACAACAATACATACCACCAAGTAAACAGTAAATATATACCAAACATATCACACAAACATAACAACAATACACACCACCAAGTAAACAGTAAATCTATACCAAACATATCACACAAACATAACAACAATACACACCACCAAGTAAACAGTAAATATATACCAAACATATCACACAAACATAACAATAATACACACCACCAAGTAAACAGTAAATATATACCAAACATATCACACAAACATAACAATAATACACACCACCAAGTAAACAGTAAGTATATACCAAACATATCACACATACATAACAACAATACACACCACCAAGTAAACAGTAAATCTATACCAAACATATCACACAAACATAACAATAATACACACCACCAAGTAAACAGTAAGTATATACCAAACATATCACACATACATAACAACAATACATACCACCAAGTAAACAGTAAATATATACCAAACATATCACACAAACATAACAACAATACACACCACCAAGTAAACAGTAAATCTATACCAAACATATCACACAAACATAACAACAATACACACCACCAAGTAAACAGTAAATATACACCAAACATACGAGGGTAAGTTAATCATTAAGTCACAAATGGCTGTAGAAAAATAACTATGGTAACAACTTGAAACCAGTTTATTTTTATACATACATTGTCCCTTTATTTCTAAACATAATTTCCACCAACATTGAAGCACTTATCGCATCATTTTATCAGTCCTCTCAAACCGGCTGCTTAGAACTCCTTGCTCTGTTTTCTAAACCACATTTTCACTTCACATTCAACTTCGGCGTCATTCGCGAAATGTCTCCTGCCAAGGTGGGATTTCAGTGGACTTAGCCCCTAGTGATTTCCCGTAAAGCGGTGCATAGATGGGTAGAAAAAGTTACGAGGGCGAGTCAATAAGTAAGTCACACAGTTCTGTGGGATGGCAGGTTAATGAAAACAAGGCACGCAATTCTATGTAGCTGTATGGGAGGACTGATAAAACGATGGGATAAGTTCATCAATGTTGGTGGAAATTATGTTGAGAAATAAAGGGACAATGTATGTATAAAATTAAACTGGTGTCAAGTTGTTACCATAGTTAGTTATTTTTCTACAGCCATTTGTGACTTACTTATTAACTTACCCTTGTATCACACAAACATAACAACAATACACACCACCAAGTAAACAGTACAAGTAAAGCATCCATATTACAGGACTTGAGAACTACTATGTATATGATGTCGGTCCCACATACGTAACAGACGAATCAGTCACCAAAGGAAGATGTGGTCAATAGATATCCTGTAGGTCGCCTTTGCTTCCCCAGACACTTCCACGCACCCATTGAAGGCTGAGTGGACATGGGAGCCCAGGTCACTGTTTACAAGTCCGCCTGGATGTGAATTTAAACCCATGACCATCGAGCTGGCAGGCCAGCATGCTACCTACTGCGCCACTGTGACTTCCAATTCAAAAATTTTGCACATTGTTTGCAGGAGGTTGCAATCAAACCCTTGCTGATTTTCCGGTCAAATTTACGTTCAATAATCAGCATGGCTTTCTGAATGAGAAGTCAATATTTAAGACAAGACGATCTGTGTGTGGAACGAACCCTCTACCCGGCCATCAGTGCACAGCAAGATTAAGTGCAAACAAGATGCACATCTGGCCAGTAAAATACACCATAAGTTACACGTACATACATCAGAGAATGACATGTTAGTGAAACATGTACAAATAAAGACTGATGAAATGGATACAATACAGATCAGTGATACAAATAAGACCAATTAGTTATTCAAAAATCATCAAAAATTGTTTCAGTCTTTGGGGCAGTTGTGATGCTTTCTGATCTTGCCACTCCACTGTTTCTCTCTTGTACTGCTCTTTGTAATTGCATATATGGCTGCATTGATACTCTTTGTAATTGCATATATGGCTGCATTGATACTCTTTGTAATTGCATATATGGCTGCATTGATACTCTTTGTAATTGCATATATGGCTGCATTGATACTCTTTGTAATTGCATATATGGCTGCATTGATACTCTTTGTAATTGCATATATGGCTGCATTGATACTCTTTGTAATTGCATATATGGCTGCATTGATACTCTTTGTAATTGCATATATGGCTGCATTGATACTCTTTGTAATTGCATATATGGCTGCATTGATAAATCTGTGCTTGCCTGGCTCTGTACATTTTGTCCTTCCTCTTTTCATCAGTATACTCCACTCCAGACCTCTCTTTGGTGTTGATTCAAGTCTTAGGTTGTGACCAAAATGTAAGTGCCTTCTCTTTCCTTAACACTTTAAGAAGTCTGTTTTGTTCTGGTATGTTATCAATTCTTGTTAGCATTCTTGTTAGACCAAATGGATAAGAGCACTTGCTATTAAACTTCTTGTGTGCTGATGCCGAGGTAGCAGGTTCAACCCCTACACTGGTCAGCCGGACTAACATGTTCACTTCTTATCCTTGACTTGGGAACATAAATTACAAGTACCTCAGAAGTTGGAGTGGGTTTGCCTGATGGCGGGGATGCTAGTAAAAAGGGAAACAGGCCCACATGAAAAAGTCAGTCCAAAATGGACTATGCCAGAGTTCAATACGTGTGAACGTAATTTAAAATAAAAATCTATTTTTGTCATTGAAAAATTAGTTACCAACAAAATATCATATGAGGCCTGTTAAAAAGGGATTAGACCATTGACTGGAACAAATACAAATACTCACTAGGAGGTCTGAAGCCCTAATACCCTTGAAGCTACTCTCCTTGGGACTGCACACACTTCTCCCAGACGGCCTGCCATTGTTGGAATCATTTCAGGAAGACATCTTTGGGAATGGAGAACAGTGTGGCCGTCACACTCCACATGTTTTCCCGTGACTCAAATCCAACCTCTTTCAGCAGCCTGTTCACATTGTGGAACAGCCAAACATCTCAAGGAGCCATGGCAGAAGAGCAGGGAGCCAGACGACCCAGAAGAATATTGTAATTAGGCAAGAAGACCTGAATAATGGCCTTGATGAAGTTGTGTTACACAAACAAATGGACCTGTGAGTAACAGACTGGCAGCTCAATCCTGACAACACACGTCATTCTTCACATCAGATTCAAACTTTTTTTTTTACCAAACACAATATTCCTCTGGTTCAATAGACTCCGTACTCTCCCGACACGGCTCCTTGCCATTTTTAGCCGTTTCCCAAGTTGAAGATGTCACTGAAAGGGGTCAGGTTTGAGTCACAGGGTGCAGCCACGTTGTACTCCATTCCCATGCTTCCAATAATGGCTAGGAGAAGTGTGGACAATCCCAAGGAGAGTACTTTGAAGGGGATTAGGGTTCTAGACCTCCAAGTCAGTAACTATTTTTCCTAGTTGAAGGTCCAATACTTTTTGAACAGACCTCATACATCACTAGCCTACCTTTTTAACACATAATGTAGGAAGTTTCTGCTGGTGGTAATTCTAATCAAGGAAGAACTCTATTTATCAAAAAGAAACATAAAAGAAATGCAAAGGAATATGAAAAAAAATGCCAGGCAAATGTTACTTTCTCTTATCCAATTGGTTGTCATCCAAGATGATCGGCGCTGGCTTCTTGGTGACCCGGTTAACATCTTCGTGAAGCCCCTCCAGCAAATATCGAAGAAATTCTTGACTGTCTTGCTGGCTGAAATAAACAATGATGATCCATGACGGACAAGAAGACTAAATCAACTAACTGAATGTACACTTTCATGCCAACCAGTTCCGCTCATCACCATGTGTCATGCCAACCAGTTCCACTCATCACCATGTGTCATGCAAACTAGCACGGTCACCTCACAAGATCACCAGTCTTGGACCAGGTCTGTGTTTTGCCCCAATTAAACCATGTATCCATGTATCTATCTGTTTATCTTCCCTTGCTCTTTTCAAATCAAATTTTGCCAGGTGCCACTAAGTTTTCAAGTTTACTTCCTCTCGTGCCAAAAAAAATCTTGATGTCTACATCTAATTTCTCTAATCAATTTCTGGTTTTATGTGTATCTTGAAGGACTGTCACATTTATGGTTCTGTCCATCCGTGGTAGTATTTGAATATTCCTCAGAAACCTAGTTTCCACTGAATTTAGATGCAGTTTAGCTCAGTGCAAGCTATCATCAACATCACTGCACACTAATCAGCATACATTGGACATGGTCATAGATACTCCAATCAATTGTGCAGTTGTCGTTGACAACTTTTGTTTTATATTCTGTGCAATAAATCCAATTTGCATATGGTGGCTAACTGTCCCAGTGTGGTGTCTATTTGCCAGTTTGATTTTGAAACACAGAACTGCCAACTGCACACGACATGACTGGTATACTGAAAGACTAGCAGATAGGTAGTTAGTTGCATGTCCTTTACAGGATGTCACAGTCAACCTCAGCATTTTATGGGTCTTTGTGATTTCTTGGCAAGTTTACGTTCAGTGGTTTGCCATTGCTTTCTGAACAACTGGCACTCTTACCAATGTATTAAAACCAGCGCTTCCAAATCGCACACAACTGTTTCGAACGCAGTATGTAGGATTACGAATTGTGTTCGTACCCCTTCGTTACAGAGCTGGCACACTAGCAGATAGTTTAGTTAGTTACATATCTTTACAGGACATCGCAGTCAACATCAGCATGCTTTGCTGTTGTGATCTCTTGGCAAGTTTACGTTCAGTAGTTTGCCATTGTTTTCTGAATGACCGGCACCCATACAATTTTGTAAAAAACCAATGCAAGGCGATCAGCAGCCAAATCGCCCACAGCTGTGTTTCGACAATAGGTATACAGGATTACGAACTGTGTCCGTAACTCCATCGCGGAGTCGGCACTAGCAGATAAGACATGTAAAATTGGTGGGACACAGGAAGAGTAACCAATCATATATGGCACATTAATAAGTGCACAGGAAGACTAGCCAATCATATATGGCACATTGATAAGTACACTGAAAGACTAGCCAATCATATATGGCACATTGATAAGTACACTGGAAGTCTAGCCAATCATATATGGCACATTGATAAGTGCACTGGAAGTCTAGCCAGTCATATATGGCACATTGATAAGTGCACTGGAAGTCTAGCCAATCATATATGGCACATTGATAAGTGCACTGGAAGTCTAGCCAATCATATATGGCACATTGATAAGTGCACTGGAAGACTAGCCAATCATATATGGTACATTGATAAGTACACTGGAAGTCTAGCCAATCATAAATGGCACATTGATAAGTACACTGGAAGTCTAGCCAATCATATATGGCACATTGATAAGTACACTGGAAGTCTAGCCAATCATATATGGCACATTGATAAGTACACTGGAAGTCTAGCCAATCATATATGGCACATTGATAAGTACACTGGAAGTCTAGCCAATCATATATGGCACATTGATAAGTACACTGGAAGACTAGCCAATCATATATGACACATTGATAAGTACACTGGAAGTCTAGCCAATCATATATGGCACATTGATAAGTGCACAGGAAGTCTAGCCAATCATATATGGCACATTGATAAGTACACTGGAAGTCTAGCCAATCATATATGGCACATTGATAAGTACACTGGAAGTCTAGCCAATCATATATGGCACATTGATAAGCACACTGGAAGACTAGCCAATCATATATGACACATTGATAAGCACACTGGAAGTCTAGCCAATCATATATGGCACATTGATAAGTACACTGGAAGTCTAGTCAATCATATATGGCACATTGATAAGTACACTGGAAGACTAGCCAATCATATATGGCACATTGATAAGTGCACAGGAAGTCTAGCCAATCATATATGGCACATTGATAAGTACACTGGAAGTCTAGCCAATCATATATGGCACATTGATAAGTACACTGGAAGTCTAGCCAATCATATATGGCACATTGATAAGTACACTGGAAGTCTAGCCAATCATATATGGCACATTAATAAGTACACTGGAAGACTAGCCAATCATATATGGCACATTGATAAGTGCACAGGAAGACTAGCCAATCATATATGGCACATTGATAAGTGCACTGGAAGACTAGCCAATCATATATGGCACATTGATAAGTACACTGGAAGTCTAGCCAATCATATATGGCACATTGATAAGTGCACTGGAAGTCTAGCCAGTCATATATGGCACATTGATAAGTGCACTGGAAGTCTAGCCAATCATATATGGCACATTGATAAGTGCACTGGAAGACTAGCCAATCATATATGGCACATTGATAAGTACACTGGAAGTCTAGCCAATCATATATGTCACATTGATAAGTACACTGGAAGTCTAGCCAATCATATGTGGCACATTGATAAGTACACTGGAAGTCTAGCCAATCATATATGGCACATTGATAAGTACACTGGAAGACTAGCCAATCATATATGACACATTGATAAGCACACTGGAAGTCTAGCCAATCATATATGGCACATTGATAAGTACACTGGAAGTCTAGCCAATCATATATGGCACATTAATAAGTACACTGGAAGACTAGCCAATCATATATGGCACATTGATAAGTGCACAGGAAGACTAGCCAATCATATATGGCACATTGATAAGTGCACTGGAAGACTAGCCAATCATATATGGCACATTGATAAGTACACTGGAAGTCTAGCCAATCATATATGGCACATTGATAAGTGCACTGGAAGTCTAGCCAGTCATATATGGCACATTGATAAGTGCACTGGAAGTCTAGCCAATCATATATGGCACATTGATAAGTGCACTGGAAGACTAGCCAATCATATATGGCACATTGATAAGTACACTGGAAGTCTAGCCAATCATATATGGCACATTGATAAGTACACTGGAAGTCTAGCCAATCATATATGTCACATTGATAAGTACACTGGAAGTCTAGCCAATCATATATGTCACATTGATAAGTACACTGGAAGTCTAGCCAATCATATGTGGCACATTGATAAGTACACTGGAAGTCTAGCCAATCATATATGGCACATTGATAAGTACACTGGAAGACTAGCCAATCATATATGACACATTGATAAGTACACTGGAAGTCTAGCCAATCATATATGGCACATTGATAAGTGCACAGGAAGTCTAGCCAATCATATATGGCACATTGATAAGTACACTGGAAGTCTAGCCAATCATATATGGCACATTGATAAGTACACTGGAAGTCTAGCCAATCATATATGGCACATTGATAAGCACACTGGAAGACTAGCCAATCGTATATGACACATTGATAAGTACACTGGAAGTCTAGCCAATCATATATGGCACATTGATAAGTACACTGGAAGTCTAGCCAATCATATATGGCACATTGATAAGTACACTGGAAGTCTAGCCAATCATATATGGCACATTGATAAGTACACTGGAAGACTAGCCAATCATATATGACACATTGATAAGTGCACTGGAAGTCTAGCCAATCATATATGGCACATTGATAAGCACACTGGAAGACTAGCCAATCATATATGACACATTGATAAGTACACTGGAAGTCTAGCCAATCATATATGGCACATTGATAAGTACACTGGAAGACTAGCCAATCATATATGGCACATTGATAAGTACACAGGAAGTCTAGCCAATCATATATGGCCCATTGATAAGTACACTGGAAGTCTAGCCAATCATATATGACACATTGATAAGTACACTGGAAGTCTAGCCAATCATATATGACACATTGATAAGTACACTGGAAGTCTAGCCAATCATATATGGCACATTGATAAGTACACTGGAAGTCTAGCCAATCGTATATGGCACATTGATAAGTGCACAGGAAGTCTAGCCAATCATATATGGCACATTGATAAGCAAACAAGAAGACTAAACCAAGCACGCATAGATCATTAATAAGTACACAAGAAAACTAGCCAAGCACACAAAACACAATGCTTAGAACAGAAATAGTTTACATTACACAAAATATTTACACATGCACAAAAACTACCACCAAAATGATCACATCAAATCGAACATTCACATACGCATAGCCCATGAATCGGGGAGCAAACTTCTGAATCTGGGTCTTGAAAGCATCCGGTGACACGCTGCCTTCAGTCTTTCCCTTCCACATGGCTTGCATTAAGTTAGCATAGGCTGCATGAAAGGCAATCAATATACGTAGTTAGATGGAATCAGACAGAGAGAAAGAGAGAGAGGAGAGAGACAGAGAGAGAAAGAGGGGAGAGAGAGAGAGAGAGAGAGAGAGAGAGAGAGAGAGAGAGAGGAGAGAGAGAGAGAGAAAGAACGAATGAACAAACTTTATTTTCGAAGGGTAACAAATTTGGCAAGCAGGCCCGTCTTACATTCAGCTCTTCCAAGAGAGAGAGAGGCAGAGAGAGAGAGAGAGAGAGAGGAGAGAGAGAGAGAGGAGAGAGAGAGAGGGGGGAGAGAGAGAGAGGAGAGAGAGAGAGAGGAGAGAGAGAGAGAGGAGAGAGAGAGAGAGAGGAGAGAGAGAACGAGAGAGAGGAGAGAGAACGAGAGAGAGAGGATAGAGAGAGAGGAGAGAGAGAAAGGAGAGAGAGAGAAAGAGAGAGAGAGGGGAGAGAGAGAGAAAGAGAGAGAGAGAGAGGAGAGAGAGAGAGAGGGGGGAGAGAGAGGGTAGAGAGAGAAAAAGAGAGAGAGAGAGAGAGAGAGAGAGAGAGAGAGAGAGAGAACAAACAAATTGTATTTTCAAAGGGTCAAAAATTGGGCACCCAGGCCCGTCTTAAATTTAGCCTTTCCAATCATTCATCTTTCGTTCATCAATTGTGCATGTTACATTCACAAAAACATTGTCAAATGAATGTTGTCAACATAAACAATGCATATTACCATGTTATGAGACAGACAGGCAGGCAGACACATGTATACACACACATTCATAAATACATACATACCTGCATACATACTTACATCATTCACACAAACTCTGACAGTTATGCACGCACTCAATAACACAAATACACAATCTCTCGATTGCACATTTACTCACTCACAATCACAAACTCACTAACAAAAGTGTACTTATTCATTCATTCATTCTCTCTCTCTCTCTCACGCGTGCGTGCGTGCGCATACACACACATGAGAGAATGAGAGAGAAAGAAAGAGACAGACAGACAGACAAGAGACAGAGACAGAAGACAGACAAAGACAGGCAGCAAGTAAAAGAACCATGTGACCACCCTGATGGGTATTGAGCATAAGGTGCTAAGCCCACATTTGCATTGACACATCAACACTCCATATGATAGTGGTCATGTCGGCCGCCTTTACTTCACAACACATTTCCTGTATGTTCCCAGAACCCACAAGGGGACAGATCAGTAACATTCTGCAAAATTCAACCAATCACAAACAAAGTCGTCAGATGGCCTGATGTGAGTTGGCTAAAACAAGTTGTCAGAGGGCCTGATGTGAGCTGGCCGACAGCCTATGCTCCTTTGGGAGATGTTTACAAAATCCATTTGACAATGTTTTCTTCCTATGCAAATGTAACATGCACAATTGATGAACCAAAGATGAGTGATTGGAAGGGCCGAATGTAAGATGGCTCAATTTGTGACCCTTTGAAAATAAAGTTTGTTCGTTCGTTAGATGAAAGGAAGAAGGCACATTTTAGCCTGGGTTAACCTGAAGCCCAAGTCAATTTAGTAAATTGGTCTTGATGGGGATTCGGTCACATGACCATCAGACAAGCCTCTGTGTTACCACAGCTTGTAAGATAGACAGATATCTGTGATTTACAGTGTCTATAATTAAGAGACTGATTGTGTAACTTCAGCCCCTGGAAGGAGGAAATGCAATGCTCTTATTGTCTTCCTTCCACAATATTGGTCCAACTGCAAGAAGCAGATCAACAATAACAGAACAGAACACATATCAGGCGTGAGGGAGGAAGAAAGATGCCACAAACCTTTGATAAGGCTCCCCTTCATGTTGCTAGTGGTTGTGTTGATATCCTGGAGGTACCGCTCATCCAGGCACCACTCCAGCAACTGGCGTGTGTTGCTCAAACACTGCAACACACTGTTCATGAAACACTGAAACCAACATCAGAACTCATCAACAGTCATTGAGACATATAGCATAATATTTGGTTAGATTGAAACAGTGAAATCAACATCAGAACTCATCAACAGTCATTGAGACATATAGCATAATATTTGGTTAGATTGAAACAGTGAAATCAACATCAGAACTCATCAACAGTCATTGAGACATATAGCATAATATTTGGTTAGATTGAAACAGTGAAATCAACATCAACAGTCATTGAGACATATAGCATAATATTTGGTTAGATTGAAACAGTGAAATCAACATCAACAGTCATTGAGACATATAGCATAATATTTGGTTAGATTGAAACAGTGAAATCAACATCAACAGTCATTGAGACATATAGCATAATATTTGGTTAGATTGAAACAGTGAAATCAACATCAGAACTCATCAACAGTCATTGAGATATATAGCATAATATTTGGTTAGATTGAAACAGTGAAATCAACATCAGAACTCATCAACAGTCATTGAGATATATAGCATAATATTTGGTTAGATTGAAACAGTGAAATCAACATCAGAACTCATCAACAGTCATTGAGACATATAGCATAATATTTGGTTAGATTGAAACAGTGAAATCAACATCAGAACTCATCAACAGTCATTGAGCATTGAGACATATAGCATAATATTTGGTTAGATTGAAACAGTGAAATCAACATCAACAGTCATTGAGACATACAGCATAATATTTGGTTAGATTGATCAAGGATTGCTTTCATGTGACTGACTAGTGTCCTGAAGGTATCACTCTGGTGACAGACGTGGGTTGCTGAAACACTGTGGCACACGACTCATGAAACAGTGAAATCAACATCAACAGACAGGGAGAATTTAACAAGACATTTGGTTAGATTGATCAAGGATTGCTTTCATGTGACTGACTAGTGTTTGTGGTGAAGTCCTGAGAGACATGGTTGCTCAAATACCGTGGCACACTGTTGATGAAACACTGAAATCAACGTTAGAACTCATCAACAGCCATTGCATCTAGCATAATATTTGGTTTCTTCTTCTTCTTCTGCGTTCATCTGGAGTTTTTTTTTCCGGACGTGATTGCGTTGTGCCTGTTTACAGCAGAGCTGCGTTCTTGCGCCGTTAGGCAGACACATCTTACTTCTGCGGGCATTTGTTGACTGAGTTAACCTTCCCGGATATTTGAATTGATTTATCAAGGCTCGCTTTCAGCTTTCATGTTGTCATTGGTTGTGGTGAAGTCCTGAAGCACCACTTCAGCAACAGATGTGGGTTGCTCAAACGCTGCAGCACACTGTCCATGAAGCACTAACATCAACATCAGCAGCCAGGGTGACATCTAGCAAGACATTTGGTTTGATTTATCAAGGATCACTTCCACTGCACATGCATACTTCCACAGTGCTCCAGCCCCTCCATATAGGTCACACCAGGAGAACCTCAGCACAGTGCACAAACTACATGGCAATGGCAACAGAGCTAACTCCAGGCAAGTGGAGAGATCAACAGAGACACGGAAAAACAGGTATTTGTGCTTGATAGATTATAGCAATGTATTTGATAAAGTAAACAATACTTGAGTGGGGCAGTGTGTATGAGCGATTTCTCTGTCAAATTTTAGTTCTGAAGTTGCCTGGTTGACTCCCAGCAAACGGGAGTCTCCATGAGAAGTGGTTACAATGTCTACCTCACGCGTGAAAGGTTGTGGGTTCAATTCCAGAATATAACATTTGTTTCAGGTGTGCAATTTTCTCAGAGACTCGTGGGGGTTTGTGCTTTGTGTGACGCATTCAACAGGCCGCAATGCGGACAGACACCGAGCCATAAGGGATAAAACCTGGCCATGAAGTTAATCCTGTTGCCTTTTAAACCAATTTTAAACTGACAGCATACGACAGAATTCTGACACAAACCATTGATTTCAAATAAGATCACATGACTAGATGATCTCATGTAGCGAGATCAGATACAATGACTTCTTGGATCAAGGCAACAAAAACATGAGGTCCCATGTGCAAGATGCACAGATGAAAGAACCTGTAGCAGCCGAAAATCGCAAAGAGTAAATGGGAGCAGCAATGGTGTTAAGAAATTTATTCAGACAGACACAGTTAGGTGCCTTGGATGAAATCTGTCTAGAGAACATCAATAGAACACAAATGCCATGTCGGCATTGAACATACCAACTGACACAATTGTCATGTCGGCATTGAACATACCACCTGACACAAATGTCATGTAGGCATTGAACATACCAACTGACACAAATGTCATGTCGGCATTGAACATACCAACTGACACAAATGTCATGTAGGCATTTAACATACCAACTGACACAAATGCCATGTCGGCATTGAACATACCAACTGACACAAATGCCATGTCGGCATTGATTGAACATACCAACCTCACAGTTAGTGATGCATATAACTAGCTGTGACACGCTCATCTTGGACAAGGAATGAAGATTAAGAATAAGATAAAAATACTTTTTTTTTAAAAACATGTTACTTGTCATTTTCAGGATGTTGCATAAAACCCCAGGTTGGTTTTACGGTGAGTTTACATTTCTTAAGTTTGCCATTGCTTTCTGAACAAGAAATCAATGTTTAAGACCAACTTATTTCTGGTGTAGGGGTTACACACCCCCTACCGGCCATCAGCATGATTGTAAACATGTAAATATCAGATGGAAGGTATATCTATGAAATAACAAGATAACTGGATATTGTTCAAATGTACAAGTAAAGTCAACAGCAATAAACTGGGGCAAGTAAAACAATGCAAATATTTACATGCATGGGTAACATCAGATGGAAGATTCAGAGAAAAATAAAAGAATAGAACTCTGAAAGGCCTAAAACAAATTATATAAAATAAAGAACCATAAGGAAAAAAAAGTATTATTAACAGAATCAAAGAAAACACACTTCAATATTTGTGTATTATGTATCAGGTCCTTTGCAGAACAACTTTCTAAACATGGTCTGATGCCGAGTCTCTTGATCTCTTGTCATTTCTCCTGCCTCAGGCGCCCTCATGCCCTAAATGTCTGCAATGCCCTCTTTCCATATCAATCCCTGCCTTTTCTTCTTCTTTGATTCACTTGAAATTTGTCTTATCTGAAATGTTGTCTCTTGCATGAATTTCTCTGTCTTTTTTAGGTCATTCAGTGGTCCGTAGAGTTTATCTTCCACTGTTGTTTCTTTAAACCAGACGGTCTGCCTGAATATGTCATATGCCCTTGCCTCTAATCTACTAGGAACCATGCTTTCTTTCCATCACTGTTCTTTCCCAACTGCTGTGATGTGTAATATGGCTAAAGTATGTCAGTTTTCAAGACAGGACGCACTTTCTTAAATATTAGTTGAGAAAATTAAAACATATGGTTGATTCTTGGACAGTTAATAAATTAGCAAAAAATATTTGAAGTCAAGATTGATTTTACAGAAGAATGTAATCAACTACAATGGAATGAATGTATAACTCGTGGAGATCTTCGTGAAAGATCAGAGGACATGATAAACTGCCTGTTAAAGAAGCAGAGAACAACACATACGCAATATCCAAGAATCGCAGACAACTTACTGTATTTCCCAAGTTTCTCAGACCAACTCTCCCACCATCTTTGTATTTTGAGTTCTGTGGAATACAGGCATGTCTAAACATGAAAACCCGTACACACACAAAAAAAGAAACATTAAAACCATGACCCATTCTCATCTAATTCCAGAATGATCTAAATATAAGCATGTATGGTGAACAGCACCAAGCAACTGACTGCCACCAGTTTACCTCAAACACCGGTGTGATGTGGGAGTCGTGGCGGTAGAGTGGTTAGACCCTCACCTGCCGCCCCCAGGTCGTGGGTTCAATCCTCATCGGGACGGATTAACTTTTTTAAAACTGACCTGAGCTTCCAGGTCAATAAAGTTAGTTGTGAATCTTTTACAGGACACACCGGTCAACCCCAGCACTTTTTTGCAGTTTATGATTCGTGGGTAAGTTTATGTTCAGTAGTTTGCTACTGCTTTCTGAACAGTCATTCATACCATTGTATAGAAACCTAAGCTTCCAAACCGCCTGCAACTGAGTTTTGAACATGGTATGCGGGATTACAAATTGCATTTGCAACTCTTTCGCCACAATAACCTGTCTAAAATACGTACCAAAATAACTGTCTTGGGCAGTACAGGTGGCAATCTTAACATTGACTATATCAGCCACTGAGTGCCAATGAGTCTATAAAAATATATGTCAAGCCCCATGCACTTGAAGGCACATAAAGGGTCATCTACTGCGACCAGGTGTTTGTAAAGTCTTACTACACTTTGTATGTAGAAAAATGTTGAAAAATGAAGTGCATTATGTCATAAAAAATGTGCTCCACAGTTCAGAGAGAGAGTGAGAGAGTGAGAGAGTGGAGTGGAGTGGAGTGAGAGAGAGAGAGAGAGAGAGAGAGAGAGAGAGAGAGAGAGAGAGAGAGAGAGAGTGTGTGTGTGTGTGTGTGTGTGTGTGTGTGTGTGTGTGTGTGTGTGTGTGTGCGTGCGTGCGTGCGTGCGTGCGTGTTCGTTCACCATCACCCCTTCTCCTTAGTTTACACATTAACATCAAGACAGATTAAATTAAAAATGAGAATTGTCAAATGTTATGTATATTCGACAGTACTACGTGGTGCAGATGCCCGGATAATGTAAAAGCAATTAGAAAGTTGAATGTGTTGTATTTCTTGGAAACAAAATCAAATTCTGGGAATGAAAAGAGAGTTGATAAAACAAATAAAAAATGAGGCAAGTGAAATATTTTGGCCATGTTAAAAGACATAACACTCTTTTAAAGACCATACTTGAAGGTAATGTGGGAGGCAAGCGAGCAAGAGGTAGACAACGATACAAGTGGGAAAATAACATCAAAAGATGAACGAACAGCACACTGACAGAATACACAATCCAGGTGAGGCCAGACAGGCTGTTGGAGATCCATTACAGCCAACCTTCACTGTGGTGACAGCACCTGATTGGCCGATTGATGACAGCAATTTGAAGCCAACCCACAAATAAAAGAGTGACATAACCAAGTGCACATGAGGCTTGTCAATGAACAACGGACAGGCACATTAGGTCAGAGGTACACTGACAGGTTGACTACTGAGGAGATCAAAGCACCTATGAATCTGTCCCGGATGTAACAATGAAAATATGAATGGAAGTGAATCGCACAACATTATGCTGACATAGAAAGATGTCGAGTTCACGGTATGTAACAGGCAAATGTATAAGCATTGCAATGTATGTGATGTCAAATAATAGACTGCTCATAAAGTGTGAGATACTCTTTCCTTCCCCCATCTCCTTCTCTTTTTTTCACACGCACGCACGCACGCACGCACACACACACACACTCTCTCTCTCTCTCTCTCTCGCAATATCAGAACCTCTATTTACAACAATAGAAAATTCCAGGGCCCCAGTTGCCTTGGAGCCTGGAAATGTTAACTCAGTGCCTGAATTGTCAATCGTTTACATAGCAAGTATATGCAAATCTATAAGCTGGCTCCAGAGAATGAGGGGCTGGCCCCTGAGAACATCAAAATTTAAAACAATGTATTCCCTTAGTGAATTTAAACACAGAAGCCACAAACAATATATTGCATGATTTATTGCCTGACATATTTCACTGTATCTCGTCTGCTCCACATTCACTCTACATTTAACCAATACATGTGATTATGTGTTTCAAGTGTTTCAGTCAAAGTATTACTCATTTATTCTTTTATATGATATACAACTCTACAGATGAGACTCAGCAAAATATGCCAGGCAATAAATCGTGCAACATATATATATATATATATATATGGCTCCTGTGTTTACAATAACATTGATAATACTCATTGTATATTTGCCGAGAAATGTGTCTCACTTCAAGTGACTTAAGAAACACAGAAATTTAACGCTAAAATCATTCATTTTTCAAATTGCAGGCGAGGGGGCTCTACATGGCGTAGTTGTGCCTTGCACTGTGAAGGTCATGGGTTTGTTTCTGGACTGCTCCATGTATACCATAAGAGAACTTTCTAGAGAGCCCTGGGGAGTCATCGATGGAGTTGTGGAGTTTGATGGCTGGTCATTCTGCAGAGTGGGACAGAGTTAGGTGAGGTATAACCTGGTGCAATTGAGCCCCCTCCCTTTGCCTGTAAGTAAATAAAAGACCCGCTTAGACAGCTCAAAGTGCATAGGGTAAATGGTGTTAGACCCATACTTTAATATACCAGCCAGAAATTGCTGGACAATGTGCCAGTAACTTTTACTTCCCAAGGCATGTCCCAGTACCCATTGTAGGCTGGGTCGAGTTAGGACCCCAGGCAAATTATCTACTTCCCAAGGCAAGTACCCATTGTAGGCTGGGTCGACTTGGGAGCCCTGGTAAATTATCTACTTCCCAAGGCAAGTACCCATTGTAGGCTGGGTCGACTTGGGAGCCCTGGCAAATTATCTACTTCCTAAGAAAAGTACCCATTGTAGGCTGGGTCGACTTGGGAGCCCTGGCAAATTATCTACTTCCTAAGAAAAGTACCCATTGTAGGCTGGGTCGACTTGGGAGCCCTGGCAAATTATCTACTTCCCAAGGCAAGTACCCATTGTAGGCTGGGTCGACTTGGGAGCCCTGGCAAATTATCTACTTCCCAAGGCAAGTACCCATTGTAGGCTGGGTCGACTTGGGAGCCCTGGCAAATTATCTACTTCCTAAGAAAAGTACCCATTGTAGGCTGGGTCGACTTGGGAGCCCTGGCAAATTATCTACTTCCTAAGAAAAGTGCCCATTGTAGGCTGGGTCGACTTGGGAGCCCTGGCAAATTATCTACTTCCTAAGAAAAGTACCCATTGTAGGCTGGGTCGACTTGGGAGCCCTGGCAAATTATCTACTTCTCAAGGCATGTCGTAGTTGTAGCCTGGGTCGACTTGAGAGCCCAGGCAAATTATCTTTTTTTTTCCTGCAACAACCAGAAAGATTTGTGGAAAGAGAGATAGAGGAAGACAGTGTGAGAAGATTCTTGACAGCCTTGTGTCATGGCATGGAGGAGAGTCAACACACAAACTGATCCATGACGTCGAAGATTGTAATTTGTGGAGAGACATGATCACCCACGCCATCCGGCAAGGCACCGGATGGATGATCTGCAATAGCTCCAATACTATTCATCTCTATCTGTATGCTCTTCTCCTGGTGTTTTTAGCTCTCCTGGTAATTTGTTTGCCTTGTGGGTTCCAGACAAAAAGAGCGATCAGTTGTATTATCCTAAATGAGCCATCTGAAGTAAGGTTATGGTCGTCACTAGGAAGGAAGAAAGGCCACAATGTACTATACAAGTAAATGGAAATATTCTTCAACAAGTGAATCGGTACAATTATCTTGGAACAGTCATAACATCTGATGGGAGATGCCTTGAAGAGATTAGAACAAGAATCGCCATGGCAAAAGTAGCCTTTAGCAAGATGAAAAACATTCTGACCAATAAAAAGATGTCAATTGAAACGAGAAAAAGAGTGTTGAGGGAATACATAGAGCCTGTTCTTTTGTATGGATGTGAAACTTGGACAATGAGCAGTCAAGCTGAAAAGCATCTGATGGCTGCAGAAATGTGGTTTCTGAGGAAAATGCAAAGAATACCATGGACAGACAGAAAAACCAATGACCAAGTACTACAGGAGACAAATGAACATCGTGAACTGATTAGAGAAATTAGACGTAGACAGTCAAAATTTTTTGGACATGTTATGAGAAGAAATGGATTGGAGAACTTAGTGACAACTGGCAAGATCGAAGGGAACAGACCAAGAGGAAGACCGAGAGGAAAATACCTGGATGGCTTGGCCACATGGCATGGACGAGACAGGAACACTGAGCTGATCCACGACACTGGTGATTGAGTGAAATGGCGAGTCATGACCGCCCACGCTTTCCGGCAAGGCACATGATTGATTGATTGATTGAAGTAACTGCCGATAGTTTGGAACCCGACCACCTGTCATGTAACATACAACAAGATAACTCTAAAGCCACCACAAGAAGTGGAACTCAAGAAATAAATCCTGTCATTAAATTATAAAAATTAAACACAAACAATATCAAATGAAATTAGAAATGAAATCAAATGAAAGGAAATCACCTAAATTAAGTACACTTACACCAGAGTAACGAGATGTGCTTGGGTGAGCAGAGACACCATATGACATGGACTGGGAAGACAAAAATGCAGACATGCATGACATGGCAACAAAAACTGGAAAAGGGTGTTTTAGGTATTATGGAGCTCATACTATTGGATACCTGTCAATAAAATTTACCATGGACATAGAGTAAAAGAACAACAAACAGAAAGAGAGAGAGAGAGAGAGAGATATGAGAGAGAGAGAGAGAGAGAGAGAGAGAGAGAGAGAGAGAGAGAGAGAGAGAGAGAGAGAGAGAGACAGACAGACAGACAGACAGACAGACAGACAGAGACAGAGACAGAGACAGACAGACAGACAGAACGACTAACCGACGGACGGACAGACAGATAGAGAAATCAAGAAATGTTAACTTCTGTCAAAAATCAAGAACTGCAAAATAAATGTAAGGACATTTGTAAGGGTTATTAAATAAGGATTCCAGGATGATGTAGCCAGGATGTGAATGATCAATGGGAAACGGTGAAGAATTCAATCAATGTGGCTGCAGAAACAACTATTCCAAAATTAAAGAAGGTGGGTCGTAAGGAATGGATGACTGAAGACATTTTACACTTAATGGAAACAAGAAGACTCAACAAAAATAATCCTGCCAAATATGAAGAAATTCACAGACAAGTCAGAATATTATGTAGGAAGGCAAAAGAATCATGGCTTGAGGAAAAGTGCTTAGAAATTGAAAAACAACACAACAGTCAAAATACAAAATTAGTGCACAAAAGAATTCAGGAACTTACTAATAAAAGAACAAGTACATCAACAGGCTGTCTAAAAACTAAAGATGGCAAAATCATAATAGAAAAAGATCATATTCTACATGTACGGACAGATTATGTGAAAAACCTGTATAATGATAACAGAGAGGAACAGTATGATATTAGATTTAATAATGAAGGACCGCCAATTTTAAAGATGGCGGTTCAAAATGTTCTTAAGCATATGAAAGCTGGCAAGGCCCCCCGGTGCAGATAACATCACAACAGAAATGATTAAAGCTTTAGAAGAATTTGGATTAGAGCAAGTCACCAGACTGCTGAACACATTATATGATACTGGAGATATACCTTCTGAATTATGTAATTCTGTATTTATTGCAATCCCAAAGAAATCAGGAACCTTGGAATGTGATCAACATAGAACAATTAGTATAATGAGTCACATCACAAAGATTTTGCTACGAATTATCATGCAAAGAGTGAGGAAGTAAATACAACCTGAAATAGGGGAAGAACAATGTGGGTTTGTAGAAGGAAAGGGTACAGAAAATGCTGTGCATATGCTGCGAACAGTTATTGAACGTGCTATAGAAGTAAACAAGGATATACATCTTTGTTATATTGACTACACAAAGGCATTTGATAGAGTTAGACATGTCAACATGGTGGATATGCTTGCAGATCTACAAATTGATAGGAAAGACATTAGACATAAAAAACATATATTGGAAACAACAAGCTGCAATAAGGATTGATAATGAAGTGGGACAATATCAACCTATTAAGAGAGGTGTTAGGCAGGGATGTGTAATGTCTCCAGATCTTTTTCCCTATACTGTGAAAATATTTTAAGAAATGTAGAAGATATAAATGGAATCAGCATTGGAGGAAGAAACATCAATAACATTAGATATGCAGATGATACAGTACTGATTGCAGACAATGCGCAGGACCTGCAACAATTAGTAGACGCGGTTGTTGTACACAGTGAGCAGCTGGGGTTGGAATTAAATTGTAAGAAGTCACAGGTTACGGTCGTCACTAGGAAGAACGAAGTACCACAATGTAATATACAAGTAAATGGGAATATTCTTCAACAAGTGAATTGATACAATTATCTTGGAACAATCATAACATCTGATGGGAGATGCCTTGAAGAGATTAGAACAAGAATCGCCATGGCAAAAGTAGCCTTTAGCAAGATGAAAAACATTCTGACCAATAAAAAGATGTCAACTGAAACGAGAAAAAGAGTGTTGAAGGATAGAGCCTGTTCTTTTGTATGGATGTGAAACTTGGACAATGAGCAGTCAAGCTGAAAAGCATCTGATGGCTGCAGAAATGTGGTTTCTGAGGAAAATGCAAAGAATACCATGGACAGACAGAAAAACCAATGACCAAGTACTACAGGAGACAAATGAACATCGTGAACTGATTAGAGAAATTAGACGTAGACAGTCAAAATTTTTTGGACATGTTATGAGAAGAAATGGATTGGAGAACTTAGTGACAACTGGCAAGATCGAAGGGAACAGACCAAGAGGAAGACCGAGAGGAAAATACCTGGATGGCTTGGCCACATGGCATGGACGAGACAGGAACACTGAGCTGATCCACGACACTGGTGATCGAGTGAAATGGCGAGTCATGACCGCCCACACTTTCCGGCAAGGCACATGATTGATTGATTGATTGAAGTAACTGCCGATAGTTTGGAACCCGACCACCTGTCATGTAACATACAACAAGATAACTCTAAAGCCACCAAAAGAAGTGGAACTCAAGAAATAAATCCTGTCATTAAATTATAAAAATTAAACACAAACAATATCAAATGAAATTAGAAATGAAATCAAATGAAAGGAAATCACCTAAATTAAGTACACTTACACCAGAGTAACGAGATGTGCTTGGGTGAGCAGAGACACCATATGACATGGACTGGGAAGACAAAAATGCAGACATGCATGGCATGGCAACAAAAACTGGAAAAGGGTGTTTTAGGTATTATGGAGCTCATACTATTGGATACCTGTCAATAAAATTTACCATGGACATAGAGTAAAAGAACAACAAACAGAAAGAGAGAGAGAGAGAGAGAGAGAGATATGAGAGAGAGAGAGAGAGAGAGAGAGAGAGAGAGAGAGAGAGAGAGAGAGAGAGAGAGAGAGAGAGACAGACAGACAGACAGACAGACAGACAGACAGACAGACAGAGACAGAGACAGAGACAGACAGACAGACCGAACGACTAACCGACGGACGGACAGACAGACAGACAGATAGAGAAATCAAGAAATGTTAACTTCTGTCAAAAATCAAGAACTGCAAAATAAATGTAAGGACATTTGTAAGGGTTATTAAATAAGGATTCCAGGATGATGTAGCCAGGATGTGAATGATCAATGGGAAACGGTGAAGAATTCAATCAATGTGGCTGCAGAAACAACTATTCCAAAATTAAAGAAGGTGGGTCGTAAGAAATGGATGACTGAAGAAATTTTACACTTAATGGAAACAAGAAGACTCAACAAAAATAATCCTGCCAAATATGAAGAAATTCACAGACAAGTCAGAATATTATGTAGGAAGGCAAAAGAATCATGGCTTGAGGAAAAGTGCTTAGAAATTGAAAAACAACACAACAGTCAAAATACAAAATTAGTGCACAAAAGAATTCAGGAACTTACTAATAAAAGAACAAGTACATCAACAGGCTGTCTAAAAACTAAAGATGGCAAAATCATAATAGAAAAAGATCATATTCTACATGTACGGACAGATTATGTGAAAAACCTGTATAATGATAACAGAGAGGAACAGTATGATATTAGATTTAATAATGAAGGACCGCCAATTTTAAAGATGGCGGTTCAAAATGTTCTTAAGCATATGAAAGCTGGCAAGGCCCCCCGGTGCAGATAACATCACAACAGAAATGATTAAAGCTTTAGAAGAATTTGGATTAGAGCAAGTCACCAGACTGCTGAACACATTATATGATACTGGAGATATACCTTCTGAATTATGTAATTCTGTATTTACTGCAATCCCAAAGAAATCAGGAACCTTGGAATGTTATCAACATAGAACAATTAGTATAATGAGTCACATCACAAAGATTTTGCTACGAATTATCATGCAAAGAGTGAGGAAGTAAATACAACCTGAAATAGGGGAAGAACAATGTGGGTTTGTAGAATGAAAGGGTACAGTAAATGCTGTGCATATGCTGCGAACAGTTATTGAACGTGCTATAGAAGTAAACAAGGATATACATCTTTGTTATATTGACTACACAAAGGCATTTGATAGAGTTAGACATGTCAACATGGTGGATATGCTTGCAGATCTACAAATTGATAGGAAAGACATTAGACATAAAAAACATATATTGGAAACAACAAGCTGCAATAAGGATTGATAATGAAGTGGGACAATATCAACCTATTAAGAGAGGTGTTAGGCAGGGATGTGTAATGTCTCCAGATCTTTTTCCCTATACTGTGAAAATATTTTAAGAAATGTAGAAGATATAAATGGAATCAGCATTGGAGGAAGAAACATCAATAACATTAGATATGCAGATGATACAGTACTGATTGCAGACAATGCGCAGGACCTGCAACAATTAGTAGACGCGGTTGTTGTACACAGTGAGCAGCTGGGGTTGGAATTAAATTGTAAGAAGTCACAGGTTACGGTCGTCACTAGGAAGAACGAAGTACCACAATGTAATATACAAGTAAATGGGAATATTCTTCAACAAGTGAATCAATACAATTATCTTGGAACAATCATAACATCTGATGGGAGATGCCTTGAAGAGATTAGAACAAGAATCGCCATGGCAAAAGTAGCCTTTAGCAAGATGAAAAACATTCTGACCAATAAAAAGATGTCAACTGAAACGAGAAAAAGAGTGTTGAAGGATAGAGCCTGTTCTTTTGTATGGATGTGAAACTTGGACAATGTGCAGTCGAGCAGAAAAACATTTGATGGCTACAGAAATGTGGTTTCTGAGGAAAATGCAAAGAGTACCATGGACAGATAGAAAAACCAATGACTAAGTACTACAAGAGACAAATGAAAATCGTAGACTGATTAGAGAAATTAGACGAAGACAGTCAAAATTTTTTGGACATGTTATGAGAAGAAATGGATTGGAGAACTTATTGACAACTGGCAAGTTCGAGGGGAACAGAAATGGCGAGTCATGACAGCCCACGCTTTCCGGCATGGCACATGATTGATTGATTAAATAAGAGCTGCAAATAAACAAAGAAGTGGACTCAAGGAATGTAAGTGACTACATGAACTTAAGTCAGGCAAGGAAATGCAATCATAGAATGTAAATTAACATTAGAAATCTTGTATGGAGAATGTAATCACAGAGTGTATGAGAAAATACACATTTAAGAAGTGCCAAAATGTCTCTTTAGCTTGTCTCCGTTCACCCTGTGTGCCCTATTTATGCACAGACCCTCACCCAATTTACTTCCGGCCGTCCTATTTTTAGATAGCCCCTGCAGCTCTACCCCAGTTATTATTCATACTCATTTATTCATTCATTCAGTAGCATGTTCTGTGCAGAACATTGCTCCCATAACCTTCTGGAAAACCTCTCGATCAAAAGCAAGATGTCCGCATCCAATACACCCATCTAGAGATCATCCACCTCATCCTGCACCCATCTTCTCTTTGGTCTTCCTCTTCCTCTCTTCCCAGGCATATACCCATCCATTATTGTTCTCTCCAAAGAAAGAATGATTTTTCTACCCCTGCTCACTTACCCCTGCTAGGTCAAGGATAAAAGAGGAAATATAAAATTATAAATTACTCCAATAGACACAGGGTAGAAGTGGAAACATCATGAAATGATAACTTACCACTAGACCCAGGATGTAAGAAGGAAATATGACATATGGATAACTTACCCCGCTAGAAATGGAGCTGCTAGAACTCAGGTTACTCAAGGAAGACTTTGTAGGGGATTCATCAGTATCCCCCAGCAGACCGAGGCGCCGGGATCCTGGACTTGTGGGGCTCATATCTCGAGACACACTAGGCGTATAACGTGTCCTTGACGAGCCATCAGGCCTCTCCCCATCCAAGTGGGAGGTCCGGCTGCTGCGCCCAAAAATATCATCGCTGCTGTTGTCTCGATAATTTCTATTGCGAGAGGAGACATCGGAGGTTCTGCCAACAGACGAATAATTATCACTGAAGACACTTGTAGCACGATTCCTATTGGAGGAATGGTTTACGTCGCTGATGCTTAAGCTGGAAAGATCGATAAGGCTTGATGATTTCCCTGGCCGGCTGATTCCATTCAAGGAGCTTGTGCTAAAATCATTTCTCAACGATGGGACTGGATTGACGCTGTAAAGTCGGCTGGCCACTGAATTGCGGGAGTATGTGCTGTAGCTGCTTCTATGATCAGAGGGGTAGACACTAGACGTGCCATGTCCAAAGGAATAGTGATCAGCTTTCAAGGGACCAAGGCGGGAGGTAATCCCATTGGGAGTTCGATTCCGCCGTGTCTCTGTGGAAACGGGGGTGGAGGTAACATTGTACCTAGTAAGCTTCCGCCCAGCGTTGTCCAGGGGTCCTGGACCAGGAGGCAGCGGGCGAGATGGTGGCCTACTGAAAAACAAAGACAATAATCATCAACGCAAATTAATTGTCAAATGAGACTTGACTGGTATAATAGCTAAAAGATATGGCCCTGTATTAATATTTGTTTGACCATCAGCAAATATAAAACCTCGTTTCTACAGATATTTATCAGTCTAATGTACAGTTACATGTATTATACATCTTTCAAAAATGTATTGCCTTTCTGATTATTCAGAAAAGAATTGTTCAAGATTGTTGTGAAAACAAAGGGGAAAACTATTCTACCACACACAAAATCAGTACTGTTGCTTCTTCTGTCTGTTGCCCATCTTATGTCATTCATTGTTAAATCACTGTGTGATTATCTACACAGATGGTTCAGTGTCAAGAGGTGAGAGAAGTGGCTGGGGGTTCATAGCCAAAGCTAATGGTCGATGTTTGGGGCAGGAGAGCCTGGCATATGATACCACAACATCCAGCTTAAGAATGGAAGTGGAGGCAGTCACTGCGGCTCTCCGCTGGATGGAGAATACGACACACACACACATCGTGATTGTAACTGACTCAGAAAGCATGCTGACGAGGGTGAGGACGGGCAGACTTCGTGCGGGGTGGCTTGCTTCGCTTCGGAGGTCACGGGTAACAAGCATCGCCTGGATCTTTTCTCCGGGGCATGCCGGTGTGCTGGGAAATTAACAGGCGGACAGAGTGGCTGGCTCTGCAGAACTTGGTGGAGTATTGATACATGACAAGGCAGACCAGGTTGCGGCCTTGTGGGAGCACGTGCACACCTCGGAGGAGCAAATGGATTACCATGGTCTGGCAAGAATGAGACAACAAGGAGTGACGAAGGGATCTGGCCGACGCTCAACGCTCAAAGGAAAGGCGAGACGGACTTATAATCAGATTGCTACTGGCACTATTAGTGTTGGAACTCTTTGCTGGCTGCTGATGATGGGGACGGAACACTTATGGGAATGCCCCGAATGCTGTGATGTTGATTCCTAAATCAATCAATCAATCAATCAATCATGTTAGACACAGAGCTTTGTGAGGGCTGCATCCACTATCTCTGCTCCAAAAACAAACAAAATATCAGCCTATTATGTCTCCAGCTTGTACATTACAGGGGCTCACAAAGGAAACAAATACCAATAGCAATGCAAAACATAAATAAAAGACACAATGTCAGCAAGTATGTCAGAAGATGGGGCTACAGAAGATTGGTGTGGGGCTGGCTACTCTATTCCATAGGAAACTCTAGTTGCAAAATCTAACCAACCATGAACAAGTCTACAGAAAAAGAACATATACTGACAAAATACATTAGCCAGTCCAATTATCATCATCATCGTGTGCCATGCTGGTATGCGTGGGCGGTCATGTTTTGCCATCTCACTCGATCACCAGAGTCGTGGATCAGCTCCGTGTTTCTGTCTCGACTAAGCCACGTGGCCGATCCATCCAGATATTTACTTCTTGGTCTTCCTTCCTTCATACAGCACTTCTGGCATATCCATAGAGGTCAGCAGATGTTGTACGGTGAAGATACGATCATCCCAGTAACACACTGGTTGTATACATGATGTTCCCTTATATGTCTCCTGTATGTCCCTCTTGCTGGACCCAATCTTTGATTCAAACTATCATCATCATCCTTATCAAAATCATCTTTACAAAATGCTGCTCTCATCAAAGCTCACAAAATACAAGGGGGCTTCAAATGAAAACCTTAAATGTCTTTTTTGGGGGTGAATATATTCTGAAAAATTAAAGAGCAAATGTATCATTTTTCGATGTAGTCACCACAGCGTTCTATGCAAGTCGTCCAGTGCCGATAATGTGCTTGGATTCACGTAGACTAAATTATCTTGGTCTTCATCGGACTGAAAAGTCTTTCCTCCCAATGACTCTTTGAGTTGTCCAAACAGGTGGAAATCACTTGGGGCTAGGTCTGGGGAGTACGGGGGATGTGGTACACACTGAAAGTGGAGGGGAGATCCTCGATGGTTCAACCATTGCACGAGCAGTATGGGGTTGAGTATTGTCATGTTGCAAACGAACACCTTTCCTCAGAAGTCCATATCATTTTATCTGATTGCAGGTAGAAGATGATTCCTGATAAGATCTGTATATGTATCACTGGTGAAAGTTTTCCCTCTTGGCATATAGTGCTCTAAAATAATGCCTCGTTCATCCCAGAAGAGAGTCAGCATTACCTTCCTTGCAGATGGCTTTGGTTTCGGTGAGGAGGGATGGCGCCATTCCTTGCACACTCTCTTCGTTTCCGGCTCATGGTAGTGAACCCAGGTTTTATCTCCAGTAACAATTCTAGATAGGAAACCACCACCATCTGCTTCAAAACACTGCAAAAGTTCTTGACAAGCATCAATGCTTCGTTGTTTCAATTCTGGAGTAAACTGCCATAGCACCCACCTTGCAGACACTTTGTGGTTCTGTAGCCCATCATGGTGTGCTGAACCTTGGTGAATGTCAAGATATGCGGCAATGTCACTCACAGTCGATCGGCAGTTTTTCTATACAAAGCCTTTAATGGCTGTAATTGTCTCTAGGGTCACTACTCGATGTGCCTGACCCAGTCGTGAACAGTCTGTCACAGAAGTCACACCGTTTTGAAACTTTCTACTCCACTCATACACTTGTTGGACTGACAGGCATGCATCGCCATACTGGACTTTCATTCACCGATGAATGTCTATGAAGTTTGTGGGTGTGGCTTTAAACCACTTTCTGTGGCTTTCTTCTTAGCAAACCACTTTCTGTGGCTTTCTTCTTAGCAATGACCACACTGGTCAGCTACTGTAGCCATTGTCTCTATAAAGAGATCCTCTGTCTACCAATGTGAGACCATAACCATCTATTGGTGGTTGCCCTCAAGTATTATCTCCCACATGCTCCCATGGCTTCCCGTTACACTGGTCAGGAGACTACATGGGTACTCCACCTTGCACAAGGGTATCCCATTAACTAGCGGTAAGAAACGGATGTCTTACATCTCTTAGGATACAGGATACCCCTACCCAACTACCTATAAATAATATGACTCTTATCTTCTTCCTTCCATCCCAGGAATACGGTGTGACGAGACAGACATACCTGATATTAGAGGTCATACTGTGAGAAGACGGACATACCTGATACTAGAGGTCGAACTGTGAGATCCATAGCCGCTGCTTGTAAAGCTGGATTTTCGACCACCTGACGAACCATGTTGAACTCCAGTAGCACCTGATCCATAAGATGTTGTATAAGTTGTTGAGGGCACAAAGCTGCAACAGATAAGATATATAGGTTGTTGAGGGCATAAAGCTGCAACAGATATGGTGTATAGGTTGTTGAGGGCACAAAGCTGCAACAGATAAGGTGTATAGGTTGTTGAGGGCACAAAGCTGCAACAGATAAGATTTATAGGTTGTTGAGGGCACAAAGCTGCAACAGATAAGATATATAGGTTGTTGAGGGCACAAAGCTGCAACAGATAAGATATATAGGTTGTTGAGGGCACAAAGCTGCAACAGATAAGATATATAGGTTGTTGAGGGCACAAAGCTGCAACAGATAAGATATATAGGTTGTTGAGGGCACAAAGCTGCAACAGATAAGATATATAGGTTGTTGAGGGCACAAAGCTGCAACAGATAAGATATATAGGTTGTTGAGGGCACAAAGCTGCAATAGTTAAGATATATAGGTTGTTGAGGGCGCAACACTGCAACAGATAAGATATATAGGTTGTTGAGGGCATAAAGCTGCAACAGATAAGATATATAGGTTGTTGAGGGCACAAAGCTGCAACAGTTAAGATATATAGGTTGTTGAGGGCACAAAGCTGCAACAGATAAGATATATAGGTTGTTGAGGGCACAAAGCTGCAACAGATAAGATATATAGGTTGTTGAGGGCACAAAGCTGCAACAGATAAGATATATAGGTTGTTGAGGGCACAAAGCTGCAACAGATAAGGTATATAGGTTGTTGAGGGCACAAAGCTGCAACAGATAAGATATATAGGTTGTTGAGGGCACAAAGCTGCAATAGTTAAGATATATAGGTTGTTGAGGGCACAAAGCTGCAACAGATAAGATATATAGGTTGTTGAGGGCGCAATACTGCAACAGATAAGATATATAGGTTGTTGAGGGCATAAAGCTGCAACAGATAAGATATATAGGTTGTTGAGGGCACAAAGCTGCAACAGTTAAGATATATAGGTTGTTGAGGGCACAAAGCTGCAACAGATAAGATATATAGGTTGTTGAGGGCACAAAGCTGCAACAGTTAAGATATATAGGTTGTTGAGGGCACAAAGCTGCAACAGATAAGATATATAGGTTGTTGAGGGCACAAAGCTGCATCAGATAAGATATATAGGTTGTTGAGGACACAAAGCTGAAACAGATAAGATATATAGGTTGTTGAGGGCACAAAGCTGCAACAAATAAGATATATAAGTTGTTGAGGGCACAAAGCAGCAACAGATAAGATATATAGGTTGTTGAGGGCACAAAGCTGCAACAGATCAGATATGGTAATGTTTGTTGAGGGCAAAAAACTGCAACAGATAAGAAATATAGGTGTTGAGGGCACAAAGCTGCAACAGATAAGATGTTTTTCAGGAATTTGAGGCCGCAAAGCTGTAACAGATAAGATTATATATAGAGTAATTAGCAAATACATGGCAAGTTTCTTGGTAATGAAAGAGTTAAAGCTACTAATGTCTTATTCATTTGTTAAAGGACTTTTCTCTTTCACATTCTGATGTAGAAGTACTCCATGTTCTTGCTGTAATCTGGCATAATTACATTGCTGAACTAAGACAGTGAGATGCCACCTCAGGGAGGATTTAAAATGTTCACAAAGGCATCAATCAACCACTCTAACCACATAACACAACTTCTCCATAACCATATTTTTCATAAATCCAAAATTCTGCCAAAATCATGATTATCATCATGTGCTCTGTCAAATGGTGTAGGCATTCATGTCTCTCCACAATCTCACTTCTTGGTGTTCTGAATAAACTCTGCTGATGACATTCCTCCATGCCACCGTCTCTCCACAGATCTCACTTCCGGTGTTCTGGATCAACTCTGCTCAATACATTCCTCCATGCCACCCTCTCAGTCCATCCAGCATTAATTCTATTGGTCTGCCTCTGCATCATTTTCCACTGATCTTTCCAGTTGTCGCGATGTTCTCCAATGCCTCTCTTCTCATCACATGACCAAAGAATGCTATATGTTGCTTTCTTAGCTACATATATGTTTTAAATTTCATGAATTTCCACAGCCCAAACAGTAAAAAAAAACAAGCAAACTACAAGCCAGCCTTTAAAGCAATTCCAGCAATACCATTACAAAGTACAGCTAGACAACCAACTAGTCAGGTATATACATGTTTTTGTATTTACTGCTTCTTCGCAGGATTTATAAATCCTTTATGGTATCATTATACATTATAAACAAGCTGTAGTAAGACTGCAACATAAGCATAATAGTAAAATAAACAAGTATCGACACGAAAAACATTTTTCCTACCTGTTATATGCCGCTGAGGAAACTGGCATAGTGTTAGCAAATGACAACTAGGTTGTGTTTCCAAGTGTTTGCATGGTTCTGGGGAGAGAAGGGAACACAATCAATGTTTCTTACATAATACAGCTACAGGTATCATCCTCAATAACAGAGTGGTAATGGTATTCTCACGAACATTCGATAAAGTAAGACATGATGATATGATGCAGATGCTTGCAGATCTACAAATTGATAGGGATGATCTTAGACTTGTATAAAATATATATTTGAAACAAGATGCAATAAAGACTGCTTGCACGTCGTCGTTTTGTCGTGTGTGGCATTTGCACTGCGGAGCGCTATCAAGACAAGTCGCCTTAACAAGTCAAGAAGCCTGACACGGGGGAAAATGTCACGTGGCAAGTCCAACAAGAAGAAACATGCGGTACCCAACATGTGCAGCGTGGGAGCTGACAAGACCAGGAAGAAGATGAACATGGAGAACATGCCTGCTAGCAGTATCAAAGAACCTGAAACTACAGCTATTACTGAAGCTACCACGAGGGAGAAGATCGACAGCCCACCACAGACAAGACCCAAGACAGTAGAGAAGGAGGAGAAAGACACCAGAGCCGGGAACACCGACTCAAAAACAGTCCGATGGGTTGTCAAGCGGATCCAAGTGGAGCTGACAGATGAAGAAATCCTGAAGCAGCTACGAGAAGAGAATCCTCACATCCGATTCTTGAAGGTGGAGCGGCTCCTCACCTACTCCAAGATACCTACACCCTTGGCAGTGGTGACGTCGGAGGGCAGCGAAATGCTGACCACAGTATCAATCAGCAAGAAAATACAACAGCCAGAGAGATTCATCCCAAGACTCAATCAATGTTCAAGATGCCAGAGGGCCGGCCACAGCAGAGCAACATGCTGCAGTAAGACGGAAATTTGTGTATACTGCGCCGATCACCACGCCTTCAAGGAGCACCCAACAACAAAAGAAAGTGTGCCAACTGCCTGGGCAAGCTATATTTATAATATAACCCCGATACTTGGGCTGTCCGTACCTGCAATGACAGAGAGACGTATTAAAGCTCGCCATCAACACAAAGACACCATACAACGAAGCAATGCAGAGGTGCGAGACAGCCTCGGGTATATCACAAGCTGAAAGAGATCAACTGCAAAAAGAGATAGACGAGTTGAAGAAATAAGTCAAGGCACTGCGGACACCGACTCCGACCAGCGACAATGAAAAACTACTGGCGTTAATGAAGGAGATCCAACAAAACATCAAGCAAGAAGTGGAACATATGGCCGAGATGAAAAAGGAAAACGAAGAAATACTACGCACCATCAAAGCGAAGAGAAAGCTGCTGAAAGATGAAATGGAGCATTTCCAGTACAAACCAACAGAAGCCATACAAGAAACCATACAGAAAATGCAAGATGAAAACCAAGAGACCGAGCCTGAACCGCAAGCTACAGCCAGCAGCCCAACCGCAACGCTCGAGGCTGACAAGGGGAAACCAATATCTCGCCAGACATCCGAAGAAGACCAAGATGAGGACCCTGATGTCGGCACGGAGAAACCCCGGGCGCCTACCTTGGAGGAGCTACGAGAGGGGGCAAGACTGGAGGAATGCAAGCACCAGGAATTCAAAAAGTGCTGGATTGAAAGAGAAAAGAAGAAACCCAAGAAACTCAGGAGACCGGTAGAATACCCAGATAGAATTACTGACTTTGAGGATGGACCTGGCTACACGTACTATATAGAAGAAGGAGTGATGGACGGACGCAGAGGAAAAAATTGAATGGCAGCAGAAACTCAAACTCGAAAGTGAAAACAAGAGCAAGGAGGAAAATGGAAAAGTAGAAAAGCTCCTACAGAAAATACACAAAAAAGGAGGGAAAAACATCACATAAAAAGTCCTTATAAGGACTCACCCAGCCAAGCCAGTCGAGCCAGGAGCCTGCACCAACAAAGAAAACCACAAGAGGAGATGAGCACAAAGGATAGCCGCCGACCAACCCACAGCTGACGTCACAGACACAAACCAACATAACCAGTCCAAGATAGGACTCACAAGACAAGAATTAGGGTGAATAAACCCACAAAAACCAAGGACCTCAACAATAACCACAGCTGAAAAACGTAGGTTGAACGAGGCCGAATTTTGAATTTTTGCTTTGAAAATTGGAATTGGAATTGGAATAAAGACTGATAATGAAGTAGGTTAATATCAGCCTAATAAGAGATGTGTGTTACAGGGATGTGTGATGTCTTCAGATCTTGTTTCCCTATACAGTGAAAATATTTTTAGAAATGTAGAAGATATGAAAGGAATCGCCAATAGGGGACATAACATCAATAATATTAGATATGCAGATGATACAGTACTGATTGCAGACAATGCACAAGATCTACAACATTTAGTAGACGCGGTTGTTGTACACAGTAAACACCTAGGGTTACAATTAAATTGTAAGAAGACAGAGATTATGGTCATCACAAAGAAGAAAGAAATACAACAATCTAATATACAGGTAGATAGGAATATTCTTAACAAGTGAATCAGTACAACTATCTTGGAACAGACATAACATGTGATGGGAGGTGCCTTGAACGGATTAGAACAAGAATCACTAAGGGAAAGGCAGCCTTTTGCAAGATGAAAAACATATGGATCAATAAAAGGATGTCAATTGCAATGAGAAAAAGAGTGTTGATGTGCTACATAGAACCCGTACTTTTGTATGAATGTGAAACGTGGACATTGAGCAGACAGGCCGAAAAACATCTAATGGCAGTGGAACTGTGGTTTCTGAGGAAAATGCAAAGAATACCATGGACAGACATAAAAACTGATGAGCAAGTCATACAAGACACAAATGAAAACCGTAAACTGATTAGAGAAATTACACATAGAGTTAAGATTGTTTCGGCACGTTATCATAAGACATAAACTGGAGAACTTGGCGATAACTGGCAAAATTGAGAGTAAAAGAACAAGGGGAAGGCAGAGAAGCACATATCATAATGGCCTGGCATCATGGTAAAATCAAGACAGAAATGTTGAGTTGATGCAGAACACAGGTGACTATGTGAGATGGCAAAACATGACTGCCCATGCATCTGGACATGGCACATGATGATGATGATTCTCAATAATAGCTGATTGATTGATAAAGAAGTCAGTTGTCAGACAACACTAAACCAGCAGTTCAACTTCAACATTTCTTTAGTCATCCATTTCTTTATCGTGACTGTCACTGCCACGATGGAGCATAATTCAACCAGCACTACGATGTGGTCACAGAACAGAGAAGAAATTTTAGGCTTGAAAATACATGAGGCAAAATAAATAGAACAGGATCAAGAATCGTTTTGGTGTGCAGTTATGCGATGGACATTCTGTAAAGGATCTATTTCATGATTTGTGTTACTGACTCAGTGAGTAAAACAAATGAGCAGACTGCAGAGAATGAAAAAATTGATAAGTGCTAATAATAACAATTCATTCATTCATTCATTCAGTAGCATGTCCTTTGCAGAACCTCGCTCCCATAACAACCTTCTCGATCATAAGCAAGATGTCCCGCGTCCGATACACCCATCTGGAGATCATCTGCCACATCCTGCACCCATCTTCTCTTTGGCCTTCCTCTTCCTCTCTTCACAAGCATATACCCCTCCATTATTGTTCTCTCTAAACTTTCATGGCGTTCTCATCACATCCAGGTGATTTGCCATTCTTCAGGTTCTTTATTGCCCATGAAATTTCATCTAATGAGGGTTCAGGTTCTGTCTCTACTGTCGTTGGCTCACGTATCTCATTCATATCCTCACTGTCACTCATATCATACATTCCACTGCAGTACTCCTGCCATCTTTCTAGAATTTGTCTAGATTCTGTTAAGGTATTTCCCATTTTGTCACAGATAACATTCAATTGAGGTTGAACATTTCTTGTCAATAACTTAATTTCTTTGAACATTTCATAATCTCTTCCAGTCTTATGATATTGCTCTATTCTGGTACAGCGATCTTGTATGTATTGATTTTTGTCCTTTCTTGTGTTCTTTCTTATTTCTCGGGTTAAAGATTTATACTTCATCCTGCAATTATCGGATTCATCTCCTTTCTGTTTCAGTTCCCTTCGTTGTTTGATTAATTCTAACGTGTCTGATGTAATCCATGGCTTAAGCTGTTTTTTCTGGGTTGGAATTAAATCTTTGGCTGCAGTTATCAAGATATCTCTAGCTTGTACTGCCAGTTCATCAGGTGTCATTTCTTTGTACAGACATCAAGACCCCAAAACAATTCCTAACTTCTACAGTGAATGCATCTGGTATTTTTGTGAGATCAAAACGAAGTGGCCTTGGTCCTCAGGTAAGCAGTGCTGGACTCCCTGGTCTAGGTGTTAACGTCTTTCTCTGTAATCCCGTATATTCTCGTAACGTAACCTGCGCAAGAATCGGTAGCGGTTCTCGCAGCGTTGGTAACTTATGGGGTATGTGAGCCGGTCGCTCAGAAAACAATGGCAAACTATTGAGTGTAATCTTGCCTAGTACATCAACAGCAGCTGAAAAATTCTGATGTTGATGCAACGTCCTGTTAGGGATATGCAAAAACAAAAAATCCAGTACTTGCCAAGTACTGGCAAACTTATGTTTTGCATATCCATTTTTACAGGACATCGCTGTCAACACCTGCATGTTACTTCTGTTATTGATGTCTTGGCAAGTTTACGTTCAGTAGATTGCCATTGCTTTCTGAACGACCGGCTCCCATACTAACTCATTAAAACCCAGCACAACGCAATCTGCTGCCAAATCGGTCACAGCTGTGTTTCAAACGCAGGTAGGTGGGCTTACGAATCGCGTCCGTAAGCCCTTCGCAATGGAGACCGGCCCTGGCAAACTATTGAACGTAAACTAGCCCAGGATTCACACAGCCAAAAATGTTGGGGCTGACTGCTACATCCTGTAAAGGATATGCAACATCAACTTGCCAGGCCCATATAAATTATATTTATTGTATGAGGGATAACCATATATATGAATTGAATATGTTTATGTTTTATGTATATATTAATTATTTAATATTTATTTAATATTCATACTGTTAGTGTTATCCCCATACAATAAACCTAAATTGCATCAACATATTTGTCTCCATAACATAAGCCCACATTATACATCGACAATTCGCCCACACACATCTCCACAACGAATGCAGGCTTACATTCCGACATCTTACTTAAGTCTGTCTGCAAACAACACAACTGTCAACACAACAGACACAACTGCTCCAGAAACAGCCCCCTGACTTACCGAAACAAATGTCTATGTGTGCATCAAAGCTCACTCACGCACTCCACTGTGCTGCAGCGGGGTACAGTAAAAAGCAAAGACATGATCTGTCGTGAAAACAAAGGGTACGTATGTCTGAGAACACCAATGTGACTTTGAAACGCCGTGGATTCCTGTTCACAATTCTACCCTTTCGACGCCATTTTCTTTCTGTGACGTGAAATTTATTTTTAGTACGTCACCATAGCAACTGCGCAGGAAAATAGAGAAAGTTTATTTCTTTAAAAGGCGTCATGTATCTCTGCTTGTAAAATATTAAGGTATTTAAACTGAACTGTTTTGCAAATCGCAATTAAACTGCGTTTGTTTCTGAGGGGTTTCATGAATACTGGTATAATGAGAATTTTTCCCGTAATGTTATCATTGACTGCGGTTATTTTCGGTTTTATGTCGTAAGTTGTATGATGACGTAGTGCGCATACTAAGGACGCTGTGGTCGTCAAGAACATCTTCCAGCCACTATTATTTACTGTATTAAATAAAACAAAATAGATTTAAAAGACGAAAAAACAAATATAGGGGTAGGTGTGTTCTATATATATAATATCATAATATCATAATAATATATAATAATAGATTTTAGATTTGTGTTTGTCATTGTAGTTGTTTTAGTTAAGCTCTGCGATCCTAGTGAAGTAATGAAGTTGAAGTAGTAAGTTAGTCACACACACACAACACTCAACACACTACACAACATTGTAACAACAAAGTGCTATCTTGGAAAACTGCTGCCATATTGATTGTGTGTGTCAATTGTTGGAAATCTGCTGTAATATTGTATGTTTTCGATGTTGAGAAATCTTGAAACATGAAATTTCATGAGCAATAAATTAATTGATAGGACACTGATTATTGAATGACAAGCAGAGAAGTTAAATATTAAATGTTTGCATATCCTTTACAGGACATTGCTGTCAACATCAGCATCTTTCAGCTGATTGTTGATTTCTTGGCAAGATTATGCTCAGTAGTTTGCCATTGCTTTCTGAGCGGCCGGCTCACATACCCTGTAAGTTACCGACGCGATTTGAACCACTGCTGATTCCCCAGTGATTCCCACCGTTGTCATGTTACTTACGAGAGTATATGAGATTACGAAAAAAAAGTCGCTAACCTCTAGGCCAGGAAGCCGGCACTCAGAGAAGTAGAGGAAAGAAAAATAAATTAGAGGTGACACTAGACAATATAACAATTGAAAACTTGGGTTTAAATCAAATGACAACAGAGCCTCTATGTAGGAGTAAGTGTATTTTAAATTTCGGTACATTGCTGTTAATTCACCCCTTACAGAGCCTCATTTGCTTCTACCCAGCAATCACTTCTGGTTAAGTGTTCGGTGGACTGGAGGACCATAGGGTCCTCACTGTCATTGGATTTTTTTACCTTTAGGGTACTCCGACAACAGTGAAGGCTGTCAGAGTCTCACCCAGAGTGATAACGCGTTGTCTGCACCAACGCCCGACAATGCAATGCTAATCTATCATAAGCACTACAGCTAGAACGCGGCGTCTTCACCAACGCCAGGCAATTAACGCTGAGCGATTCTAAGCAGTCGGCGGTCAGCTGGAACGCAGCGTGAACATTGAGGGGTCACACGGGCTGACGCGAGCACAACTGTGTTGTGTGCTGAAAGTCCAGTCAGACCAGGCTCAGTGGCCGTTAGAGACTGACGTGTGAAAGCGGCTTGAGAGTTTGACGCATGTCTTGAGAGCTAGCCTGTATGAACGTTGGAGATGGAACACCTGTCTGTGTGACTTGTAAGTGGAGAGCATTGATGTATTGTTATATTGATGTATTGATTGCTTGCATTTATAATGTATTGGATACTATGAATTGTGATTGCGCGAAGCTTGTGTTATTTCTGATGTGTGCAGTGCGCGAATAAATAGCGCGAATTATATTATCGGCTGTTAGCCTCGTGTTAGTTGATAAGCATAGTTAGTATCACACTTGTCAAGATACGAGCCATATTACTTGCCCTAAGCAAGACTTTGACAAGGGCCCTAGGGGCCCAAAAACTAACAAACCATACATCGGTCGGTCCAGCAGTCCACCAAACACTTAACCGGAAGTGATTGCTGGACTGATGCAAATGAGGCCCTGTAAGGGATGCTTTTTTCTTTGGGGTCACTTAACAGCAAAGTACCCAATTTTCAATGCATGGCCTATTGGTTGCACATCCACCTCACACATAAATGATTCGGAGTTTGTTCCTGGGTCCAGTCAGGGATATGCACTAACGAACTCAAACAAGAGCAAAATTCAAGTCTAGTGCTTCCAATCTGACATGGACAAGGCCTTAGCTTCATACCAGAATATGATCAGCATTGCCAGTAGTGGGTTGTGCTCAATCATCAATTATACATTGCAAAAATATGGCTTAGTTGTTTTTGTTTTTTTTTAAATTCGCATATCTTTCAACTGATTGTTGATTTCTTGGCAAGATTACGCTCAGTAGTTTGCCATTGCTTTCTAAGCGGCCAGCTCAGTCACCAACCCGGGTAGAACCGCTTCCAATTCTTGCGCGCTGCGTTAACCTGCGTGGATAAACGGGATTACGGAGAAAGTCGTGTAATCCCTCGGCTAGAGAGACCAGCATGGCTTAGTTAGCCAGGTCTATTATCCACCTGAACCCACAACTATGAAATGTGGACATAATTCATATCCACACATTCAAACAGCATAGATTGAATAGATTCAATGCCAAGCAAATAGTAGGTCTGGGTCAAACAAAAATGTAAGGAGGGAGGCAAAAGGGATGGTTTGCAGTTTTTATTTTAAAGTTATTGATACGATAGCAGAAATGTTGTATTATAATGCAATGACAACATTTTGGCCCATGGCAAATATGGGAAGCCGCTAGGCAATTAATCATCCCATGGCACTTAAGAATGTAAGTTATCTATTAGCCTAACATAGGTCAAATAACAAACACTTTGGACTGTAATGCTGCATCCAGTATCATATGAACATTTAAACAAAAGACATAATTGGTTGGCTCTATTGTATTATGTCTAATACACATACAAATTTATTTTGAGGATTCCTTGAGGTTGCTGAAACTGCATCAGAAATAAAATCACAGGTATTGGTTATTTTAGTAGGGAGAGTGTCTTCTCTTGCCAATGTTGGGCTTCTCACTGCGCTACCTTGATCAGAGACAATATTGCAAGTTAATTTATGCTTTATCTTTTCTGTCCGTATGCTCATTTCTCTCCTCCCCATTGCAATTTTTTTCATAGCAGTTATTTCCCCTGTCCCCATCTCCCCACAAATATAACAACAAGTAAAGGACTCTTTCTCATGCCTGAAGGTACATTGGGCATAAGGTGCTAGACCTGTATTTTTATAGACCAATCATCACCTCACGGTTGATATAGCAGTATCGTGTCAGTCTCCTTTACTTCGCAAGATATTTCCTAATATCAATGTTAGACTGGCTCAACATATGAGTCAAGGTCAATCTTTAAAAAAACATTCCCCTGACCTTCAAGTCAGCAAACCTTTGAGCCAGCAGACGCGTACCTAGCCTTTATGCTACTACACCTTCCATGTCACATATACTAGTGGAAAGAGACTTCCGGTCCCCAACATGCCAGATAGGCATTGAACCGTTAAGGCCTCTGGAGTGTTTATGCTTGTGGCTACGGTTTGCATTCACATTTTCCTTATGTTGACCTGGTAGTAAATAGTTCCATTGCCCTGCTACTGAGTGAGTGTGTGGCATGACACTGTGAGCTGTGAAATTTGTGTGGAATGCTTTTACATCTGTCCGCTGTTGTTTGTACAGTGGACTGCATGTTCGGAAACATGGCAGGCGTCTGTTGCTGAATTGACTGGATTGTCTTTTTGGTTCACGAGTGCATTTTCAGGAGACTCCTGGGAGTCATTGCTGGAGCTACGGAGTTCATGCTTTGTGCAGCGCTTTTGGCGGGTCACCCCGCGGAAAGAGACCGAGCCATGTGGTATAAAACCTGGGTTAATGAAGTCTTTCGGTGAGTGCCGATTCCATCGACGATGAACTGTATTTTTCGTGGAAGACTTTTGTGTTGGAATTCTGACGGCGGCATTATACACAGTGTACCTGTGCAGGCTGTTAGCTTGTTGAGACTCCTGTCTGTTCCACTTTTCACATTGGGCAGTGAGGAGCATTTTTTGTGATATTTACTGGCACAGGAACGGAGCATAATGGGGACATCCCGTTGCCTTGAAGTTGGAACCTTGACTAACTAACTAACTAACATACACTAGGTCATACAATAATGAAGCAGATCTACCAGTTCCAAGCTCAATATCTTTCCTTCTCACATAATTTCCAGAAAATTCTCAGAATGATCTGGTACCCATTTCACAAATCCGTGGTAGCACAATGACTAGCACTCTTATATGTTAGCCTGGTGATCATGTAATCGCATTTTCATCAATTTAGATTTGTAAACTATTGACCTGGCTTTCCAGTTCGACCCAGCCTGAGATGGGTAACAGGAAATGTCCTGGGAAGTAAAGACAGCTTTGACCACATCAGCCATCAAGTGCTGGTTGGTCAACAAATATATGGGATTAGCACCATATATCCAATACACCTCAAGGTGTGTAAAAGATTCCTTTACGTTCACTGGCTTTATTCATTTGAAAAGTCTAGGCTGTCTCTGAAGCTATACTGGACAGAAAAGAATTATACCATTACTGGCATTAATCTTAGTAAGCAAATAATACCAGACAGAAGGAAATCATTCCGTTACTGGCAGTAACTTTAGTAGGCAAGTAATACTGCACGGAAGAGAATCTTGACATTACTGGCAATAATCTCAGTAGGCAAGTAATACAGGACAGAAGGAAATCATTCTATTACTGGCAATAATCTTAGTAAGCAAGTTGCCATGTAGCTGATTCCCAGCTCGTCTATTCAGCCACAAGGACAGATGTAAGCAGGAACATGTAACAAAGGAGAATATCAAACAAGCCAATGTCCTTGCCATTGTCGTCAGTGTTTATTATTGAAAGTCATCGCCGCCGTTTATACAATCAATTACCAACAGGTGCGGGCTGACATGCAATGATTCTAAATCAATTTACACAAAGTTCAACACTGCAAAATATCTCCTACACAATAGTTATCGCTAATCACCAACTTACGGCCTGGCTTGACCTTGACATTGGGCATGTGCTGTGTTCCACTGTCGTTCACTCGGCGTACAGATTATCGAGCGTGACTGGCTTGTGTAATTAGCCGCTCAACTTGGGCGACGCACTTTTGCCTCAGGTTGAAGTATCTTTGCAACCTTGGAGTAATGTAAACTTCATGTCGCTTCGCTTCTGTACTCGTTTCACAACCGTCCTTGACGAAGACCCTGGCAAGACTGATTCCGTCTCGCCCTCTCTCTTCCGTGTACCACACAACTCGTGTCATGTGATACCCAACTTCTCAGAGTCACTTCCCTTTGTCCCTTATCATCATCTGTTGCTCACCGACTTCTCTCAACTTAATCGTGTGTTCTTTGTTCATAGTGATCATGTGAACGGTTCTCACTATGCCAATTCTTCTTCTCTTGTAAACATGTTCTTACTCTATCAGTTTACCGCTGTCTACCTCATATCGGTCCATGGCACAAGTAATACCGGACAGAAGGAAATCATTCTATTACTGGCAATAATCTTAGTTGCAAGTAATACCAGACAGAAGGAAATTATTCTATTACTGGCAATAATCATAGTAAGCAAGTAATACCGAACAGAAGAGAATCATGACATTACTAGTAATAATCTTAGTAAGCAAGTAATACTAGACAGAAGAGAATCATGATATTACTGGTAATAATCTTAGTTGGCAAGTAATACTGGACAGAAGGAAATCATTCTATTACTGGCAATAATCTTAGTTGGCAAGTAATACCAGACAGAAAGAAATCATTCCATTACTGGCAATAATCTTTGTTGGCAAGTAATACCAGACGGAAGAGAATCATGCCATTATTGGCAACAATCTTAGTAGACAAGTATTCTAACCACTATACCACCATGCTGTAAGTATATAATATATATGCATACATGTTTGTGCTGTGCTCATATGTATGACAAGTGTGTGTGCATACATGTGTAAATTCATCTATATTATCATCATCAAGTGCCATGCCAGCTGGCGTAGGCTTTCATGACTCTCCACAGATCTCGGTCTTTCGTTTTCTGGATCAACTCCGCTGTTGATATTCCTCCATGCCATCGTTGCAATCCATCTAGCATCATTTCTCTTGGTCTGCCTCTCTACCCCTCGATCTTTCCAATTGTCATGATGTTTTCCAATGTCTTTCTTCTCATCACATGACCAAAAACAGCTGTTTGCCTCTTCCTTATTTTTGTATATAATGTTCTATTTTCATTAGCCTCTTTCAGGTAGTCGTTATCAGTTGCTTTTGCAGTCCAAGGAATTCGCAATATTCGTCTCAGGAACCACATTTCTGTCGCTTCCAATCTCTTAATAATTTGTTCATTTACATTCCAAGATTCACAGCCATACAGCAAAACAGGTTCTATTTAGCATTTCAGCACTCTCTTTCTTACATTTAATGACTGTGACTTTTTGCCTAAGATATTCTTCATTATCTGAAATGCAGCTTTTGCTTGCCCTTATCTGCTCTTAATCTCTGTTGTGCATCTTCCAAATGATGTTATAAATGCCCCTAGATATTCATCTATAAATACATATATATATATATATATATATATTCTAACCATTGTTTTGCAGACGGCAATGGAAGGTGTAAGCACAGAGGCCTTGTCAAAACAGGCCCAACAGATCTGGGCCATGCTTGATGATATGTCAGAAAATAACCCAGCTGCATACAAGAATTTTATTGAACGACAGATGAAAGAAGCCAAGGAACATATGGCACCGCCTGAGTCCCATATGTGTGTGCATGTTACACTCCTGGTATAGTACAGTATCTATTCTTAGTGTAGCATCAGTATACTTCTATATCTGCTACATAAAAACTGAGCGTGTATGAGTCTGTCAAGAGTGCAATGGCATCATTTCATACTAATAGTTAGAGTAAATTCCCTTTGTCACATTATTTCCCTTTAGACCCCTTCAGGAGCATAGTACCCATTGCTGCAGTTGCTTTTCCATCTGTGCTGCTGGGCTATGAAGCAAAGAAAAGCAACACTGTAACCAACCATGCCTTTTGCAAGATAGAAAACATACTGACCAATATGGCGATGAGAAAAATAGTATGCATGTTAAACATGGACAATGAGCAGACAAGCTGAAAAACATCTAAAGGCAGTGGAAATGTGGTTTGAGGAAAATACAGGGAATACCATAGACAGAATAACCAATGTCCTACAATACAATATTTTAGTCCAACTGACCTGTGTAGGGGTTGGGCCCGCTACCTTGACATCAGCACACAGGAAGTTTATGAACCAGTGCTCTTTTTCATTCAGCCATGCTGACCTCCAGCCTCAGTAATGAAAACCGTAAACTGATTGGAGAAATTACATGCAGAAACACATTCCATCACAATTTTTGGGATTATTTTAATGAGAAGAATTACTAGAGAACTTGGTGATGACTGGCAGGATTGAAGGGAAAAGAACAAGGGGATTGCAGAGAAATAAATATCTGGATGGCTTGATCATGTGGCATGGTCAAGGCAAAAACACAGAGCTGATTCACTACTCTGGTGATCATGCACGGTGGCAAAACATGACCGCCTACCTCATTGGCATGCCACATGATAATGCTGATGACCATGCATGGAATAAGCAATGCTAACATTGATGTGAGACTGGCTCCATCATTGCATAGAAAACTTTAGCTGCACAGCCCAAATAATCATGAATTAGTCTATAAATGCTTGGCGTGAGTTGCTTGAGGGCCTTTGCTCCATAGGAAGGTGAAAGGCTGAAGAATAAGAAGATTAAGAAGAAAAGACTGGTTTATATCCTGTATATGTGTGCCAAAATCTTCTGTCATATTGATTTGTGTTCAAATCGCAGCCCAAGGCTCGGGATCTATACCAGAACCATTGATTTCTAATGATCTTGTGTACAAGTTACGCACATACCCCAAAAAAAAAAAAAAAATACCATGGAAATTAGAAGTCACAATGAATAGGTCTTGAGGCCAACACCCTTGCAGAATGTTAGGGCTTAAAACCTACCAGCGGGACAACACATTTTTATTTACACATAACAAAGATTTTAAAATGGGATGATTTGCTATATGGATTAAATACACACGGTTATTAGAACTGAATGTGATACTAAACATCTTGATTTGTTTCTTTGTATAGAATTGAATGTGACACTTAACACAGTTTTTTTTTTTTTGTAAAACTGAATGTGATACCAAACATCTCTGTTTGTTTTTCTTTTGTGTAGAGCTGAATGTGACACTAACCATCTCAGTTTGTTTCTTTGTGTTTGACAGGGCAAGCCTAATCAACCATTATTTGTCAATTTTTTCTCCTGGATACGAATACCAGAGCCCAAATCTTCAGAAGATCCTGTTCCAGTAACTGGAACATCATTATATCCAGACAAAGATGACAAAGGTTAGAAATTTTATATAAATATTAAATTGCATATCCTTTTACAGGAAATTGCAGTCAGTCCCAGCATGTACTGGCTGTTTGTGATTTTCTAAGTTATTCTACGTTCAGAGTCATAATTACCATGTCTCTCCACAATCTTCTGTCTCGTGTACTATCAATGATTTCTGTGCTTTCATGCCGTGATGTCACACTGTTTATCCCTTCACTTTTTGTCTCTCCCTGCCCCCTCCCCAACTTTACCAATGTCACAGTGTACTCCAACTTTTCGCTTCTAATAATTTGTTGAGAATTTAAGTAAAGAAAATGTGCATTATTATCTGTAATGTATGTGGAGCATAAAAGTGCTGAAATTCGTCTGTATCTGTTTCTTTAGTCATGTAATGAGAAAGGAGACATTAGAAAACATTATTAAGACTGGAAAGATCAATGCTAGGAGAGGCAGAAGCAGGCAGAGATATATGATGCTGGATTGAAGAGAAAACATGGAGGAATATCATCAAAATAATGTAATAGGAACACCAGAGATTGAGAACTGTAGAGATACACAAACACCTATGCCAGTTGGCAAAACACATTATGATGATCTTTGTCTGCTCTGCACTGACTTCATTTCTCTAGACATGTGATTACAATTTATGCTTCTTGTGGACGTGCAATTGGTTTTGTAATTAAGTACTATTATATTATTTACAAGTTATTATTCAATGAGAAAGGAAATATTCTCTTCATAAACAAATTAATGGGTATCAGTGCTAGCTGTATTTTTTCACAATTATTTCTTTTCCATTGTGAGTTGAAAGCAAAAAGTTAGAATGAAAATCTAATATCAGTTTTATTTCTGTGTGTCTATCTGACTTTTCTTTATGTTAAAGAAGACAAAAATTGCGAGGTCTGCCAACCTAATCATCATAACTACAATAATAAAACCATTTTGTGTTATGTTGAATGACACTTGCATCTAGAAACCACAGTGGAAGCTAAACTGTATGCAGCACTGAGTAAACTAAAAATGACAGCAACATTTATTCACTAAACCACATCACAGATAGAGACAATTTGTTTCAAGCAAATGGAAGAAGAAGAAACTTGTACCTAACTGAGGCCTACCTAGGACAGAAATAAGGCAGTGACGTATTAAATTGTTCACCCAGTCTAATAATATTATGGTCTAATATATGTTATGTTTTTAGCTTGTCTTCGCTCTGTGGCGAAGGGGTTACGGACACAATTTGTAACCCCGCACACCGCGTTCGAAACACACCTGTGGGTAATTTGGAAGCAGACAATTTTGAGTCCTTCCTGTGAAGGATATGCAACTAACGTTTAGCTTGTCTGTCTTATAGCAGGATGCTCAGAGAATCTCTGTGGTGAAGAAGTCTGGCATCTGTGTCAAGCTCTGGAGGTTGTGGGTTTGTTTTGGATTGCCTCATTTAGGCCATGAATACAATTTTATTGGAGACCCCTTTAGAGGCCAAGGCTGTAGAAAGGGAGTTAGCTTTATGAGAAGCTTGCAGCAAACGACATGTTATTCTGAGGAGAGAGAGAGAGAGAGAGAGAGAGAGAGAGAGAGAGAGAGAGAGAGAGAGAGAGAGAGAGAGAGAGAGAGAGAGAGAGAGAGAGAGAGAGAGAGAGAGAGAGAGAGATACTGCTCCACATGTGGTGAAACACGGTACAATTAAGTCAATCCTCTTGCCTGTAACTGTGAACCTTTAATAGCAACTTGCTCAGTGACTTCACTTTTAACACTTGTAAATGTTTATTTCAGGTATTTTTTCAGTGACCTGTGTTGCTTTCAACCCCAGAGTTTTAAAACAGTTTGGACGGACTGCCACAAACACTGTAGACTGTGACACACTCATACAGCTTGCCCTTGACTATGTTGAGAAGGAACAGAAGGTGAAAGTCACAAGAACCTACACCATACTGCCCATAGACACACCACACAAAGGAGATATACATTACCTGAGGCAAAGTCTATCAAAGGTGTTTACAAAGGAGAAACAAGGATTTGATCAGCATGTTAATGAACTTGAAAATGCATTTGGACCTTTGACCCCTCATGAAAAAGGTAGTCTTCTGTCTCAGCTGTCAAGAATAGCCAGTGACAGCTCTGAAAATTCTTCAGATTTCAGCACTGATAGCCCCAAAGGAGAGATCCCTGAAATAAAACTAACAAAGAACTCTAGTTCTGTAATTAAGAAGGGGCTCATCGAAGTCCTGGATGACAGCAAAGTTTCAACTCCCAAACATTCATTGCAAACTTGTAGCTCAGACGCAGGGACAGAATTTGTGCTGAAAGTAAACCTGCCAGGGGTTAAGTCTGTATCTGAATGTCAGCTTGATATTTCAGAGGTGAGTGGTAGATTGTTTTACTTGTAGTGTATGACATGCCACTTCAGGTTGCGGTCCTACTCTCATGAGTCTCCAAACAAACATCAACATATGTTGTCTATTATTTCTTGCACTAGAGCACTGAGCAATAAATCTGGTTTGCTGTGTTGTTATTCATTTTGTACAAAATGATAGAAGAGGCTGTGGCATACATGTCAGTGTCCTTGTGTTCACAATCAATTTTATGTCTTTTGTGGCTGTTGTTATATATTTTGTTTCCTATTTCATCTTTAATTTCTTTATTTAAGTCTGGAACAGATCACATTGTGCTTCTCTAATTTTGTGTTTGCTTGTACCGGCTCTGTGACAAAGGGGTTATAGACACAATTCATAGTTCCATAAACCATGTTTGAAACACAATTGCAGCCTGTTTGGCAGTAGACCACCTTGTGTTGGTTTTCATACAATGGTATGGGTACAGGTTGTTCAGAAAGCAATGGCAAACTACTGAATATAAACTGCCAAGAAATCACAAACAGCAAACAAAAATGCTAGGGTTGACTGCAACATCCTGTAAAGGTTATGCAACTTTTTTTCATCAAACTTCTGCAAAAACATTTCCTTCCGAGTTGTGTAGTAAGTCTTCATTGTCATTTGGCCTAACTCTTTCTTGCATTTTCTTGTTTGGTTTCTTTTGTTGGTCCTTCTGTGTCTTTTTGTAGCAGCACATGATATTACTTCTCTAAGGATTTTTATTTCTGTCATTCATTTTCTTTTGTTTCAGTACATTTGCCATCCCTGATCTGTTTCACCTGATGTTTGACTGTTCCATTCCACCTAGTTTCGCATAATCCTAAAATGTTAATCTTATAGTATTTCATTTCATCTGCCACCTGCACTGTCTTTCCTAATTCATACATAGTTTTAACATTCCGGGTGCCAATCCTAGAGATTTTCCTAAGTGAAAAGAATTTGATCAGCACTTCAGACTCCTTGCAGCTATCTCCATGATACATCAAATCTCTTCAACAAGAGCTTCCTTTTAATATCTAGCACTGAACATTATGCCATCCCTGTTTTCAACTGAATCAGTTGTACCACATGCTGTTCAGTTTTTCAGTAGCACCACTTTGATCTCCTCTACAATATTGTTTTGAATTATTGCTTGCTGGTGTCTTGCTGGTGTGGCCGAGTATTGTCTGGCTGTGTGGTTAAGCTGGCTATTGATTATGCATAATATTTCACCCTTGCACATGTTCAGTGCTAAAGTTCAAATTAGCGTCAAGAGAATCAACTTCATAGTACTGGATTTGAACCCACCTGCCTCAGTCTCTGACTGTAGAACAGCTAGCCATCTGATGAGAGCATCTTACCAGTATGAACTTTTTAGCTCCGGTGACGATTCTTAGGGATCTCAGGAAAAATGGGACTCCTGGTCTGAATGTTGTAGTCTGAATATAAGCCCATGACCAGAGGTCAGCATAATCAATTGGATAATGCGCTTGCTCTTACACATCCGGTGTGCTGATGCCAAAGTAATAGGTTCATCCTCAACACCGGTCATTTGGACTAACATGCTGACTTCTCGTCGTTGACTTGGGGACTTAAATTACAAGTACTTCAGAAGTCAAAGTAAGTTTGTCTGATGGCGAAGGACACTGCTAATTGGGAAAACTAATCCACACGTAAAAATCAGTCCTGTGCACTAGAAGTATTAGCAAGTGTATGGACTACACTTGAATTCAAAGCGAGCGGGGAAAACCTCACTCATTGCCAACATTTCAACTCTCATGTTGCTGGCCTTGTCCTCGCATGTGTACAACAGTACAGCCATGTAAGCCAATGATTTATTTGTCTGCAGGATGATGTCAGTCTGGAAGTTCCTGGACGGTATCACTTGAAACTGAAGCTGCCAGGTATCATTGACGTTGATCAAGCACATGCCAGGTTTAATAAAAAACTGTCAGCCCTGACTGTGACAATGTCTCCAAAAGTATAACATTATAAAGTGTTTAATAATACAGGTTTTAACAAAATATTGTGTTAGAGTAAATCACTGCTCAATTCTGCTTGTGGGTGTGTGTGCAAACATACTAACTTTTGTGTGTTTGTATGTGTTTACTAATACCTCTGTGTGAGAGATATCATAGGATAAAAAGTTTAAAGGTAAGAGGGTCCATTTTATTGCACTTTGGTTTAGCCCATCCAGTTTGGTCTCTCACCACATTATGGCAGGCTGCTTCTGAGAGCATAACACGAAGCATGAAGCTCAATGCTTCAGCAGTGATCACCAGGGTTCTGAAGACAAACTTGCACTCGTGGTAACTTATTCAAATCTGTAGGTCAATTCTAAGCCAAGATATTAATGTTTGTGTGTCAGTTTATCATTTAATATGAACAAAGAGGAAAATACTGTATGAGCACTTTAACAAAGTGTGTGAAACCACTGTTTTTTATCACGTAAGCCTATACAATTTTTTTTATTTGTGAACGAAGACCTTAGCAGCCATATATCATTTTGTTTTTAATATGTTGTCATATAATTACATTAATATTTAAAATGGCTACCCATTCATATAAATAGAACCAAGTAATGTTATATTATGTTTATTAAAAATTTTTTTTAAAATCATAATGCCTAGGAAACTATAAGTTTTTAATTTCGAGTTGAGTGAGTGGACATAAAGGTATCTTATATTTTCCATCCTGATTAAGGGGTTCAAAATGGTTGCCAATTAATCATCATCATCATCAAGTGCCGTGCCGGCTGGCGTAGGCATTCATGGCTCTCCACAGATCTCGGTCTTTGATTTTCTGGATCAACTCTGCTGCTGATATTCCTCCGTGCCACCGTCTCAATCCATCCAGCATCACTTCTCTTGGTCTACCTCTGTCTCTCTTCCCCTCGATCTTTCCAGTTGTTACGATGTTCTCCAATGCCTCTCTTCTCATCACATGACCGAAGAAAGATGTTTGTCTCTGTCTTATTGTTGTATATAATGTTCTAGTTTCATTAGCCTGTTTCAGACAGTCGTCGTTAGTTACTCTGGCAGTCCAAGGAATTCACAACATTCGTCTCAGGAACCACATCTCTGTTGCTTCTAATTTCTTCTTAATGTGTTCATTTACATTCCAAGATTCACTGCCATACAGCAAAACTGGTTCTACATAGCATTTCAGCACTCTCTTTCTTACATTCAGTGATAGTGACTTATTGCATAAGATACTCTTCATTTTCTGAAATGCGGCTTTTGCCTGCCCTATTCTGCTCCTAATCTCTGTTGTACATCTTCCATCTGATGTTATAAGTGCCCCTAGGTATCTAAAATTATCAACTTGGTTAAGGATTTTCCCTTCTATTTCTATGTCACATTTTGGTGTCACCATTTTCTTTGATATTACCATTGTTACTGTTTTCTTGATATTCAAGGAGAGTCCTTTCCTTGCACTCTCTGTTACTACAACGTCTAATAATTGTTGTAGGTCTGTTGAATTATCCGCCACCAATACTGTGTCATCTGCATAGCGTATATTATTTATATTATAACCTCCAACTAGTATTCCTGGCATCTCTTTGATCTCTCTCATTATTACTTCGCTATACAGGGAGAAAAGATCTGGTGACAAGACACACCCTTGTCGTACTCCTAGCTTTATCTGTTCGTAACTACCCTCTTTATTTCCCATTTTAATTGCTGCTACTTGGTTCCAGTAAACATTCTTTATTATTCTTAAATCTTTTCCATCAGTGTTGATATCTTCCAACATTTTAATCAGTTCATCATGTTTTACTTTATCAAATGCCTTAGTATAATCTATGAAGCACAAATATATGTCTCTCTGTTTCTCTATTGATCTTTCTATTAGTGTCCGTAATGTATAAATTGCATTGTTTGTGCCCTTTCCTTCCACAAATCCATACTGTTCTTCACTAATTTCCATTTTTATTTTCTTTTTGGTTCTTCTCATTATGATTCTGAGTAGAAGCTTAGTGATATGGTTTATAAGGTTAATTGTACGAAAATCTTCACAATCAATTGCTCCTGGTCTTTTTGGTATAGCTATAAATACAGATTTCAGCATATCACTGGGTAAATTATCCACTGCTGTAAATATCATTCAACATTTTGGTTAATATATCTACTCCAAATTCTCCCAATACTTCTAATTCTTCTATTGTGATTTCATCTGGCCCAGCTGTTTTTCCTTTCTTCATACGTTTCATAGCGTCAGCGACTTCTTCTTTCAGAATAGGTGGACCTTCTAAGTTACTATCTTCTGTTAATTCTCCCCTTTCTCCTTTATATAATTCTCTTATATACTCATTCCACCTCTTCATTATAGCACCCTCCTCTAATATTATCTTTCCTGTTTTTGATTTCAAACACCCTGCATTTATTCTTATTTTTCTTCCTGTAAGCTCACTGATTTGCCAATTAATACAGTACAATATCTGGCTGTTTCTTTAAGTTATAAAAATAGCCAGATATCGTACTGTATAAGTTAGGAAAATATCCAGGCATTGTACTGGAGCATCATGCAAGAACACCTATAGAGATATCCACCAAATCTTGTACTTGATCACTCATGGAGATATCTAGAATTTGTACTGTAGCACTCATGGAGATATCCAGACATTGTACAGCAGCGCTTATGGAGGTATCCAGAAATTGTACTGAAGCACTTATACGGATATTCAGACATTGCTCTGGAGCACTTATAGTGATATCTATGCTTTCCTTGTGTGATACTTGACCGCCCCCCCCCCCCTCCTCTCCCCCCCCCCCCCACTCAAAACAAATAAAAACAAAACAGCTTCAAATGACGAATTAATTACATAAGATGATCTTTGTTTGAAGAAATGCAATTTTTCACTTCTTTTCTCTACTATTTTTGTTTTGCTGTCCTATTGCTGTGATATATATATATCCTATATACATAGACCTATATACATATATACATATATGTGTGTGTGTGTATATAACTTTGTGTGTGTGTTTCAGTGTGCGCATACACACACACACATGTGTATGTGAATGCATGTGTGAGTATCGCTGTGCTGGATAAGTGAATTTACATGGAGACAAAAAAACTAAATGCTTCATAAATAATGCTTACAGAGATTTATTTTAGCAGAAAGAAGATACCAAAGATTTGTGTATACTCCAATAACAACTATGTGTACTCTAATAACAATTGTGTGTACACTAATGATAATATAGATACTCTAATAACAACTGTATGTACTCTAATTACAACTGTATGTATTCCAGTAACAACAGTGTGTACTCTAACAGCAACTGTGGATACTCTGATAACAACTGTGTGTACTTTAATAAAAACTGTTTGTACATTAATGATAAACAGTATGCTCTAATATCAACTATGTGTAATCTAATAAAATATGTATGTACTCTAATAACAACAGTGTGCATTCTAATAACAACAGTGTGCATGCTAATAACAACCTGGATACTCAATTTATATTTTGGGAACTAACATTTTGAAGATTAAAATCATCTCAGTGCAAACACTTGGTCTCGCTGATGCATTAATTACCCATCACTATTAGCAACATGTCCATGCCAATTTTGGCAATGTTTCTGCTGGATTGGATGATTTAACTCTTGATTTATCTATAGTACTAAAACTAAAGGAGTCTTCCATACACCTAAGTCAGTTGCCTTTAATTCCCAAACCATTTTCTGCTGCCCATTTTACACTGGTTGACCCAGAAACCCAGGTCAATTTTACAATTCTGCGCTGATGTGAATTTGAACCCATAACCACAGGGGTGATAACTGTGTGTCTAACCACTAGGCAACCACGGCTTCTACAATGCTGGTGGATTTCAATACTTAGTGAATGGAAATTTACATTACAATACTTGTTCATTTGATTATGTACCATATTTGGCCCAGCCCTACTTTTTGTTTGCACTTAATCAGTTAAGGAACCTAGTTCACGCCTTAAGGTACACTGTACATACCGTGCTAGACCCGAACGTTAAAGATCATACCAGCACTAGGCGGGTTGTGTGTTCAGTATCTCGGTGACCACCTTTACTATCCAAGAAATATATTGGGACGCAATGTAAGGCTCCTGGGATCCGCGGTCAATTTTAACAATCCAAATCTGCCCCGATGTGGCAAGAACAAATGCCCAGCTGGCCGTCAGACTAGTGTCCAGCTCTATAATCCCACGGCTCATACATCCAAGCAGACCAATATACACACACACACAGGCACGCACGCACGCACGCATGCACACACACACACACACACACACACACACACACACACACACGCACTGCAAGAGGTCTGTGAACAGGGATTCGATTATTTTCTTTTGTACAATACTTCGACGTGAAAGGATGGAGAAGAGCGCTCTAGCTTTTAAACTTCCAGTACGCTGATGTCGAGGTAGTGTGATCGATTCATACACACTCCAGTTTAGTCTTCAATGTTGACTTCTCGTTCAGAACGCAATGGCAAACAGCTGAACCTAATAATAGAAAATCAACCTGGGTTTGGGATTGATTGCAACTGTCAGGGGCTTATATGTAAGTAATAGTGTAAGTGCCGGTATGTAAGCGAGAGTCAGTGTAAGCATAGCTGAGGTCAAGGGCGGTAGGAGACATCACGGCTTGGCTAACGGAGGGTCAAGCAAGAAGCCCGTGAACAGACCCACGTGATGTGGGAAGGTCAAGGAGGACGGGGGCAGTGTGTGTGAGACAGCGAATAGAGACGGACGTGTGGAGATCTAGCGAGTGATAGAACGATCGAACGATAGTGTTGTGACGGATAGATGGAGATGAACGTTGTGTATTGATATTCGAGGAATGTGCCAACTGTGATATGTGCGAGATGATGTGAGACTGTGATTGCGAATGGTCATACGGGCGGCAGTGTAAATATCGCCCATGTGAGCGAGCGTTTGGCTGCTTGTGTCGAATGATTGCTTGAGCGTGAAGTGCGACCATATTGTCATCCTGTAGTATTATGTAATAAAGGTTGTTCAGGAGATAGCTCCTGCGAGTTTCCGATTGCAGTCATGTGTTATTAGGATATGTGTCGTAGATGTTGTAATTTGTCTGTCCAAGTCCAGTGAGCTAGAAGGAACAAATAGTTAGGACTCTGACAGGTATAATATAATGGTGTCAGAAGTACACACGAACGACATTCCCAATTAAAGTGCATAAAAAAACGCTACTTATGTAAAGAAGAAGATAAATTGCATAATTCTGTAAAAATTTATAAATCGGAGAGTGGTTAACAAAATCAGAACGAAAATAACATCATTTCTTTCCATAGCAGGTTTCAATTCTACAAAGCGACCGACGTAACCAGAACAGGTCAACGATAACCAGCACGAGAATCACGTTCCTGTACATCAAGCGTTCGAGTAAACAGCAGATAAAGATAAGTTGATTAATTTTGATTGCTAATTACCCAAATCTGCATTCTTTGATTTGCTTGTATAAAAATCATCATTGGGGTAGTTAAATATTAATTAACAGAAAATGATGTCGGATGAGGAAGATCAATCACATTTATGGGGCACAAATCAGTACAGAGAGTTGCTAGATTTTTTTGATGGTACACGGGCACAAGACAAAGCAAAGTGTAATATAAAACATGACCTAATACGTGATTGGACACAGAAATTTGAAAAGAAAATGCAAGACTACAAAATCCCAAAGGATTATTGGGGTTTATGGTACACGGGACACGTACCAATAAAAAGTAGAATACTGAGTGAGATCATACCAGATTTGTCAAGGGCAGACTATGAATATTATAAAAAAAAAGGATATTAAAACACTATGTAAACTATTTCGAGACTCTAAAATTAGAGGTACAAAATTTGAAACCAGCCACAGACAAATCATTCACCCAGTATATAAGGGAAATAGAAGAATTTTTCAGAAAGCTAACATTTGAAATTAAACAGACAGACAACAATCAAGAAGCAATAAATTTCTTAATAGTGGAAAAACTAAAAGCAACACTCCCAGCCGAATGCGGAAAATAGTTAGAAGAACACAACACAGAGCCTATCAAAAATTTATTAGAAAAATGCCGCGAATATTACAACCAAAGTATGAACCTGGTTAAGAACACTCAACAGAAGAGTACTGGAAGGGCAAATGCATCTGCAGCCACAGACTGTCAAAACAAATCACAGAAAACAAAACTAGTACTGTGCAAACATTGTAACACCCCACATACAGAAAATGGAATATGCGATAAGAATCCCACTTATCAAGAATACCTGAATACTATTATAACACAAAAACTGGGGAAGGTAAATCAAAGGAAATATAGAACAAAATGTCATTTTTGCCTGGCGTATGGCCACAGACGTTTCGAATGTGAAGGAGTTAAAAGATTACAGAAAGCAAAAGCAAATGCAGCCATAAACATTACAACAAACAGTTCAGCAAAGAACTTAGAAAAAGTAAACATCACAGAAACGAAAACAAGACCAAATTCTGCAAATACATAACAGACTGAGTTTTACCCAACAGACTTCGTACCATATTTCAATAACGTTGTTAACATCAGTCAGCCGCACTCCTTAGTAAAAGAGGAGAATATTCCACAAGCAAGAAATGAAATGAACAAAACATCCAGACTGTCGTTAGGAAAACTAACATTCCATGAGGGATACATCAATGACACAGTATGCACATGTGTACGCGACACAGGGTCCTGTCTTATCGGTCTTCGGAAGACCCTAGCTGATCCTAAAGACTACCTGGATGAGTACATCTATTGCAGAACTGTGGCGGGGACAGTAGAGAAATATCCTATGGCATGGGCCAATATAAAATCACCTTTCCTATCAGGCAGAGTAACTTGCGCATTATTAGACAATCCATGCTGCGATTTATTGATTGGAAATGTATTAAATGTAATAGACCACACAGACTCCAAAACCCAGACATGGCAGAAAGTTAACACCACAACAAACACTGCCTTAACCACACCACTCATCATACAACAACATGATGAACAGACCAAAGTACCACACCATACCAACGTGATTACCATCTCACAACAAGAAAAAACAGAAACTGGTGTGTATCAACAAAGAAAAGAAGGTACAGATAACAAGCATTTCACAAGGGCTAGAAAAGATCACAAATCATCATGGTACATACTATACCTCCTGTACCCCCTGTTAACTACACACATGCCCAAGTGCACACAATGGATGGATCTACTCGCACTACTCATTGTAAATGCAAAACAAATGACTTCACTAACTGTTTTATTCACACATCATCATGACTCAACACAGATGATAGCACTCAAGACAAACCAGCTAACTTTGATACTTACATCAGTACTGGTGAACCAAAGTTTGTTGTTACCACTGATAAACACTATGTCAAATCAACTCAAACACAATCTTAGGCTGAACAAGGTAAATCATCAGTCAGTGGAATTACTGACAAAAATCAGAAATAAAGTACCCTACATATTTTGGAAAATATACACAAATTGCAGAAAAGTGTACAAACATGCACGATTACAGTTCAAAACTATACATGGTGTATTATTATTATTATTATTATTATTATTTGAACTATTGGATGTATACGCACATGTACGAGTGCAGGTTTGGAGATAGCACTCAAAATGATCTCAACATTAAATTTTTAAGCCCCACCCGTCGGAACATTAATTTTAACCGTAACCCACTTTATATCCGTAGATCGAGGAACTCCAGAGTTGCCTTGTCTGCTGTACGACTCCAGCGCTATGATACTAGTACACTTCCTTGTATAGACCAACATAAAAGTTCCTTCAACGTGAAAAGTGTCATCAGCAGAACAGTAAGACTCAACATGTGATTTCAAGTATCTAACAGTAAGCTATACCCATATTGACTTTGTTTCAAACGAGTATCTACAGAATCCACATTTTGAAATCGACCAACAACAACAAGGACTTCACAAGTACAGACATTCATTTCCAGTGATCAGTTTAAGAAACCAGATGCCAACCTACAAACTATGGCAAAGACAGTTTCAGACAGACGCACCATGGCCACACTCTTAAGTAAGGCCTCCGAACTTAAAACAGTAATACTTATTTTACAGGTGTGAACTCCAGTAATTTTACAGTACGGATTTATAAATTGTCCAAATGTGGTGCAAAGTCTTAAATACTATACAGAATGAAAGACAATATCATGATATACAGAATACGTCAATAATCGGTTCAGAAAGAAGAAATGCCAAATGTTCCAGCACCGCAATGAACAGTGAGCACTGATAACTTAATTACGTGTGCATAACTTTCACAGGACAAGAACAGTATCCTATACGGGCATAAAGGCAGCGACGATGAACATTTTATTGTAAATTTATTAAGTGCATGACATCCAATGTCTAATTTTAGTATTATAGTACTGTGTATTGTTAGAATGTGATATGTACATATAAGCGTAAGTACAGCTGTGAAAGGTATAAGTTGTAATGCTGAGAATCAACGCCTGGCAATCCCAATACGCGAGTGTTACCAAACTTGCCTTCGCGTATGGTGGATAGCCCGAGGAATGACGCTTAGCAATAGTGGTACAACATTAACATCATAATATCGTAACAAGAAGTAACATACCAACAGGGTTATACCAACCAAAGAGATTAATAATAACTCTCCAGAACAGTAAACGAGGTGTACCCAAAAAGGGAAACAAGTCAAGGTCTGACATAAAAAGAGGTAAGGGGGACTATTATATACATGAAGTATATTCGAATCATAACCACAACAGTGACATAGCGTGCTCATAAAGAATCGATTAGGGTGCATTAAATAGAGACGAGGGGGACCACGTCTGAATAGAGAGAAAATTTAAGAATGCTGTAAGAGGAAGTTGTAGCCTTATTCCAGGCGTGAATTAATGGAGAATCCTTAAACCAGCATAGCCACATTAACTATGAGATGATAATGCACAGCAAATCGATTGGGAAACATGAACAGAATGTAATGTCACGGAGTGGGGATTGAAGAATATAACGAGGTATGGCAAGTAGACCCAACCAGAACATTTGCCAGACCACGACAAAACCTTGAGAGAAACCTCAGTACTGAAAAAGAGAGAACAATATTTAAACTTAATCTCGGAAAAGATCAGAATAAAAAGGGACGCAAGCGTATACTGATGATCATACAATCCCCTGACAAGGTTAAAAAGATGTACCAAGAGTAACAACAGCAGAATGTGTCACATTTCCAAGAGAAAGTGCCACATTGTTTGTGCGGGGGGGGGGGGGGGGAGTGTCAGGGACTTATATGTAAGTAATAGTGTAAGTGCCGGTATGTAAGCGAGAGTCAGTGTAAGCATAGCTGAGGTCAAGGGCGGTAGGAGACATCACGGCTTGGCTAACGGAGGGTCAAGCAAGAAGCCCGTGAACAGACCCACGTGATGTGGGAAGGTCAAGGAGGACGGGGGCAGTGTGTGTGAGACAGCGGATAGAGACGGACGTGTGGAGATCTAGCGAGTGATAGAACGATCGAACGATAGTGTTGTGACGGATAGATGGAGATGAACGTTGTGTATTGATATTCGAGGAATGTGCCAACTGTGATATGTGCGAGATGATGTGAGACTGTGATTGCGAATGGTCATACGGGCGACAGTGTAAATATCGCCCATGTGAGCGAGCGTTTGGCTGCTTGTGTCAATGATTGCTTGAGCGTTAAGTGCGACCATATTGTCATCCTGTAGTATTATGTAATAAAGGTTGTTCAGGAGATAGCTCCTGCGAGTTTCCGATTGCAGTCATGTGTTATTAGGATATGTGTCGTAGATGTTGTAATTTGCCTGTCCAAGTCCAGGGAGCTAGAAGGAGCAAATAGTTAGGACTCTGACAGCAACGTCTTGCAAATGACATGCCATTTTTTAAAATAACATCTGGACAGTCCTACGTGAGTGCATGGCTCAATGGGTTTGCGCTTACAATTCCTGTGCGCTGAGGTGGACTAATAGGTTCACCCCTTGAACCTGTCAGTTAAGAGTTCAACTCTGACTTCTAGTTCAGAAAGTAACTGTAAACTGACTGACACCTTGCCGTTTTTAAAATGGAGTTATGTAGGGTGTATTTTTAATGACTGTGCAGTGTTTGAAAATATTGCCGGTCCAAGTTTTGTATTAACCATCTCTAACGTTCATGCAACACTTGGACCGGCAATATTTTCAAACACTACACGGCATTAACTCTTTCTGTGCCAAACAAAATTTCGGTCCTGGCCAAACAAAAATTCATGGCAGAAAATTGGAAGTAGGGGTGTGTTACTATAATGCTTTTAAAATGGTTAAAATAGTAGCAGATATATTGTATTATATATCAAATTAAAGAGGATTGCACAAGGCACATGACAGTGTTAATAATTAATTGATAGGTTAAAATATTATGACAATAATGAGAGGTTTAGTAATAACATTTGAAATTAAAGAGGTAAATATTATTTTACAAATTGCACGTATCAACTGTTTTCTATACTCCTGTACCGCTAATCCTGTTGAATTTACTGAATAGTAAAACAAACACCACTTGTCTTCAACAAAATAAACAGAATTGCTCATTAAAACGACCCAAAAAGAAGTTTTGCTGCATATTCTGAACCATGTCTTTTAAACAAAAAAGTTTGAAAATTCATGGCAGAAAATTGGAAGCAGGGGTGTGTCACAATAATGTTATGAAAATGGTTAAAAATGTAACAGATATTTTGTATTATACATCAAAATAAAGGGGATTGCACAAGGAACATGTTAGTATTGGTACTATTGTTATAAGTTAGAAATAGAATAAAAATAATAATATAATTTGTAAAATAATTTGAATAAATAGGTAAAAAATAAAAAACAAATAGCACACAACTCGGGCTGAATTTAGAGACCATATGTTGCCCATACAGCATGATCCCTCTCTCGGCCTGTGTAGTTTACTCCAGAGGAAAGATAGCACCATTACGTCTGGAACAAGACAAGCTGCAGAAGCAGTGGGATCAGCAAATTAATTATCTAACTCCGCCGCTGGAGCTTCCATCCTAGACCAGGTGCCGACTAAGGCTTAAGGCCTGATCAGCCCCGCCATGGCATTTAGCCTTTAGGTTTCATTTCCTCGCACCAGGATATGGCTTGTACCCTTCCAATTTCGTCTCTCCACTTGAAAACGTTGGCACAATGTGGGGTGACGTGTTTTGTGAGCGCCGCTCACAATTCAACGCTGAAACAAAGTAGGTAGTACCGTCTACTGTCGTAAGGTAGTTCAGTCATATCTGACTAACACCTGACTTATTGGTAAACTACTAAACGTAAAATTGCTTTGAAAATCAACCTGAGATTGATCACAACATCTTGCAAAGGACATGTAACAAGAAATACAAGCAAACCGTCCTTTTTTTTGGGGGGGGGGGGGGGGGGTGGGGGGCATGTTACGAGACCATGGACACAGAGAAGTATGTTACAACCGGAAAGAGCGAGAATGTTTGAAGTTGGGATCGACGCACGGAGAAAATATTTGAAGTGTTGGCAAACTGGCTAGAAAGACGATTAGCTGTCGCAGTTATAAAAAACAGTGAACACAAGTGACACATGTTTGTTGGGGAAGGTGATCACTTACTTCGCTTTGTATAAGTCATGATTATCCTTGCAACATTTGTTTTCAAATAATAGTGCTGTACTCGTTTTCACAACAGCCATCATCATGTTCTATTCTACGCCCTTGTAACTGACATAAACGTTCATACATCTTATACATATCGGACCTTGTAGTTTCGGACCAATTATGTTGCTGAGATTCCCCCACGCCACCGTCCCTGTCTATCCGCCATTGGTTCTCTCGGTCTGTCCTTACCTCTGCTATCGCTGACCTTCCAGTCACCACACTATGTTCAATGTTTCTCATCTCATCGCATGACCTAGAACACGTTTTGCGCCCCACTTATATTTGTATAGTAATTGCCACGCATTCACAAAGTGCACAGCCAGAACGACGCCCAGCTTCTTCACAAACGTCAATGTGAACACCCAATCAAAGCAGGATTCACCTGGTGGGAAGTCCGCCCTTCATCCCCCCACCCCTTGTCTCCCCCATTGACATCTCTCGGGTATCATCCTGCTCACATTTCCGCAGTAACCGATAGTATAAGGGGCGTTCATTTGAAATCGGTTCGTGCCCACCGTGCGTAATTGCGTACGTTGAACATGATCATGCCATAGTCTTGTGATAAGTACTGACCAATGAATAAAAGAGCACGTGCTTATCTTCCCGTGATGCATAGGTTCTGTTTCTAACCGTTGAGTAAATGGCCGGGTTGATCCAAAATCCGTCCAAGAGGCTCAAAGAGCGGTGATTCAGTTTTTTTTTATTTGAAGGATGTCGACCAGTGAACATTCATCGAAGAATGCAGGCATCGTATGGTAACAAATATGCGTCGAAGACAATAGTGACAGACTGGGCACGAATGTTTCGGAAAGGACGTCAGTTCACCACAGATCTTTGACGGCTGGTCAAGCGCATATTGTTGCAACAGAAAAACACCATCGCCAAAATTGATGCAGCAGTACAGATGAATCGTTGTCAAAGCATACTTTTGCTAGCGAAGGAATGTGATGTGTCAATTGGGACAATTCTAAAGGTCGTTCGTAAGAAACTGCAATATCGGAAGGTGTGTTCATAGTGATTACCACGGATGTTGACCGACCACCAAAAAGAGGAACACATTTGATGGTGTTTGAACCACTTGCTGCGTTACAGAGTGGAGAGTGATGCATTTCTCTTCCACATAGTGGCATGCGATGAATCATGGTGTCACCACTTTGAGCCGAGCAGCAAAAGAGAGAGCATGCAATGGAAGCATGATGGATCACCTAAAGCCAAAAAATTCAAGTTAGAGTTTTCTGATGGTAGGGTTATGCTGAGCGCATTGATTTTTTTACCATGCAGGGTTATTGTTGGTCGATTTTAAAGAACCTGGTGTCAACATGAACTCTATCCACTACTTGCAAACACTAGACAATCTGCAAAAAGCCATCAAGAATAAACGACCCGGCATGCTTACTCGCGGTGTGATTTTGTTGCACGATAATGCTCGTCCGTATGTCGCATAGATTGTGCAGGAAGCATTAGAAAGGAAGCGGTGGGAAATTCTGCAACATCCAGCCTATAGTACTGATTTGTCACCATGTGATTTCATTTGTTCGGACCTCCAAGAAAGCTCTCAAGGGGTAACGATTTCACAAAGATGCAGACGTAATGAACGCGGTAAACACTTGGTTCAGTGAGCAACCACAATCCTTTTTTTTTTTTGCGGACGGCATTCAGCGCCTACCTAAGCAAAGGGATGCTTGCCTGAATGCCTACGGCGTCTTCTTCTGACCAACCCATGGTGCATATATCATTCAAAATGAATGCTTTGTTTAATTCTACCACACCTGTTAATGTTTCTTTCATGCTATTGTAATAAAACCATTCAAACGGGTATCAAATGAACGGTCCTAATAACATCACTAGTCTGGAATTTCCATACCGTTGCAGGACCCCTTAACAGACAACTCTCTCGCCAGTCCGGTACATTCCCCGTCCCCCAGTTTCCGTTAAACAACCTGTGCAACAATTCAACCGAGATGTCAACATTAATTTTAACAGACTTTGCTGGGATACCACTCGGACCAGCAGCAACCACCTCCGAATCGCCCCCCCCCCCCGCCCCTTTACACCCCATCCCCCGAAGCCCGGGAACTCCACCAATTTCCACCCCAGATGGTCTCCCGTAGCCGACATCCTTCTTAAGCCCAGCACGCTGGACACCCAGGGATATTCAAAAGCAACCAGCCAATATATCCAACCGATTCTCTAAGTAAGAACAAACACCCGTCCCCTCTCCCCCAACTCCCCCAAGCTTTTCTTCCACCATCATCCCTTCCACAACATCCTCCTCCTCTTTTCTCTCTCTCTACAAACCCCCCTCCCCCACCACCGCTGCAAAAGGTCTCCTCGTCCGTTCTGCCTGCCCTGCTACCATTGATTGACGCTAATATATTATTACAGCTGTAGACATTATATGAGCCGTGATATCAGGACAATACCCACTGGAGAGTATTCAATCTCGCATCATTATATACTTATATTTTTTACAGACTAATAAATAAGAAATTAGAAATCCGATTTTAGGTAGTCGTTTGGCCATTTCATATTTTGAATTATCGCACCAAACATGAACTCTGGCTCAATATAACACAATAACTTATAAATTTCACTGTAACCGCAAACAATACAACCTTACTCTAACAGCTGTTTGCTGATTTATTTCTACGTTATTGCATTATACATTGTGATTTATAAAATAAACACCTTCAGCAATCATTGTTTACAATAATTATGTTATGTTACAGAAAATATTTTAGTATATAAATGTATCAGACCAGTAGCTTGGACTGAACGGAGTCAGGTACAAGTGTCTTTCCGTACACGAACAGTCCAAGTTACACCGGTAAGTTGCATGTTAGCCTGCTGTGTTCTTTTATTCTTACGTGGGAAGACAGTTCATGGTCAATGATATGTCATGCATGTCGAGAAATACTTTGGGATCGGGGCTGCACGGAGGACTGAGTCCGCATGGGAATGCCCGATGTGCAGCTACGTCGTTCGACAGAGCATAGCATAACATAACATAACATAACATAACATAACATAACATAACATAACATGTTGAGAATATCGTGAACAGAGACGAACATATCTCACCTCATCTCATCTTGTTACTCTTGTACCTTGCGGTGTCGAGGTGAAGCATAAACAGCGGGAGAGTGTTCGTTTATGGGTTTCATATATCGAAATTCCCACGAACTCTGTTATTCCATTTGTCCATAGTTTACATGGTCGGCCTCTTCTCTTGGTTCCATCTTGTCTGTACATCAGTACATCTTTAACAACAATATTGACAGATTACAAGACTGTGGCGTGGTTATTGTAATATCAGTCATACTTTTAAGGTTTTAATTTGAAACCCCCTCATATAACTATTGTGTCTGATGTAATGTAGTGAAATATAACTATTGTGTCTGATAGAATGTGGTGAAATATACCTATTGTTTCTGACATAATGTAGTGAAATATAACTATTGTCTGACAGAATGTAGTGAAATATAACTATTGTGTCTGATTTAATATAGTGAAATATAACTATTGTGTCTGACATAATGTAGTGAAATATAACTATTGTGTCTTATTTAATGTAGTGAAATATAACTATCGTGTCTGACATAATGTAGTGAAATATAACTATTGTCTGACAGAATGTAGTGAAATATAACTAGTGTGTCCGACAGAATGTGGTGAAATATAACTATTGTGTATGATATAATGTAATAAAATATAACTTTTGTGTCTGTTCAACGGTAGAGAATACAATCACGTGACAACAATGGTTGGCAATCTGCAAGTTCTGTGGACGGTCTGTGTCCTCCTGCTTGTGACGAGGTCTTTGGCCGACCCAGGTGTGTCATTGTGTTTGTTTACTTGCTAGTTAGCAATATAGCGGAGATCAGCAAGGCCGAATGGATACGAGCTGTGATTCTTCACATTTCGTTGTGCCAATGCCGAGGTAGCTAGTTCAGCCCCATCACCGGTCAGTTCGACACAATTGTTGACTTCTGCTCCTTGACTTTGGGACGTAAAATACAAGTACCTCAGAAGTCGGAATGAGTTCGCCTGATGGCGAGTGATATTGGCAATAGGGAAAGCCAACCCACCCACACACAATTCCACACAATATTCCAGTGCTACTTGAAGTAGTAGCAAGTGTATGGATTAAGCGTGAGTTTAAAACGAGCGAATGCACAAAAAAGTAAAACACCACAATTAAAATCTATATAGTCCTGTTGAAATGTCAGATAACTATATACTTTTGCTTAAACGTTAGTTAATTATACATATTTGTTTCTATTCGTTATTGGAGAGGGGGAAGAGGCTTATTCTCAGCAGTCCCCGTGAAGCTGCTGCTTGGAATAAAGCCCTAACACCGACACCCTCTCCGATACACTCAGACCCTTTTCAGGACCTAGACATCCAGGACATCAATGAAAGGGGGTTAAAGTTAAACATGCTCTGGATTTACTACCAAACATTCATCCACCAAACATCCATCCACCAAACATCTATCTACTAAACATCTATCTACCAAACATCTATCTACCAAACATCTATATAAAAACCATATATCCACCAACCATCCATCCACCTCCCATCTATCTACCAAACATCTATCTACTAGCCATCTATCCACTAACCATCTATCCACTAACATCTATCCACCAACCATCTATCCACCAAACGTCTAGCCACCAACCATCTTTCAACAAACTTATCTATCCACCAACAATTTATCCACAAACCATCTATCCACCAACCATCTATCCACCAAACATTTGTCTACCTACCAACTATCCACCAACCTCAATTCTCTCCATTATACCAAGATGGAAACACCCTCATGGAATGCTACACGATGTTTCGTGGTTCAGTTCTCAGTGGGGATAAATTAAATGTCCCTACGCAGGGTCCATGTCATAGGAAACTAAACTATTCTACCGCACTAAACGCAACATACATTTAGACAGAAGGACAGCTGGACTTGGAGACTGCGGCTGTACAAAACAATGGATGGCACAGGGAATTAAAGGAACATTATGAATGGGCTAGTGGTGAAGTGTGGAATCTTTGCAGCAAGTAACGTTGGAAGCATCGCTCTACAAAGAACTTGGTGTAAAATAAACATGATATGGTTCACTCAAGTCTGTTAACATTTATCCATTATAGCATATGTCGAGATATTTATTTACTAATCGTGGACGTCCAGATATGTATCCACTAATCGTGGACGTCCAGATATATATCCACTAATCATGGATGCCCAGATATGTATCAATGAATCGTCCAGATATATATCCACGAATCGTCGACGTCCAGATATGTATCCACGAATCGTCGACGTCCAGATATGTATCCACTAACCTTGGATGTTCAGATATGTATCAATGAATCGTCCAGATATATATCCACGAATCGTCGACGTCCAGATATGTATCCACGAATCGTCGACGTCCAGATATGTATCCACTAACCTTGGATGTTCAGATATGTATCAATGAATCGTCCAGATATGTATTTACGAATCGTCGACGTCCATATATGTATCCACTAATCATGGATGTTCAGATATGTATCAATGAATCGTCCAGTTATATATCCACGAATCGTCGACGTCCAGATATGTATCCACGAATCGTCGACGTCCAGATATGTATCCACTAACCTTGGATGTTCAGATATGTATCAATGAATCGTCCAGATATGTATCCACGAATCGTCGACGTCCAGATATGTATCCACTAACCTTGGATGTTCAGATATGTATCAATGAATCGTCCAGATATATATCCACGAATCGTCGACGTCCAGATATGTATCCACGAATCGTCGACGTCCAGATATGTATCCACTAACCTTGGATGTTCAGATATGTATCAATGAATCGTCCAGATATATATCCACGAATCGTCGACGTCCAGATATGTATCCACGAATCGTCGACGTCCAGATATGTATCCACTAACCTTGGATGTTCAGATATGTATCAATGAATCGTCCAGATATATATCCACGAATCGTCGACGTCCAGATATGTATCCACGAATCGTCGACGTCCAGATATGTATCCACTAACCTTGGATGTTCAGATATGTATCAATGAATCGTCCAGATATATATCCACGAATCGTCGACGTCCAGATATGTATCCACGAATCGTCGACGTCCAGATATGTATCCACTAACCTTGGATGTTCAGATATGTATCAATGAATCGTCCAGATATATATCCACGAATCGTCGACGTCCAGATATGTATCCACGAATCGTCGACGTCCAGATATGTATCCACTAACCTTGGATGTTCAGATATGTATCAATGAATCGTCCAGATATATATCCACGAATCGTCGACGTCCAGATATGTATCCACGAATCGTCGACGTCCATATATGTATCCACTAATCATGGATGCCCAGCTATGTATTAAAGATACATCATGCCTGGGGTACTGGCGTGAAGTCTTTCCAGAAGGGGTTGTTAAAATCGTCTCTCTACAAAGAACTTGGTGTGAAATAAACATTATATGGCTCACTCATTTCTCGTAACATGTTTAGCAGAGATTTTTGTGAGAAGAATAATACAATGAGTTTGTCTTACTGTAAAGCAGCATAGTATATCTGAGGGCCTAAAATGGCATATGCTCACGATGTTATCAGCTAATGGATTGCTTCGACGTTAACTGAGAAATCGTGTTATTTCTTTAATTTTTCAGTCAAGGGACAAGAGGCAACTGACGTGAGTACATATTAAACATTAATATCCTGTTATGGTTACACATATTTTATATATATGTGAGTCATTTGACACAGTTGTTGGCGAGAATAATAATGAGAACAGTAAGATACAAGAATACACCAGAAATTTAGGATGAACAACAAGAATGTGTAATGAGAAAATACATAAACTATGACATATATAATGCCAGGACACTATTAGGACGAGCTATGGAAGTAAAAACAGATCTGCACTTATGCTGCATAGAATGCACAAATCCGTTTGACAATGTGAAATGTAAGGAAATAATCAAACTATTCGAACAATTAAACACAGATGGCAAAAATCTGCGGACAATAAAGAAGATACATCTTCAGCAACCAGAAGCCTTAATATTTAACAAAAATTAAGGAATATTTCAGTGCATAAATAAGGGTATCATACGAGTAATATTTCTGGTATCTAGTTCTATATATCCATTCTATCGTCTTCAAAATACCAAGCATCCATCCATCATGTGCCATGCCAGTAAGCGTGGGCGGTCATGTTCTGCCATCTCACTCGATCACCAGAGTCGTGGATCACCTCTGTGTTCCTGTCTATACCATGCCACGTATGACTTCCTTATCTAACCTATTACTGTATTGGCACATTGCTGTCTTGTCATGCGACAGTTTGTTACATTGTGCTTTAAAAATAAGACATAACCTCTCCAAAGTACACAGCATGGGCTGAATTGTAGAGACTATGTGCTGTTTATACAGCATGATCCCTCTCTAGACCTGCCTAGTTTACTCCAGAGGAAATGTAAAACCGATACATCTGGAACAGGACCAGCTGCAGAAGCTTCCGAATCAGTAAAGCAATGTTCTAACTGTCCGCGTGTCGAAGCTTCGATCCTAGACGAGTTGCCGACCAAAGCTTAGGTTCTGGTCTGGTCTGCCATGATATTTAGTCTTTAGGTTTCATATCCTCGCATCAGGATAAGACGTAGCCTCCCAATTATGTAGCGCCAGTGCTGGTAACTGATAGTGTTGCATTCTAACGAGAAGGCCAAACCATATGATCCTCTGTCTTTCAAAACATGCGGCACACGATGTTGATCCCACCGCCTGTCCGACATCACTTCCCACTCTGTATGGGATAGCCAAGCCGACAGATCTTCTCAAGCATCCCATCCCGCAGGGGTGGAACCTGTCAAGTGTGAACTGGACATGTCCAAGTTTTACATTCACAGTACGTATGCCAACTTATATGTCATGCTACTAGCACAGGTAAAAAAACTTAAAAAACACTTAAAAACACTTAAAACACTTAAAAAACACTTAAAAACAATAAGGCAACTGGGACTGATGGAATTGCTGCTGAATTTATAAAGGCAGGTGGCCATGCATTACATCTAAAGCTATACGAACTAATAATAAAAATCTGGAGGACAGAAGAATTACCCCATGACTGGAAAGAGTCATTATTGATACCTATCTTTAAGAAAGGAGACAAGTTCCAATGTGGAAATTATAGAGGAATATCACTACTGTCCACAAGCTATAAGATACTATCCGCAGTATTACTAAATAGATTAAAACCATATTCAGAAGACATATTAGGTGACTACCAGGCGGGTTTTAGACAAAACAGATCAACAATAGATCAGATATTTATCTTACGACAAATAGCCGAGAAACATTGGGAATATAAAAGAGATCTCCATAACATTTTTGTGGATTTTAAAAAGGCTTATGATGTAACGGAGTGTTTCGGGTTCACCTTGGGTAGTGAGAGTGAACCACACCCGAGGTGTCTCTAGCACTCCCGTGTATTCTAGCCCCAGGGGTTGGACGAGCAGATACACTTTTTTTTTTCTCTGTGGTTGATCTCAGGTTATTTAGTTACGTCTACACACCCCTCCAGATTCTAGACCCCTACTAACTACCTACACCTGTTGAACAATGAACACTTAGGCATCGTCCGAGACCACACTCAATCATTATACAAAGAGCAAGTCAACTTACATAAAGTTTATTCTACCCTTGAGAATATAGAACTGAAATGAACATCCTGATAGAAGAATCTATGTACACAAATAGAAGATAGAGTAGAGACAGAATTAGAGATGTAGGTGTCTTCATCGAGTTGAGAAGTAGAGTGGATGCAGATGTCCCGTCCAGTCGGTCCGCCACTCACCCGGCTTCCTTCCAGTGAGATGACTAGAACCTTGGAGACCCCTCCGTCTCCCGAACGTGGAACCACAACAATAGAGTCACTGCTGGACCACACTTCACTGGACCAACTGCATCTATAACACTCCCACGGAGTCACTGGTAATACAGTTCTCGAACACTACCGAGTTGGAGACAATCTTCCTGGACTTGGCTCCAAGTATTGGTTACTTCGATGAACTAAATAGTCCCTACCCAATCGAATGGTCTGTCACTCATAGCACAGTCCCACTGCGGAACCGATATGGCATTGACCAATTCAATGGTCTCTTACAGTCACACTTTGTAGGATCAGATATGGCTACTGAAAAGTTACTGAGTCCTTCTAGAACACAGTTGATAATCTGGATACGGTAACAGTACATTAATAGAATCAGACATCTATTTTACGGACACAATTCAGGTTGGACTATAATCCATAGTCCCTTCCACCGTGTTACACTTGACACACGTCAATATTGGTGTAGTTCTTCTCAAGACCTGCCACTAGAGCTGTCCAAAGAACCATTCAAGTGTCTGAAGATTAGTTACTTCTGCGTTTAGGCAGAACCCCCGTCAAACCAGACGGACCGGTGTTCCCTGTCGAGCATGATTACTCAACATGCTGAAATGTTCCTGGCAAAACCAGAGTATCTTCTATTTTAAACGATCACAAACCATCACTTCCCACACGTGCACCTTCAGGGCAGTTGTATGTCTTGCAGCAACCTGCACGCATGGTGAATCACATTGGGTACCTGGTGTGATGGAGTCTGGCGTGATAAGTAACGAACTGAACCCTTCGCTCTGTCACACGAAGTGGTTTTCTGCCAACAACAATTATAGTTGACTGGTTCCTCAACAGGCAAACTCCTGAAAAGGAAGAGCGACCGGTGAGAGTATACTGGCCCAAACATTAGTCCACATGCATCCTACCAAAACTACTCAACCCTCAGTCATGCTAGTTAGTTATTCATATAACCAAAGCATTATCTCTATATGGAGAGTAGTCAAGCATGGGTTCACAAATGTCAGCTGGCCTCACAGAACAGCCCGTCAAACAGAGCAAGAAATCAGAATGACGAGTCTGATCATTGGTCTCACCTATCCCTAATCATCTACCAGTCGTCGCTAACGTCAGTAATGATACCAGGCTGTTATTGTTCTAATTTAATCGAACTAAACAAATAGGTAAAGAGTCCCTAGACTCGTTCCTAACATCATCAATGTACATTAAGAAACATAAACTTGATCAATATACCATCCCTCGGGATATAGGAATAGTACATGATCACATCCAATATGTACACAAGCCTGTTTGCTGGTGGGACCACCTGCCCACGCCACAGCAAACTCTTCTTATCAGACTCTACCTTAGAGTCAAGAAGCCTTCTTGAGAATACATGTTCCCCACATGTTCCAAGGGTACTGTTCCAGTTCTGTCCTCCCAAGTGGTTTAGCCTTGGCCTGGACTGAACTTCATCGTTGGTTTGGTCTACCAACACATACTTTCATAACTTGCTTTCACATCCCCATATTCTATATTTCCCCAGCCTCATACAGCCTCCTGCATCCTTCCATACTTCCAGCACCTTAGCATTCACTCGCACTAGCGCCAGTATGAAAGAAACAGGATAGCTTAGACAAGATTTCAGAACGCATATTTACATCGCGACGGCACGCAGTGTTATCACGCGTCCAGCTATTCGGTGTTCGGAATTACCCCAGGAAGTATCACATGCTATGACCTAATATATATACACAATGTCACATCATATATATATAGATATAGCACCAAAGCCACTTACCTTTCCACAGAAATCCGCTGGTCCACACAATGAATTCACTATTAAGTTATTACACAATAGTGACATCATTCCTGGTGGCACAGAACTAAGTTCTTCCTTTACTTAGTAACTAAGCACAATTTTGTCTGAATCTCCACCTACCAACTTACCTGGTTTTCTAACCGTTCTTCTGGCTTCAGCAACTGACTGACATAATCTAAGTTTCCATCCGGCACAAGTAACTAGGTTTTATTCTAACACAGCAACCTAATAGATGCAACGATTGGCAATATATGGTACATATATTTGGAACCCAAATCGCCCACATCACATTACGGCGTTCCTAACAGCTGATTCGCGAGCACACGGTAAACAAACCCACACTTAATTGTCACCGGCGTTATCGATCGATTTGCTAATTAGTATGCAAGGACATCCGCATAGGTAATGAGGTTAGAACAATGGCGTGTGGAACACACGTACAAAGTTAAATGATTTAAACAAATATCTACCTGAATGGTGAAACCAGCTCTCCAGTCAGCTTCCGAACTGTTCAAGGGCTTCTCAGCTTCCTTTCCATAACAGTCAGCCGAATCATGGTTGAGGTGAGACGCGACACAAAAATGGCTCACATCAGGCCTGCGTCGGTTCTCTTCGAACAAAAGTAAGTGAATGACTGGTTTAGCCAATTTCCCGCTTCGTGCCAACTCGATGCGCACAAGAAGCGAGTGCTTCTTGAGAAAAGATACTTTCTCGGGAAAACGTCATTCCCCGCCTAGAGTTTCTAGATCTCTCTGCACGGGAAGTTAGAGCGATACCCAGCATCACGGGTTACTCGAATTCCGGTGTTTCGAGACGATTCTAGATAATAAGTCCTCCATCGGCTTCCCTCAGTCTATTTTTAGCTGGGAAAGTCCCCGATGACGCGCCAAAATAGTGCGGGATCTTGACGACCCAAGACAGATAAACGCGTTTCGTCTCATAGGCCCCCACTTTAAGAGGATCGACCCCGTCGTTCCACTTCTACGCAGAAGCTGTCTATGTCGTTCGTTCTTCTTTCTTCGAGACCGGATGGCGGGAGAGAAAGTCGGCTCCGACATTTTCTTTCCCTGGGATATATTCTATCCTGAATTGGTAGGGTTGCAAAAGCAAGGACCATCTCAACAACCGTGGATTAAGTTTCTGGGATGACGCCAGAAACGTAAGTGGCTGGTGATCAGATTGTACAGTAAACTGTACCCCATATAGATATGGTTGGAATTTCTGAACTGCCCAGACCAGAGAAAGGCATTCTCGTTCCACGGTTGAGTAATTCCGTTCAGCGGGTAACAACTTCCGACTGGCATATGCCACGGGGCATAAGATAGACTGATCTTCTCGCCCCTCCTGTAGTAGAGCTGCTCCGATTCCTATGTTGCTAGCATCCGTTCGTAGCACGAAGGGTTTTTCCAGGTTAGGTAATTGCAGTACCGGTTTCGCGGTTCCTCTTTTCCTCAAGAGCCACTTTACTGGCTTCCAGTTCTCTTTCTGCTCTCCTCCTCTCTCTTTCCTCTTGGCGAAAATTTCTTTCCACCTCTTGGACATAGGATTTCAAAGCATCTCCTTCAAGACCAGACTTACGTCCAGTTTCCTGAACTTTATCCAAGTCTATCTCTTGGGTAGACATGTTGACTATGATAGGTGGGTACTCAAGTATGTGTGGGTGAAGCAATACAATGAATCAATAATCAATAGTACTAACTAATCACCACAACACAAATGTCCGTCAGACAGTTAGGAAATAGGTAGAAGTAGTAGAATCTTATGTAGACTGTAGTAGAGGATAAAGACAAAGTCCCTATCCCTAAGTGAGAGGTCTACAACACACAAAGATCTTGGAATAATCCCGGATGGGCCCCCACTCTGTAACGGAGTGTTTCGGGTTCACCTTGGGTAGTGAGAGTGAACCACACCCGAGGTGTCTCTAGCACTCCCGTGTATTCTAGCCCCAGGGGTTGGACGAGCAGATACACTTTTTTTTTTCTCTGTGGTTGATCTCAGGTTATTTAGTTACGTCTACACACCCCTCCAGATTCTAGACCCCTACTAACTACCTACACCTGTTGAACAATGAACACTTAGGCATCGTCCGAGACCACACTCAATCATTATACAAAGAGCAAGTCAACTTACATAAAGTTTATTCTACCCTTGAGAATATAGAACTGAAATGAACATCCTGATAGAAGAATCTATGTACACAAATAGAAGATAGAGTAGAGACAGAATTAGAGATGTAGGTGTCTTCATCGAGTTGAGAAGTAGAGTGGATGCAGATGTCCCGTCCAGTCGGTCCGCCACTCACCCGGCTTCCTTCCAGTGAGATGACTAGAACCTTGGAGACCCCTCCGTCTCCCGAACGTGGAACCACAACAATAGAGTCACTGCTGGACCACACTTCACTGGACCAACTGCATCTATAACACTCCCACGGAGTCACTGGTAATACAGTTCTCGAACACTACCGAGTTGGAGACAATCTTCCTGGACTTGGCTCCAAGTATTGGTTACTTCGATGAACTAAATAGTCCCTACCCAATCGAATGGTCTGTCACTCATAGCACAGTCCCACTGCGGAACCGATATGGCATTGACCAATTCAATGGTCTCTTACAGTCACACTTTGTAGGATCAGATATGGCTACTGAAAAGTTACTGAGTCCTTCTAGAACACAGTTGATAATCTGGATACGGTAACAGTACATTAATAGAATCAGACATCTATTTTACGGACACAATTCAGGTTGGACTATAATCCATAGTCCCTTCCACCGTGTTACACTTGACACACGTCAATATTGGTGTAGTTCTTCTCAAGACCTGCCACTAGAGCTGTCCAAAGAACCATTCAAGTGTCTGAAGATTAGTTACTTCTGCGTTTAGGCAGAACCCCCGTCAAACCAGACGGACCGGTGTTCCCTGTCGAGCATGATTACTCAACATGCTGAAATGTTCCTGGCAAAACCAGAGTATCTTCTATTTTAAACGATCACAAACCATCACTTCCCACACGTGCACCTTCAGGGCAGTTGTATGTCTTGCAGCAACCTGCACGCATGGTGAATCACATTGGGTACCTGGTGTGATGGAGTCTGGCGTGATAAGTAACGAACTGAACCCTTCGCTCTGTCACACGAAGTGGTTTTCTGCCAACAACAATTATAGTTGACTGGTTCCTCAACAGGCAAACTCCTGAAAAGGAAGAGCGACCGGTGAGAGTATACTGGCCCAAACATTAGTCCACATGCATCCTACCAAAACTACTCAACCCTCAGTCATGCTAGTTAGTTATTCATATAACCAAAGCATTATCTCTATATGGAGAGTAGTCAAGCATGGGTTCACAAATGTCAGCTGGCCTCACAGAACAGCCCGTCAAACAGAGCAAGAAATCAGAATGACGAGTCTGATCATTGGTCTCACCTATCCCTAATCATCTACCAGTCGTCGCTAACGTCAGTAATGATACCAGGCTGTTATTGTTCTAATTTAATCGAACTAAACAAATAGGTAAAGAGTCCCTAGACTCGTTCCTAACATCATCAATGTACATTAAGAAACATAAACTTGATCAATATACCATCCCTCGAGATATAGGAATAGTACATGATCACATCCAATATGTACACAAGCCTGTTTGCTGGTGGGACCACCTGCCCACGCCACAGCAAACTCTTCTTATCAGACTCTACCTTAGAGTCAAGAAGCCTTCTTGAGAATACATGTTCCCCACATGTTCCAAGGGTACTGTTCCAGTTCTGTCCTCCCAAGTGGTTTAGCCTTGGCCTGGACTGAACTTCATCGTTGGTTTGGTCTACCAACACATACTTTCATAACTTGCTTTCACATCCCCATATTCTATATTTCCCCAGCCTCATACAGCCTCCTGCATCCTTCCATACTTCCAGCACCTTAGCATTCACTCGCACTAGCGCCAGTATGAAAGAAACAGGATAGCTTAGACAAGATTTCAGAACGCATATTTACATCGCGACGGCACGCAGTGTTATCACGCGTCCAGCTATTCGGTGTTCGGAATTACCCCAGGAAGTATCACATGCTATGACCTAATATATATACACAATGTCACATCATATATATATATAGATATAGCACCAAAGCCACTTACCTTTCCACAGAAATCCGCTGGTCCACACAATGAATTCACTATTAAGTTATTACACAATAGTGACATCATTCCTGGTGGCACAGAACTAAGTTCTTCCTTTACTTAGTAACTAAGCACAATTTTGTCTGAATCTCCACCTACCAACTTACCTGGTTTTCTAACCGTTCTTCTGGCTTCAGCAACTGACTGACATAATCTAAGTTTCCATCCGGCACAAGTAACTAGGTTTTATTCTAACACAGCAACCTAATAGATGCAACGATTGGCAATATATGGTACATATATTTGGAACCCAAATCGCCCACATCACATTACGGCGTTCCTAACAGCTGATTCGCGAGCACACGGTAAACAAACCCACACTTAATTGTCACCGGCGTTATCGATCGATTTGCTAATTAGTATGCAAGGACATCCGCATAGGTAATGAGGTTAGAACAATGGCGTGTGGAACACACGTACAAAGTTAAATGATTTAAACAAATATCTACCTGAATGGTGAAACCAGCTCTCCAGTCAGCTTCCGAACTGTTCAAGGGCTTCTCAGCTTCCTTTCCATAACAGTCAGCCGAATCATGGTTGAGGTGAGACGCGACACAAAAATGGCTCACATCAGGCCTGCGTCGGTTCTCTTCGAACAAAAGTAAGTGAATGACTGGTTTAGCCAATTTCCCGCTTCGTGCCAACTCGATGCGCACAAGAAGCGAGTGCTTCTTGAGAAAAGATACTTTCTCGGGAAAACGTCATTCCCCGCCTAGAGTTTCTAGATCTCTCTGCACGGGAAGTTAGAGCGATACCCAGCATCACGGGTTACTCGAATTCCGGTGTTTCGAGACGATTCTAGATAATAAGTCCTCCATCGGCTTCCCTCAGTCTATTTTTAGCTGGGAAAGTCCCCGATGACGCGCCAAAATAGTGCGGGATCTTGACGACCCAAGACAGATAAACGCGTTTCGTCACATATGATAGTGTCCATAGGAATAGTCTATGGAATGTTATGCAGGAATTTGGAATACCAAGGAAGTTAATCAACATGACCAGACTATGCATGGAAGATACTTATAATATAGTAACATATAAAGGCAGGAAATCAGACCCCTTCCAAATAACATCTGGCTTGAAACAGGGTGATGCACTATCGCCGCTACTCTTCAATCTGGCTCTAGAGAAAGTTGTAAGGAAGGTAAAGGAGGAATGTGATATTGGAGGAACATCCAAGCTGCTTGGTTATGCAGATGATATAGATATTATAGGGCAAAGTGAACAAAAGACATTGGAAATATTGACTCACTTAAAGGAAAAAGCCCAACAGATGGGGCTGGTTATCAACCAAGATAAGACAGAATATATGGTAATTTCAAGAGAAGGAATGGCTAGAAACTCTGGCCACATACAAATAGATAAAATGACCATTAAAAGAACGGAAACATACAAATACCTGGGTACGATCTTCAACTGCTCCAACATCATAAGGGAAGAAATACAAACTAGAATCAACTCTGGAAATAAGATATACTATGCACTACAACATCTACTAAAATCAAAGGCGCTATCTCGTAACACCAAAATCACAATATACAAAACACTGATCAGACCAGTTGTGCTGTATGGCTCTGAAACCTGGAGTACAACGAAAGGAGACGAAGCCTTGTTACAAACCTTTGAGAACAAAATTTTAAGACGCATCTTTGGACCCATTAGGGATACACAAAGTGGAGAGTGGAAAAGAAGAAGTAACAAAGACATTTATGATCTGTTTAAGTCCCCGCTAATCACTGGTATCATGAAGGCTAATAGACTACAATGGCTGGGGCATATAGAAAGAATGGAAGATAATAGGGAAACAAAACTCGCTTACACTCAGGAAATAAATGACCGTAGACCCCGAGGTAGACCAAGAAGGCGGTGGAGAGATAATACATGTACAGACCTACAAGCACTTGGAATCAACGACTGGCAAGAGAAGGTCCACCAGAGAGACGAATGGAGACGGATTGTATTTGCAGCAAAGAACCTCAATGGCTCGGAACGCTGAAGAAGAAGAAGACTAGCACAGGTATATTTGGATGTCTCAAAAGGGTGATATAATAGCGCATTTAGCTTTTTCACATATGATTTCTATCTCTCTGTCTAATCTGTGATCATAATTCTTCAAGACAGTTGGGGTTTCCACCTTACAACCAATACCCACCTTCTTACTCTGTTACTATATACAAATTAGATCTTAAAAGGGTTCATTGCATTACAAGAAATTAACAATTAGAGATGCATCACCATCAATGTTGTTTAAATAACGCAGTTTTCTTGTACGCGGCTTAAATAGACATTTTCATCTCACAGGAACAGGAATTTAAAGATCAGGTAGGTAATACATTTTGTGTGTATGTGTCGATTATGTGTTGGGAAAGAGTATGTGTGTGCGTTGCTATATGTATGAATGGGGGTATATGGGTGAGAGAGAGAGAGAGAGAGAGAGAGAGAGAGAGAGAGAGAGAGAGAGAGAGAGAGAGAGAGAGAGAATGTATGTGTAAGTAAACTGTTGTTAGTGAGTTTGTGATTGTGAGTATGTGTGTATGCGAGGGAGTGTGTATTAGGTTGTTATTGGGTGGGTGTATAACTGTGAGAGTTTGTGTAAATGATGTCAGTATGAATGCAGGTATGTATGTATGTGTTTATGCATGTGCGTGTATGTGTTGCTGGTTGCCTGCCTACCTCATAACATGGTAATATGCCTTATGTTCACAACATTCATTTGACAAAGTTTTATTTTTCTATGTCAATGTAACACGCGCAATAGATAATTGATGCACGAAAGATGAGTGATTGGAATGGCCGAATGTAAATTGTGAATACATGCCCAATATGTGACCCTTTCAAAATAAAGTTCGTTCGTTCATTTGTTCGTTCGTACTTTTGACATGTCCATTCATGTTAGTGTTAGAGTCTATTGCCAATGACATAAATAAAATCATCAGAAGAAACATTATCCATCTAGGTCTCATCCAGACCTCTTGTAAGCCTTTTGCTAATCCACACTCAAAATTCAGTCCAGCTCTACTAGCAGTTGTGTGTATGGACAACACTTGAGTTCAAAGCGAGGGAGTGCCAAAAAAAAAAAAAAATCTAAATCTTATCTAGGCCTCATCCTAGCCTCATCTAGGCATCATCTAGTCCTCATTCAGGCCTAATCTAGGCCTCATCCAGGCCTCATTCGGGCTTCTTCCAGGCATCTTCCAGGCCTCATCCAGGCCTCATCTAAGTCTCATGCAAGCTTCATCCAGGCCTCATCTAGGCCTCATCCAGGCCGCATCTAGGCCACAACCAGGCCTCAAACAGGTCCCACCCAGGCCTCATCTAGACCTCAACTAGACCTCATCTAGACCTCATCCAGGCCTCATCTAGGCCAGTCCGTATGTGCTGTGCTGAATCCTGACCTGATGACGTTTTAATACGCCTCTTGCAAGGTGTGAAGTTCCAGTACCGTTCCTACACATCCCGCCCATTTCTGGGACAAGGGAAGGAGATATCTGCAGCATGGCTACCGTGAAGATATTACTTTCTTGTGTGGTCAGGAGAAAACAAAAACAAGTTAGTTGTATATCCTTTACAGGAAGTTGCAGTCAACCCCAGTATTATTTGGCTATTCGTGATTTTTGGGAGATTTACGTTCAGATGTTTGCCATTGCTTTCTGAACGACCAGCACTCATACCTGTGTATGGGAAACCATCGTAAGGCGGTCTGCTCCCAAATCGGAATGCGGTATGCGGGATAACGAAATGCGTCCGTAACATCTTCGCCACATATCGTGCTGTCTGATAACAACATTACATATTCGGTCTCAGATAGTTCAGTTGGCAGCTCTCCTCAAGCGTCTCATCGCACAGGTGTTGAATATGCGTTAGTGTGGTTTGGATAATGTCCAAGTCTGACATTGGCAGCATAGAGTTGGTGTGAATGTGTTATTTAACATCTGTCGTTTTGCGGACATGGTTATATGTTGATGTTTCAGCGTTGATGAAATTTGATGTATAAGCGCAATTGCTTTTAGACTTCAGATTTCGATTTCTCTGTTTATTCTGCCATTTTTGTGTGATCATACTTGCCATAGGAGGCCACCATGGCCGAATGGATGTGAGTTCTTAAACTTCCTGCGTGCTGATGCCGACTTAAGTGGTTCAACCCCTACACCGGACAGTTGAACGACAATGTTGGGTACTTTTGCCTTAATTCACCCAAAACAAACGTCACCTGCTATATTTAGGGTCACCAGCTATAATTAGCACTGACGGTGATCTCCTCTGTGTTCGGAAACAGTGCGTGTCAGTGCGTGTCAATTGCCCCACAGTGTTTCTTTGGGTTTCTCTGTGTGTGTGTGTGTGTGAGTGTGTGCGCGCGAGCGAGCGCGCGCGCGCGTGCGTGCGTCTCTCTCTCTCTCTCTCTCTCTCTCTCTCTCATCATGAGTTTGCTCATGCTGTCCACAACAAGCAGAGTAGTGTTGCTTTTCTGCAGCATCATGGCATCTGACATTCTGCTAGACGCTGTTCTCATAATCATGTCATGGTGCTATCGCTGACTGAGCAGTCAGCATAAAGTAATTATGGAGTGGATACCATCCCACTGTGGAGTACCCGGAAACGACAGAGCTGATCAATTGGCTAAGGAAGGAGCAAAAGAAGAACAGCCTGATATGCCCATTACATACCACCAAAAGAAAAGAATGATCAAATCAGTCAGAAGGCCACCAAAACCTGCTCAAGACGACTACCACGTTATGGACAGACCAGAACAAGTCATTATTCTCAGCCTCAGAACAGGACACAATAGATTGCGCAACCACATGTATACAAAATTCAAGATTGGTGACTCAGCCATGTGCACATGCGGTTAGGCACCGTTAGGCGTTGCAGACAGCAGAGAACATACTCCAAGACTGCCCAAACTACAACATACCCAGGCTTACCTTCTGGCCTAGAGAGACAACAGTGGAAGATAGACTCCATGGACCGCTGAGTGAACTAACTAAAAAATACTGTTAGATTCATACAAGAGACAACATTGCAGTTATAAACATAATTAAAGCGCCGATCGCACTCCGGCACGAACCTAAGGCCTATCCACGTCATGGAAGCACTATACTCGAGTTTCGCCCTCAAACGAGGGCGAAACTCGAGTATAGTGCTTCCATGACGTGGATAGGCCTTAGGTTCGTGCCGGAGTGCGATCGGCGTTGCCGGTGGTGGGTTGTGCTCAATATTTAAATTTCAAATCCCGAAACAACCAAATAATCGATAATTAAAGCGAACGAAAGAAGAAGAGGAAGAAGAAGAAGAAGAAGAAGAAGAAGAAGAAGAAGAAGAAGAAGAAGAAGAAGAAGAAGAAGAAGAAGAAGCGTACTGAGGGTCAGGACAGATGGAAATGCCGACGACGACATTCAACATGTCGGCAGGACATCCCCGCTGAGACAAGGCCACATGGATGCAAGGCTCGCGTCTCTCGTACAGACAAATCATCATCATTCTTTTCGTATACCACTGGTCTCAAGAGTTGACAAGCATTTCATTTTGCCAGTTACAGTTCGGGGGATGTCGCCGAGAGCAACTGTTGCATACCGATAAAATTGCGCACCGATATACAGCGCAACACAGGGAACCCCTGGATGTGACGTCATACCCTGGGATTCCGTTTGTTTGGTGTGAATTAAGGCAAAAGTACCCAATGTTGACTTCTCGTCCTTGACTTGGGGACGTAAATTACAAGTACATCTGAAGTCGGAGTGGATTCGCTGATGGCTAGGGACACTGATAATATGGAAAGCTCATCTACACACAACATTAAGTGCAATGCTACTAGAAGTAGTGTGGATGAGCTATGCTTGAGTTGAAAGCGAGTAAACAAAGAAAGATACTTCCAGGATATGTACATTCTGTAACGTCTTTCAGAGGTGTGTTATTTATCTGTTTATTTAGTGGGACAGGAGATCTGTTAACTTGTAGTACTTCAGTTTTGGCTGTATTCATATTCATATTTTATCAGCTGCATGTTGAACTCAGCTTGTTTATATGATTTTGTAGTCTACCCTCATCGCTGTAAACAGGCACTGATCATCTGCAAATGAAAGCTAATTTACTGCTGACGGATCTGTTGTTTCAACTCAAGTAAAGAGTTTCGACATTTTTTGAATCAGTTCTGTCAAGGCTTGCTTCTGTGGATCTTCTGTCCATGTAGATATTACATAGAACGGAGAGAGCACACATCCCTGCCTCACTCATGTATTGACTGTGAACATGTCTGATGTAAATTTTTGTGTTTTTATTGCACTTTAGCTCGAATTGCACGTGGCTATGGTGTTTTCTAGCAATTGTCCTTGTATCCTTTAGTCTTCAAGGATAGACCATAATTCACATATTTCTACTCTGTCGAATACCTTTTCATGACATACACACACAATATTTCGCTGGTCACTATAATCTATGCCTTTTCCCCCACACATTGTCTAACTGTGAATAGTACATCAGTGCAAATTACACCTTTCCTGAAACCAAATTGTACTTTGCTTAACTGTTGTTTCACTATGGACCGAGTTCTGTTTTCCAAATATTTTGCGTACATTTTCCCAAAAGTGACTCTTGTGATATACACTCCCTCAAATTACCTTTCTGTTTTCCATATTGGTACTTTTATTGCCTGTCGCCAATCGTCTGGGGACTATTAATAATATTTAAATAACGACACAAAATCCTCCACAGCCGAATGCCAGAGAATCTGTAAATGTACAACGCCGCTTTGATACCTTCAATGGCTCGCCGGGCTCACCGCCTGCTGTAGAGAAGGTAGGTTGTGTGTGTGTGTGTGTGTGTGTATGTGTGAGAGTGTGTGTGGGCACGCGCGTGCGTGTTTGGTATACCTGTTTGTGTATCTATCCGTGTACAGGTTTGTGTATACATTGTATCAAGAAATGTTGTGCGGTCTGCACTCTCGCCGGCCCACATTTTCCCCCATAGTTCAATGATCAGCATCTTGTGCCATGTCGGTAAGAGTGGGCGGTCATATTTCGCCATATTATTCATTCATTCATTCATTCATTCATTCATTCATTCATTCATTAAATCGGTCAAATAGAACACTATTGTTGAAGTCATCTGATGATGCGCCTCCACCGTCTTTTATTCTCTACACCTCTCTTCAGCTCAGACACAGGCATTCAATCGGGCATGTGTCCTTAGTGACTCAATGTGTATACTCAGGAAGACAGAGATTGGTTGGGTCAGAAGAGAGTGGTAACAGTCTCTGGAGCGGTCTTGGTTGGCAAAGATTAGTTTCATTTTCGTGCCAGGGCATGCGGGTGTACAAGGAAATGAGCAGGCTGACAGGCTTGCAGGTAGGGCTACTGTGGAAGGCGGACGAGCCATGGACCAGGCAAACAGGCCTGCAGGTAGGGCTACTGTGGAAGGCGGACGAGCCATGGACCAGGCAGACATTCTGAATGCTCTACGAAAAGTAAGTCGTTTACGAGAACCAAGCGATGACTGTGAGTCTACAACCATGGTCAGGATGCGAGAACAGCAAGTTAAAAGAGGTGTGGCCAGACAAGAACATTACGCAGGAAGCCAAAGAAGATTAATAAACCAACACAGAACTGGTGTCGTGAGCCTCTACACGCTGCGGGATTTGCTGAGGTGGGGATCCGAGCACTTATGGACTGAATGGTTCGTTGTGCAATGAGGATGATCTGTCGACTAACTAACCAACTAACCATATGTTATTTCACCTTCGCCCTTGACACTTGTGATATGATAATTCCATGCACGTTCTCGTCTTTCTCTTGCTCTGAATCTTTCCAGTAACTTACCTCCATGAGTCATGTTGTGATCCAGACATGATTACCTACTACTTCGTACAATGGGATTAAGTGGCATGTGAGAGGTCAGATAGTGCGTGATGGTGGAAGTGACAGTGTGTTCACACGCATCTATTGTGGACGAACATTTACCCCGCGAATTGGCCTGTTCAGTCACATTCTCTGCCGCCATGGGTTGTAGTTATTATGCCTTTTTAAAAGGAAAATGTAACAAACTATCGTCTGTCAAGACGGCAAGGTTCCAGTCAGTCGTACAATGTTAGATAGTTGCCTCGATGTATCAATTAACTCAAGATGAGTCTCATAGCAGATACTCTCGTTTTGATGTACGATGTTAGTAGTAGGCCTCTTTCAGTCCTGAAGGACTATAGAGTTGTGCGGCTTGGGAGGTACCTGGCAGCACAGCCGGTGACTGTATAGTCCAATGCGAGAGTGACAATCCCTGTCACAGTTTCCGCATCTGTAAGACGAGGCAAGTCCCGCAGTACGTGACTGCGTTTTAAGCCTGTGCCGCTTATCCTCAGTTTTTTTGGATCAGGTTGCGCTCAAAGAGCACCAGTCCGTTTCGTACATCTCTTCTTCAGGAGAATCTGTCTGTTGCAATTCTTTCCCACGTGTCTGGATCTATTCCAAGGGTTTTCATATCTTGTTTACACACATCCCTATATCGCATTTGGGGTCTTCCGGTTGACCTCTTTCCTGTGGCTAGTTCTCCGTATAGGAGATCTTTGGGAATACGTTCATCCTCCATTCGAGATACGTGGCCCAGCCACCGGAGGCGTCTCTGCTTGAGGAAGGTGTGAACTGTGGTAATATCTGCTCTTTCAAGCACATGTTTGATTGTTATGTGGTCTTTCCTTGTTATGCCCAGGATACGTCTCAGACATCTCATATGGAAGGAATTCAACTTCCTTTCCTGTCTTGAGTACAGGGTCCAGGATTCAGACCCATAGAGTAGTGTGCTAACAACACAAGCTTTATATACTTGAGCTTTTGTATGCTCTGTTAGTCCATTATTCTCCCAACTCTTTTAGCCAGCCTGGAAAATGTTGTGGCTGACTTTCCAATGCGACTGTCGATTTCTGTCTTTAATTAAAGATTATCTGATATTGTCGATCCCAAATACACAAACTCGTGGGCGACCTTCAATTCGTAATTAGAAATTTTGATTGACGGAGGCGCTTCAGCATCTTGTTCCATCACCTGTGTTTTATTTAGGCTAATGGTGAGCCCAAAGTCTTTGCAGGCGGCTGCAAAACGATCTATGAGCCTTTGGAGATCTTCTGCTGTATGAGTAGTCAGTGCTGCATCATCTGCAAAAAGTAGTTCTCTTACGCATTTTGTTCTTATTTTGGTCTTTGCCTTGAGTCTTGATGGGTTAAAAAGTTTGCCATCAGATCTTGTGTGGAATATGCCTTCAGTGGCAGTCCCAAATGCCTACCTTAAGAGAACGGCGAAGAAGATACCAAAGAGTGTAGGAGCAAGCACGCAGCCCTGCTTTACTCCGCTGCTGATGCTAAATGACTGGGATGTTGAGCCGTCAAATAAAATGGTCCCCTGCATGTTTTCGTGAAATGATTTCACGAGACTAAGAAGGGTGGGTGGACATCCAACCTTTTCAAGGACCTTAAAATGGCCGCTTCTGCTCGCGAGGTCAAATGCCTTTGTGAGGTCGATGAAGGCAATATATAATGGCTTCCTCTGTTCTCTGCACTTCTTTTGGAGCTGCCTGAGTGAGAAAATCATATCGACCTGTTGAGTCTAAAACTGCACTGCGATTCGGGGTAGATTCTTTCAGCAAGAATGTGTAATATTTTAAAAAAAATCTTGCCTGTAATGCTGAGTAGGGAAATGCCGCGATAGTTGTTGCAGTCGCTTCTGTCGCCTTAGTTTTTTTTTATAAAGGGTAACGATGTTTGCGTCTTTCATATCTTGTGGCATCGATTTTTCTTTCCAGCAGAGCTGAGATATTGCATACAGTTCTGGGATGATTGTTTCTTTGCTACATTTTAAAATTTCAGGTGGAATACTATCTTTTCCAGGTGCCTTGCCGGATTTGAGAGAGAGTCTCGTGCGATGTTAGGCTTTCACATATTCAAGCATGACCTATATGAGTTGGGGAGACAGGTGGCCACCCTTGTCGACTTTTCTTCATAGGCAATTCCCATACCGTGCTCAAAATTGTCTTCTACAACATTTTTATGAGGCTTGGTCACATGATAATTTTATGAGGCTGTGTCACATGATCATTTATGACGCTGGGTCACATCATTTATGAGCCTGGGTCACATTATCATCTGTGAGGATGAGTCACATTATCATTTATGAGGCTGGGTCACATGATCATTTATGAGGATGTGTCACATTATTATTTATGAGGCTGGGTCACATGAGCTGTTATGAGGCTGGGTCACATTATCATTTATGAGGCTGAGTCACATTATCATTTGAAGAGGCTGGGTCACATGATCATTTATGATGCTAGTTCACATTATCATTTATGAGGCTGGGTCACATTTTCATTAATGAAGCTTGGTCACATAATCCTTTATGAGCTGGGTCACATTTATGAGGCTAGTTCACATTATCATTTATGAGGCTGGGTCACATTATCATTTATGAGCCTGGGTCACATTATCATTTATGAGCTGGTTCACATAATCATTTATGAGGATGAGTCACATTATCATTTATGAGGCTGGGTCACATTATCATTTATGAGCCAGGGTCACATTATCATTTATGAGCTGGTTCACATAATCATTTATGAGGATGAGTCACATTATTATTTATGAGCCTGGGTAATATTATCGTTTATGAGGCTGGTAAGCGCTATTGTTTGATGTGGCTGTGTCACCTTATCTTTTATGAGGCTTGGTCAACCCCAAAGCCTTACTTTTTTTTGCATATCCTTTACAGGACATCGCTGTCAACACCAGCATCTTTCAGCTGATTATTGATTTCTTGGCAAGATTACGCTCAATAGTTTTCCATTGCTTTCTGAGCGACAGGCTCACATGTCCCGTAAGTTATCGACGCGGAGAGAACCGCTACAAATTCTCGCGTACGTCACGTTACTCACGAGAGTATACGGGATTACGGAGAAAGTCGCGTAAAGCCTAGACCAAGGAGACGGCCCAAGGCCTCAGAAAAAAAACCACAACAAATCTTTGTTAGGGATCGAAACCAGTCCACTCTCATGGCAGACAAACGCACTAACAACTATGCCAACACGGCTCCAGTGAACATGAGCACAATTCTGACCATATTAACATCCGTGGGGGTACAGATGGCCCAAAGTGTGGATCTGTTTGCCCAGACCTACAACATGTAGCACAGTTATCTACTTCGTCATCACGAGCCAGGTCTGTAGCATGAGTTGAGTCAAGAACCTGCCTCACATCACTCGCGACATTCCCATACGTGCTCAGTCCTCATCTAAAACAGCCAGTGACGAGTCCCAATACTAATGGTTCCAATAGCAGTCTGGGACAGATATTGTCGAAAGTGACTCTTAATTTATTGGTCTTTTAGATAAATCAATCTGGTCGTTGCCGTGGCCAAGTGGTCAAACAGCCTACCTCACACTACTCAGATGGTTTCATTTTCGGACACCGCCATCCGGTTCTCCATTGCAATTTTATTTTGGAAACGCCTGATGATGGTCGCAGGATCCACGGAGTTTGTGTCCACTGAGCGACGTTTTCCGCAGGCCGCTCTGTTGAAAGAAGACGGAGCCGTATAGGATAGACACGTTGCAAAGAAGTAGATTCTCTTATTTTTAATCCCGTTAAAGTATTTTTTTGTTTTTAAATGTGAAAATAAGTTTAAGGGAATTAGGACGCTTGTTGCGATTTGCTTACGCGTTTAAAGGGCATAACCGCGATTTTGACGGAATCTACCAATACAAATGCACATGTGTAAGTTTATGTGTACAAGTAAAAATAGTTAGGCTTTGTCTATCTTGTGTTTGGCACTAAAAGAATTAATGAGGATAAACAAACAAATGCCCACTTTCTGCTCATTTTCAGATTGCTGACAACACTGCGTAGTGAAAGTAAGTTTTCATCCCGTGTCACAATGTGAGTTGTTATAATCTTCAATATGTAAATATACCACTCATGTTACCAGTTTGTTTGTGAGTCAGGTCTTAGATAAATATAACTGAGCTACCGTATAACAGTAGACAGTACAACCTGCTTTCTGTTAGCGCCGGATGTTGGGTGGCACCCTCCAAACCCGAATCCCACACTGTGCCAACGGCTTCGGAAGGAGGACCGCAATTGGTATGGTACAAGCCTTATCTTAGTGCGCGGAAATGAAACCTGAAGGCTGAATTAAATGTCTTAAAAAATCTTTAATTAATGAAATGTTCAGGGCAGACCATGCCCTTAGCTTTAGTCAGCTACTGGTCTATGATCGAAGCTCCGACAGGTGGCCAGTTAGAACAATGCTTTGTGGTCCGGCAGCTTCTGTAGCTTGTCTTGTTTCAGACGGCGTTACCATTTCTCTGGAGTAAACTAGGCAGACTGAGAGAGGGATCATACTGCATGGGCAACACATGGTCTCTACAATTCAGTCCAGCTATTGTGCTATTGATACGTATCACTCCATCCCCGGTCCAGGCCATGGGTTGTAGTTAATATACCTTTTCCGAAGCACAATGTTGTCGGATGTTTTGGGAAAATCTCAAAGAGATAGAAGAAAAGCTAGAGTTCGTCTATCCCAATGTGATCCTACCTATTATAATTTTCATAGCCTTCAATGGCTCAATTGCTTGCATCCAAAATTAGAGTCCAGGAGAGCCAAGGAAGTCCTCAAAGTGAACAAGGAAAAGATGTCCTTGAATAATAATAATATTCTTGTAGAGTTTCCTTGCCCCTCTGCTCTCAGCTAAATAATTAATATCTAGGGTATATTAATTAATAATAACGATGACGTAAACACTCAAGGAATTCTTGTAAAACTCAAGAGTGGAAATGACATATCTGTAACATTTTAATAATTAACAAGCTGGGGTTGGGGTTTGGCCAGTTTAATCCCAAAAAATTATCACCCAGTCCAATGGTATTATGTATACTCATTATTCTCACAAGCATTCACTTGGTTTTGAATTAAACACAACCATAAACCCCAGTTCGCCAGATGAACAAATACCATACATCTATTAGTGGAGTTATAATAATAGTAATGATTCTTGATCATGATCTCGAGCTTCTCCACTCCAGGGTATTTGGAATCGACTTGTAAAAAAGAGTTCTGTAAAATTAAATACAGTAGGTCTACTGTGTGAGTGTTATTCTGGATCAGGTATATTGATAGTTGAGTTGTCTCTCCAATTCCAGGTACAAGCTAAAATTCCCGTGATTTCCACATGGTGATACAGGTTTACCTGTTTTTTTTTTTGTTTTTTTTTGGTGGTTGGATGACCTCTTGCCTGTAAGTTCTTTCAAAAAAAAAAAAAAAAAAAAAAAGAAGCTTCATCATCACTCCAGTCAGGAGCTCCCATCAAGGGGCATGTCTGTATCTGGATGGATCTAACCACTACTTTTAACACAGTTGAATGTCTTCTTCAAGCAAATAGTCATCAGGTTTCAGGCTCCAGACTAGGTATTTGGCTTTCCTAGTTTGCTGGCTGTTTAGTAGGCCGGCACTTCTCTCGCTTCCTCTAATAGAGTTGGGTAAATTACAAATGGATTGTTGGGTAGAGGAAACCAGGCCGTCAGTTCCAGTGGCCCTTCTCCTGTTGAGCGATTGCTGAAGGATTTTCGGTTTACACACAATGACTGTCTGCCTGTCTTCACTCCATTCTAAAGGCTCTCAATTGTTGTTTATTCCTGCCATTCCTCGCTTGGCCTCTGACGTCATACCGATTCGCTACCGATGGCTGAGCTCCTTTTCGGCTATAAATAGAATAT
>OY992891.1:81970399-82010399 GCA_963921405.1 Cepaea hortensis
TTACTTTCAGAGTGGCTTACACTGCTGCCTCGTTCTTCTGATAGTCCATGTCGTGTGCCCTTGGTAATAATGTCTGTCTACAGCCTTGTCATTTCTTATACTGATGCTACACCATGCCATGATATCAAACTGCCCAACATCTTCTCTCTGTGTCTCCCCCTGCCTCTATTCCCCTCTAACGTTCCCCGTCGTGACGACATACTCCAGCTTTCCCCTTCTCAAGCCATCCCTAAAGAATGGAGACAACCTTCATCTGATGCGAGCAGGCAGTTCTCTTTGGGAGTTAACTTCTTTCATCGCTCTTTCTATCCGTCCTCAATGTTTTCGTCATTCCTCTACAGCACCACATCTCCACAGCCTCCACATAATTCCTCACTTGTATGCTAACTGTAACAATTGCCCGAAACAAGATAATGGAAGTACAGAGTAGTATACATACATTGGCAACTTGCCGTCTTGACAGACGATAGTTTGTGCTTCAAAAAGGCTTAGTAACTACAACTCATGGCGGTGGAGAATGTGACTGTTAAGGCAAATTCGCGCTGTAAATGTTCGTCCACAGTGGATGGATGTGAACACATGGTCATTTTCACCATCATGCACCTTCTTGCGTCCTACACGCTCGGTGTGTGACATCCGCAATTATTATCTCCTTTGTGGTAAAGACTAGGGATGGAGTTTACCTCTCCATAGCACAACGCCTGGGATAAAATATGCCCATGCAGCACAATACCTCTCTGGTCCTGCCTAGTTCACTCCAGAGGAATGGTAACACCAATACATCTGGAACAAGGCAAGCTGCAGAAGCTGCCGGATTAGCAAAGCAATGCTCTAACTGTCCGCCTGTCGGAGCTTCGATCCTAGACTAGCTGCCAACCAAGGCTTAGTGCCTGGTCTGCCCTGCTATGACAATTTGTCTTTAGGTTGCATTTCCTCAAGAGCATTATACACATCTATAATAAAGAGAGGAGAAAAGCAAATGTTGTGGCTAGGCACGCGACAACCCCCATTTACCACCCAAACAACCCATAATGACACAATGAGTAACCATAGACTGAATACCACACTGAGTCCAAACTATACATACATTGCGTATGTCGCACGTTAACACCCGGATGGTGAACAATATGGTGGTTTCTCGACTGGAGAATTTTATTAGAGCCAAATGGAAACTTGTTTTTATCTTATAATGAATATTGACCTGAATATATGAAATAATCACATATTGCAATAGGAAAATAAAAACAGATCAATATGTATTTTGGAAATACTGTACAAATAAAAAAGTAAAAACAAAAAAATGTCTCAACTCAATTTCCTGCTATGAGTTTGTGATGTGATAGCTCCATCACAATCGTTAAGCCTGATTGCACCAACGAACGAGGGCATTTTATTTGAAAAGTGTCACAAACTGGGCTCGCTTGCCCGTCTTACATTCGGCCCGTTCAACAACTCATCTTTCCTACATCAATTATCTATTGTGCTTGTTAAATTCACATAAAAAAAAAAAACACAGTCAAATGAATGTACGGAGGAATAAGTAGCCAATCTTTCCCATACTTTAGCAAGCGACGAGCACAGCCGTCGAAATCGCGACTGGCCGTGCTCAGAACATTATCAGCGCAGTTCACTATCAACAAGGTTAACGTTTATATAATACAAGAGATGAATGCATTGTAAAGCATGGATACGTTAATGAACAGAGATAAACATATTGTAACAACTTGATACGTTTGTGGTAAATAGATGAATGTATTTAACAATTAGATACGCTTGTGGAAAAGAGATGATTATATTGTAACAATTGGATACGTCGATGGTAAAGAGATGAATATATTGTAACAACTCTATACGTTAATGAAAAAAGATAAATGTATTGTAACAACTGGATACGTTTGTGGTAAAGAATTGAATATACTGTAACAACTGGATACGTTTGTGGAAAAGAGATGAATATATTGTAGCAACTGGATACGTTAATGAAAAAAAAAGATGAATATATTTTAACAACTAAATACGTTAATGAACAGAGATGAATGTATTGTAACAACTGGCCATGTTAATGAAAAGGGATGAAAGCATTGTAAAACATGGATACGTTAATGAAAAGAGATGAACATATTGTAACAACTTGATACGTTTGTGGTAAATTGATAAATGTATTTAACAACTAGATATGCTTGTGGAAAAGAGATGATTATATTGTAACAACTGGATACGTCGATGGTAAAGAGATGAATATATTGTAACAACTGGATACGTTAATGAAATAAAAAATAAATGTATTGTAACGACTGGATGCGTTTGTGGTAAAGATATGTATATACTGTAAAAACTGGATACGTTTGTGGAAAAGAGATTAATATATTGTAACAACTGAATGCGTTAATGAAAAATAGATGAATATATTGTAACACGTGGATACGTTAATGAAAAAGGATGTATATATTTTAACATCTGGATACGTTAATGAAAAGAGATGAATGTATTGTAACAACTGGATATATTAATGAAAAGAGATGAATGTATTGTAATAACTGGATGCGTTAATGAATAAAGATGAAAGATTTGTAAACATTTGAAACGTTAATGAAAAGGGATGAATATATTGTACCTCGTAACAACTGGATACGTTAATGAAAAGAGATGAATGTTTTGTAGCAACTGGATACGTTAATGAAAATAGATGAATAAATTGTACCTGGTAACAACTGAATAAGTTAATTTAAAAAGATGAATATAGTGTAACGACTGGATGCATTTGTGGAAAAGATATGAATATATTGAAACAACTGGATACGTTTATGGAAAAGATTGTAATATAATTTAAGAACTAAATCAGTTAATGAAGAGAGATTAATGTATTGTTGCAAATACATAAGTTAATGAACAGAGATAGATATATTATTACAATTGGACAGGATTATGGAAAAGAGATGAACGAACGAACGAACGAACAAACTTTATTTTCGAAGAGTAACAAATTGGGCACGCAGGCCCGTCTTACATTCGGCCCTTCCAATCACTCATCTTTCGTTCATCAGTGCATAGTGCATTCACATAGGAAAAAAACATTGTCAAATGAATGTTGTAAGCATAAAAAATGCATGTTACCATGTTATGAGACAAATCCCCCACCAACCCACCCACCCACCCATCCCCTATCCATTCACGTGTCCCCCACACACACATCCACCACCCAACCACACAATACCCACAGGCACATACATGACCCCATCCATCCACCAATCCCCCAACCCATACATCCCAAACACACCCCCATATACATCATCTCCCTACCCATACACACACACATCTCCCACCCACCACACATCCCCCACCCACCCACACACCCAGGCACACATGCATGTAACCACCCATCCATACCCACCCACACATCCCCCCCACCTTCACACATCTCCCCACCCACACGCACACATCCTCCACCCATCCCATAACCTACCAACACTCACCCACCCACATATCCTCCACCACCCACCCACACACCCACAAACACTCAGCCAAACACACATCCCCCAACCACATTTCCAACACCCACACACACACATATATTCCCGCCAACTCACATATCCTGCACTTACCCACACACACAAAACCCGCACCCACCCACACACCCCCCACTTGCACATATATCACCCACCACACAATCTCCCCCACCCACACATCCCGCACCCACACACACACATCCCCTCCCACCGCCAACCTACACAGGAAGATGCGTATATAAACGATCCGTTAATAGATTCAGAAGATAATCAATAACAAGATTTAGAAATTACAATTAATGAATATGCACCAAGAATGAATATATTGTAGCAACTAAGTGAGTTAAAGAAAATTGATGAATATATTGTAACAATTGAATATGATTATGGAAAACAGGTAAACATATTGTAACCAATAGGAGTGACTAATGAACAGTAGACGGAGAAAGAGAACAAGAAAAGATTCCTGAACACTTGTAATCATAACATAGCAAAATATCTCCGGGAAAGCTAACTGTTGGAGACCGGACGAAGTGAAGAATCATGATCGTCCACGCCAGCTGGCATGACCTTTCTTGATGAAAATACTATTGTACTTGTTGCCAAACAACATTTCTTCTAGGAGGATGCGTGTAGAAACGATCCGTTAATAGATTCAGAAGATAATCAATAACAACATTTAGAAATAACAAGTAATGAACAAGCGTCAAGTTTAGTTTTAGTTTAGTTTAGTCGACGGATCAACATCAAGGCACACGGGTGTAACCCAAAAGTGCTCCGTTCTACTCCTAACTCTAGCCTGAGCCCGAAGAATCTCAGCTCAGTGCACGAACTCCTTAGCACCGGCGAGGATCCTGAAATACGTTGGGTAGATTTTTAACTCAAAAGTTTGCCCAAGCAGCGCCGTTAGGCTACTATGTTTCGATTTCCAACTGCCGAGGGATTTTTTACGAGCGCAACAATACACACGGGAATCCGATCTCACTACCCAGAGACCAGAAGACATTTTATTACTAGAAGTCCTCGTGAAAAAATCCCGGCCCTCACCGGGGCTTGAACCCGGGACCTCCAGCACTCGAGGCGGACACCATACCTCGAGACCACTCAGCACCCCCCCCCCTTTTTTTCCCCGAACAAGCGTCAAGAAAATAATAACTTCAGTATTGTTACATAGTGGGGTGGAAAGGGATTTGTGGGTTGTGGGGGACCGTAGCTTAATGGCTAGACGCTAGCTATCTGGCCCGGTGGCCATGGATCGATCCTCATGGGGGAGGGGTGTATACATTTTAAAAATTGACCAGGGCTTCCAGGTTGACCCAGTCTACAACGGGTACCAGGAAATTCCTTGAGAAGTAAAGGTTGCCTGTGTGATGTTGACCGAGTGCAGTTTGGGCTATGTTCTACCAAGGTGTGTCCAATACGCTCCAAGGTGAGCAAAGGGGCCGTGTCCTTACTAACATACATTAAAGCTGTACCTTGTCTCCTGTTAACAACGCAATCATCATTAAGTGCCTTGCCCGCTGGCGTAGGTGATCATGATTCTACATATCGTGTCATCTCCAACGGCATGTATCAATTCGGGGCCTGGGATCCTTCCGTGCCTTGATACAAGACGGTCAATAATTTTCTATATATCTTTTTCCACACATCTTTCCAGTTGTCACAACTTCCTGTTCTAGTTATTGCTTTCTCATTATGTGGCCAAGAAATACTGACTGCCTCTGTCGGATGTTTGTGACAAGTTGTCATTCCGACTCATCTTCCCTCAAACCTCAAACTGTCCATGTTGCCCATTTTGAATATCCAATGCAACACTTCAATATGTCTTTTGAAAAAGTAAAGGATCAATTTCCACGGCGACAGAGTATTGGGTACGTGGTGCCAACCCCATGTTGTTATAGACCAATCGGCATAAGATACATACATTTATCCAGTATCACGTTGATCGCTTTTACTTCTAAAGACAATTCTAGTATCCACTTTAGGCTTGATCGACTTGGGAGACCAGGCCAATTGTAAAATAATGACCTGCTTAAGCGGGATTCGAACACATGACAGCCGACATGCCGGTGTGGTAGCACCTGCTCTACGCGATCTCTTAATGTCCTTTATTTCCTCATGTATTTTCTTCATCATGTGACATACCGACAAGCGTGGAAGTAATGTTTTCTCATCTCACACGATCACCAGAGTCGTAGATCAGCTCTGTGTTCTTGTCTCAACCATGGTATATGGCCAAGCCATCCAAGTATTTACTTCTCTGCCATCCCCGTGTTCTTTTCACTTCAAGCTTGCCTGTTGTCACAATGTGCCCAAATTGTTGAGGGTATACATGCACATGATGACGGCGATTGCCAGCAAACAAACAAATGCAGCTGTTGCATGCAATATAAAGTAACGTATTAGATGTGAGTGAATTATACACGAATCAGTATGTGGTAATAATAGATGGCAGCCGTAGTTTTTAGATAATACTTTCATTAGGCCGTATAACTGAATGGGGTGTTACGGTAGAGTAGCGGTTAGAAAGTTGGCCTATTAGCCCGGTGGGCATGGGGTCGAATTCGTATCGATGGGGATTTTTAAAGTAGACTTGGGCTCCTAGGTCGACACAGCCTAAAACTGGTAACGGAAAATACCATGGAAGTAAAGGGGGGGGGGGGGCTGTGTGATATTAATTATATCACCCATAAAGAAGCGATAATTGTCAGGGTCTCAAAGGTAGGACATAGAGGACAGGGATAGGACAGGGGTAGAGTACGGGTAGAGTACGGGTAGAGTGGACAGGACTGTGCCCCCATGAATAGACAGGACATGGGGTAGAATGACAGGACTGTGCCCTTGAATGACAGGACAGTTTAACCTTGGCGGTACGACGTAGGACGCCTACCGTCAACAGACGGTTGAAGGACAGGACGACATCATTATTGACGAGAGACTTAACCCAGCACGACTATCAACAATGGCACGAGGTCAAGCACCACGTGACGACTGGCCTGAGCAAGAAGCGGCAGACTGGACGAGACTGATTGAGGGATGATGTCTGACCGAGAGAGATAGAGAGAGACCCGGATATATGATACAAGTGTTTTGCTAATGCGAGTGATTGTGGCAATGTGCGCTAGAGTGTGAGCTCATTCTCGAATTGTGAACGCGCGAGAGTGTTACGGAGCGCTGTGCGATATAATTGTTATAAGTGTAATTTTGGTGTTTAAACTGATATAAAGTATTAAATAGATTACTATACACATTGATTTTACGATTTCTTGTACATGTGTAACCTGTCAGTTGAACCCAATTACACGAGCTACCTAAGATGCTGATAATAATGTACTCACTGTATTTGTACTGCTTGACTACATTTCAACTTATGCCACACCTTTATTGTGACAACAAAAATGTGGCTAGAGTGGGTTAAAGAAGAACATATGGCAGTGATACATTGCTATCTATCTAACATACGCTTATAGTTAACAACATACCAGCATGTCATGGGGGAAATATCCAACGGGTGTTCCAGATCATAGATTCCTGAATAGAAGAATGCCACTGCACTCCCCCATTACAAAGCTAAAGAAATATACTTATATCAGAGTTAAAGTAATAACTGACACTTGATGTAGATAAAGTAGTAACCGTAATTTGACAATATAAAGGAATAACTGTCTCTTTACAGAGATAACGTGATAATTGTCTCTTGACGTAGACAAAGTAGTAACTGTCTCTTGACAAAATAAACTAATAACCGCCTCTCGACAGAGTACAGTAATTGTACGAATATTACTAATATCTGTCTCTTGCTGTAAATGAAATAGTAACTGTCTCTTGTCGTAAATGAAGTAGTAAGTGTCTCTTGTCGTAAATAAAATAATAACTCTCTCTTGTCGTAAATGAAGTAATTAATAACTGTCTCTTGTCGTAAAAGAAGTAATAACTGTCTCTTGTCGTAAAAAAGTAATAACTGTGTCTTGTTGTAAAAGAAGTAATAACTGTCTCTTGACAAAGCTAAAGTAGTAACTGTCTCTTGCCGTAAATGAAATAATAAATATCTGTTGTCGTAAACGAAGTAACCCCGGGAAGGTTAACCCGGTCAACAAATGCCCGCAGAAGTCGGATTTGTCGGTCTAACGGCGCAAGAACGCAGCTCTGCTGTAAACAGGCACAACGCAGTCACGTCCGAAAAAAAAACTCCGGATGAACGCAGAAGAAGAAGAAGTAAACGAAGTAACAATTGTCTCTTGTCATAAATGCAGCAGTAACTATCTTTTGTCAGAGTTAAATAACTGTCTCTTGACTGAGCTAAAGAAATAACTGTTTCTTTTACAGAGTAAAGAAATAACTGTCTATTGTCAGTATAACGTAATAGTGTGGACAGAGTAAAGTAATAACTGTCACTTGTCATAGATGACGTAGTCGTTAGTCGCGGTTCCATCTTCATGGCACAGGGTAACCAAATAATGCTCCCTTCCTGTGTCAGTGACTATCACACAAAATGCTCCTCACTGTCTCACGTGAAAAGAGGAACAGAGAGCATTCCCGACAAACCAAAACACGTACAATCATACATTCATAAGGCATTAAATGCCAACACAACAGTCCGCCACTAAAATTACACATCATCGTTGATGGAAGCGCTAGTCACTAGGAAACCAGCATTTGCACACACATTACTGTACAAGGCAAAACCAGATAGTTCAGCAACCGACCGTCCTCCATTTTTTTAAACATATGGTTCACAATGCAAACCGCCGTGGACAGATATAAAAGCATTCCACATGAAATCCACATCGCACAGTGTCACTCAGTGCACTTAACCCAGAGCTGGGCGACGGAGCCAAATACTACCAATCTAAAATGAGAGAAATGTGCAAGCGATCAGTAGCAGAAGCAAAATATACCATAGAGGCCTTAACAGCTCAAAAGTCTATCAGCCATATTGAACCGGAAGTCAGGTGAAGTGGAAACCGTCTATGATATTGTTAAATTAATAACTGTTTCAGAGTGAAACAAATACATGATTGTCGCATAGGCAAAGTAATCGTCGTCTGTTACAGAATTAGAGAAATATATGTCTCTGTCATAGTTAAAGTAACAGTCGTCTGTGACAGGGTTAAAGTAATACATGTCTACGATATAGTTAATGTAATAAAAACAGCAGGCGGAGAGAAATGATATTGTATGGACTGAGACAGTGACATTGAGGAATATCAGCCGCAGAGTCGATACAGAACACCAAGAACCGAAACTTTAGGTGAGAAATGCACGCCAACAATAAATGACACGGCACTTGATTATGATGAAATGTTTCCATGTGGCAAAAGGCCAGAAAGAAAGTTTCACGCGATCATAAGCTGGTTAGGCCAACTCCAACAGAGCCAGATTGCGCAGCGAATGCGTGAGAACCATTTATAGATGTTGTCCATCATTTTCCATCTGTTTGTTTAATTTCTATACCGCTAGAATGGAAAGCACGAACAAAATATGTCTTTAATTATAATCTGTTCTGTGATCAATTTCTTCGTTTTATTACCATGAGAACGTATCCTAGCAAAATATCTGTATTTATTGTTATTATTCTCCAGTTACATCTAGAACTAATACGTTTGTGTATTTGTTTCGTTTTTACGGCCTATTATTTTCAACGTATCTTTTTCAATGAATCCATATAATGAGAGCAATCCAGATAATTCTAGCAACATAAAACGCCAACAAACAAATTACCACATCTCTTCTGAAAACCACTCAAGTAAATATTTCGTTTTCATGCTATCCTTCTTGTTTAGAATTCATTTCAACCGAATCGTCTCGAAAATAGAGTATAAAAAATTACGTAACGTGTTAACGCATCGAAATGATATCAGGATGAATAATTATACTGCTCGCGGGAGTTGTTGTGTAATAATTATATCGTATTTTAATTCAACATTTGCCACTCTATAGAATATAATCTGGGTTGCGTTAAATGGCTGCTTTTGACATATGAAAGGCTCGTTTACTTCACGACCCCGAGTTTTATAACTAAAACTATTTCCCTAGTTTGTAAATCTGACAAAAGCTAGATTAAGTTTCTTGTACCTTTGTTGAACCCAGGCTGAGTATTTTTGCTACTGTATTGTGCTTGCTCTTAGAGCGGAATGATTCTTCAATTTATTTCATCATCATCTTGTTTCCTGTCAACTGGCTTAGGCGTTCAAGTCTCTCCACAGATGTCGGTCTTTGGTGTTCAGGATCAACTCTGCTGATGATATTCCTCCATGCCACTGGCTCAGCCCATCCTGCATCATTTCTCTTGGTCTGATTCTGCCTCTTTTCCTACTAATCTTTCCATTTGTCACAATGTCCTCCAATGTCCCTCTTCTCATAACAAGACCAAAGCATGCTGTTTGAAGCTTTCTTAAAATTGTATAGAATGTTTTACTATCATTAAACTGTTCTAGACAATCTATATTGGTTACTCTGGCAGTCCAAGGTATTCGGTACATTTGTCTCTTGAACCATATATCCGTTACTTCTAAGCTCTTCCTAATTTGTTCATTCGAGTTCCATTATTCACTGTTACACAACAAAACAGATTCTATATACCATTTATGCATTCTCTTTCTTACATTCATTGGGCGTATATATATATGCTAGTGCGCCAGTATGTGTGTGTGTGTGTGTGTGTGTGTGTGTGCGTGTGCGTGTGTGTGTGTGTGTGTGTGTGAAAAGAGAGTTGAAGGAAGACAACGAGGGAAGATTCTTAACAGCCTTTTGTTCATGGCGAAATATGCTTTGACCCAATATAATGTGTGTGAGTGTGTATGTGTAAGTGTAAGTGTATGTGTATGTTTGTGTGTGTATGTGCTAGTGTCATGTACACAATACCACGAGTGTAAGTGACCTCTTCACTGTACAATGGAAACAAACATGTAACACAATTTAACAACCAGGAAAATGAGTACATTCTTAAACCAGTGAATGGGTACAACTATCTAGGAACGGACATAACATCTGACGTAGGTGTTTTGTAGAGACTAGAATAAAAATCGCTGTGGCACATTTCATTTTAGGAGATGGAAATCATACTTACCAACAACAAGCTGTTGATTGTTTTGAAATAAAACGTGTCTTAGAGCTTAATATAATCTTGACTCTTATAGGCGTGTGAAACAAGGGAAATACGCAGACAAACTGAAAAACATCTAATGGTAGTGAAGATGTAGTATCTGAGGATAGTGCAAAGAATACCATAGTTAGTTGCATATCCTTTACAGGACGTAGTAGTCAATCCCAGCATTATTTGTCTGTTCGGGATTCCTGGGCAAGTTTACGTTCAGTTGTTTGCCATTGCTTTCTGAACTACTGACACCCATGCCACTTCATTAAAACACAAAACAAAAACAAAAAAAAACAAAACCAACGTGTTTCGAACGCGGGCATGCGGGATCACGAACTGCATCCGTAACCCCTTCACCACGGAGTCGGCGAATACCTTAGACAGACAGAAAAACGATTGAGACAGTTTTAAAGAAGCAAATGAGAAGCGGCAATTGATTAGAGAAATTAGACGTTGACAATATTTCCGGGCACGGCGTGACGAGGAATACATTAGTAAACGAAGCAACATGCAGGGCAAAGAAAAAGGTGAGTGCCGAGAGATACATACCTGGATGGCATGCCAACATTGGATAATGGGGACAAGAACTCAGACCTGATCCCCGACTTTGGTGATCGTGTGAAATGTCGAACAATGTCAGCTAACGTTCATCGTCATGGCACATGATAATGACGACAGTCTATAGTGACAGACACCCGACAGAGAATGCCGAAGTGTTGTGAATATTTTGAGATAGATTCACTGTACAAATACTCGCGGTGTACACTACGACCACGCTGTGAATGTTGAGCACCTTTGCCAGTGCACGCAATCAATACTATAAAATCTGTGCACTAGCAATGCTCGTCTTATGTTCACCGACCTATATTTACTCGTGCCTTTTACATTTTTCATAGTAGGCTCACTGTATAAGCGACAATTCGCGTTGTGTCAGTGCTTCCTTGTAGCCATCTCTTATTGTTTGTTGATAATGTCATCTTTGATGATGAGGATGAGAAGGTGGAGGAGGACGAGGAGGATGATGATGGTGAGAAGAACCATTAGAAGACTAATAAGAACGGAAGAATCAGAATAAGTAATAGCAAAGGAAAACAACATTCATCATCATCATCATTATCTTCTGTTTCGCCATCTTCATCGTATTTATTATCATCATGATCGTCTCAAATTTCCTTATCTACGCCACAGTTAAGAAAGAATTTGGTGGTACATATATTGCATTCCAAATATGGTGCTTTCTGTAAGCTCCGGTATTACGTATCAAGTGTTTGTTGGTGTAATTTCTTTGTATATTTCTGTCGTGTCCAAGTGCTCAAGCATTTTGTGAGACACTGGCTTTTGACAATCTGGTTACATGGCCAGTCCACCTAATTCTCGATAATTCATTACAAAACTACATTAACCTTCTTCCAGTATTTCGATTTTTCTATTGACTTACACCTTCTTCTGTACCATGTTAGTAAGCTGAGTCAAGAACCGGCATCATAGCACTCAGGGGCACTCCCAAACTCGGTCCGTCCTCACCTTCAACAACCAGCGAAGACTCCTAATATAGTGGTACCAGTTGCTATCTGATTTCTATTGTAGCAATATTTAGTGTCTAGTTAATTTCTTTGTCAAAGTCTGACGTTTATAGCTAAATGGTCATAGTAAGACTATGTTATGTTTCAGTTGTTACACATATGTTGTACAGTACTTGTGACAAATGTCCAGTAATTTTATGTGTTTGCTTGCATCTGTCATAAATTTCTATTGCATTTCTATTGGATATTTAAATGTTACACATATATTTGAAAATATTTTATTTGGTTGTCTAACATTACTGTTTCTATTTCTTTGCGATCGTCATTACTAACATCCGTTGTTTTCTACATTATGTGTCGTAATTTCTAATTTAGGTTATCAAGGTTTCTTTGTAATGTACACTCTGTCGTTGGTCTGAAGACTTTGCCATTGGTAAAAAGAGTTTAAAACAATGTATTGTTTCAGTGAATTTTAACACATAAACCATAAACAATATGTTGCATGATTTCTTGCCTGGAATATATCGCTGCATCTCATCATCAGGTGCATATTGTAGAGTTATACCGGACGTTTGTAAAGACTCACTACACTTTGTACTTAGAACACATGTGAAAAATGAAGTACATGATGTCATCAAAAAATTGCTCCACAGTCCATCGTGAAGCAATCAGCAACGAATGGCTGTCACATGCTGGAGTAATTCTTTGCAATCCAAACAGAATGGTGTTATCTAGGGAAGAAAGAATTGCAGAAGGTAAAGGACAATATAAAAAGACGTGTACATCATGTCTTGAAGTCCATGGTGGACATTTCTTACACCTTTTATAATGAATACTTCATTGATATTTTCCAGCTTCCCCAAAACAGCATTAGACCATAGCAGTGACTATTAAAATAATTTAATGAATTGTTTAAGCACTTATATGGTTGACATCGTGTACTTCATTTTTGAAATGTGTTCTACATACAAAGTGTAGTGAGACTTTACAAACACCCGACATTTCATATACGGTCCGTCATATTTTGACATTTTGGCTTCCGTGATTACATTCAATAAGAGAATACATTGTTTTTAATTTCTGAAACATGGTCTCCCACAATCATCTGGAGATTGGCTGGACCGATTACTGAAGCTGTGATGTAAAATCGCATAGAAGGTGTGTATATTGCACAAAAAATACCTTTACTATGCGTTGTCATCGATTCAGCTTAAGAATTATTCATTTATTCACTTCATTTGAAATATAACTCTGTAGAATTGACCCGACGAGATGCAGCGAAATATACCAGGCAATAAATCGTGCAACATAATGTTTGTGGGTTCTGTATTTAAAAAGAGTATATTTTATATTTTCTGTATTTCCTTCGTGCAACAATATTGATCTCATCATCAAATCCCCAACTGGGATATACACCCTAGCTTTATTGAGTATATCAGATTCATTAAACTCAACTCAACACCGTTATGCGATATACAATGTATATCCTTTGATAACTTTCCACGTGAAGATCGTAGATTTCTATAACCTCCACTTAATGAGGATTACTCTAAGGAAGAAAGACTTGAAATAACGCCAATACAGAAGGCCAAGCAACAATAAATTTTAGTTCAGACATCTGTGGCGTATTTTCTATAGATCAAATCACACCCACCTAATGACGCGCTTCATGGATCTCTCTTAAGAAACTTAATTCATTCGATAACCAGGTCATTTAACTGGAGCCATGTGTTCAGTTATCGTCTAAATACTTGGTTGAGCGAGACGCGATTGTCTCAGATTAATGCAAAATATTGAACATAATAGAATGTGAGTTTTATTATCGGTTAGTGCATTCATGTATGTCCATTCATATGTTTTCTATATATATACTGTTCTCCATTTGCTAGTTAGTTCACGTTCGTGCCAGCTAGATATTAGGTAAGTGTATGTGGTTATTATGAGCTGAAAATACATAAGTTATATGTTTGTAAACCCATATCGCATATCCTAAACCACCATAGACATAGATCTGCGGAGAGATATCAACGCTTATGCCATTTTGTAGGGTACTTAATGATGGTGGTGAAACTCATATTTATATAGACTCAGTCAAGTCTTAGTTAGATATGACTGAGCTACCATACGACAGTAGACGATACTACCTGCTTTCTGTTAGCGTAGAATGTTGGGTGGCGCTCACAAGAACCGACACCCCACATTGTGCCAAAGACTTCGGGCGGAGAAGCGCAACTGGGAGGGTACACGTTTACTTTCGCAGCACTAGATAGACGGCTAGACATCGGGGGGTAGGAGATTCAACAAGTTAACTAACAGCTGACAAACATGTACGCAGGACAGCATGGGTAAATGGTTAAGAACGCGTGTATTTAAACATCCCTTGTGCTGATGCCGAGGTAAGCGGTTCAACCCTGCCATGTAGCGTCGGAGGCAAGGGACGACAATTTAGAATAAGATACGGAAATTGTGGCAAACAGAACAAGAAAGAGTTAACCAAAAAAGCGACATAATACGCAAGTTGCTAGATGACGTCACGGTGTACTACGTCACTAAACTCAGTTAGGTTTTGGGATGGACACGGAAATGGGTGCAGAAATAACAACACTGAAATATCAACGCAAAGATCCAGTAGAAAGGCGTAGCCAACATGACATCTACGACGCTAGAAAGATAAGCGAAAGAGGCATAGTCTGCAGCAAGGAGAACGATCGGAAGATTGAGCTTTAACACATAGAAAGTGAGGAAAGTATACTGCATCAGAATTTGCCGGTCGTGTGTCAGACAGAGGTCATGGCGTCAACATACACATAGCTTGGCGTAAGTAACATTGTTAGAACTAAAGAAATAATATAGTTTACCGAGTGGTGGACCGTAGGAGAGTTACTCGTCATTAATGGAAGTGGATGGATGAAATCGGACTATACATTGAACATTGAATATTTATAAATGATTATTAATTATTTTTTCACCGGCCCTCCTATCAACATGGAAACGGTGATGTTGTTACTCTGTACGGACGATTGCCACCAATAAAGTTATATATATATTCAATGAGGAACGCCCGCGTTCGTGAACTCATTTCATTACTATTGATTTTGGTTCCTGTTACTCTACGATGTTGTTTTGGCTAGACGACGAGCGGAATAATTATCAGAGGGAAACAGCATAGCAAACCCCTATACCGGAAAGTTGAACTAAAATGCTGACCTGTTGTCATTGACTTGGGGACGTAAATTACAATTACCTCTGAAGTTGGAGTAGGTTCGCCTGATGGCGAGGGACACTGTTAATAGGGAAAGCTAATCCAGAAGCAAAATTCAGTTCATAACTAGTATAAATAGTGTGTATGGACCACACTTGATTTCAAAGCGAGCGAGCGCCAAAAAAAAAAAGAAGAAAGAAAACATATAGTGGAGAGGGGCAAAAGGATGGGATAATAATGATGGTAATTGCACTATACGAGGGAGTCTCTATGGCGAAGTGGTCAAGCCGTTTGATTCGTGCTCCGAAGGTTGTGGGTTCGATTCCGGGCCGCGTCCTTCTGTTTACGAGTTAAATGTTTCGGAGACTCCTGTGGGTCGTCGCTAAAAGCTACAGAGTTCGTGCTTTGTGCGACGCTTTCCGTGCTGCGGAAAGAAACCGAGCCATATGGGATAAAACCCGGTGCAATGAAGTCGACCCTGTCGACTTTTAAGCGACTTTTTTAAAGCACTATACGAATAATAATGACAATGAAAACCACATCAATATTTAAGAAAGAGTGGAAGACAGAAGAAAGACAGACAGATATGTAGACATAAATCAAGAAAGACAGATAGACAGAATAGAAAAAAATAAAGAAAGAAAGAAAGATAGAAAACGGGAAAGAAATAAAGAGAAAAAAGAAAGACAGAAGTGTTGATAATATATGGGTATATAACAAACATCTTTATACATGTATGTGTGTGTGTTTGTGCGTATGTATATGTGTGTGTGGGATATAGTGACACACACACACACACACACATACACACATACACACAGACTTAGAGAGAGAAATACACACAAAGACAGAGACAGAGAGACAGATACAGAAAAGGTACTACTTTCTGGACTTTTGAGTGGGCGAAGGAAAGCTCTGTAAAGTAGTTCCCCTCTCACCCCCTAGAACATATTTTGGTACCTGGTCTTGAGAAAAGACATAACACCACCCGGACCCATCAGATGACACGAGTGTCAATCTATTTAACTGAAGCAGTATTTCAATAATCAAAATCCAATTACAAATCCACGAGTAACGGCGACCTAGCGGAAATGGCAATTCTAATAAAAGATGTATTTCGAAATATCATTGAACGTGTAGAACTTTAAAACCGTATAAAAAGTCATTTTGAATGGACCAAACCATGCAGAAATAGGCCGTGTGATGAGTATGGCCTTGACATAGGATGAAAATAACATAGCAAAAATTACGTGGATTCATTATTTACATATATTAACACCAAATTGTATGCCAGAGGTGGTTTAAACCTCTTTAGACTGACAGGCGTAATTCATGTCGTTTATTATCTGCTCCGAATTGTACACTTCATTCAGTCGCTACAATGTGGTAATTCAGTCACATAAAGAGCTATACTTGCTTCATTCAAAACTCCATAAAATATATTGCTATAGAATATCAAATTGAATGAACGAACGAACGAACTTTATTTTCAATGTGTCAAAAATTGGGTACGCAGCCCTGACTTACATTCAGCCCTTCCAATAACCCATCTTTTGTACATCAATTAGCTGCCGACCCCGTGGCAACGGTGTTAGGGCGCAGTTCGTAATATCGCTATACGCATTAGAAACACAGCTGTGTTGGTTTTTTTATGAAATGGTATGGGTGGCGGTCGTTCAGAAAGCAATGGCAAACTACTGAACTTAAACTTGCACAGGAATCACGAACAGCCAAAAGATGCTGGGGTTGACTGCTACGTCCTGTAAAGGACATGCAATTAAATTTTTTTTTAAATCGATTGTGCATGTTGCATTCACGAAGAAAAGATATTGTCAAAGGAAAGTTGTGAATTTACACAAAGCATATTACCCTGTTATGTACCTGGCAAGGTGCTAAAAAAGATGGCCTTGCTTTATTTCCCCTCCTTCTTCATCGCATCCTCACGCTCTTCTACTACTTACTCCTCCTCCGCATCTACCCATTCATCATCATCAACACCATCATAGTCATTATTATGATCATCATATCACTCATTCTGGTTCTTGTCTCATCTTCTAGTATTTATTACGTTTCTATTTCTCTGCGACAATTTCGTCGTCTTCCAGGAACCATGCCTTCCTTAATTGTTCTTTCAAGACCAAAACAATTCATTTTCTGGGAACACTTGAGGGGTTTGAACCTGTGCCTTCAAATGACAGTGCCTCGCTGAATGAGCAGGCATACTTGGACGTACCGCCAACTGTTACACTCACTCTCCCCTCGCCTCGTGTTATTTCATAGGTTTAAAACGTTCCCCGCATAATTTGTATTTCTGTTAATTAACGTATTGGTTCGTTAGTTATCTGCTGGGGAATCGTCCTTGCACTTCGGACAAATCCATAGGTGCTCACAACCTCTTCCCCAATCCGCCTCAACCCATGCAACAAAGGCCAGCGGTTAATGGTGCCAGTTATGTGTTTGTTGTCGAGGCCAATCATTCTCCTCATATGCTTCTCGTGTCTGGCCGTGTGAGTTCTAACTTCCAAGTGTCTTTTTCTGGACAACGAACTGGATTCACTGACGCCAGAACCCTCTGTTTTCGAAATCTCTCTAATGATATTAATAACATCAGCACAATCCATGGGATGTCCATCTGCAGGAATGCAGAGCCAGCAAGTTTATCCGCTCGTTCATTTCCCTCATCTCATCTCATCTCATCATGTTCCTCTTGTACCTTGCGGTGTCGAGGTGAAGTATAAACTTCGTGAGAGTGCCCGTTATGGGCTTCATATATAGACATTCCCATGGATTCTGCTATTCCCTCCGTCCAACTTTTACGTGGTCGGCCTCTTCCTCTGTTTTCATCTGGTCTGTACATCATTGCTTGTTGTGGCATGCTGTTGACTGGTAACCTACTTGCATGGCCAAACCATTTGACTTGCTGCTTTCTAATAAAATCTAGTGCTGCTTTAACCCCCACTTTAGTCCTGATTTCTTCATTTCTGATCTTATCTCTTCTTGATACGTTGAGTATTCTTCTCAGGAACCTCATTTCTGTTGTTGTGATTTTTCTTTTCTCTTTTTCTGTCATTGTCCAGGTATGGCATTGGTAGCATAGAGTTGGTAGGAAGATTGTGTTGTAAAGTGCTTTCTTAGTAGTTATTGATACATGTTTGTTCTTTAGTATTGGTGCCATTTGTCCAATGAGTTGATTTGCCTTATTGCACCTATTTTCGATCTCGTCTTCTGATCTGCCATTTGATGATATTATACTTCCTAGGTACTTGAAACTCTTTACTTGTTTCAAGGGATGTTCGTTTAGGTGAATTGTTGTTGTTTGTTCTTCTTTAGTTATAGTCATTACCTCTGTTTTGCTTGTTCTAATTTTCATGTTATGTTCCCTACACATTTCGTTTAGACTATTCATGTGGTCTTGTAATTCAGCTTCTGATTTTGCTATTAGTGCTTGGTCGTCCGCAAACAGGAGTTCTCTAATGGTTAGATTTGCAGATGATTCTTCTTCTGTGTTCTCGTCATGCGGTATTCTTGCTGTCTCTGCTTGGCTGGTTTCTTTACATATGTTGTCTATATATGTTATGAACAAGAGCGGGGATAGGACACAACCTTGTCGTACTCCAGATCTTATGGTGAAGGGTTCTGAGTGTCCTCCAGTTGCTCTCACTATGCTTTCACTCTTGTATAAACTTCTACATAGGTTTGTTAGATGTGTACTCACTCCATATTGTTTAAGGATTTCCCACAGCTTGTTTCTATCTACCCTATCGAATGCCTTTTCTTGGTCAACAAAGGCTAAGTAGAGTGTTTCATTGAATTCGATTGATTTTTCTATAAGTTGTCTAAGAGCAAAAATTGCATCTGTGCATCCTTTGTTTTTCCTAAATCCAAGTTGCGTTTCGCTTAGCTGGGATTGTAAAGTAGTTCGTAATCTTTTTTCAAGAATTTGGCAAAATACTTTCCCAGTATGACTCAACAGTGAAATGCCTCTGTATTGTGTGCAGTCTCTTTTGCTGCCTTTGTTTTTCCAAATTGGTATAATTATGTCGTTTCCCCAGTTTCGTGGTGTCTGTTGTTCTACCCAAACACGGTTGAATAGTCTATGTAGCCAAGATGTTCCTACTTCTCTTGCTGCTTTAATTAGTTCATTTGGTATTTCATCCTGTCCCGGTGATTTGTTCAATGGGGCTAATCTTATGGCTTCTTTAATTTCTTCTTTTAGTATGTCTGGTTCTAGTTCTTCGGTGACATCTGTGTAGGTCTCTTGAATTCCTGTGACATCTGATGGGATGTTGAGAAGTTGTTTATTTCCCTCAACTCTCGTATATCCCAGAACGAAGATGAAGGTGACTCTATAGACCACAGACCTCCGCAGTGATTCAGTCCACTGCCTACTTACAGAACCTGCCTCGACCTTTCCTAATTTGGACGCCATTAACTGTCATCATCTCCATCGTCATGCTGCTGGTGGTCATGGAGTGGGCACAACTGACTTCTTAAATGGTTCTAATTACGTTTACAATAATATAATCAACCAATCATGCGTCTTCTTTAAAATACCCGTAAAACAATAGACCCAACATTACCGCCCAATTATTTTTTTAAGAGAAAATGAAAATTGGAAAAGAAATGTTCATGCTTACCTCAGAATTCCGAGCTGTGTATAGACATCTCGGAATTTTGAGATAAGCAGGAACATTTTTTCCAATTTTCATTTTCTCTTCATTGCTTTCATTTTTTTCATCTTTTTATTCTTTTCGTCCTGTCGTCACGTTTTAATGTAGTCACAGGAGATCTCGGTGACTATATGTTGTGTTTTGTGAATGTGTTTGTTTTCTGATGAAGGCTAATCGCCACAACGTCCTGTATGTGTCGTAATTCTGTTGTGTAAAGCTGCACTACTTTGTATCATTTTATATTGTGTACATTATCATATTGTGTACATTTTCACAGCTTTACCGCAGTTCCACCCAATTTTATTCATATTTGCACAGGTCATGCAACAGTAACAAGAAATTAGTAAAGTATTCACAGGCCGCGTTAACTGCGTCACATCCTGTAGAGTCACGAGCTTGAGTGACAGTGACTGCCCGTGGAGTCTCATTCAGTCTTTATAGTGTCAATAGCGTATAAATAGCAAGTAGCCAGGGGTAGAATCAGCGAGTCCGTTGCTGCCACTGATAGAGTTGACGTGACTAATTTTGCTCAGTAAGTTAAAACTGTTTTGTTTTCAAGAAGGTTTGTTCGTTAGCTTAAAGTCTAAAGCTAGTAGATCAGAGCAGTTTATATGTGAATGAAACTAGTCTGAACAAATGAATGAATTTTACTGATCCAGTGCCAAACGAGAGTTATGTTTAGACCAAAAATTATGCAATCAAATAAACAAGTGTCACAATATAAATTTATGTTCTATGAGCATTGAAACTGCGGAAGATACCAAGAAACAAAGAAAATAACACGACCACTCTGGTATGGCGATATATTTCCCTTCTGTACAAACGGGAGATTTCATGTTTCGATTTATTATCCCTCGGCACATAATCAGTGAAGTTTGTGGGTACTTTAACACAAACAGGTGGAAGATGTACTGGGCACATTAAATGTACTTGGGAAAGTAATTAAGTAACAGGACGTTTATTATAAAGTGCATGGCCGCTAGAAACCTTTTGTTCCTTGAAATAATTGCTTGGATGTATGTCAGTGGGCAACAGAAAGTCAAAACAAAGGACTTAGAATGAATAAGAGGCAATAACCATAAGTAATGATAATTACAATGAGAAACTGTCAACCTAATATCAACATCAGAGTGTGCTATTGAACAATCTGAAATATGTTAATGGCTTTAAGTTTGTGGGTACTTTCAAAAGAGCAGACAGAAAGTGTATTAATCAAATTACAAGTATGAGAGAAAGTCATTAAGTAAAAGGAACTGTATTATAAAGTGCACGGGAGAGTATGGACAAAGAGAAATCTTATTTCAGGGCACAAACTGGCTCTTAAGCAATACGCCATGTAGGGGGTCAAGAGAATCGAGTGTTTGCGTATGCGCACTAGCGATTACAAAATGGCTGCCATACTATCGGTTTGCTGTGTGGAAGAACAATGCAGCGCTACTCGTTCTTTGTGAAAAGACAGTGTGAAACGTTGTGACATCTACAGAAGGATGGGTTTCAAATGTCTGGTTTGTAATTATAAGTGACAAATAAGGTAAAGAACCCCTTTAATGCACATTAAATATACGTTGTCAGATCAATATTATTTTCTAATTATATAGAACGAAATAATCTAATTGTTTCTTTCTGTCTCTAATTATCGGTTAACATTTAGAGACACATGTGATCCTAAAGTAAGCTGGTAAAAACGTTTTATTGGGTACCCACATTATCAGTTGTGCCTCGCTCCGGCTACACAGCCAGGAAATATTGATCACGACCAGTTATCGTGTAAAGAAACTGTCAAATATCTGTCATTTACTGCTAATATAGTACCTTTCGGTATATGGCGGGGGGGGGGGGTGTCTTTGAGCCTGAGGATCTAAGGCCGCCTGACTAGGGCAGTCGCCGCGAACCGTGAAGATTAGAGTTTTCTTTTTGCTCCCGACAGAAAAAACTACACACCTTATCGAGGTTTCGAACCCGGGTCTCCCGAAAGAGAATCCGAAGTTATAGCCACTCGGCCAGCCGCTCCCCGTAAAGAAACAGTACCCATCCCTAAACCCCATTGCTGCTAAGGAAGACGAACGATATGTAATGTGTGCTGAGTGCAATGCGGTTGGTTCAGTTTAATTAATCTATAATTTAATTTGCTTAAGGAATGAGTTAGTTTTTGCAGTCACAATTACAGATATATAAACACAAATTGTTTATTCTTTCAGAGTCTCATTCACCCAACTGTCGAAATGGCAAAACTGCAAATTCTGCTGCTTATTGGTCTGATGATGCTCGTGGCCAGCTCCCTGGCGCTTCCAAGTAAGAATGTCTTCATTATCCAATTTTAAGCTTTCGTGGTTGTTATTGTCTTGTTAAGGCTGTTTAAAGAGCTTCGTTATCATTATCACGTGTCCTGCCAGTTGACATTGCGTTCATGTCTCTGCATAAATTTTGGTCTTTGGTGTTCTGTATCAACTTTTTGATGATATTCTTCCATGCCACCGTCTGAGTCCACCCATCATCATTCCTCTCGGTGTACCTCTGACTTTTTTCTCGTTGATCATTCCAGTTGCCACAATGTTTTCAAATGCTAGCCTTCTCATCGCACGACCAAAGATAGCTGTTTGTCTCGTTCTTATTTTTCAATCTTATTGCTTGAGTGGTACCTTGACTTCTTGACAGAAGATAGTTTGTGAAATAGAGTTATACATTCCCATATCACAAATACTGGGCTAATTTAGAGACCACGTATTGCCCATGCAGCATGATTCCTCTCTAGGTCTGCCTAATTTACACCAAAGGAAAAGTAACACCAATACCTATGGAACAAGGGAAGCTGGAGAAACTACCGGAGCAGCAAAGCTAACTATCCACCTGTCGGAGCTTCAATCCTAGACCAGTTGCCAACCAAGGCTTAAGGCCTGGTCTGCCCTGTCATGACATTTAGGCTTGCACCCTCCCAATTGTGCTCCTCCGGCCGAAGCCGAAGTGTGGGGTGTTAGGTTTTGTCAGCGCCGCCCAACATTCGGCGCTAACAGAAAGCAGGTTGTACCGTCAACTGTTATACGGTAGCTAAGTAATATCTGACTAAGAACTGACCGGTCAAGGGCTAGAAACACAAATCTGCTGCCTTGCAGGTAAACTAAAGACAACCAAAAGTTAATGTAGGTAAACAAGAATCAATGCTTAACGAAGTCGAGTGCACAAAGCCATAGGCTCGACCCAAACAATACAAAATTAAAACAATTAGGTATGTGTTACTCCTGGGAAAAGGTGAGAGATAATAACACAAATGGTAGTAGTAGTAGTAGTAGGCCTCTTTCAGTCCTGAAGGACTATAGAGTTGTGCCGCTTGGGATGTGCCTGACAGCAACTCTGGTGACTGTATAGTCCAATGCGAGAGTGACAATCTCTGTCACAGTTTCCACATCTGTAAGACGAGGCAATTCCCGCAGTAAGTGACTGCACTTTGAGCCTGTGCCGCCTATCCTCAGCTTGTTGGATCAGATTGCGCTTAAAGAGCACCAGTCCGTTTCGTACATCTCTTATCCAGGAGCATCTGTCTGTTGCAACTCTCTCCCACGTGTCTGGATCTATTCCAATGGTTTTCATATCTTGTTTACACACATCCCTATATCGCATTTGGGGTCTTCCGGTTGGCCTCTTTCCTGTGGCTAGTTCTCCGTAAAGGAGATCTTTGGGAATACGCTCATCCTCCATTCGAGATACGTGGCCCAGCCACCGGAGGCGTCTCTGCTTGAGGAGGGTGTGCACTGTGGTAATATCTGCTCTTTCAAGCACCTGTTTGTTTGTTATGTGGTCTTTCCATGTTATGCCCAGGATACGTCTCAGACATCTCATGTGGAAGGAATTCAACTTCCTTTCCTGTCTTGAGTACATGGTCCAGGATTCAGACCCATAGAGTAGTGTGCTAACAACACAAGTTTTATATACTTGAGCTTTTGTACGCTCTCATGGTCTATTATTCTCCCAAACTCTTTTAGCTAGCCTGGAAAATGTTGTGGCTGCCTTTCCAATGCGTCTGTCGATTTCTGTCTCTAGTGAAAGATTATCTGATATTGTCGACCCCAAAAACACAAACTCGTGGGCGACCTTCAATTCGTAATTGAAATTTTGATTGACGGAGGCGCACCAGCATCTTGTTCCATCACCTGTGTTTTATTTAGGCTAATAGTGAGCCCAAAGTCTTTGTAGGCGGCTGCAAAACGATCTATGAGCCATTGGAGATCTTCTGCTGTATGAGTAGTCAGTGCTGCATCATCTGCAAAAAGTAGTTCTCTTACGCATCTTGATCTTATTTTGGTCGTTGCCTTGAGTCTTGATGGGTTAAAAAGTTTGCCATCAGATCTTGTGTGGAGGTATATGCCTTCAGTGGCAGTCCCAAATGCCTGCCTTAAGAGAACTGCGAAGAAGATACCAAAGAGTGTAGGAGCAAGCAGGCAGCCCTGCTTTACTCCGCTGCTGATGCTGAATGACTGGGATGTTGAGCCGTCAAATAAAATGGTCCCCTGCATGTTTTCGTGGAATGATTTCACGAGACAAAGAAGGGTGGGTGGACATCCAACCTTTTCGAGGACCTTAAAAAGGCCGCTTCTGCTCACGAGGTCAAATGTCTTTGTGAGGTCGATGAAGGCAATATATAATGGCTTCCTCTGTTCTCTGCACTTCTCTTGGAGTTGCCGGAGTGAGAAAATCATATCGATGGTGGACCTGTTGGGTCTAAATCCGCACTGCTATTCGGGGTAGATTCTTTCAGCAAGAATGTGTAATCTTTTAAGGATTACTCTGGCAAAAATCTTGCCTGTAATGCTGAGTAGGGAAATGCCGCGATAGTTGTTGCAGTCGCTTCTGTCGCCTTTGTTTTTATAAAGGGTAACGATGTTTGCGTCTTTCATATCTTGTGGTATTGATTTTTCTTTCCAGCAGAGCTGAAATATTGCATACAGTTCTGGTATGATTGTTTCTTTGCTACATTTTAAAATTTCAGGTGGAATGCTATCTTTTCCAGGTGCGTTGCCGAATTTGAGAGAGACTAGTGCTTCGCTGATTTCTGTGATTCAAGGTTCGTTATCCAGGGCATGCATGGCGGACTGTTGATCGATGGCTTCCAGAGCTTCTTCGCTGACAGTGTTATCCACTGAGTATAGCTCTGAGTAGTGTTCTACCCAGCGATCCATTTGTTTCGCTCGATCTTTTATGATTACTCCCTCAGTTGATCGTAAAGGGGCCATCTTATTTTTTGATGGACCGACAGCTTGCTTGATGCCCTCATACATTCCTCTTATATTTCCAGTGTCTGCACAAGTTTGAATTTGAGCAGAGAAGTGTAGCCAGTACCTGTTAGCACATCTTCTTGCCATCTGCTGTACTCTATTTCTGGCCGTTCGCAATGCCTGCAGTGTTTTCTCTGAAGGTGATGTTTTATACATTGAGAATTCATGTCTCTTTATCTCCAGGACTGGGAGCATCTCTTCAGAGTGTGCTTCAAACCAGCCAGTTGACTTAGTTTGCTTCTTGCCAAATGTTGATAGTGCTGTATTGTAGATGGTGTCGCGAAAATGACTCCATCTCTCGGTGGAATTTCCGTTTGTGGGGCCAGGCAGAGTATCCGCTAGAGCCTGCATGAATTTGTTGACCTTCTCTTTATTTTGGGTGCCGCTGGTGTCAATGCGTGGTCTTCCTTCTGTTCGGCTTCTGTAGATTCTCTTGGGCTTTATCTTCACCTTGCTGGAGACGAGTGAATGGTCGGTGTCGCAGTCAGCACTATGATAGCTGCGAGTCAGCCGTACATTGCGGAGGTTGCTGCGTTTAGTGAGCACCAGGTCGAGTTGGTGCCAGTTCTTTGATCTGGGGTGCCTTCATGACACCTTGTGTTGAGGTTTCGTGTCAAAGAAGGTGTTGGTCACTACAGATTATGGTGGCTGCAGAATTCCAAGAGACGTTGTCCATTGTCATTGATCTTCCCAACGCCAAACTGTCCTAGACATGAAGGCCAAGATTTGTGGTCGGAGCCAACCCTGGCATTGAAATCCCCCAGGATAAAAAGATGTTGTTTCTCTGGTGTTTCACTGACTTCTTTGCTAAGGTCGTCATAGAACTTGTCTTTAGATTCTGGTGCTGCAGTTAGTGTTGGGGCGTAAACGCTTATAATACTAACTGGGCCTGCCTCTGTCTGGAGTTGGAGCTTCAGTATTCTTTCAGTGCCATCACTTGGTGGTATGATGGAATTAAGCAGCTTGTTTCTGATAGCGAAGCCAACTCCGTGCTCCCTGGTCTCTCCGCACGGTTTGCCATGCCAGTAGAAAGTGAAGTCCCTCTCCTGGATGCTTCCAGATTCTTGGAGTCTGGTCTCTTGCAGGGCGACAATGTCTATCCCCAGTCTTAGTAGTTCGTTGTTTATCACTGCAGTTTTGCGGGTATCCACAATCTCGTTTAGATCATCTGAGATGCCAGGGGTCATGGTTCTTACGTTCCATGTTCTTAGCCTTAGGGCCGGTTGTTTTGTTTTTTTCTTGTTGCTAGGTGTATAGATTGCGGTCCATATGTCAGGATTTTCCCCCTAAGCTCCACACACCCTCAGGAGCAGATGAACTGTGGCGAGACAACACCTTATTGACTGGGGGATGCCCAGCTTAGGCGGGCGGTAGCTGTCTAGTGAGATACGATGATCTCTCCCACCGTCGGAAGTAGCCCCTGGCGCCTTGCTCTACGCCAATCGAGCATTAAGACTTATAACCGGCAAATGCTGCTTCCCGTGTTGTCACCGCTTTACACGGTGCTGAGGTGACCTCTTCAGGGCACAAGTCTGGGCAATGGAAATCGGAGAACCAGCTGTTGCCCTGTAGCGAGTACCCCCTCTCCACGTCGCCGATGTTGACCAAGGGAAAGTCAGTAGCCAATGCAACTTGGCATCGGTGCCGTCGCAGGAGTTGCCAGAACTATGTTGTTTACAACATTGAACTGCCTTAGGGACTCCATCTCCGGATTTGTCCTCAGGGTTTACTCCCGAAGCCTTTCCCGTATGGGCATACCCGCAAGGCAGCAGAGGTTTGAGATTTAGAGTTCCCTCTCTTAGAAGAGATACCAACCAAGGCTGACGAGCCTCCTCTGCCCGGGAATCAATAAGGAGGGAAGTCTACCATTCTTCCTTCCTGGCAGTGACCATACTGATCGGATGACCGTAGCCATTGTCTCTACTGAGAGATCCTCTGCCCACCGTCACTGACTTGAAACCATAACCAACAACTATCTGTCGACTGCTCCCAAGTCCATTCCACCACCTGCTCCCATGGCTTCACGTTACCCTGTTGGGGGGGAGGGGGGGGGGCTAAACGGGTACTCCACCTTGCCCAAGGGTGTCCCGTAGGCTAGTAGAGGGAAGGAGGCACCTTACTTCTCCTTTGATAGGGGGTACCCCTACCCCGCTACCCGCAAATAAAAAAATAACACAAATACAGTGTACATAACTTACTACGTCCGCAAATCCGGCAAACGGAAATCCGTGTAGAAAATACAAATGTTAATAGTATTATGCAAGTAAGTTACACTACAACAGAACAAATCGACTTTCGATCTTAGTGATTTTCATCAGGAATAACACAAACGGATGTAAAGAAGAACACGAAATTAGAACATGTAATTAAAAATTAAAACGTAAACAGAAAAGAAAAAAGAAAAAATTCGTATAAAACGTTATTTGACTGTTGCAAATGCTTCATTTCTAGGAATGATGTGATGTTTAGTTGTGACAGGTGCCAGATTAGAAAATGTAAAGCCGAAGGTGTGCAGACAATTAGATAAGGATATATAGATGGGAGTTAGCAGTCACAGTGACATCTATAACAGTATTGACTTAGCTGGAGGGATGCATTCTAAAGACTGTTTTAACTGACTTTCAATGTTAAGCCTATCTTTGCTGTTAGAGTAACATGGCTTTAATGAAGTGACTCATCCATCGTCGACTCCATTGTAATCAGAAGAATGAAAATGGTTACAGACGAGTTTATCCGAGTGTTGTATAGTATCCTTCAGCTGCTCCTTAAAGAGGTCGGTGAGGTATCTACAGGTCAGTCCAATATATCATATTAAAGTAATAACAGACATTAGACTGCCGGATACGCATGCAAATGAGCCTTTCAATGAAACGTTGCCTGCGGGGAATGTAATCACCCGTGTCTGAATAACGTGTGGGCATGTCAAGGTCGTCTTCCGGTGACATTCAGATGTGCCCACAGATGAAGTAACTGCAGGGAGGGGACTGTGAAAAAGATTATCCCTGAGATTTTTGATGGGGTGAAAGATTCCCATGTCGCGACAAAGGTCTTACATCAAGGATTACGCCACCTCTCAGTAATGCAAATAATGATAATGTATCACACACACACACACACACACACACACACATACACACACACACCCACGCACGCACGCACGCACATCCAATAGATATGTGTGTGTGTGGGTGTGTGTGTCTTTTATCATGTTTCTGCTGTTCTTGACGATTGATTTTCGGACACGTGTGGCATGTGCTACCATATTTAGCATTACATTTCTTACATGTATAATAGTACAGGTTTATGTTTATATCTACAATACATTGATTAGCTTCTTGAATAAATTGATTTCCTCAAACTAAACACATGTTTCTATTTTCTTTCTTCCCATTCACAGACAGAAAGAAGAAGGTAAGCAATGTAACTTCTGTTCTGTTAAAACATATTGATAAATAAAACAACAAGAACAATAATAATAATAATAATAATAATAATAATAATAATAATAATAATAATAATAATAATAATAACAACAAAGAATTATCTCGAAGCAGTTTCTTGCTATGGGTCTATGATACCATAGGGTCACCACATTTTGTAGGTTGTAGGGCAAGGAGGAATAGGTGGCTGTTCTTTCCCTCACTTAAAAGGTGACGAGCCCAGGCGTTGAACTCTCGTCCGACCATATTTATTACATTATAAGCACAATTTCCTGTCAACTTTGCTAACGCACATGCTAATATTTCTCGAAACTTCTCTTTAATGTTCAATCAATCAGGTGCCGTTTCCACAATAAACGTAAGTTGCAATGGATCACCAACACTGTCTGTCTCTCATCCTGACTGTACATTCTGTCAGGCTGCTGTTCGTCCATTTCTTGATGTTATCTCCCCACTTGTATCGATGTCTACCTTGTCTCTTGATCGCTTGGCTAAAACCTTAACCCCCCAGTATGTTTTTATAAGAGTGTTATGTCTATTAACGAATCCGAAATATTTCACTTGCCTATTTTTGTTTTCTTCCTGTCATCAACTCTATTTTAGATCCCAGTACTTCTTTAATTCTTTAATTTTAGGGGCTGCTCATTGTTCCCTGTCATTTTGAGATAACATGCCCCTAAACAATTCTCATAAGACAATGATGGTCTTCAACCACCCATCCACCCTCCCGCAAAGACAGTATCCATTGTACGGCTCAGGATCGATCAAGTCTAATAAAAATTAGTTTTAGACAGGAAGACTCCGTGGCGAAGTATTCAAACCCCTTGACTCGGGCTCCGAAAGTTGTGGGTTCGTTACCGAGCCGCGTCCTTTGGTTCACGAGTGAAACTTTTTCGGAGACTCCTGTGGGTCGTCGCTAGAGCTACGGAGTTCTTGCTTTGTGCGACGCTTTCAGCGCTGCGGAAAGAGATATGGGATAAAATCCGATGCAATGAAGTAAAACCTGTCGACTTTTAAGTGACTTTAAGTTTTAGACAAATTAAATAATTGTCAGGGAAGGACAGGTGGCTAGGAAGAGAACTGGTCGCCTCTGCTCGTATGTCGTGGCCTAGATCATGTAGTGGCTTAACCCTTCCCACCCCTATGTCATTATCCACTATAGAACTACTTTTATCAAAAAAAATTGTATGATTATGAGATGAGTTCAAATCACTTAAAACCTGCCGCTGTTTCTCTTACACATACGCACACACGTACGCACTCGCACACTCTCTCACAATTTCCTGTTTTGAAAGCTTTGACCACCGACCTAGTCCACTCAGGTGAGACTAAAGCCATCGAGAATTTCTGTGGAATACGTTTTTCCTTCCTATTTTCAATTATGTCACACACACACACACACACACACACACACACACACACACACACACACACGCATGCACGCGCACGCACACGCGCACCCACACGCACACACACACACACAAACATAGACACACACATATACACGAATACATGGACACAACATTGTTTAGCACATGATAATATTTAACATTGTTTAGCACATGGTAATATTTAACTTTGTTCTTTGTTTTTCTACAGCGACATGCAGATCCATTAGATGTAAGTTTTCCTGCATCTGCTTCTGCCTTTCACTTCCCGTCACTCTCACACTTGCCGTCTCACTTCCCGTCTCTGTCTCTCGCTTTCCTTCTATGTCTTTCACTTTCCCGCCCCGGTCTCTCACTTTCTGTTTCTGCCTGTGTCTTCCCGTCTTTGTCTCTCACTTTCTGTTTCTGTCTCTCACTTTCTGTTTCTGTCTCTCGCTTCCTGTCTATGTCTCTCACTTCCCGTCCCTGTCTCTCTCTTTCTGTCTCTGTTTTTCAGTTCCCGTCCCTGTCTCTCAATTTCTGTCTCTGTCTCTCACTTCTCATCCCTGTTTATCACTTTCCGTTTCCCCTTTCCATCTCTGATTCTCACTTCTCGTCTCACTTCTCGTCTGTGTTTCTCACTTTCCGTCGTTGTCTCTTTACTGCCGTCTCACTTCCCGTCGTTGTCTCTCATCTGCCTTCTCACTTCCCGTCTCTGTCTCTCACTTTTCATCTCCGTCTCTCACTCCCCGTGACTGTCTCACATGTCCCGTCTCTGTTTATCACGTCCCGTCTATGTCTCTCACTCCTCATCTCTGTCTTTCATTTCCCGTTTCTGTCTTTCACGTCCCGTCTGAGCTCTCACTTCCAGTCTATGCCTCTCTCTTCCCGTCTCTGTCTCTCACTTCTTTGATTGGAACACCCCATTTACTTTGTGTGAACTTGTCTTCACTGGCCTTATCTCCCCGCTAGTAAAAACATGAAGGACCCATGTTCACACCTTAAGCCGTATTGGTGCTAGACCCACAATTGCATAGGCGAATCCACCCTCCGAGGCTGATGTGGTTGGCATCACGCCGGAAGAGCTTTTAGCGTGACTGAGCCAAACATAGGTACCAGTAAATCCTTTGGAAAATTAAGGTCACTGAAAAGATATTTACCACATCACCCATCGAGTGCCCATTGGTAAAAACTATGGGGTTAACACCATGCACCATATACAGCTGTAGGCGGGAACAGGATGATTTTCTTTAATTACATCCTCTCAATTATTCATTACATATTAATATACTTGCTTACATCTCAAATAAAATACATGAAATGTATTGTGTTTTTCCACATAGGAACCATCGTCAATGCCAGAGTCGGTAAGCATACATTTCATATCTCTCCTATTGTACGCCAGTCTCTTGGTGTATCTCTGTACGTGGGTACATATGCATGTACATAACTACAATTTATGTATGTCTATCTGTCTGGTTGTCTGTCTGCATATCTGTGGGTGGGTGCATGCATGCATGCGTGATAGTATGCATGTTTGTACGTATGTTTGTATGAGTGCCCGTAGAGTGTATATATCTGTGTGCCTGGCTTTCTGTTGATGCGCTCATTTATGTATGTATGTGTGTGTGTGTGTGTGTGTGTGTGTGTGTGTGTATATATATATATATATATATAGAGTAGACACCTTGCAGTCTTGACAGACTAAAGTATGTGAGTGGAATGTGGCCAATATTCCATCACAATGTCTGGGCAGAGCTTCAGAGATCATGTGATGCCCAAACGACATGACCCCTCTCTCGGCCTAGTCTTGTGTATTCCAGAGGAATGGGTAACCAATACGTCTGGCACAAGGTAGGCTGCAGACGCTGGCGGCTCAGCGTCAATCCACCGAGACCTCACCACCACGAGCCGGTGGCGAGTTATGGCCAGACCCTGACACCCAAGGGACCCGGCTTAGAGACGTTCAGCCATGTCCCACAGGTGAGGGCCTTTTACGAGCCCGGACCATGAGGGCGCGCACATCTGTCAATCACAAGTGTCCGGACCTGTGTAAAGCGTGCACTATCGTCAGACTCCCCACCTGACTTATAGCGGTCCCCGCGACCAGCGGGAATAGGTCCGCCATAGCTACCGCAGGAGATATTGCCTGTCTATTTGCAAGCAAATCTCCCATACTTCCACTGTGCGGATCTCGCGACCAGCGAGAGTAGGCCCGCCGGAGATTTGCTCGTCTGCTGCGAACAAATCTCTACCGAAAAAGACTGAATAAGTAAAGAAACGATAAAAGTAGTGGTATTTCAATTGCGCTTGCGCTCCCACCTATGCTACACCCTTCATGTGTCTTCACAAAGTCGGACTAGAGTCAAGCTCAACATATATATATATATAGCGAGAGAGAGAGAGAGCGAGCGAGAGACATAGATAGATATGTGTATACATATCTCTCTCTCTCACCCTCTCTGTTCCTTCTATATATATTTCAGAATAACTCATTGGCACCTTGCCGTCTTGACAGACGATAGTTTGTGCTTTAAAAAGGCATAACTTTTAACTATGGCGGTAGCGAGTGTGACTGATAAGGCCAATTTGCACTGTAAATGTCCGTTCACAGTGGGTGCATGTGAACACGTGGTCATTTCCACCATCATGCACCATCTTACGTCTCAAACGCTTGGTGTGTGACTTTTCTGCAATAATTTTCTCCTTTGACTTTATTCCATTTCTGATATTTGCCCTCCATGCAACACGTTCAGCTGCGACTTGCTCCCAATGTGCATTATCAATGCCTGTATCAATCATGTCCCGCTTACACACATCTTTGTATCGTAGTAGAGGCCGACCCTGAGATCTCTTACCCATCTGTAATTCACCAAAAAAGATATCCTTTGGTATTCTACCATCATCCATCCTCCTAAGATGTCCTATCCATCTAAGTCTACGAAGACTGAGCATGGAATAAACTGTCACACAACCTGATCTTTCCAATACTTCAGTATTTGTGATTTTGTCTTGCCACTTAATACCAAGAATTCTTCGCAGACACCGCATATGAAAGCTGTTTAAATTGTTCTCTTGGTGTGAGTAAGTTGTCCAGGTTTCACTGCCATAGAGAAGAGTACTAAGGACACAGGCTTGATAGACAAGGACTTTTGTTTTGGCAGTAAGCTTCCTGTTCTCCCAGACTCTTTTTCTTAACCTGTTCATTGTTGTTGCTGCCTTACCAATCCGGATGTTGATTTCCTGATCTAGGGATAATTTGCTATTTACCACTGATCCTAGATATGTAAAATGGTCTACTATCTCTAGTTCGGCGTCGTCAATAAAGATTGATGGTACCCCATGTGCACCCTGTGACATAATCTGTGTCTTCTTTTTGCTAATTGTTAAACCAAATTCAGAACAAGCATTGGAGAATGCAGATAGTAGACATTGCAATTCTTCCTCAGAGTGGGTCGTAACTGCAGCATCATCTGCAAAAAGCAACTCTCTGATCAGTACCCTCCTAATTTTGGTCTTAGCCTTCAATCTCTGAGCATTGTAGAGGCCGCCATCTGAGCGTGAGTGAATGTATATACCACCATCCTGATCACGAAATGCATATTTCAGTAGAAGTGAAAAGTATATTCCAAAGAGGGTGGGAGCTAGTACACAACCTTGCTTAACTCCACTCTTGATTTCAAATTCTTCAGAAGTTGCACCATCAAACTTGATTATACCCTTCATGCCTGTGTGGAACGATTCCACAATGGACAGAAGAGTTGGTGGGCAGCCAATCTTCTTTAGTGCCTTGAACAGACCCTCACGACTGACCAAATCAAATGCCTTTGTGAGGTCGATGAAGGCAATAAACAGTGGTTGATTCTGTTCACGGCATTTTTCTTGCATTTGTCGCAATGAGAATATCATATCAGTGGTAGACCGGTTTTGTCGAAAGCCACACTGTGATTCGGGGTAGACTTGATCTCCTAGGACTTGAAGTCTGCGCAGAACAATTCTGGCAAATACTTTTCCAACAATACACAGAAGTGAGATACCCCTATAGTTGTTTCAGTCGCTCCGATCGCCCTTGTTCTTGTACAGTGTTATGATGCTTGAATCTTTGAAATCCTGTGAGACTTGTCCTTCACGCCAGCATAGCTTTATTAGCTGGTGGATCTGTATAGTGAGTGTGTCTTGCCCACTCCTGATAACCTCTATTGGAATCCCATCCTTACCTGGAGCCTTGCCAGATGCAAGTTCATTTATAGCACACTTAACTTCTGTTATGGTGGGAAGTGTGTCCAGGTGGTCAAGAGTTGGTAGAGCCTCTATGGCGTTGAGGGCATTATCCGCTAGTTTGGTCTCACTTGAGTAAAGCTCCAAATAGTGCTCTACCCATCTGTCCATCTGCTGTTTCTTATCAGTGATGACTTCTCCAGTCAAGGTTTTCAATGGTGCACTTCTTTTGATCACTGGACCACAGGCTTTCTTTATTCCTTCATACATGCTTCTTATGTCTCCCTTATCACTTGCGATTTGAATGGACTCACATAACTTGATCCAATAATCATTTGCACACTGCCTGGCAGCCTTTTGCACATCCTTCCTAGCTTGCCTTAGCTCACTCAGAGTGTTACGCGTTGGTCTTTCCTTGTTTCTTAAGAGAGCTTTCTTCTTCTTATCAATCAAGGGCTGCAGAGTCTCGCTGTTGGCCGCAAACCAGTCCTGCCTCTTATGATCCACAGTGCCGTAAACCTTTACGGCAGTTTTACAAAGAGTTTCCTTAAGTTTATTCCATTTATCATTTACTGTACAATTTTCTGGTGTATCAGTGAAAGCGTCTTCAAGTTGCTGTTGAAACTGAAAGCACTTTTCCGGATCATGAGTGTTAATAATATTAATCCTGTTGCTAGATTTGTGTTTAGCTGTGTAGATTCTCTTTGGTCTCAGTCTAACCCTTGCAACAACCAAAGAATGATCCGTATCACAGTCAGCACTGTGGTAACTACGAGTCAATGATATATGGTTCAGATGTTGTCTCCGTGTGATGATGAAGTCCAGCTGGTGCCAATGGCCGGATCTTGGATGTTTCCATGTGACCTTATGCATCTCTTTTGTTTTAAAAAAAGAGTTTGTAATACATAGGTCATTACTGGTGCAATGCTCCAGCAGCCTTTGCCCATTTTCATTCATGCGACCGATGTTGTATTTTCCAAGGCACACTGGCCATGAACTCGAGTCCTTGCCCACACGAGCATTGAAATCACCGAGCATATAAATGTAGTCGGATTTTGGAACTGCCTTGATCACAGAGTCTAACTCCTCATAGAACAAATCCTTCACATCATCAGAGGAATCGAGTGTCGGTGCATATGCAGTAATAATGGTGGCAAACCCACAAGAGGTTGCCAATTGCAGGGATAATAGTCTTTCATTTCCTCCTGCTGGAATTTCAATCATTCCCAGTAGCGAATTCTTCACTGCAAAGCCCACACCGTGTTGCCTTTTTTCTGCCTGCCCTTTACCCTTCCAGAAAAAGGTGTAGTTGTTTTCCCTGAGTGACCCTTCCTCAGCGAGGCGAATCTCCTGCAGGCCAGCAATATCAATGTTAAGACGATTGAGTTCGGCATCAATCACAGCCGTTTTTCTCACATCGTCAATATTGGTCAAGTCAGTGGAAAATCCTGGACACATGGTTCTCACGTTCCAGGTTGCAAGCCGTAGCTTGAGGTTTCTATTTATATTTTTGTTTGTACCTGGTGCATTGGTTTTACAGCCTGCGATTCAGATTTTGTCCTAGCCCCAAGCACACATTGAAGCAGGCAGGCTGTGGCGGATCAGCACCCAACTGGCTGGGGGCTGCCCAGCTTGAGGCGGGCGGTAGCTGATCAGTGACACCTATAGGTGTCTCCCACCGTCAGAGGCAACGCGTGGCGCCCCATGTCTACGCCAACTGACAAGGACTTATAACCCGTAACAGTTGCCTCTCGCTTTGATTCCGAGACCAGTTAAGACCAGGGATGGAGTTATTGCCTCTCCATAGCACAAAGCCTGGGCTAAAATATAGAGATCATGTGTTGCCCATGCAGCATGTTCCCTCTCTCGGCCTGCCTAGTTCACTCCAGAGGAAAGGTAACACCCCTACATCTGGAACAAGACAAGCTGCAGAAGCTGCCGGATCAGCAAAGCAATGCTCTAACTGTCCGCCTGTCGGAGCTTCGATCCTAGACCAGTCGCCAACCAAGGCTTAGGGCCTGGTCTGCCCTGCCATGACAATTTTGTCTTTAGCTTGCATTTCCTCGCACCAGGGTAAGGCTTGTACCCTCCCAATTGCGCTCTTCCGCCCGAAGCCGTTGGCACAATGTGGGGTGTCGGGTTTGGTAAGCGCCGCCCAACGTTCGGCGCTAACAGAAACCAGGTAGTACAGTCTACTGTTATACGGTAACTGAGTCATATCTGACTAAGACCTGACTGACTTCAGAATAATAATGCTATAGATTAAAGAGAATCCATGAATACGAGATGGTGATGATACGAGGTTAAGTTAATAAGTAAGTCACAAATGGCTGTAGAAAAATAACTAAATATGATAACAACTTGACACCAGTTTATTTTTATACATACATTGTCCCTTTATTTCTCAACATAATATCCACCAACATTGATGCACTTATCCCATCGTTTTATCAGTCCTCCCAAACAGGCTGCATAGAACTGCGGGCTCTGTTTTCTAAACCACGTTTTCACTTCACATTAAATTTCGTCGTCATTCCCGAAATGTCTCCCGCCAAGGTGGTTTGCCAGTGTTTATGCTGACACATGTTCATCCCGTAAAGCGGTGCATGGCTGTGTAGAAACAGGTTACAAGGGTGAGTCAATAAGTAAGTCACACAGTTCTGTGGGATGAGAGGTAAATGAAAACAAAGCACGCAGTTCTATGCACCCGGTTTGGGAGGACTGATAAAACGATGAGATAAGTGCATAAATGGTGGTGGAAATTGAGCTGTGAAATACAGGGACAATTTATGTATAAAAATAAACTGGTTCAAGTTGTTATCATATTTAGTTACTTTTCTACAAACATTTGTGACATACTTATTAACATACCCTCGTAAAATAAAGTGCGCAATGAAGATGTTAGTGTCGACAGGTGGAAATCTTAACTATCTGAAACAGGTAAACATTGTAGTAAAAGAGTGTGTCAATAAAGATTTCCCTTGCATATCATGAAACCATCATCATCATCAGCATCATCCAGTGCCATGCCGACTGGAGTGGGCGCTCATGCCTCTCCACAAATTACGATATGCGACGTCATGAATAAATTCGTGTGTTGACTCCCTTCCGTGCCATGACACAAGCCTGTCAAGAATCGTCTCACGATGTCTTCCTCCATCTCTCTTTCCTCAAATCTTTCTGATTGTTACAACATGTTTCGGAGTTTGTCTTCTCATAACGTGGCCAAAAAACAACGATGAAACCATTTCAAAAAATAAATAATAATATCAAAATCAAGTTGTGATATCACATCGAAATTGTATATGACCAGAGAAGTGAACATGCTTAATAAAGTTGCTAAGAATACATCCCTAAGAAGAATCACAGCATCAGACAGCAGATGAATGACAGAGATTAGGAGCAGAATATGAATATCAGCATTACGACAATTAAGAGTATCATATTGAGTAAGTCACTATCATTGTATGTAAGAGAGAGTGAACTGAAATTGTATATCGAACGTGTGTTGTTCCATTCCATGGCAGAGAATCTTGGGATGGGGTAAGCTAATAAGGAAGAGCTTAAAGGCATCAGAGATGTGCTTCTGGAGAGGCATGGTGCGAATGCTTTAGGGAGAGAGTAACTAGCAACGATTGCCTGTATGAGACTACAGTAGAATCGTATATATAAGCATCAGAAAAGGACAGACAACGTTCGTTAGTCACATAACGAGAAAAAAGTCTTTGGAATAAAGTAAAACACAGTGGCGAAGGTGTTACGGACGCAATTCGTAATTCTGCACACCGAGTTCTAAGCACAGCTGCAGGCGATTTGACAGCAGACCGCCTTGCGTTGCTTTCCATACAATGGTATGAGTACCGATTGTTCAGAAAGCAATGGCAAACTACTGAACTAGATCACTGCAATCTACGGAACTACTCGCCAAAAAATATCACAAATAGCCGAAAAATGTTGCGGTTGATTGCAACGTCATGTAAAGGATATGCCAGTAAATAACCGGAAAGCTCATTGGGAAATTGGAGGCAAACCGGGAGAAGAGATCCTGGACGGACTGAGAGGTGGCACAGAGGGGAATAAATTAAAGCTTTTGATCCAAAACTCCGAGTACCGTGATATGTAGATTAACATGGACGCCAACGCCAATTGGCAAGGGCATATGATAATATCACCACACAAACATATCACGCCTATTTATATTTATATGTAGTAATATGTGTTTTGTTTCTTCAATGACAGGAGGAGGCACCGGTAAGATATGTTTTGCAATCATTTAAATGTATTTGTCCTACCTTAAACCCCAGCTACATAACAGCCTGCCAGTTGGCTTCTTCAAATAACTGTCTAAATATCTGTCAAGATAGTCATTTAATTAAATACTGTACTTCCTGTATCCGTTACTTGTCTAGCACATCTCTCTCTCTCTCTCTCTCTCTCTCTCTCTCTCTCTCTCTCTCTCTCTCTCTCTTTCTCTCTCTCTCTCTCTCACTCCCCGCCTACCTATCTGCCTACCTGCCTACATACAAACATATGAGCTTACATACCTACCACTACCTACCACTACCACTACCTACCTGCCTACCTACTTACCTACCTACCTGCCTGCCAACTTACACACATATGTACTAACATACGCAGCTGCCTACGTTACTGCCCACCTACATACCTATCTATCTACTTACCTATCCATCTATCCATCTGTCTGTCTGTCTGTCTGTCTATCTGTCTGTCTGTCTGTCTGTCTGTCTGTCTGTCTGTCTGCCTGTCTGTCTGCGTTTCTGTTTGTCTCCCTGTCTATCTTATCGATTACACAGAAACATGAATGCATAGTAGCTACCATCTAATTCACAACCCATGTATCACCACCTTCCTTTATAAACGTGTTCACTAAGAGATCATATATGACTCTATTATATGCGTCCTTAAGATCCATTGCTGCTGCCATTGTTTCCTGGAACTTCTCAAAACATTAAATGCGGAGAGCGTTTTCCCAGGTATCTTTCCCTTGCCGAAAACTCCCAAACCCTCTTGTGAGTAGCTCTTCTCTTTCCAAGTATCCGGGCTGTTTAACAGCAATATCTTGCCCAATACTTTGCCCGAAGTATTCAGGAAGGTGATAATTCTATAGTCATTGTGTCTTGAATGATCCTTGCCTGGCTTTGATAGTGGGATTAAATAGCTGTGCACCCACTCCTGGGACACTGATGCCGTCCTAATGCTCAGATTGAAACAAATAGCCACAGCCTTCAAATCTGTAACCCACATACCCGTCATGTGGACGTATCTGTCTCTGTCAGGCCCTTGCGCAATGGTCTTTACAGTTTTCAGATTAAGTTGTTTATCTTCTATTAGTGTGACATCCTGATATATGTCGTCACCGATGAAACCCGTTAGATGCATCCCTCATGTCTTCATCTTTGTGATATATCTGTGTTATAAATCTCTCAAGGAAGATTTCCCTTTTTTCGTGTCTATTGTCATGGGCATGCTGGTATCCCAAAATACTGTCTCCATTGTGGTAGGCTGGTCTTTTCTACGTATTTGTCTGCGTAGTTTCCAGAATTTGCCAAATGTCTTATAACCCCATCCCTCCCCCACCCCTGCCCCCTCCAGCTAACTCAGGCAATTATCCCATTTAGATTTTTGGCCTCTGCTGCACATCGGTTAAACTCTTCTATCTCTTCATCCTTATCCCTTTCCTCATTATCCAG
>OY992891.1:82015399-82467899 GCA_963921405.1 Cepaea hortensis
TTTGATATATTTGTTACATAAACAATATATTTAATAACAGCAGATGAAAGATGCATTGGTGAGTTAAATGTAGAATAGAACAAGCAAAGACAGCATTTCACAAGATAAAGAATATGCTCTGTAACTTAATCTTGTCAATCGAGTTGAGGAAGAGAGTTCATCAGATGTATACTCAGCCAATTCTGATGTAGGGAAGGAAATCATGGACAAATAGCAGACAAGGCATTATGTGGAATCTGTGGAGATGTGGTTTCATAGAAGAATGATGAAAATACCGTGGATGGATGGAAAGACCAATGGGGACATCTTGGAAGAAGTTACCCCACAAAGAGGACATCTTGGAAGAAGTTACCCCACAAAGAGGACATCTTGGAAGAAGTTACCCCACAAAGAGGACATCTTGAAAGAAGTTACCCCACAAAGAGGACATCTTGAAAGAAGTTACCCCACAAAGAGGACATCTTGGAAGAAGTTACCCCACAAAGAGGGCATCATGAAAGAAGTTACCCCACAAAGAGGACATCTTGAAAGAAGTGACCCCACAAAGAGGACGTCTTGAAAGAAGTTACCCCACAAAGAGGACATCTTGAAAGAAGTGACCCCACAAAGAGGACGTCTTGAAAGAAGTTACCCCACAAAGAGGACATCTTGAAAGAAGTTACCCCACAAAGAGGACATCTTGAAAGAAGTTACCCCACAAAGAGGATATCTGGAAAGAAGTTACCCCACAAAGAGGACATCTTGAAAGAAGTTACCCCACAAAGAGGACATCTTGAAAGAAGTTACCCCACAAAGAGGACATCTGGAAAGAAGTTACCCCACAAAGAGGACATCTGGAAAGAAGTTACCCCACAAAGAGGACTGGTTGCTCGCATCATATGAAGACAGTCCACACTCTTTGTGCATGTCAAGAGAAGAGGAAAGCTGGGGTATATCATCACTACGGGAAGGTTGGAGGGGAAGAGATGCTGTGAGAACAAGAGAGAAGATGCTGGACTGTTAACACGGCATGGAGGAACGTCGGTATCAAAAATTATTGGAGCACAAGAGACAAAAGGCTGTCGACAGACATGATCACCAACGCCATACGGCATGGACTATACCAAGAAGAGTATCAGCTGGTACATTCTGCTGCAGAACAAAACCTGCGAAGAGCCATCACGGTGTATATTAGTTAACTGGAAGCTGATGAGCAATGCATGGCATGTAGAGCGACTCGGTCATCTACTGCACCCGTATTCGTCTAGAGTCTTGACTTGTCTTGCTACTGGATTCACATGGACTCAGACGAGAGAGTGTGCTCGACGAATTGCTCAACACTTCCTCCCTTTCATCGCGCAAGTTATTCTAATGACGATGATGATAACAAAGATTTATTTAATGATCTTTATACTCTATGTCATAATTTAAACTAAATCTAAAACGATCACCGGAAGTGTCGTAGCTATATGGCTAGACGCTCACCTGCCAGTAGTCACATGTTCGCTGTTCATTGCATCGGATTTGAACTATTAAAATTGACCTGACCTATCATAGGAACCTAATACTTTTTTTTAATATATCCTTAATAGGACATCGCAATCAACACCAGCATTTCCGCCGATGTGATCTCTTCGTAAATTTATGTTCAGTAATTTGCTATTGCTTTCTGAACAACCTGCAACGATACCAATGCTAAACCAACGCAACGCTGTCTGCTGCCAAAACGCGCGCAGCTGTGCTTCTAACGCGGGTATACGGGATTACGAACCGCGTCCGTAACACCCTCGCCACGGAGACGGCACCTAATACGGATATCTGGAACTGTCTTGAGAAGTCAAGTCTGCCGGCTTGATACACCAGCCACCGAATGCCGATTGGTTGTAACAGCACTGGTTTGTACCATATACCAGGAACCGCCGTGGGAAGTCAAGTCTGCCGGCTTGATACACTAGCCACCGGGGGCAATTGGTTGCAACAACACTGGTATAGCACCATATACCCCGGGTGCCTTTAGGAGTGTACAGTTAGTTGCATATCCTTTACGGGACGTCGCAGTCAACACCGGCATTGTTTGCAGGCGTATTCAAGCTTCCTTAAGTTTACTACTACTACTACTACTACTACTACTACTACTACTACTACTACTACTACTACTACTACTACTACTACTACTGCTGCTACTACTACTACTACTACTACTACTACTACTACTACCACCACCACCACTACTACTACTACTACTACTACTACTACTACTACTACTACTACTACTACTACTACTACTACTACTACTACTACTACTACCACCACCACTACTACTACTACTACTACTACTACTACTACTACTGCTGCTGCTGCTGCTGCTGCTGCTGCTGCTACTACTACTACTACTACTACTACTACTACTACTACTACTACTGCTGCTGCTACTACTACTACTGCTAATGCTATTACTACTACTGCTAATGCTATTACTACAACTACTACAGCAACTTCCACTGCCACCATCATAACTGCTAATAATATATGTGTATTGCTGTATACTGTGTGTATTTTTATGTGTGTTTGTATGTATGTAATGCGATTTAAATAAATCATACATTTGTAGAGTTTTGGTTTTGTTTCTTCCTCAACAGCCCCAACCTGAGGTAAATATATTCTAGTTTGTATCAGTTTGTATTGATGACGTCGTACTCTCTACCCACCTATCTACATAACCACACTTTTACTATCTATCAGTCTATCTACATAGCTATTCAACTACCCACCTAATTATTTATTTATTGTCCACCTATGTAGCGATTCATCAACCCACCTATCTTTTTTTTTAAATATTTTTGCATATCCCTTACAGGACGTTGCAGTCAACATCAGCATTATTCAGCTGCTGTTGATGTACAAGTCAAGATTACGCTCAGTAGTTTGCCATTGCTTTCTGAGCGACCGGCTCACATACCCCGTAAGTTACCATCGCGGCGAGAACCGATACCGATTCTAGCGCTGGCTACGTCACTCAAGAGAACATACGGGATTACGGAGAAAGACTTAAAAGTCGCTTAAAAGTCGACAGGGTCGTCTTCATCGCACCGGGTTTTTTCCCATATGGCTCGGTCTCTTTTCGCAGCTTGGAAAGCGTCGCACAAAGCACGAACTTCGTAGCCTGTAGCGACGACCCACAGGAGTCTCCGAAACATTTAACTCGTAAACCGAAGGGCGCGGCCCGGATTCGAACCCACAACCTTCGGAGCACGAGTTAAACGGCTTGACCACTTCGCCACAGAGACTCCCACAGAGACGGAGAAAGACGTTAACACCTAGGCCAGGGAGACCGTCCCACCTATCTACATACCTACTTATTTACTGTCCTACATAGGCATTCATTTTCCCAGGTAAATATTTATTTGATTATGTGGTTGTTTCGGGATTTGAAATTTACATATTGAGCACAACCCACTACTGGCAACGCCGATCACATTCTGGTATGAACCTAAAACCTATCCACGTCAATATGGAAGCACTATACTCGAGTTTCGCCCTCGTTTGAGCTCGTCAGTAGTGCATATCCCTGACCGGATCGGGAAACAGTCCCGGATCACGCGTGTGAAGCGGGTGTGTCATACCAGAATGTGATCGGCGTTGCCAGTAGTGGGTTGTGCTCAATATTTAAATTTCAAATCCCGAAACAACCACATAATCAATTGATTATTGCTCACTGGATTTAGGAGGCCTGGTGTTCCTTGCCAGTGAGAAGTCCTGATCGTTCGGGTCCCATCGATTGACGGACGTCTGTCGCGGCGATTGGGCAATCTTGAGCATAGACTACGATGGGTAGCGTTGTGATATTCTGTTGTGATAATTTGGTGTGTCCAGTGTGTGTCGCGTGGTTACATACCCGCTTCACACGCGTGATCCGGGACTGTTTCCGGATCCGGTCAGGGATATGCACTACTGACGAGCTCAAACGAGGGCGAAACTCGAGTATAGTGCTTCCATATTGACGTGGATAGGCCTTAGGTTCATACCAGAATGTGATCGGCGTTGCCAGTAGTGGGTTGTGCTCAATATTTAAATATTTATTTATTGAATTTCTACTTGTACATATCTATTCATTTATCCGTCAATCTATTTATGTATTGTCTATTCATATATCTATTCATCTACCGATCTATCTGCATTGCTTTCATCTACCTATCAATCTACATAGCTATTCTTCTACCCTGCTATCTACATGACTACTTATTTCCTGTGTATCTACATAGTTATGAGTAGTACAATGAAAACAAAACAGGAAACAGTGTTCAGCCTGGGAATACAATGGTATTTCCTGTTTCTTTCTTTGTGTTCTACGAACATGTATCGTGATCTTCAGAACACATGCCAAGGATCCTGATTGGTGGACATATTATAAATATCTTCAGTTACGCTGATGACACCGTCGTGATATCAGGAAGTCAGAAAAAAAAAAAAAAAAAAACTACGGGAAACGAGACAGATACAGCGGTTTTTTTTTATTTTTATTCGCATATCTTTTACAGGACATCGCTGTCAACAGCAGCATCTTTCAGCTGTCTGTTGATTTCTTGGCAAGATTACGCTCAGTAGTTTGCCATTGCTTTCTGAGCGGCCGGCTCAGTTATCCCGCAAATAACCAGCGGGGGTAGAACCGCTTCCAGTTCTCGCCCGCTACGAGACTGCGTGATAAACGGGATTACGGGAAAAAACCGGCCTCAGTTCAAATTGTAGGAAGTAATAGTAATAGTAATATCAAAGAAACTGATCGTTTCTAGATCTGAAAAGATGGTAAATGGTGTTAATGTAGGACAAATGCATACATTCAAATATCTAGGCACATGGAACACACCATATGTACCACGGAGATACAAAACGGAACAGGACACGCAAAAACAATGTTTTATGCAATAAAGATAAGCAAACATCAAATTCTGTCAAAGGATATTGGGCTGTGTCAGACAGAGTTCTATTAGTAAAATTAAACGGAAGACCTTTTAAAATAAATGTAATTCAAGTATATGCCCCAACAAGTGAAAGCAGTGAAGAAAGTATAGAGGAATTTTATAATGACATGGAGTCTGCTTTGAAGAACTGTAAAAAATCAGAAATAAATATCATAATGGGTGATTTCAACGCAAAAATAGGAAAGCAAAGCGATGGATACAGTGTAGGCAACCATGGTTTGGGAGAGAGAAATGAAAGAGGTTACAGACTTGTAGAATGGGCAAAAGAACAAGAATTGGTGGTAGGAAACACCTGGTTTAAACAACATCCTAGAAGATTATGGACATGGAGGAGTCCAGACAGCAGGATTAAAAACCAGATAGATTACATCCTGATAAGCAAAAGGTTTCGAAATGCATTAACAGTTGTAAAAACAGTTCCAAATGCAGACTGTTACAGTGATCACAGATTAATTACTGGCACATTGAGGGTAAAGTTAAAGAAAGTCAAGTATACAGCAGGAAACCCTAAATATGACTTGTGCAAATTGAAAACTGACAAAGAAATACAAGATAATTTTAACATAGAAGTAAAGAACAAATTTGATTTATTGTCTGATCTAGAGATCCTATTTCAAGATGTAGATGATCAATGGGAAATGCTGAAGAATTCAATCAGTTGTGCAGCAGAAAAAACTATTCCAAAAGTAAAGAAAGTTGGCCGTAAGACATGGATGACTGAAGAAATTTTACAACTAATGGAAACAAGAAGACAGAACAAAAATAATCCTGCCAAATATGAAGAAATTCACAGAAAAGTCAGAACCTTATGTAAGGAGGCTAAAGAAACATGGCTTGAGAAAAATTGCAGAGAAATTGAAAAACAACACAACAGTAAAAATGCGAAACTAATGCACAAAAGAATTCAGGAGATTACTAATCAAAGAACACGTACATCAGCAGGCTGCCTAAAGACAAAAGATGGAAGCGTCATAATAGAAAAAGATCAGATTTTACATGTATGGTCAGATTACGTGAAAAACCTTTATGACGATAGCAGAGACGAACAATATATTGTTCAAAATAACAATGAAGGGCCAGAAATTTTGAAGATGGAGGTTCAGAATGCTCTTAATCATATGAAATCTGGCAAAACCCCCGGTCCAGACAGCGTCACAACAGAAATGATTAATGCTTTAGAAGAATTTGGAATAGATAAAGTTACCAGTCTGCTTAATACAATATATGATACTGGAAACATACCTCATGAGTTATGTAATTCTGTATTTATTGCAATCCCAAAGAAATCAGGAGCCTTGGAATGTGATCAACATCGAACAATTAGTATAATGAGTCACATCACGAAGATTTTGCTAAGAATTATCATGCAAAGAGTTAGGAGGAAAATACAACCTGAAATAGGAGAAGAACAATGTGGGTTTGTAGTAGGCAAGGGTACAGTAAATGCTGTGTATATACTGAGAACCGTAATCGAACGTTCTATAGAAGTAAACAAAGATCTACACCTTTGCTTCATTGACTACACAAAGGCTTTTGATAAAGTGAGACATGTCAACATGATAAGGATGCTTGAAGATCTACAAATTGATGGGAAAGACCTTAGACTTGTAAAAAACATATATTGGAAACAACAAGCTGCCATAAGAGTTGATAATGAAGTAAGCCAATTTCAGCCTATTAAGAGAGGTGTGAGACAGGGATGTGTAATGTCTCCAGATCTGTTTTCCCTGTACAGTGAAAATATTTTCAGAAATATTGAAAATATGGAAGGAATCAACATTGGGGGACGATGCATCAATAACATTAGATATGCAGATGATACAGTCTTGATTGCAGACAATGAACAGGACCTGCAAAATTTAGTAGATGCAGTTGTTACACACAGTGAACAACTAGGGTTAGAATTAAATTGTAAAAAGACACAGATTATGGTCGTCACTAAGAAGAACGAAATACCACAGTGTAATATACAAGTAAATGGGAATATTCTTCAACAAGTGAATAGGTACAATTACCTCGGAACAGTAATAACATCTGATGGCAGATGCCTTGAAGAGATTAGAACAAGAATCGCCATGGCAAAAGTAGCCTTTAGCAAGATGAAAAACATACTGACCAATAAAAAGATGTCAATTGAAACGAGAAAAAGAGTGTTGAGATGCTACATAGAACCTGTACTTTTATATGGATGTGAAGCTTGGACAATGAGCAGCCAGGCTGAAAAACATCTGATGGCTGTAGAAATGTGGTTTCTGAGGAAAATGCAAAGAATACCATGGACAGCCAGAAAGACCAATGAACAAGTCCTTCAAGAAACAAATGAAGATCGTAAACTGATCAGAGACATTAGACGTAGACAGTCACAATTTTTTGGGCATGTTATGAGAAGAAATGATTTGGAGAACTTGGTGACAACTGGTAAGATCGAGGGGAACAGACCAAGGGGAAGACCTAGAAACAAGTATCTGGATGGCTTGGCCTTGTGGCATGGTCGAGACAAAAACACGGAACTGATCCACGACTCTGTTGATCGAGTGAGATGGCAGAACATGACCGCCCACGCTTACCGGCATGGCACATGATGGATGGATGGATGCAATAAAGAAAAATCGCAAGCAATGCATCCTTGTCACTGGAGGGGAGAACAAGAACCCCGCTATGTGACGTATTATGTCACTCAAAGTACAGGAACCCTGTACACGGCTGAAGTCACATTGGACAAATGGTGTTAGAGCCAGCATTGATCAACCAATCAGCACTCTCTGGGGGTGTGGTCTGAATCACACCGACCCCCTCTACTTGCCAAGACAGTTCTTGGTGCTTTCTTTAATCTAGGTCGACCTGTTAGCCTAGGTTGTGTGTGAGAAGTCAGAATCTGCTCGCTGAGGACCAACCCCATGACCACCGAGCCGTCGGGCGAGTATGCTACATACAGTCACTTTCAACATATCTCGTGGATCCTGGGCTGGGAGGCGAGTATGTTACATACAGTCACTTTCAACATATCTCGTGGATCCTGGGCTGGGAGGCGAGTATGTTACATACAGTCACTTTCAACATATCTCGTGGATCCTGGGCTGGGAGGCGAGTATGTTACATACAGTCACTTTCAACATATCTCGTGGATCCTGGGCCGGGAGGCGAGTATGTTACATACAGTCACTTTCAATATATCTTTTGGATCCTGGGCCGGGAGGCGAGTATGTTACATACAGTCACTTTCAACATATCTTTTGGAACCTGGGCCGGCAGGCGGGTATGTTACATACAGTCACTTTCAAAACATGGCTTGGATCTGGGTCGCCACTGTGGCGAAGGCGTACGGACGAAATTGGTAATCCCGCATACTACGTTCGAAACACAGCTGCGGGCGATATGGAAACAGACCGATTGATGTTTATATGCTGTTATGCGTGCCAGTTGTTCAAAATGCAATGGTACATTATTGAACGTAAGCATGCCAAGAAATCACAAACAGTCAAACAATGCTGTGGCTGACTACGATGTCCTGTAAAAGTTGTGCAATTAATTTGTGTATCCTAGACAAGTAGTAAGCTAGGAACAAGGAAAAACAGATTTTCTGGAAGCTTCATAGATGTGACTTTACAGAAAAATTCTGGAAATTTGTTGGGCAGCCAAATCGTGAAATCTCAGCGTTTTGAAAGATGGGTAGAGCAAGATGGTTTGAGGAAATGCTGAACAGTCTGGTGTCAAGGCATTGAAGGGTGCCGGTGCACACACCAGTGTGACCGGCCGTTGAAGACCCTAAGATATGGAGGATAATCGCCAACGCAACTCATCAAGGTGCTTGATGATGATGATCTTCATAGCTATATATCGACTTATCTATGTAATGATTGCAAATTATATTGTATTTTTCCGTGCATCCACAGTGAGCAATCTACGTATCAACATAAACACATATATATCGTATTGTCTACATGTTATTTTTTTAGTTGCATGTCCTCCACAGGACGTAGTGGTCAACCCCAGCATATTTGCTGTTCGTGATTCCTGCGAAAATTTTACATTAAGTAGTTTGCCATTGCTTTGTGAACGACCGGCACCTATACCTTTTTTTTCGAAAAAGCCAGCACCACTGTGTTTCGAACCCGGGTATACGGGCTCACAAACCGCGTTCGCAAGCCCTTAGCCATGGCTAACGACATGTTATTTATCCACCTACCCATCCGTGCAACTACAAATTTACCTGTTATACCTGCACACACATACGTACACTTACCCCCCCCCCCTCCCACACACACACACACACACACACACACACACACACACCGAACATACAAACACGCACTTTGCGTGACACTAAAACATTGTAAATTACACATTGTATTTCTCTATGCAGCAACAGCAACCAGTAGCCTATGTAAGTCTATGTGTTGGTGTACTTGTCCGGGCTTATTTCAGTCTGTATGTGTGTGGTCACAATCGCTTACAATGTTGTTCCCAGCTTCTATGTCATGATTTAGTTAGGCGCATGGTCTTTACAGGACGTCGCAATCAACATTCTTTGACGGTGTGTGATTTCTTGGCAAGTTTACGTTCAGTAGTTTGCCATTGCTATCCGAACGACCTCATACCATTGTATGAAAATCAACGCAAAACGGTCTGCTGCCAAATCGCCTACAGCTGTGTTTCGAACGCGATATACGGGATTACGAACTGCATTCGAAATCCATTCGTCACAAAGTCGGCTCTATATCATTATATTTAGCATAAATATTATTCAAGTATATGCCCCAACAGGAGAATCCCGTGAAGATAGTGTAGAAGAATTTTATAATGACATAGAGTCTGCCTTAAAGAAATGTAAAAATTCAGAAATAAACATCATAATAGGGGACTTCAATGCAAAAGTAGGAAATCAAGGGGATAGATACACAGTAGGAAACTATGGTTTAGGAGAGAGAAATGAAAGAGGATACAGACTCGTAGAGTGGGCAAAAGAACAGGAAATGATTGTAGGAAACACCTGGTTCAAGCAACACCCTAGAAGATTATGGACATGGAGGAGTCCTGATAGCAGGATTAGAAACCAGATTGACTACATTCTGATTAGCAGAAGATTTAGAAACGCATTAACACTAGCAAAAACAGTTCCCAGTGCTGATTGTTATGGTGACCACAGATTACTCACAGGAACATTGAGGATAAAGTTGAAGAAAGTCAAGTATATAACAGGAAACACTAAATATGATTTGTGTACATTGAGTAATGACAAGGAAATACAAAACAAATTTAACATAGAAGTACAGAACAGATTTGAAATTTTGTCTGATCTAGAGATCCTATTCCAGGATGTGGATGATCAATGGGAAACGTTGAAGAATTCAATCAATGTCGCTGCAGAAACAACTATTCCAAAATTAAAGAAGGTGGGTCGTAAGAAATGGATGACAGAAGAAATTTTACACCTCATGGAAACAAGAAGACTCAACAAAAATAATTCTGTCAAATATGAAGAAATTCACAGACAAGTCAGAATATTATGTAAGGAGGCAAAAGAAGCATGGCTTGAGGAAAAGTGCTTAGAAATTGAAAACCAACACAACAGTCAAAATACCAAATTAGTGCACACAAGAATTCAGGAACTTACTAATAAAAGAACAACATCAACAGGATGTCTAAAAACTGAAGATGGCAAAATCATAATAGAAAAAGACCAGATTCTACATGTATGGACAGATTATGTGAAACACCTTTATGATGATAACAGAGACGAACAGTATGATATTAGATTTAATAATGAAGGACCGCCAATTTTGGAGATGGAGGTTCGAAATGTTCTTAAGCATATGAAAGCTGGCAAGGCCCCCGGTGCAGATAACATCACAACAGAAATGATTAAAGCTTTAGAAGAATTTGGACTAGAGCAAGTCACCAGACTGATGAACACATTATATGAGACTGGAGATATACCTCCTGAATTATGTAACTCTGTATTTATTGCAATCCCAAAGAAATCAGGAACCTTGGAATGTGATCAACATAGAACAATTAGTATAATGAGTCACATCACAAAGATTTTGCTAAGAATTATCATGCAAAGAGTGAGGAAGAAGATACAACCTGAAATAGGGGAAGAACAATGTGGGTTTGTAGAAGGAAAGGGTACAGTAAATGCTGTGTATATGCTGCGAACAGTTATTGAACGTGCTATAGAAGTCAACAAGGATATACATCTTTGCTTTATTGACTATACAAAGGCTAGAGTTAGACATGTCAACATGGTGGATATGCTTGCAGATCTACAAATTGATGGGAAAGACATTAGACTTATAAAAAACATATATTGGAAACAACAAGCTGCAATAAGGATTGATAATGAAGTGGGACAGTATCAGCCAATTAAGAGAGGTGTTCGGCAGGGATGTGTGATGTCTCCAGATCTTTTTTCCCTATACAGTGAAAATATTTTCAGAAATGTAGAGGATATAAATGGAATCAGCATTGGAGGACGAAACATCAATAACATAAGATATGCAGATGATACAGTATTAATTGCAGACAATGCGCAGGACCTGCAACAATTAGTAGATGCGGTTGTTGTACACAGTGAGCAACTGGGGTTAGAATTAAATTGTAAAAAGACTCAGGTTATGGTCGTCACTAGGAAGGAAGAAGTGCCACAATGTAATGTACAAGTAAATGGAAATATTCTTCAACAAGTGAATCGGTTCAATTATCTCGGAACAGTCATAACATCTGATGGCAGATGCCTTGAAGAGATTAGAACAAGAATCACCATTGCGAAAGTAGCCTTTAGCAAGATGAAAAACATTCTGACCAATAAAATGATGTCAATTGAAACGAGAAAAAGAGTGTTGAGGGGATACATAGAACCTGTTCTTTTGTATGGATGTGAAACTTGGACAATGTGCAGTCAAGCTGAAAAACATCTGATGGCTGCAGAAATGTGGTTTCTGAGGAAAATGCAAAGAATACCATGGACAGATAGAAAAGCCAATGACCAAGTACTACAAGAGACAAATAAAAATCGTAGATTGCTTAGAGAAATTAGACGTAGACAGTCAAAATTTTTTGGACATGTTATGAGAAGAAATGGACTGGAGAACTTAGTGACAGCTGACAAGATCGAAGCGAACAGACCAAGAGGAAGACCGAGAGGAAAATACCTGGATGGCTTGGCCACATGGCATGGACGAGACAGGAACACTGAGATGATCCACGACTCTGATGATCGAGTGAAATGGCGAATCATGACCGCCCACGCTTTCCGGCATGGCAGATGATTGATTGATTGAGCTTGCATGCCGGCCTGGACAACACAACACAATGGGCAAACACAAAGATAAAGATTAATTGACAAATCGACATCACAACACAATGGACAAACCCAAAGATACAAAGATACTGATTAATTTAGGAATCGACATCACGACAAAGTAGGCAAACCCAAAGATACAGATTAGTTGACAAATCGACGCCAGGACACAATGGGCAAACACAAAGATACTGATAAATTGACAAATCGACATCTCGACACAATGGGCAAACCAAAGATACATTCGTCTCCGGCAGCAAATGTGGTAATATTTAGATTCATATCGTTCCAGCAACAAACTAATTGTAAACACGTCGTATTCTCCCTCTATACGCCCCTCCTTGTTATCACCAGGCTTACTTACATCCACAGTTACGCATCCTTACGTATATTGTTTTGCCTGCTATTGTATTTTCAACAGTCTTCACACATGGTTAATCTCTAGAATGTATGTCCTTGTTGAGTGCCACAACAACTGGCGCTTTGATTGTCAATAGAAAATAAAATAACATTAATTTGTTTAATTTGTTTCGTGTACCAGTTCAAACATACAGGTGTGATCCTGGATAATTATTATTCAAGCGAAACAATCAATGTAGGCTGTGGAATTGTGATTTTTATAAAAGAATACTGAACAGTAATTGGACGGCCAAAATTAGCCATCTGGAAATTTTTAAGGAGGTTATGTCGTAAAGACAACTTATCACAAACATCAGAAAGAGGCAGTCATAATTATGAGACGACAAAAACTAGAACATGTGACAAGTGGAAAGATTTGTGGAAAGAGATATAGGGGAAGGCAGCGTGAGAAAATGCTTGAAAGTCCTTTATTATGGCACTGGAAGAAGTCAGCACACGAATTGATACATGCCTTTGGAGATCATAAAATGTGGAGATGCATGATCGCCCACACCAGTCGGCAAGGCGCTTGATAACGATGAATGTACGAAGTCAAACATTGCTTTCTTGCTGGATATATTTTGGAATAAATGTCGGGTTATTATTGTTAACTTGATTCAAAGAAAACTAAAAGCAAGTGTTAAAGATCTATATACACGCTTTATTGTTCTGTGCATGTGTAGCACGGACAAAAAGAAGAGAAGCTGAGAAACATTTCATGGTAGTGGAAATGTCGTTTCTGGGGAAAAATACAAAGAATACCATTAGCTGACAGAAACATGGATCAGACTGTACATAAAAGACACACACACACACACACGCACACACATATAAAAATCGCACATTGATTAGAGAAATGACCTGGCAGTAAAGAATGTTATGATAAGAAATACGCTTTGAATCACCAGGCATATATAACTTCATGTGACCATGACCCAGTATGTTTAGAATACTGTTTGAAGGTTGTCTCTCCTGATACCGTGTACAGGTTGTCTCTCCTGATACCGCGTACAGGTTGTCTCCCCTGTGATTGTGTTAGGTTGTCTCTCCCGTGATTGTGTAAATGTTATCTCTCCTGATGATTGTTTTGAAGGTTGTCTCTCTTGATTATTGTGTGAAAATTATCTCACCTGAAGGATGATTGTGTGAAAGGTGTCACTCTGATGACTGTCTGAAGACAGCCTCTCCTGTAGGATGAATGTATAAAAGATGTTTCATCAGATGATTGTGTGAAAATTGTCTCTCCTGTAAAACGATTATGTGAAGATTGTTTCGACTGTAGGATGACTGTGTGAAGGTTGTCTCTCCTCTAAGATGAATGAATGAAGATTGTCTCTCCTGTAGGACGAGTGTCCTGACGGAATCTGCGGCGGCGGCTATAACGGTTACGCCGAGAGGCAACGACAACCACCTCCCCCACCGCCAGATGATAAAGTAAGAAAGCAATTTACATTCAATTATTTAAATAATTCGCTTCCTTCCTTCCTTCCTTCCTTCCTTCCTTCCTTCCTTCCTTCCTTCCTTCCTGCCTGCCTGCCTGCCTGCCTGCCTGCCTGCCTGCATGCCTGCCTGCCTGCCTGCCTTCCGTCCGTCCTTCCTTCCTTCCTTCCTTCCTCCCTTCCTTCCTTCCTTTCTTCCTTCCTTCCTTCCTTGCTTCCTTCCTTCCTTCCCTTCTGACTTCCCGATTTCCTTTCGGCCTTTCGGGGAGGACATTGTCACATGCCGACGATGTTTTACTGTATCGTCAGGGTAAGAATAGAGATCAGATTGCTGTGGAACTGCAAACCGAACTCAATCGCGTAAGTACTTGGTGTGCTGAAGCTGGGACGATGGTCAACCCAACAAAGGAAACAGTGACATGGCTCTCTTTGAAAAATCATATTGTCAACACTCCAACACCAACTGTTAATCTGTGTTCAGAGACTGTGGAAAGAACGCAGGCAATGAATTACCTGGGGATATGTTTTGATCTATACATTATAATGAGCACATAGACCAGGTGATAACAAAGGCCAAGCAGGGTTTGTCTGCGATGCGGGTGATGGCGACAGCAAATTGTGAGCAGCGCCATCTATGCCTCCTATATGAAAGGTTGGTCATGTCTGTTTTTTTAGTATGCGATGGCGATCCTGACTCTCAGCCGTAAGCAGATAGAGAGGATGGAAAAGATACAGAATGAAGCTATGCGCATTATTCTTGTATGTACAAGAGATATTGCATGCAGGGCGATGCGCTACCTTCTTGATTTTCCAACCATTGAAGACAGCACGTGCCTACCTAACGCAAACACACAATATCCACTGCATAGTGAAATTTGGAAGGTGAAGGGCAATCAATCAATCATGTGCCATGCCGGAAAGCCTGGGCGGTCATGACTCGACATTTCACTCGATCACCAGAGTCGTTGATCAGCTCAGTATTCCTGTCTCGTCCATGCCATGTGGCCAAGCCATCCAGGTATTTTCCTCTCAGTCTTCCTCTTGGTATGTCCCCTTCGATCTTGCCAGTTGTCACTAAGTTCTCAAATCCATTTCTTCTCATAAAATGTCCAAAACATTTTGACTGTCTACATCTAATTTCTCTAATCAATTTATGATTTTCATTTGTCTTCTGTCAATCAATCAATCAATCAGGTGCCGTCTCCGCAATGAAGGTTGGCTGCAATGGATCTCCAACACTGTCTGTCTCCCTGCCTTGACTGTACATTCTGTCAGGCTGATGTTCGTCCATCTCTTGATGTTATCCCCCACTTGTATCGTTGTCTACCTCTTGCTCGCTTGCCCTCAACCTTGCATTCCAGTATGGTTTTTATAAGAGTAACTTTTCTTTTAACGTGGCCAAAATATTTCACTTGTCTCCTCTTTATTTCTTTCATCAACTATCTCTTCACTCCCAGTTTATCCAGGACGTCTGCATTTGATTGTTTTTGTTTCCATGAAATAAGACCTATTCGTCTCCTGTAGTACTTGGTCATTGGTTTTTCTGTCTCCCCATGGTATTCTTTGCATTTTCCTCAGAAACCACATTTCTGCAGCCATCAGATTTTTTTTCAGCTTGACTGCACATTGTCCAAGTTTCACATCCATACAAAAGAACAGGCTCAATGTATCCCTTCAACACTCTCTGTCCTTGTCTTGCGATGATCAGACTTTAGGCGAATCATAATGTACTAGGAACTTTTAAAGAGGTCGTTTGCCTTTGTTTTCCGCTATGGCAGTGACCATACTGGCCGCAGCCATTGTCTCGCGAAAGGGATCCTCTGCCTGTCGTCGCGAAACTTGAGACCATAACCAACAAGGGCAGCAGGTTAAAAAGAGGAAGGTCGTGGATGGGTCAAGCCGAAGACATTCTTCAACATGTATGTTCACTGGAGGACTTAGAACCTGGCGAGGAGTGAGTACAAGTGCAACAGATTTATGTACGTCCTTTTCAGTTTGCATCCAACTAGACAGAAAATGCAGACACGAAAATTCGACTGCTGTGGAGGCGGAAGTACAAGCATTGATTTTCGGGAATTCGTTAGACGGTGATACTGTCATATACACAGATGGGTCGGTCGTCCGACATGTGAGAAGCTCATGGGCCTTTACAGCTCAGGCCGGGTGGAAAATTGTTAAGGAGGACTCTGGTGCTTTTGTTGAGACCACAAGTAGCCTGAATATGGAAGTAATGGCAGTAAGTAAAGCAATAACATGGTTCGAGACACAGACATTCAATAGGGCATGTTTCCTAAGCGACTCAGTGAGCATGCTCAAGGGGATAGAGACGGTGTGAATCCAAAGAGAGTGGTTTCTATCTCTGGAGCGGTCTCGGCTGACAAAGATTAGTTTCATCTTCGTGCCAGGGCATGCTGGTGTACAGGGAAATGAGCGGGCTGACAAGCTCGCAGGTGAGGCTACTGTGGAGGGCGGACGCGCCATGAACCAGGCTGACATTCTGAATGCTCTAAGAGAAGTAAGACTTTTGCGAGAACCAAGTGATGACTGCGAATCTACAACCATGGTCAGACTGCGAGAACAGCAAATTAAAAGAGGTATGGCCAAACAAGAACACTACGCAGGAAGCCAAAGAAGATTGATAAACCAACACAGAAGCGGTGTCGTTATCCGCTATACGCTGCGTGATTTGCTGAGGAGGGGATCCGAGCACTTATGGACTGAATGGTTCGATGTGCAATGAGGATGATCTGTCGACTAACTAGCTAACTAACTTTCGGCCTGCAGGACTTACTTCCTGCCCGTCAGCTGATTTATTCCTGCCTTCCTTCGTCCCTTCCCGCCTGCCTGTTTACCATCCTTTTTTATTTTCTTACTTAATTCGGTTTTTCACTTAATCTGACCTTGTATGTAAAGTCTCATGTTTTTCTATTATTTTCCATCTTTTGTTTTCAGGCAGCCTGTTGATGTAGGTGTTCTTTTATTAGTAAGCTTCTGAATTCTTTTGTGCATTAATTTGGTATTTTTACTGTTGTGTTGTTTGATCAATTTATATGCAATTTTTGTTTCAAGCCATGCTTTTTTTTGCTTCTTTACATTATCTTCTGACTTTCCTGCGAATCTCGTCATATTTGTCAGCAATATTTTATTATGTGTGTCGTCTTGTTTCCATTAGTTTTAAAATGTCTTCAGTCGTCCATTTCTTATGACCTACTTTCTTTAATTTTGGGATAGTTGTTTCGGCAGCCAAGTTGATAGAATTCTTCAACATTTCCTATTGATAGTCCACATCTTGAAATACGATGTCTAGAACAGACCATCTCTAGAGCAGTTCTTTACCTCTATGTTAAAATTGTCTTGTATTTCCTTGTCATTTGTTAATGCACACAGATTATATTTAGTTTTTCCTGATGTATACTTGACTTTCTTTAACTTTACCTTCAATGTGTCAATAATCAATTTGTAATCACTGTAACAGTCTGTATTTATAACTGTCAACGCACTTCGAAACCTTCTATTAATCAGGATGTAATCGATCTGGTTTTAAATCCCGTGGTCAGGACGTATCCATGTCCACAATCTTCTATGATGTTGCTTAAACCAGGTTTTTCCGATAATCAGTTCATGTTCTTTTTCCCATTCTACAAGTTTGTATCCTCTCTCGTTTAGTTCTCCCAAACCATGTTTACCTACTGTGCATCCATCACTTTGATTTCCAACTTTCGTATTGAAGTCACCCATTATGATGTTTATTTCTGAATTTTTATGTCTTTAAAGCATTCTCCATGTCATTATAAAATTCCTCTATACTATCTTCACTGCTTTCTCCGTTGGTGCATATGTTTGAATGACGTTTATGTTAAAAAGTGTGCCGACTAATATTACCTATAGAGCCCTGTCTGACACTGCCCTATATCCCTTAACAGATGTTGATGTTTTCGGATCCAAGATAATTGCTAAATGTCTTTTTCTTTCCTCTCCTCCAAAATATATAATTTTAAAAATCCTCCCATGTCTTAATACCTGTCTCTTTCCAGCTCGTCTCACACAATACCAATATAATAATATTCTCTCTTCCAGTTTCTTGTTTGATGTTATCCAATTTCCCATCTGCACTCATTGTTCTAACATTCCAAGTTAATACTCAATGATAGTAATCTTTCGCACTCAGTAGCTTGCTGGCGGTATGGAGTCCCCTGATGCACCCATTTACGTCGTTTCTTTGATTTTCGATGAGATTGCAAAACATAATTTTCTTGGCATCTGTAAAAAGAAAGGCAGTTTGTCATTGCTTTCCTTCTTAGCTGTGACCATACGGGTAATGACCATAGCCATAGTCTCCGAAAAAATCGAACCTCTACCTACCGTCGTGAAGCTGGAGACTATAACTTGCAACTATCTGTCGGCTGCTGTTCAATCTCATCCACCACCTGCACTCATGGCTTCACGTAACCCTGATCGGGGGGGGGGGGGGGCGGGGCTAAACGGGTACTCCACCTTGCCCCAGGGTGTCCCGTACACTAGCGGAGGAAAGGAGGCACCTTTCTTCTCCTTTGATAGTGGATATCCCTACTCCGCTACCCCTATGTGGCGAGATTCAAGAGAGAAGCCTCCAGGATTTTATTAGTTTCCTCTTTTGTCCTGTGTTTTGTCTATTATGTGACTCATGGCTTCACACGGAAAAGGTGTTTGTAGAGATAAGTTGAAAATCAGCAACAATGCGACAAACTACTCATAGACTGATACAGTTTTTTTTCTTTTTTCGTTGGCTTGAAATGTATTGTAAAGTTCTGTATTGTTGTCTCCTGTATAAACTTCACTAATTATAGTTTAGACAAAGGTCCGTAATTTGTAACTACCACTGTTTCCCCCAGAAGATTTACCTAGATATGTTATTTCAGAGAGAGAGAGAGAGAGAGAGAGAGAGAGAGAGAGAGAGAGAGTAATAGTGATAGAGAGAGGGAGAGAGAGAGAGTAATAGTGATAGAGAGAGGGAGATAGAGAGAACGAGAGAATAACAGTGATGGAGAGAGGGAGAGGGAGTGTGTCAGAGAGACAGAGAGACAGAAAGAGACAGGGAGAGACAGGGAGAGAGATAGGGAGAGACAGAGTGTATGGGAGAGACCGAGAGAAAGGTATAGATAGTGTGTGAGAGAGCCAGAGAGAGACAGAAATAGACAGGGAGAGACAGGGAGAGTGCTTGGAGAGAGAGACGGGGAGAGAGACAGGAAGAGAGATAGACATGAAGAGAGAGAGGGAGAGGGAGAGACAGAGAGGGACAGAGAGAGGGAGAGACATAGAGAGAGGCATGGAGAGAGGCAAGGAGAGAGGTACTGAGAGAGACAGGGAGAGAGACATGGAAAGAGACAGAGAGAGACAAAGAGATACAGGGAGACAGGGAGAGACATATTGATTAATTGATTGATTGATCTTTATTGTCAATCAACCAATAAATTAATCAATCAATCAAACGGAGAGACTGAGAGCGTGACAGAGCGACAGAGAGGGACAGAGAGGCTGAGATACTGAGACAGATAGACAGACAGACAGACAGAGACAGAGTGAGGGCGTAGATGAGCACCTGGCAGAGTAGCTAGAATGCCTGGTTCTCCTTCAAGAGACCAGGGTTCGAATCTTAGGTAAGGTATTGATTACTTTTCTGTCAGGGGCAAAAAAAAACAAAAAACTAACCTGCATAGTTCGCGGCGATTGCACTAGTCATTTCATCAGGCTCACCTGCCTCTGCAGATCCATCCACATTGTAGGCCTGCTCGTTTCCGAGCACACCAGCATGTCCTGGGGGAAAGATCCCAGGTATGCTCCCTATCTTGTATTGTTTAATTGAAGCCTGCTACTCCGCACGAAGAATGTCCGCCTCAACTCTTCTCAGCGTGTTCTGCCTACCCGGCACATTTCTGCAGCCAGGGGTAACTAGACAGTACCCTAGACATCTCATTAACTGATTCATTGCCAAACAGAAAGTACGTTTGGACCAAACATCGGGCACAATCAAATGAACGAAGATTATTATGTAAATTTCCGTTCACTGAGCATTGAAATTGCGGAAGATAACCATGAACCAAAATAAATAGCCTGATGGCCCTATCATGACCATATATCGTCTTTCTGTTCAAATCTGAGTTCACATTTGGCGATATATTATCCTTCTTCACTGAAACAGTTTATTTGATGTAGTTTATACTGTTGATGTTATGGGTATCATATAAGCATACATGATTACTTTACTGCAAGTAATATTGGTTTAGATTATTCGCTACTTGACCTTTTCTTTTGTTTCTAACATCATCATCATTTTCTTCCACTTTTGAGGTTAAGCATTGTGGGTAGGAATAGTTGACTTTCTAGCACCGGATGGGTGGCCAAAGATAGTGTCTTTCTGTGTGAACGTACACTGTCTTTGATGTCGTAAATCCAGTGACTTTTCGGGTGTCCCTTTTCTCTCGTATCAGATCTTATTTGGAGATCTTCTTTGGTGTAGCGCCAGTAGTGGTAAGTAATGGTGTTTCATTCTAACGAGATGGCAGAACCATCTGATTGTGCTTTCCATGCATGATACACAATGTTGATCTCGATATCAGTCTGAACACATCATTTCTCATTCTGAATAATATAGTTAATCAAAGCAATGGTGTCCTGTAGTGAATTTTAATAACGAAGACACAAACAATACATTGCACAAAATATTGACTGGCATATTTCGCTGCATCTCGTCAGCGACGAGATGCAGTGAAATATGCTAAGATGGTTCAGATGGCAGCTCTTCTCAAGCACCTCATCACGCAGTTGTTTATGTTGCGAAAGCGTGATGTTAATAATAATAATAAAGTTTGATATTGGTAACTTAGGTTGGTAAGGATATGCTGTTTATTATTTGTTGCCTGAAGCACCTAGGTATGCATGGGTGTATCAGCCTGGGTGATAGTTGCGATATAAGCACACTTTATTTGTGTTTCAGTAAAAACTCAGTGAGGCTGGCAGACAGATGTCAACGGTAGGTTTTTAACGGTGAGTTATCAACAGTAGGTTGTTATATTTTAACCCCCCACCCCCACCCCACCCCACCCCTTTTTCCAGCTCTCATTCTGCCTATCTGTTCGTTCAGCTGAACCCGTATTTTCGTCTCTCTGTTTGTCCGGCACTAATTCTATTTATCTCTCCATCCGTCCGTCTCTCTATATATCTGTGTGAATATAGCCTTAGTCTTTCTCCTTCATCTTCAATAAATCTACCTCAAATGTTTTCATTTTACTTCTTGTTCTTTTCATTATAATTCTCAGCAGTATTTTAGTCACATGACCCACACTAATTATTTGTTCTTCACAGTCCGCGATACTATAATTCTTCGCTAGATAAATGGCAAGGAAATTAAGAAATCATCAAGTGCTGTAAATGTTATTCATAAATTTTATCGCGTCTAATTTCTTTCAGTTAGGATATCTTTCCCGGGGATTTAAAATTCCTCATGATTTGTATATCTGCAGCTTTTGCTATCAGTATTGGCGGTCTTTCCCATTAGTCGTATTTGTTTCTGATATGCAATCATCATCATACAACTCTTGTGTGTTATCTATCCAGTTTTATGTTTCCTTCTACTTATCCGATAATATTTTACTCGTTTGTTTTCAAATAGTTAGTTATTTACTAGCTTCTAATGAATTATTGTCATGTGTCTTTTAGTTCGGAACGTTTGAGTCATCTAGTTGCATGACTACGAGGATTTATTTTCTTCTTTCGCTGGCGTATACGCATGGTGAATTGTTTAGTTTTCCTTCTACAATCCAGCCTTTGTAAAATGCACTAGGCCATTAATTTATAATCCTATTTAGATATTGATAACGATATATGTTTCAAGCAACACACAATCTCCCTTTGAATCGATAACAAAACTTGATACTTAAGGGAAATAACATCAATAAAAAATATATTATGATGAAAACCTTCATGTTTTGTGGCAACACATTGATATTTAAATGCATGCTTTAAACAACTGGAACAATGTACTGGCTTTTTTTTTCAATCACAAACTGCTGTTTATATATCGCACGACTTTTATTAAAGCACACAGCACATATAATCCCCAACAACACAAAGTTACGCAGAATGTAGCCTAGTCATGATCCAATAAGAGCTCAATCGATTCCAAAATAATCCTAAAGCCGGATTACGTTTCGTGTGTAACTGGGCGGGGTTAGGAATTCGGGTATCCCCCTCTCTGCAGAGGGTGGGTTGGGAAATCCCCCTGTCTTAAGAGGGTGGGTTGGGAAATAACCTTGTCCGCAGAGGGTGGGTGGGAAATCCCCATCTCCGCAGAGGGTGGGGTGGGAAATCCCCATCTCCGGCGGGGGTGGGATGGGAATTCCCATCTCCACTGAGGGTGGAGTGGGAAATCCCCATCTCCGCAGAGGGTGGAGTGGGAAATCCCCATCTAAGCAGAGGGTGGGTGGGAAATTCCCCCCTCTCCCCAGAGGTTGGGCGTGGGGAATCTCTAAGATGGTATAACGTCTAACACTGTCCAAAGCTGTATAACACTGTCCAACACTGTCTAACACTATCTAACACTGTCTAACACTGTCTAACACTGTCAAACACAGTCTAAAACTGTCTAAGACTGTCCAACACTGTCTAAAACTGTCTGAGACTTTTAACACTGTATGACACTGTCCAACACTGTCTAACACTGTATAACACTGTCCAACACTGTCTAACACTGTCTAAAACCGACAAACACTGTCTAACACTGCCTAACACTTTCTATCAATGTCTAACACTGTCTAATACTGTCAAACACTGTCCAACACTGTCTAACACATCCAACACTGTCTACCATCACCCAACACTGTCTCAAACTACCTTACATTGTCCTATACTGTCTAATACTGCCTAACACTGTCTGACACTGTTATATACTGCCTAGCACTGTGTGACGCTGTCTAACACTTTCCAACACTGTCTGCAACTGTCAAACACTGTATAACACTGCCTAACGCTCTCCAACACTGTCTAACACTGTCCAGTACTGCCCAGCAATGTCCAGCACTGCATAACACTGTCTAACATTGCACATTTACAGGTTAGGACAGCTCCAAGAGTACCATTGACGTTTTACGTTCAGGCTACCCGGACGTGTACCCCAGGACACATGTCATCATTTGGTTATTATTTACGTCTTATGTATGTCAGGGTTCTCAAAATATTTGGAAACAAAATTATAATTCAATTCAATAGAAACGTAGCAGTTTGTGGCGTTGTTTGTTTTTCGTGAGACATTATGATTATATATTGCCTTTTATCTTGAGTCAAATGATAATATGTTGTCTTAAGTTTTGTCTTAAATGAGTATATGCTGTCTTTTGCCTTGAATCATGATTATGTGCTGTTTCTCTTTGTCTTGAGTCATGTGATTATTTGTTGTTTTTAACTTGAGACATAGGATTACATGTGTTTGTTTCTTGAAACATCTTGCTATATGTTCTTGTAGTTTGATGTCTTGAAACACAATGCTTATATGTTTTTTGCCTTCATATATGGGGATGGGCTTGGTAGAATCAGCGGGGAAAGAAAATCCTGCTGAGCTTGACTCTAGTTCGACTTTGGCAAGACACAATAAAGGGTGTAGCATAGGTGGGAGTGCAAGCGCAATTGAAATACCATTACTTTGATCGTGTCTTTACTTATTCGGTAAGTCTGGTGAGATTTGTTCGCAAGAGACGAGCAATATCTCCGGCGGGCCTATTCTCGCTTCTTGCTGGTCGCGGGATCCGCAGAGTCATGCAGGGAGTCTGACGGTAGTTCACGCTTACATTGGTCCGGACACTTACGAATTAGAGGTGTACACTCTTATACAAGTACAGATACATGCTTCAAGGCCCTCTGCTGTGGGATATGGCTGAACGCCTCAAAGCCAAGTCCTATGGATGTAAGGGTCTGGCCACCACTCATCTCCTGCTCTTGGAGGTGAGACTCACCTCCGACTTTTGGAGGTTTCATGTTGAGCCGCCAGCGTCTGCAGCCTACCTTGTTCCAGATGTACTGGTTATCCTTTCCTCTGAAGAAAACAAGACAAGACTGAAAGAGTGAACATACTGCATGAGCAACACATGTTCTCTGAATCCATGCCCAGGCATTGTGTGATGGGATTTTGGCCAAATTCCAATCCACATACTTTCTTCTGTCAAGACGGCAAGGTGCCACTCACATAGGATTGTATACCGATGTTTGGCTCTTGAGACATCTGCATTTTGCTTGAAACTTCTGGTTATATGTTGCTTCTTGGTCTGCGACTATATGTTGTCATGTTTATTTATGTTTAAATCACGTGTTCTAAACAGGATGTTGTCATCAAGCCCAGGTTAATTGTCTGGACAAATTTATGTTCAGTAGATAGCCGTTTCCTTCAGAACGAGAAGTCAACATTTCAGTCCAACTGACAGGTGCGTGGAATGAACCTGTTCCCCGGTGTCAGCGCACAGGAAGTTTAATCGCAACTCTGACAAACCCTGCGGCCACGCTGACCTCTGAAAATGTTGCATGCCATTTTAAGGACGTTGCGATCAACCCTGGGATGATATTCTAGAATGATATTCTGGGATGATATTCTAGGCAATTTTACATTATGTAGTTTGTCATTAATGTCCGAACGAGAGGTAGTGTTACTTCAGAGATGTTCAGATGAATAGGTTATTGACTGCGTGGACATGCAAACAGTCATGGAGCAGATAAAATACTGCAGTCTTAGTTAACGTTTAACCAGCCTATATAAGTATGTTTATGTTCACTGGCAAAGTGTACGCACATAATATCCACCCACATATTACCACGGGTCTAAGAAGGAGTACAATATTTATGATCTGACTCGGGCTCTGAAGGTTTGGGTTCGATTCCAGGCTGCATCCTTCGGTTCGCGAGTGCTTTTTTCGGAGACTCCTAAGGGTCGTCACTGGAGCTAAGGAGTTCGTGCTTTGTGCGATGCTTTCAGAACTGCGGAAATAGACTGAGCCATATGGGATAAAAACCCGATGCAATGGAGTCGACCCTGTCGACTTTTAAGCGGATTTCTTTTTTAATATAATAAAATATTGTTGCATTTTAAGGGAAAATATTTATGAATAGTCACAGCGAAGGCAGCGTTTAACTGGATTAAGAATACATTATGCAATATATCTTTGTCAATCGAGGTACGGACAAGTGTTCTTAAGGGCTGTATAGAGTCAATCCTGCTGTACAGACTCCAGTCATGGAGAATTAGATGACACGTGAGGAATTATGTGAAAGTTCACATGTGATTTTATAGAAGAATAATGAAATCGCCATGGACGGAAAAAAAGATAAATTAAGATACCTGGAAATAAAATAACTCAGATGGAGAACTGGTTACTCGCACCATAAGAAAGCATTGCACATTCTTCTGGCATGTCATAAGAAGGGCAAAGATAGAGTGCGTCATGACAATTGGAAAGTTGGAAGGGAAGAGAGACAGGAAGGGTCGGGATGAGATAGAAGATGCTGGCTAGTTTGACACTAAGGCTTGGAGGATCATCGGTATTAGATGCGGTTGGTGGAACACGAGCCGGAAGGCTGTCGACAGAGACGAATACCAACAACACACCAAATGGTCTGTAGAAAAAAGATGTTTCCTATTGTTTCATATCAGCATTTCTGTGCGGTCTGTTGGTTTATCGGGGCTTCTGTCTGTTCCACTTTTCACATTGGGCAGTGAGAAGCATTTTGTGTTATATTCACACGCACAGGAATGGAGCATAATGGAGCAACCCTTTGCCGTGAAGTTGGAACCGCGACTAACTAGCTAACTAAAATTTATCAGCCGCTAAATTACTGACACTTTGCCGTCTTGGCAGACGATAGTTTGTTACAGTTTGCTTTTTTTGTTTTTTGGTTTAAAAAAAGGCATAATAAACTCTACATAGCACAAAGCCTGGGTTGAATTACACAGACCATGTGTTGTCCATGCAGCATGATCCATCTATCGGCCTGCCAATTTATTCTAGAGGAAAGGTAACACATATACACCTGGAACAAACCAAGCAGCAAAAGCTGCCGGATCAGCAAAGCAATTCCCTAACGGTTCGCCTGTCGGAGCTTCGATCCTAGACCAGTTGCCGACCAAGGCTTAGAACCTGATCTGCCCTGCCATGACATGTAGTCTTTAGGTTTGCATGTCCTCGCATCAGATAAAGCTGTACCATGCCAATTGCGCTCCTCCAACAACCAGGATGTAATACACATGCAGCATTCCATAATAATGACTGCAATTGCAAATAAAACAGGTATGTAAGGATGCTGCGAGGAAATAACACGTACACACAACATTTACTGTACGCCACAAAGATGTCAGGTCAGGTGGCAAATTCCCAGAAAATAGTTTTCACAAACTTCTATTGAATTCTACGAAAACAAACATGAGCATGCTTAAGTCCAAAGTTTACATTGAGAACAAAGCTTACTTAAGAGACAATACACGTATTTAAATTAATTCACTAGGAGCAAAATTAATAGGAAAAAAAAAACAATTACAGTGGTTTACACACATTTTAGAGCCTTGCATTTTGTAACTCTTATTGTGTTGATGATTCCAAAAACGTAATCAAACTTGTTTCTATCAGCTCTAGTTTGGAGATAATTAAGAATGACCTTCTTAGTAGAGGAATTGTTGTGTACAAGCCTAAAGTTAGGTGCCATCAGTGATATTGACTGTAATCTGCATTCAAATTGATTGTAATTGCTGTACATTTATTGTCTTCAAATAGAGCACCAAAAATGTATTAAAACTTTATCACTAGCATTTTTACATATCATTAATCAACACATAAAAAGCTTCTTTTTGACGAAATTCCTGCAATGTGATATGCTATTCACACTGCTCCTCACTAAAATCGCCAAGATTCTCGGAAAAGAAATGTAATTGGTTATGGAGGTAGTGCAATTTTATGATCATGTTGCATTCAAGCTTACAAAAACTCGACAGCATGTTTTCAACTGATTGTTTGTTTTAAAGTTACCCAGACAGTTTTGCACAACAAAACCAAATGATGACTAGGCTGTGAATTCTGTTATGTGCATACAATCAATAAAATTTGGATTGTTTATTAACTTTCTACTTTGAGGTCCATCAGCAATTCGAGCTTTAAGTTTGTTTATGCTCAATTTCAGAAACTTTATGCATAAGTAATTAACGCAGTTGCCATCTGTGTTCAGTGCCTTACCACATTGCTTCATCAAGCCAAACTGTATATGTAATGGTGGCAGTAGACCTCTTTTTCGAGCATTGAGACACTTGTATACAACATGTTTTTCCCTAACTTTAAATTAATCCCTCAATGGCAAATATTTTTTCTTTGTCCATTTCTCCAGTTTGTATCTTTTGCCCTGCTATCCCATAAATATATAAAGCATGGATGTTTGGTGAATCTCCATTGTTGCCAAGCAAGAAGTTCATCATTTTAATATCTACACAAACCATCCAGTTATGTTCTAAATACTTAAACTGTTGCAGCAAATGAGAATGCACACAATACAGAGGAATTTCCCTTTTGAGTCATACTGGGAATATACTTTGCGAAATTCTTGAGAAAAGATTACAAACTATTATAGAACCCCAGCTAAGAAAAACACAAATTGGATTTAGAAAAAAAAACTAAGTATGCACATATGCCATATTTGCTCTTAGACAACTTACAGAAACATCAATCGAATTCAATGAAACAATCTACTTAGCCTTTGTCGACCAAGAAAAGGCATTTGATAAAGTAGATAGAAACAAGCTGTGGAAAATCCTTAAACAATATGGAGTGAGTGCACATCTAATAATCCTATGTAGAAGCTTATACAACAACAGTGAATGCATAGTGAGAGCAACTGGAGGACACTCAGAACCCTTCACCATAAGATCCAGAGTACGACAAGGTTGTGTCCTGTCCTCTCTCTTGTTCATAACATATATAGACAACATATGTAAAGAAACCAGCCAAACAGACACCACAAGAACACCGCGTGACGAGAACACAGAAGAAGAACCATCTGCAACTTACACCATTAGAGAACTCCTGTTTGCGGACGACCAAGCACAAATAGCAAAATCAGAAGCTGAATTACAAGACTATATGAATAGTCTAAACGAAATTTGTAGTGTACACAACATGAAAATTAGTACAAGTAAAACAGAGGTATTGACTGTAACTAAAGAAGAAAAAAGAAAAAAAAAACAATTCCCCTAAACGAACATCCCTTGAAAAACGTAAAGAGTTTCAAGTACTTAGGAAGTATAATATCATCAATTGGCACATCAGAAGACGAGATCGAAAATAGATGCAATGAGGCAAATCAACTCATTGGACAAATGGCACCAATACTAAAGAACAAACATGTATCAATAACTACTAAGAAAACACTTTACAACACAATATTCCCACCAACTCTATGTTATAAATGCCAAACCTGGGCAATGGCAGAAAAAAAAATAGAAATAAAAAATCACAACAACAGAAATGAGATTCCTGAGAAGAATACTCAATGAATCAAGAAGAGATAAGATCAGAAATGAAGAAACCAGGACTAAAGTAGGGGTTATAGCTCCTCTAGATTTGTTTAGAAGGCAGCAAGTCAAATTGTTTGGCCATGCAAGTAGGTTACCAAGTAACATTATACCACAACAAGCAATAATGTACAGACCAGATGGAAGCAGAGGAAGAGGCCGAACACGTAAACGATGGACGCAGGGAATAACAGAGCCCATGAAAATATCTATACATAAAACCCAAAAGCTGGCACTTTCCTGCTGTTTATACGTCACCTTGACACCGCAAGGCGCAAGAAGAACACGATGAGATGAGATTAGACTTAAATTGTTCAAGAGTTGTGTTTATTGTAGCATACTTCTTCTTTATTATAGTAGAATGAGCTATAGGAAATGAGCCATATATGTTACAATTCTGTAAGAGAACACCTTTGAAACATCTTTTAGAGCTGTCAATGAAAAGTCGCCACCCATCTGGTGTATAACTTACACCCATTTAGTTAGTACAAAACACAAGGCTGTTTTCTTGATAAAAGAATGGAAGAAAACCTTGCTCTCTGCTGCGATAAAATGTAACCTTTGTTTCAGCAGTCAGTAATGTTTTCTTCTTTCAATCTTGAAGCCAAAAGTTCTGAAGATTCCTTGGAGAGATATAGGTCTCTGATTAGATCATTCAGTTAACGCTGGTCGAAGCGTTGAGCAACTGGAAAATCATCTTCGAAATCACTGTCACTGTCAATTGTCGTTTACATACCACTGCTGTCTCATCTTCTAGCACTGAATCCGAAATCTGACTGAAAGTTGAAATTGAATGTCATCTCCGCGTGGAACAGGTCGTCTAGCAGAATCTAAATCTGGATAGTTCAATTTTTTTGGGATTTTTTCCCGGACACGTTCCACGTTAAATTTCATGTAGGCTACTATCACACGTTTTCACACTTGTTACCATTGCGGTCCAACTGGACCCCAATGTATTTTCTATAGAAAATAAGCATATGTTTAGTATTAATTGATATCAAACTAGATTACTTCATTACACATTTATTTCAGCAGATAGGCAAACCTTAGTTATAAAAGGAGACAGCAGTACTTTGAATGATAATGCAGCCAATGATTGCATCTTCGTGTTAAAATTAAAAGCATTTTACTTTCCATGTGACATTGTGTTACATACATTTCACACAAACGTTGTGTTGGAAACATAAATGTAAAATCTTTCTATGAAAGTTCTATAAAAGTGATGTTGCTTCAAATATTATTGACAAAAGTGAGGAATAATAAGAAAATGAGGGTAGCAGTGATGAATTTTTTTCCGCCTTGTAGTGTTTCAAGTGTATCCAGTCAAAACATCTTTCCATTGAAGAAAGTAGTGGTGAAAGTGACAGTGACTTGTGTACCTTTAGAAAAATAAAGACATTACTTGGTATTCCACACCAAGAAAGACAGAAACTTGCAGAAGAGCTTTTGAAAATGTGTTAATCCCAAATCATGGCCCAACTCCACATGCAAAAAGAATCATTGACTCAATAATTTCAACGTTTACGACATTTTTATAAACAGGTGTGACAGATGGCATACTGAAATGAACAAGCCAAGAAGGAATTGATGTTTTTCAGGATAAATAGAAAACTTTGGAGATAATTGAACTTCAGGAATCTTTTCGAAGTTTTGATTTTGGGTGGTGTGTTTAAATCAAAACATGAAGCTATTAGTCAACTTTGGAGTAAAGAGTATGAACGTGCAATATTTTCAATGGCAATGCAACGAAATAGATTCACTGCAATTTCTAGATGTCTACGATTTGATAATCTCCAACAGAGACGACAACATGAAAGACATGATAAATTTGAGCCAATAAAGCAAGTATCCAACAATTGGGCGAAACATCTACAGGACTGCTATGTTCTGTCGTGCAATGTAACAATCGATGAGCAGTTAGTTACGTTTAGAGGAAGATGCCCTTTCAAGCAATATAGTCCCTCAAAACCTGGCAATTATGGCATACACATTTGGTGTTGTTGTGACAGTGATACTTCATATGTTTTCAATTTACACCATATTACTTGCGACATCTTTTTACAAGCTTGAAATTGGGAAAGATATTGAAGGGGGAAAAGCTTACAATTTAAGGAACAATAAGACAAAACAGAGTTAAACTTTCAAAAGTGCTAATTTCAGGAAAAGATAGTTTTCCATTTTTACACACAGTTTGCTTTCATTGATAGTGAAGCACTGATTTCGTATTTATCCAAATAAAGGAAAAGTGGTTCTATTTCTTAGTATAATGCATGATCAGCCAGATGTGGGTCAAAGTTCTGATTCCCCCCTCCCCCCCCCCAAAAAAAAAAGAAACTTTGATGATCCTTGACTATAATTTCATAAATGGTGCAGTGGACATATTGATCAAATATTGCGCTGTTATTCAGTCAAAGGTAAGACAAACAGATGGCTAGTAGTAATTTTCTACAACATGTTAGATGTTTCTTCTATGAATTCATTTGTTCTGTGTATGTACCTCAATCCTGAATGGAACAATCACAAGTCATATAAACAGCGACTGTTTTTGATTCAACTTGCAGAAGGACTCTTCGAAATGGACCAAACACGTCAACCTGTGAACCGTCCACCTAAACTAGCAAAGATTCCTTGAGAATCTAGAAAACGAGGTTGTTGTCACCTTTGCCCAAGAGAGATTGAAGGAAAATGGAGAGATGTTTGTGGACTTGCAATAACATTGTTTGTGGCCAACAAAAGTACAATATTTGTGACCGCTGCACCTTATAACTTTCAAGATTCTATGCTGAGTCCGTGTGTGTAAGCAAAATATTTAAGCATGCATTTATCTAAAAACTTTGTAATGATTAATAAATCGAAATTAAAAATAATGCATAACAAACTGTGTAGTTTAAACTATATTCAGTGGTGGGGTCTGTAATGGACCCCATTGGTAACCAGGGTTACTAAAATAATCCTGATAGTTCTAGGGTTTAAGTAATAAAGCCAAAGTATAATTCATATATTCACTTCATATGATATATAACTCTACAGTATGCGCATTATAAGATGCAGCCAAATATGCCAGGCAAGGAATCAAGCAATATACTGTTTGTGGCTTTTGCGTGTAACAATTATTTATGTGACTCTTTAAGTTAGGTTTTCAAACACACTTGAATTAGTAATGGTGGTCCATTCATGGTTTTACTGGCGTATCTAACATAACTTCCAAGGCCGGGTTTATCTTGCTATCTGTACTCAATTATATCTAGCTGTCTGTATTCATGTTTATCTGGCTGTCTATGCTCATGTTTATCTGGCTGTCTGTACTCATGTTGTCTGGCTGTCTGTACGCATATTTAACTGGCTGTCTGGAGTCAAGTTTAACTGGCTGTCTGTACGCATATTTAACTGGCTGTCTGGAGTCAAGTTTAACTGGCTGTCTGTACTCATGTTGCCTGGCTGTCTGTACGCATATTTAACTGGCTGTCTGGAGTCAAGTTTAACTGGCTGTCTATACTCAAGTTTAACTGGCTGTCTGTACTCATGTTGCCTGGCTGTCTGCACGCATATTTAACTGGCTGTCTGGAGTCAAGTTTAACTGGCTGTCTATACTCAAGTTTAACTGGCTGTCTGTACTCAGGTTTAACTGGCTGTCTGGAGTCAAGTTTAACTGGCTGTCTGTACTCAAGTTTAACTGGTAGAGTGCACTCCGTTGAACTAGTTCCGACATCTCAGCTGATGTAGTTTCAGTGAATCCAGACTGCGGCGAGAACTCGGTTGAGACAATGCCAGTCCATCTCTAGGACTCACGTTGATGGGTCTGATAATCTTTCTATAGAAACATTTTCATAAGCTAAGTTTGTAGCACGTATCGAAGAAGCTGAAAAAGATGGGAGAAAAAAAATAACATGTACGTAAAATTGCCACATAAACAAAGGAATACACAGGGTAAGAGAGAATTGCTTTTTCGTGTTTTGTTAGTTTGTGTGCGTTAAGTTTAACCTCATGTTACAGCTTAGAGGAATTATAAAGATAGTGAGCAACATCTTGTAAACAAACCACACAAATGTCACAAAAACCACACAAATGTCACACAAACCCCACAAATGTCACACAAACCACACAAATGTCACACACACACCACACAAATGTCATACAAACCACATAAATGTCACATCACAAATATCACACTCACACCACAGAAATGTCACACACACCACGTAAATGTCACACAAACCACACAAAATACACACAAACCACACACATGCCACATAAACCACACAAATGTCACACAAACCACACACATGTCACACAAACCACACAAATGTGACACAAACCACATAAATGTCACACTAACCATACACAACACTTCCTAGAATGCCATTGATAGACCAGAGGGAAAGGGAAGACGAAGGAAGAAACTCATGGTTGCAGATGTAGAAAATGATCTCTTTTCACGCGATGATGAATGAGTTTTATGCATATGCTGCTACTGTGCTGAGCGAGCGAGAGGTTGCCTGTCAGGGTGATTGTAGTTAAGACAATGAATCTAGAATAATGAATTTTCCAGGGAAGGTTAACCTGGTCAACAAATGCCCGCAGAAGTCGGATGTGTCGGCCTAAGGGTGCAAGAACGCAGCTCTGCTGTAAACAGGCACAACGCAACCACGACGAAAAAAAAAAAAAAAACTCTCCGGATGAACGCAGAAAAGGAAGACGAAGAATAACGAATGTCACAAAACTAGCAACGTGAGTAAAATTAAATAACCCCATATTTTCACACCAATTGTCATTAGCTGGGCGATGTGATCCATATCAAGTCGGCCGCCTTTACGGCCCAGAACATTTCCTGATAGTCATTTTAGGCTGGGTCGACCCGGGGGCCCAGGTAAATGAAAAATATAATCTTTTCCTTGGAACAGGAGAGTCTGGCATATGAGACTACGACCTCCAGCATGAGAATGGAGGTGAAAGCAGTCACAGCGGCGTTACGTTGCTTAGAGACTTCTGCAACACTCAGTGTATTATTCATTACAGGCTCGAGGGGTATGCTTAGCAAGGTGGAGAAAGAAATGTTTCGCTTGGAATGGCTAACCTCGCTTCAGAGGTCACAGATCTTGAGAATTGAATGGATTTGTTGCTCTGGTCATGCCGGAGTGCGAGGGAATGAACAGCTTAATAGGCTGGCAGGGAATTCACCTCTTGGTGGTAGATTACCTATGGATAAGGAAGAGGTGGTCGTATGCCTGTGGGAGATGAGAACCCGTATGTTGAAAGAATGAGATTGCGTTAGATCGGAAGGGGTTCTGGAAGAATCTCTAAACAGAGGGAAGACCAGAAGAACGTTCAATCAGAAAGTGGTGGGAACGATTAGTAGTGTGCCTCTTCGCTGGCTGTTGATCGAGGGGACATAGCGCGAATGGGAATGTCCTGAGATCAGTGATGTCGGTTCTTATCTCAACTCAACTCAACAACTCAATCTCTGCCTGGCAGCTGTTTCTATCTCATGACCACGTGGCCTGCAGACAAAGATGGCAGCTTTTGGGGTTCCTGGTTGCTTCTAGTCAGCATATGCTCCAGTCTCTATTGCAACAGCACTTGAGTGACACCCATGCGTGGTCAGTCTTACAGCCGCAGTGGTGTAGTGGCTAGACGCCTGCCTGCTGGCAATGTGGTCGTGGGTTCCAATTCTCCTCGAAGCGGAATTGCAACATTAACCTGGGCTCCCAGTTCGACACGGCCTTAAGTCGGTACCAGAAAATGTCTGGGGAAGTGAAAGTGACCAGTGTGAAACTTACCACGTCACTCCTCCAGTGCCTATTGGTTTATATAAATATACCAAGTTCCGCCTTGTTTAGTCTATGGGACAGACTGGATATCTTGTTGTGATGGTCAGGTGGGCAATGGAAATTATCCTTTACACACCAATCCATCACTTGTGACACCCAGCAGGCTGTATTTGACATGGGATCATTTGTGTGCAACAGCACAATTCAGTCTGGAATGATTATGGATGATTGTATGGTATGGGCAGGAAGCATCACATCGTACATCCCAGCGTTTCTTATAACAGGCTATATTTCCCTCTAATTCTGGAAATAGTCTCCCTGCGTTTAAAAATGGCCTCTTACATATATATTTTATTTCCGCGCTTCCATCCTGTTTCAGGATATTGCGGTCAACACCAGCATCTTTCAGCTGTATGTTGATTCCTAGGATAGATTACGCTCATCAGCACGCCACGACTTTCTCAGCGACCGGCTCCATACTCTCATAAGTCACTGGCGCGACTCGAACCGCTTCCAATTCTCGTGCGCTCATGTCAACTACGAGAATATTCGGGGTTACGGAGAAAGCTGCTAACCCCTCGACCAGGAAGACCAGCGTTACATATATTACATATATTAATATTACGTATATATCTTCTCTGTGGCGAAGCGGTTACGGATACAATTCGTAATCCCGCAAATCGCTTTCAAAAGACAGCCGCGGGCGATTTGGCAGCAGACCGCCTTGTGTTGGGGTCATACAACGATATAAATGACAGCCGTTCAGAAAGCAATGACAAATTACTGAACGTAAACTTTCCCATATATCACTAGCAATAAAAAATTTATGAGGCTGAATTAGACGTCCTGTAAAGGATATGCAACTAACTTGTTTCTGACATATATTACTTCAATCAAATGCGGGTCCGATACTGCATTGCTTACCTTTACTATAAATAGCCCCTGAAGCAGCTGAAACAAACATGTAAAAGTTAACATTGTTAAATTAATGTGTTTAATACGCAGCTAAACAAAATAAAATTAATGTGGGTAACTCTTCAGACCCAGGAAATTGTTATATTAACTGATTCAGTACAGAGGGATTGTATATCGCTAAATGTGACCTCCCATTTGCGCGGAAGGTCGATATATCGCGATACTAGGGTCGTAGAGTTATTTTCGCGGTTTCTTCCACAATTGCAATGCCCAGTGAATGAAAATTTACATGGTAATACTTGTTCATTTGATTGTGAGCCAAGTTTGGTCCAAACTTACTTTTTTGTTTATCACTGAATCAGTTAATTCGGTATATTCCAATCAGTTTTTACTTGAAACCAATAGTTGGTGGGTCTACAAAACTTCAAATACACTGTTGCACAGAAGGAGTATTAATGTCAAAATGAAGTGGGTTAGTTAGTTAGTTAGTTAGTCGACAGATCATCCTCATTGCACATCGAACCATTCAGTCCATAAGTGCTCGGATCCCCTCCTCAGCAAATCCCGCAACGTGTAGTGGCTAACGACGCCAGTTCTGTGTTGGTTTCTCAATCTTCTTTGGCTTCCTGCGTAGTGTTCTTGTTTGGCCGCCCCTCTTTTAATTTGCTGCTCTCGCAGTCTGGCCATTGTTGTAGATTCACAGTCATCACTTGGTTCTCGCAAAAGTCTTACTTCTCGTAGAGCATTCAGAATGTCAGCCTGGTCCATTGCGCGTCCGCCCTCCAGTAGCCTCACCCGCGAGCTTGTCAGCCCGCTCATTTCCTTGTACTCCCGCATGCCCTGGCACGAAGATGAAACTAATCTTTGCCAGCCGAGACCGCTCCAGAGGCAGCAACCATTCTCTTCGGATCGACCCCTTCTCTATCCTCTTGATCATGTTCATTGAGTCGCTAAGGAAACAAGCCCTAGTGAATGTCTGTGTCTCGAGCCATGTTATTGCTTTACTTACTGTCATGACTTCCATGGTCAGGCTACTTGTGGTTTCAGTGAAAGCACCAGAGTCCTCCTTCACAATTCTCCCTCCGGCCCGAGCTGTAAAGGCCCATGAGCTTCTCACATGTCGGACGACCGACCCATCTGTGTAGATGACCGCGTCACCGTCTAGCGAATTCTCGAAAATCAACGCTTGTACTTCAGCCTCAACAGGATTTTCTTGTCTGCATTTTCTATCTAGTTGGATGCAAACTGAATAGGATGTGCAGAAGTCTGTTGGCATTTGCACCCACTCCTCGCCAGGTTCTAAGTGGGTTGAAGTGGGTTACAGAACCAACTGAGTGAGGGACAGGAAGGTAACACAAGTATATCCAATACAAAATTACCAGTAGATGCATGGGTGTTTGTGCCTGATGGTAAATGTAGATTAAGGTTTATAAAGGTCAACAAAGTCGCATCAGAACGGGAAAACCCACATTCTTTTGGCACACAAAGAGAAGAAAATAGCTGCAGTACATTGTTGCATAAGGACAGTTGGAGGGAAAGAAGGGCAGTGGACATCTAAAAGAGAAGGCGTTAGAGAGTTTGAAATCATTACATGACAACATCTCTATTAGAAATCCAGGATCATCCAATATGCGGGGATGTCGATGGTGGTAACATAACATAGCATAACATAACATAACATGGCGGGGACTTATGAAACTGCGCGTCCCACTATCTCCTAAGCCACAGCACCGATTCATTAAAAGTCATCATCGTCACGTGCCATGTCGACAAGCGTGGGCTTGTATCGCCATCTGCATTAACGAAACATGATGTTCTGTGCAACTGTATAGAAGGTAGTTTGCCATTGCTTTCCTTCTTAGCATTGACAATACTGGTCGATGACCGCAGCCATTGTCTCCAAAAAGATTCCTCTGCCATTCGTCTTGAAATTGGTGAACATTACCAACAACTAACTGTTGGCTGCTCCACATCTCAATCCACCACCTGCATGAATGGCTCCACGTGACCCTGATCGGGAGGCTAAACGAGTACTCTACCTTGGACAAGTATGACCCGTATTCTAGGGGACGGAATGATAAACCTTATTCCTCCTTAGAAGTTTTATTTTCCTCATATCCTTTACAGGACATCGCTGCCAACATCAGCGTCTTTCAGCTGATTGTTGATTTCTTGGCAAGATTACGCTTAACAGTTTGCCATTGCTTTCTGAGCGACCGGCTCACATACCCCGTAAGTTACGTGATTACGGAGAAAGTCGTGTATCTCTTAGACCAGAGAGACCGGTTCCTTAGAATTACAAGTGTTAAAAGCTTACCTGGCTTTTCCGCTTTGATGACCACAGAGTAGGTGCGGTCAGCGTTTGCTCCGTCGGCCGTCTCGTTGACCTCTGCTGTGTTTGCATGTGCCTTACTGTACACAGGTGTTTCCTTTTGTTGTGATGTGGCTGTGGCTGTATTCTCACAATTTCTTGTATCTTCGTTGATATCTTCGTAAGGATTACTAGAGTCAGTGTCATCTAACGAAAGGAAAAACAATGCATGGATTAATGAATTATAACTGAGGAAAAATAAGAGATGCTGATATGTGTATTTGTGTGACTGGTAACATCACAGAGAGACATGTGCTGCAGGAGTGGTCGACATATGTAGGGAAATGCTTGTCCTACACCTGCTTGTAAGCAAACCACTCAAATGTCACACAAACCAAACGAATTTCACAAAAAACACACAAATGTCACACAAACCACACAAATTTCACACAAAACACACAAATGTCACACAAACCCCACAGATGTTACGCAAACTACACAAATGTCACCCAAACCACAAACATGTCACCCAAACCACAAACATGTCACCCAAACCACATACATGTCACACAAACCATGCAAATACTTAGGGAGCGAAGTGGCTAGACGCTAGATGTATAAACACATGCGGCTGGGTGGTCATGGGTGCCATCAACATTGAGGCGGATTCCAAGTTTTAACATTGATCTGGGCTCCGAGGTCGACTTAGTCTAAAATAGGTAACAGAAAATGTCTTGGGAAGTAAAGGGCTCCCAGGTCGACTTAGCCTAAAATGACTATCAGGGCAATTCTTGGGAAACAATATTTTAACAGAAAACAGCAAGTTAAATGATTTGGCCATGTAACTAGATTATTTACTAACAGTATACCACAACAAGCAATGATGTACAGACCAGAGAGAAGCAGAAGAAGAGGACGACCACAGAAACAATGGACTGAGTGAATAACAGAGTCAATGGGAATCTCGATATATGAAGGCTTTAAACAGGCACTCTCGCGCTGTTTATGCTTCACCTGGGCACTGCAAGGTGCAAGAGGAATAAGATGAGATGATGTCGTGTCCTCCTTTAAAGTGTCGTCCCTGGAGTGAGGAGATCCGACACCCACATTATAATATTATTTTTTCCCCCCCTCAATATTCTGGAGAATCCACCGGCTTCCGTCCAACACACTCCATCAGCCTATGGACACCTTTTCCTATCACTCTCACACTGTCGTACTATGCCCCCTTCTCATACTTCCCCAACGCAACATACTCAACAACTCTTGCTTCTAGAAATTAATAAAGATTAATTTATTAAAATAAAAGTGTAACGTGTATGAGACGTGTATGCGAAGAAAATGTGTGACGTGTTCTATAAAGTGTGTAGACTCTGTCTCTCAGACATCAACTCAGTCAGCTGATCACAGCAAAGATAGACCACAGCACGTTACGTCAGAACAAGTACGTCTCACCCGTTGCCGGAACCATCTTGCCGGATAATGCTTTGCCTCTGTAGACCTCTGGTAATCCAATTTCATGAACATCCGAAATAGACACCGGTGGTATTAAGAGTTAATCAGGGACCGGTTGCACTCTACACAATGTCCGTTCCTAATGTTCCTAAACAAACTGCACAAGTCTTTTGCAGTGTGTATGCAGTTAGTTAGTTAGTTAGTTAGTCGACAGATCATCCTCGTTGCACATCGAACCATTCAGTCCATAAGTGCTAATTACTAATGTTAATTGTTACTGAACTAACACTAGGTACTCTTAGCCGGTTCTCGGTTCGTTACTACTGTCTAATGCTGTGTGGTGCATCAATATGCATCACTCTCTTTGATGAATCAATTTCCTTCTAGCGTAAGTTATGTTTCTGTATGCAACTTTATTGACTCTTGAACTGGTGTTCTTCAGAATGGGTTTTTTAATTCTTTCCCAAAACTTGTAGAGTTTCCTTGGATCTGGTAGGGAACCTAGGATAGAAACAACACATCTGGTGATAGTACTAGTCACTGATCCCTTCGGCTGAGTGTAAGCCTATCACCTTGCTTAATGATCTTTAGCTAACTAGACTTAGTCACAGAGCAGATTAGCTACCCACCTAGAGTCGAATCAGGCTATGACAAAGAAAAAATATCAGCAAACAGAATGCGGAACCCCGCCCACCAGGGACACCTACGGGAAGATCCCAATAATCCTTCATTACTCAATTCTCAACTAGTAAAGCTTATCAACACTTCACTAATCTATTCTAGCTAACAGAGCCAAGTATCACTTCACTACTCTAGCTAGTTTCCAATAACAGTGCTAATCATCACACTATAGTTTAACAAGGCCACAGTCTATAGTAATTATAACGAATATATTATAATAAGTTATACCTTAAATGGCACTACTGCAGTCCTATAAATCATATCTACATCTGCCATATAGGCACGCGTAAAATTAAGTCACTAATTAACACACGGTAGATATTATTTCCACTGGCACTGCAGTGCCCTGCACTCTGTCTAGAGCATTATTCAAGTCCACCCTAGTTGATCTCAACTCGAGTTTATATGGCAAACTGCCAAAGTTGTCCACGTGACGTTATCCTTTACTCCCCCACACAGGTGGCACAGTGGCAAATCATCCCCTGTCAAGAACTATTTTCCTGGCTTAAATCCTGTCAAAGTTGTCAGTAATTGCCTAGATTCTCAAAACAAGCCAGCTAGTTTCTGTAAACTCCCAACAAAGAGTTTCGATACCAAGCTGCCAATCTTCTCGATGTTCCGGAAACAAGACTTGACAGATGTACTGTTTCCTGTCTCTCGCTGCCAATTCCGGTTTGTCTCTGACTGTTGACAAACTGTCAAGCTTCTGTTCAGTGGTGACAATCCCAGCAGCCATTTCGCCTGATGTCCGGAACTATAACTGACAGACAGGGCTGTTCCATGTACTGAGCCGGGCAAGGCTATGTGATTCTAAATGTTTATAAACTGCCAACGCATTGTATCCCTTCCTTCTCACTCACCACCAAATGTGTTTATGGGCTGACACGATGTAACCTGTGCAGCTGTGTTTACTCTGTTAGTACGACTGTTGTGGCCTAGAAAATATACGCCAAGCAAACGTCGGTATTATTATCTGGTTAACTCATGGCGCTCGTGACATAGAACGAGCTCTAAAGAGAGCTCTTAAGAGAGTAGTCCATCTCACTCTTCTCCACCATGAGTTAAATCCAGATGATTCATTCCTCTTCTTCAGGAGCTGGGTGTCTTGACAAGAAATCCGCTCCAACATTCTCCTTCCCCGGAATGTACTCTACTGTGAAATTATATGGTTGAAGTAACAACGACCACCGCATCAAACGGGCGTTGAGCTTCTGAGAAGTAGCCAGGAACAGCAGGGGCTGATGATCCGACTGAACCCGAAACTTAACTCCATACAAATATGGCTGAAATTTTTGCACTGCCCATACGAGGGACAAGCACTCTCTCTCGACGGTTGAATAATTCCTCTCCGCCTGTAGAAGTTTCTTACTTGCGTATGCCACAGGTTTCAAAACCGAAGCATCGTCTGTTCCTTCCTGTAACAAAGCGGCTCCAATTCCAATCGCACTCGCATCCGTTCTCAACACAAATGGTTTGGAAAGGTCAGGGAGCTGTAATACAGGTTTGCTGACCAAGGCCTCCTTTAACTGACTATAGGCATTCTCACATTCTGGTGTCCAAATGATTTGATCCGGTAATCCCTTTTTCAAGGTTTCCGTCAACGGAGCTCCCAGTTCCGTGAAATGTGGGATAAATTTGTGGTAGAACCCACACAACGAGAGAAAAGATCGCACATCCTTCTTCGTTTTTGGCCTTGGTGCATTTCTGATTTTCTCCAGGTTCTTCTCTTCTGGAACAATGTGTCCTGGGGTGATGGTGTGACCTAGAAATTCCAGAGTCTGGTAACCAATCATGCACTTGGTTGGACGAGCAGTAAGCCCTGCTTCCTTGAGCCTATTAAACACTCTCTCCAAGGATTGTAAGTGGTCATCCAAGCTGTCACTGGAAATCAGAATATCATCCATGAATGAGATGATGGACGGATCCTGTAACGGATCTAGTAAAGTCCTCATCATGCGTGTAAACACACTAGGTGCATTGCTGAGTCCAAAGGGCATGACCTTGAATTCGTAGTGTCCACTGGGTGTACTGAAAGCTAACAGTGGTCGAATCTCCGGTTTGACTGGTATCTGATAGTACCCCCGACTCAGATCCACCTTTGAAAAGTACCGAGCCTTATGGAGCCTAGCGAATAACTGAGTTGGATTCGGCAAAGGTTCCACCTGAAACTGTGTATGACTGTTCAGAAGTCGGTAATCTATACACAACCGGTGTTCTCCACTTGGTTTGCGTAACAAAACTACCCCCGCATTGTATGGGGATGTGGATGGTGCAATCACATCATCCTCCAGCAATTTGTGTATTTCCTCCTCCAGGGCCTTTTCTTTAGAGAATGGCACTGGGTAAACCTTTTGGCGAACAGGCTCCTGTGTGGTCAAAGTCATCTCGAACTCAACCAACCTCGTTCGTCCTGGTTTATCAGTCAGTATCTCCTTATGAGACTTGAGAACCTGGGTTATCCTTTCCCTCTCCTGGGAGGTCAGATCAGGGTTCACTTGCACATCCCTATAGGTTTCCTGGTGTACCAAGGGATATTCCCTGCCCTCGCTGGTTCCCACTTCTGTCTCCACTGCAACTGCCATTGCCATGAGGTGAGCTGCCTTGTCTCCGGGTCTCTCTTCGTATTTCCGCAAGAGATTGATATGGAAAATCTTCGACTTTCCCCGGATCCGGATCTGATAGTTGGTTCTGGATATCACCCTTTCCCCGGGAAATGGTCCTTGCCAACCTATCTCCAGTTTGTTGTTTCCCGTTGGGAGTAGCAACAAGACTTTATCTCCCACCTCTAGAGATCTTTCTTTAGACCTACGGTTGTAGTAAGCCGCATGTCTTTTCCTGGCCTTTTTCAAGTTATGATTTGCCAGAGTCCATCCCTTGTGGAGTTTTTCTTTCAGTTCCTCCACGTATTTGTAGGATGAGATCACTTCTTCTGACGTCCCCTCTTCAGTACAACTCCTCAACATGGCTTCCAACGGTCCTTTGATTGGACGACCAAACAGCAACGTAGCGGGTGGTAGTCCTGTGGAGCCATGAGGAACCTCCCGATAGGCAAAGAGTGCTGCTGGGATATATTCATCCCACCTATCAGGTTTTTCCTGCGCTAATTTCCTGAGCATTGTCATCAACGTGCCGTTGAAACGCTCTACTTGTCCATTGGCTTGAGGGTGGTAAGGGCTGGTATGTATGTGGTTAGAGTGAAACACCCTAAATACCTCCTCCATGAGTTTTCCACAAAACTGAGATCCATTGTCCGTCAGAATTTGATCCGAAAAGCCTAATCTGGTAAAGGCCTCCATCAGTGCGTCCGCCACTCTTTTCGAGTCAATCGTGGTCAACGGTATGGCTTCACCCCACATTGTACAGCAATCCACCATTGTGAGTATATACATGTTCCTCTTCCTAGTCCTGGGAAGTGGACCCACGATATCGATGGCTACCCTCTCGAAAGGAGAGTTCATGATGGGCATCTCACCCAACACCACCGGTGCTGTCCAGTGTTTCGGTGCCACCCTCTGGCACTCAGGGCCTGACTTCACATACCGACGCACATCATCTGTCATTCCCGGCCAATAGTAGTGGCAGGAAATCCGCTGCATGGTGGCGGCAATACCCATGTGTCCACTAAAGGAGATGGTATGCCCCATATGAAGAATCTGGGACCGGTGAGCTTTCGGGACGACCAACTGACCGTATAGGTTGTCTCCCCTTCCTGCTCTCCTGTAGAGTATCCTATTCTTCATGTAGTACTGCCCCCGTCCTGGTGGATCAGCACTTTTCTGCAGCTTTTTGTAGCAAGGACGTAAAGTATCATCCTCACTCTGGGCAGTTCGTAGCTCCCCCGGCATTGGGTTAGTCACAATTGCGTCTGCCTCTTCCGTTTTCGTCTGAGAGCGAGTCTGCATTGCTCCCATATGAATTTGCTCCCTGGGCATTCCCAGAAAGACATACCGGCAACCTAGGATGACTGGAAAAATGGGATCGGTCAATACAGCGGCCTTGATGGTGCCGGTGACGTACCTTGACCGAATCTCCACATTAGCAATGGGCAACTTCATGGTTACAGCACTCTTCTGTGCAGGCTGTATGTCCAATGTTTCACCTGTGAATTGTTCTGGATGTACCAGATCCGCAGAAATCACGGCCTCCCCGTCCAGTCCTGTGTCGTATAAACACTCCACTTGACGACCGTTAACCTCTACCAATTCCACTACAGGTGGTTTTTCCTGGTCTGGAGTCTCTTCCTCGGCCTCGACCTGTTCGGTGGGCTCCACCTTAGGTTTCCCGGGGCACACGACGAATTGAGTGTCTCCTGACTCTCCTCTGCAGTCAATAGCATTGTGCGTGTTTGACTGACATTGGTTGCACCATTTCCCTGTCCTAGATTTTCTATTGTCGGACTTGAATGAGCTCTCCTGGTGGCGAGCTTCCTTGTTGACCTTGGCCTTTTCCGTGACAACCTCCCTGGAAGTCACTTGACATGCTGCAAAGTGAGGGTTCTTAGCCTTCGATTTGCAGTCCCTCGTATTGTGAGAGGGTGACTTACAAATTGAACACCACTTCTCCGACCACGGTCGTTTAGGTGTAGAGCTTGAAGTGCTCTTGCTTCCCTCCTTCTTCTTCTCTGAACTATCCTCTGATTTTTGCACATAAGGTTCCAACTTTTTTGTTCCTGAGTTTTTGGTTTTCTTCTTGTCATGTTTCTCTTGACTTTTGGTGTTGGTGGAAAGGTTTTCCCCTACCTCCCCATGTACCTCGACGAACCGTTCTGCTAATTTAGTCACGAGGTCAATACGTTCCGCTCCTTGTTCTCCCAGGAACGTCCTGAGAGGTTTAGACATTTGCTTCTTCAGCTGGTCGACCACCAAGAGCTCTTCCAGACTCTCATAGTCATGTGCGCACCCAGCCAAATCCATCCACTTATGGAGATAAGATTTAAGACGCAAACTGTAGGCGGCAAACAACTCTCCCGGTTCTCGTTTCGCTGCTCGAAATTTTTTCCGGTAGGTATGTGACGTAACCTCGAATCGTTTCAGCAGAGCCGTCTTTAACTCATCATAATTGTTCTCATGTCCTGGTGGCAGGCGAGTATAAACCTCGTATCCCGTCCCGCGTAATCCCTGGGATAGCTTAAGATTCCATTTGTTACGCTCCAAACCCATAGCAACTGACATAGCCTCGAAGCGTTGAAGGTATTGATCAATCTTCTCTTTGTCCTCCTCGTAGACTGCTAAAGGAAACTTCATAGCATGGTACCCATGTCCACCTACTGGTGTTGATCCTGGGATGGAGGAACCTCCAACTGCTCCCTCAGTTTCTCCATTAGATTGACTCTTGAGCTCGAGTTCCCGCATCCGGTACTCGTGCTCCCTTTTCTGTGCTTCTTGTTCAGCTTCTAATTTCCTAGCTGCTTGTTCAGCTTCAAATTTCCTAGCTGCTTGCTCAGCTTCCAATTTCCTAGCTGCTTGCTCAGCTTCCAATTCCATCCTTCTCAATTCCAGCTCGGCCTTTCGATCTTCCCTTTCCGCTTGACGATACTCTCTCTCCACTTCCTGTATGTAATCCGTTAGAGAAGACCCAGCCAATCCCATTTCTTTCCCCCTTGCCTTTAATTCTAACGTGCTAAGTTTAGGGGTGGCCATTATACAGAGAGGTAAGCTAGCCGGTCTAGTACAATATAACTGCAAATTACTATACCGATATATGAACAAGTACTATCAATCTAGATATTACCACACACAGTACATTCACTCAGTGACAAGAGTAGAATCAGGACCACAGACCTATGCAGACGTGTGAAGTGTGAACAGGTAAGATATTAGTCCTAACCCCTATCCACATTCACTCTAGCTGGATTCTCCAAACTGATATCTCCCTCTTATAACTAAGGATCCCGTGTCAAAAGACCCCGTTGTCAGAAGATCCCACTGTCAAAGGTTCCTGCTTGCAGGAGATCTCGCTGTCCAAGGATTCCGTTTACGGGAGATCCCGCTGTCCAAGGATCCCGTTTACGAGAGATCTCGCTGTCCAAAGATCACGTTTAAGATAGATCCCGCTGTCCAAAGATCCCGTTTACGAGAGATCCCACTGTCCAAATATCCCGGACGAGCCCCCAATAATGTCGTGTCCTCCTTTAAAGTGTCGTCCCTGGAGTGAGGAGATCCGACACCCACATTATAATATAATTTTTTTCCCCCCTCAATATTCTGGAGAATCCACCCGCTTCCGTCCAACACACTCCATCAGCCTATGGACACCTTTTCCTATCACTCTCACACTGTCGTACTATGCCCCCTTCTCATACTTCCCCAACGCAACATACTCAACAACTCTTGCTTCTAGAAATTAATAAAGATTAATTTATTAAAATAAAAGTGTAACGTGTATGAGACGTGTATGCGAAGAAAATGTGTGACGTGTTCTATAAAGTGTGTAGACTCTGTCTCTCAGACATCAACTCAGTCAGCTGATCACAGCAAAGATAGACCACAGCACGTTACGTCAGAACAAGTACGTCTCACCCGTTGCCGGAACCATCTTGCCGGATAATGCTTTGCCTCTGTAGACCTCTGGTAATCCAATTTCATGAACATCCGAAATAGACACCGGTGGTATTAAGAGTTAATCAGGGACCGGTTGCACTCTACACAATGTCCGTTCCTAATGTTCCTAAACAAACTGCACAAGTCTTTTGCAGTGTGTATGCAGTTAGTTAGTTGTTAGTTAGTCGACAGATCATCCTCGTTGCACATCGAACCATTCAGTCCATAAGTGCTAATTACTAATGTTAATTGTTACTGAACTAACACTAGGTACTCTTAGCCGGTTCTCGGTTCGTTACTACTGTCTAATGCTGTCTGGTGCATCAATATGCATCACTCTCTTTGATGAATCAATTTCCGTCTAGCGTAAGTTATGTTTCTGTATGCAACTTTATTGACTCTTGAACTGGTGTTCTTCAGAATGGGTTTTTTAATTCTTTCCCAAAACTTGTAGAGTTTCCTTGGATCTGGTAGGGAACCTAGGATAGAAACAACACATCTGGTGATAGTACTAGTCACTGATCCCTTCGGCTGAGTGTAAGCCTATCACCTTGCTTAATGATCTTTAGCTAACTAGACTTAGTCACAGAGCAGATTAGCTACCCACCTAGAGTCGAATCAGGCTATGACAAAGAAAAAATATCAGCAAACAGAATGCGGAACCCCGCCCACCAGGGACACCTACGGGAAGATCCCAATTATCCTTCATTACTCAATTCTCAACTAGTAAAGCTTATCAACACTTCACTAATCTATTCTAGCTAAGCCAAGTATCAATTCACTACTCTAGCTAGTTTCCACTAACAGTGCTAATCATCACACTATAGTTTAACAAGGCCACAGTCTATAGTAATTATAACGAATATATTATAATAAGTTATACCTTAAATGGCACTACTGCAGTCCTATAAATCATATCTACATCTGCCATATAGGCACGCGTAAAATTAAGTCACTAATTAACACACGGTAGATATTATTTCCACTGGCACTGCAGTGCCCTGCACTCTGTCTAGAGCATTATTCAAGTCCACCCTAGTTGATCTCAACTCGAGTTTATATGGCAAACTACCAAAGTTGTCCACGTGACGTTATCCTTTACTCCCCCACACAGGTGGCACAGTGGCAAATCATCCCCTGTCAAGAACTATTTTCCTGGCTTAAATCCTGTCAAAGTTGTCAGTAATTGCCTAGATTCTCAAAACAAGCCAGCTAGTTTCTGTAAACTCCCAACAAAGAGTTTCGATACCAAGCTGCCAATCTTCTCGATGTTCCGGAAACAAGACTTGACAGATGTACTGTTTCCTGTCTCTCGCTGCCAATTCCGGTTTGTCTCTGACTGTTGACAAACTGTCAAGCTTCTGTTCAGTGGTGACAATCCCAGCAGCCATTTCGCCTGATGTCCGGAACTATAACTGACAGACAGGGCTGTTCCATGTACTGAGCCGGGCAAGGCTATGTGATTCTAAATGTTTATAAACTGCCAACGCATTGTATCCCTTCCTTCTCACTCACCACCAAATGTGTTTATGGGCTGACACGATGTAACCTGTGCAGCTGTGTTTACTCTGTTAGTACGACTGTTGTGGCCTAGAAAATATACGCCAAGCAAACGTCGGTATTATTATCTGGTTAACTCATGGCGCTCGTGACAGATGAGATGAGATGAGATGAGATGAGATGGGATGAGATGAAACAATGGCAGTCGGAGTGATACTGACGACATCCCACATCACCCACCGAATGCCGACTGGTCTGTACAAACATGGGTTTGGCACCATATGCCCGATGGGCCTTAAGTTACGTGAGAGGGCCTTTTGCTGTATACAATTTCTCTCCATCTGAAGACACATTCTATTGAGATATCAACAAGGTCAAGTTGAATGCTGCTTGTTTGGACTTACTGATGCCGGCGTCTGCCCATGCTCGAAGAAGAGGTAGAAACTGGATAACTGAAGCACATTATCGAGACTTCATAAGTGTAATGATGTTTCGTGATATCCCATGATAAGAATACGCTTGTAGCACACTGAAAGTGTCGTAGGGGCCACTAAGGAAAGTTGGTTTATATTAAATATGAGAAACATTTAATAAGAACATGTAACACTTGCATCATTATCATGTGTCATTCCCACAAGCGTGGGAGGTCATGTTTCGCCATTTTATACGATCACCAGAGTCGTGGATCAGCTCCTTGTTCTTGTCTCGACCGTGCCATGTGGCCATGCCATCCAGGTATTTACTTTTCTGCCTTCCCCTTATCCTTTTCGCCTCAATCTTGCCAGTTGTCACTAAGTTCTATAGTTTATTTCTTCTCATACCGTGTCCAAAAATTGTGACTGTCTACGTCTAATTTCTCTAATAAGTTTACGGTGTTCGTATGCTACTTGCAGGTATTCTGCATTGGTTTTTCTATCTGTCCATTGTATTCTTTCATTTTCCTCAGAAACCTCACTTCCACAGCCATCAGATGTTTCTAACAGCAACAAAAACCACAAGATGAATAATAAGAACAAGAAGACAGCAATAAATACTCACCTATGCTTTTCTTATCCGTGCAATAAGGAGCTGAGTTGTCCACCGTGACTGCAGACAACAAATGTAAATAAATCATATATATATATATATCCATTCATCATGTGCCACGCCAGTAAGCGTGAGCGGTCATGTTTTGCAATCTCACTCGATCACCAGAATCGTAGATCAGCTCCGTGCTTCTGTTTCGACCATGCCACGTGACCAAGCCATCGAGGTATTTACTTCTCGGTCTTCCCCTTGGTCTCTTCCCTTCGATCTTGCCAGTTGTCACCAAGTTCTCCAATTCATTTCTTCTCATAACATGTCCAAAAAATTTTGACACTTTACGCCTAATTTCTCTAATCATTTACGCTCTTCATTTGTTTCTTGAAAGACTTGTTCATTGGTTTTTCTGTCTGTCTGTGTATACATACATATATATATATATATATATATATATATATATATATATATATATATATATATATACATGTGTGTGTGTGTGTGTGTGCGTGCGCGCGCGTGTTTGTGTTTGTGGGCGTGTGTGTGTGTGCGCGCGCTTGTGTATGTGTTTCTAGGTGTACTTGTGTTTGTTCGTGTCATCATCATCAAGTGCCGTGCCGGCTGGCGTAGGCGTTCATGGCTCTCCATAGATCTCGGTCTTTGGTTTTCTGGATCAACTCTGCTGCTGATATTCCTCCATGCCACCGTCTCAATCCATCCAGCATCACTTCTCTTGGTCTACCTCTGCCTCTCTTCCCCTCGATCTTTCCAGTTGTTACGATGTTCTCCAATGTTCGTGTACAAGCTGTTTATTTTGGTTTTGGTTTAGAACACTTCCTTTACACACGGATATGACCGTAAGTTGCCCTTGTTTTACCGGGGCCCAAAATGAAACAAAGAACGGTCAAAACAGTTAACAGAAGAGAGGAACCATATCAAAAACAAGAACAGGTAACCAACAAAGAAGTAAGAATTTATCATATCAGAGGCCATGAAAAATAAATTGCAGCTAATATATTAGAACTGTTGCTATAGCGGTCAACATTGACGAATCAGCCTTGTACACTTCAACTCTGCCCAGAATATGACATGACTAGTCAAACCTTCTGGCGTCAAGAAACAACAGTGGAAGATAAACTATATTGATCACTGGGTAAACTAAAAAACACCTTGTAGTTCATACAAGAGACAACATTGCAGATATAGATGCATTTCAAGCGAACACAAGAAGAAGAAGAATACGGATAAGAAATGATAAATAACATATAGCGATGACCCAGCAGGAGAGGCAGTTGTGCAGCAACGAAAGAACACACTCTGGATCTTATATTACCAAAAGAAAAGTAGCCGGAAAACATAGTCAACTAAGCAGACTTCACAGACATAGATAGATTTTACCAACATCGTTCTGTCTGACTGAGTGATGTAAGAACAATCATCATAACACTTTGGTCAAATCCATACATGCTTCATCTCCCACATCAAATATCGCTGGGTGCAGATACTAACCATGCCACTGACAACACTGGTATGAGACACATGGAATTTGTCCTCCCAAGTATCCTCACTCACAGACCCACACTCAACTCCTAATGGGAGCATCCTTGAGTATGCTGATGCTTCTCTATGTAGTAACATTTTATGTTGATGCTTCTCTATGTAGTAACATTTTATGTTGATGCTTCTCTATGTAGTAACATTTTATGTTGATGCTTCTCTATGCAGTATCTTTTAAAAGTTGTCGTCATTCTTAGATGTTCTTATGTGTCTGTCTTGGGAGTGGCCCTAGCTCAGTGTTTGCCTTTCTCCCCGATGGTCATAGGTTCGATTTTTCATCGAGGTGAATATTTAAAATTGGCCTGGCCTCTAGAATCGAAGTGGACGTCGTTACCTGTAAGCCACTTCAAATGACAACTACACACACACATGCCGTTTTGTAAAGTCCATGAGCTAAGTTTTATATAAACGCAGGCTGTGAAACAGCTAATTAGTAAACGCTCTAACTTGACATGACGCCCTAACTGTGACATAACGTCCTAACTGTGACATCGCTTCCTAATTGTGACATCACGCCTGTTATTTTTTCAATCCTTTCAGATAACGAGTCTTTTGAAACATGCCATATTGACACATACCTCAGAACGAGCTCCACTCACGTATTCTATTAAATAGTTCTCACTGTAAACATTATTTCAGTTCCGATTAGCTGAGTTGAGTTTAGAACCGACATCACTGCACTCAGGACATTCCCATATGTGCTCCGACCCCTCATTCAACAGCCGGCAAAGAGTCATACTACTAAACGTTCCCATCACTATCTGATTTAAAGTTCTCTTGGTCTTCCCTCTCAGTTTTGAGATTCTTGCAGAACCCATACTGATCCCCCACAATCTCATTTTGTCCACATACGGGCTCTCAATTGTTCCCCCGCCTTCTCCAGCTGGTCCCACAAACGCATGACCACCTCCCCCTTGTCAATAGGCAATCTACCACCAAGAGGTGCATTTCCTGCCAGCATATTAGCCTGTTCAATCTTCCGCACTCTCCCACTCCCCGCATGGCCAGGGCAAAATATCCATACAATTCTCACAATCTGTGACCTCTGAAGCGACGAGAGCCATTCCACACGAAACATTCCTTTCTCCACCTTACTAAGCATACTCTTTGAATCCGTAATGAATACAAGTTCCGTTTAAATTGGAGATTCCCGATGAGTGTTATGACTGTGCGCTTATAATGTTATATGTTCTGTTATGTTCGATCTGTGTGGGTTTAGAGAGATGTCTTATTGCTATTATTATGAATCTTAAATATACTACAGTTTGTACAATATCATTCTCTCCCCACTTGGTTATCCCGAGTATCGGTAAATAGGTATAAAAACAAGACAGTAAGGACAATGTTATACTATTTAATGCGTATGTAACGCATCATCATCATCATCATCATCATCATCATCATCATCATCATCATCATCATCATCGAGTGCCCTGCAAGCTGACATAGGCGTTCATATCTCTCCACAGATCTCGGTCTTTGGTGTTCTGGATCATCTCTGTTGATGGTAATCCTATATGCCACCGTCTCAATCCATCCAGCATCATTTCTCGTGGTCGGTCTCTGCCTCTCTTCCTCTTGATCTTCCCAGTTGTCACGATGTTCTCCAGTAACTCTCTTCCCATCACATGACCAAAGAAAGCTGTTTGTCTCTTTCTTATGGTTGTATAAAAAGTTCTAGTTTCGTTAGACTTTTTAAGGCATTCGTATGGTAAAATGATTGATTAATTGATCTACGAACCGACATCACAGCATTCGGGGTATTACCATTAGCGCTCCGTCCTCATCCTCAGCAGCCAGCGAAGAGTTCCAACACCAATAGTACCAGTAGCAATCTGATTATATGTCCGTCTCGCTTTTCCTCTGAGGTCGAGTGTCGGACAGATCCCTTCGTCACTCCTCGCTGCCTCATTCTTGCCAGACCATGATGATCCATTTGCTCCTCCGAGGTGTACACGTGCTCCCACAAGGCCGCAACCACGTCTGCCTTGCCATGCATCAATACTCCACCAAGTTTTGCAGAGTCAGCCAATCTGTCCGCCTGTTCATTCCCCAGCACACCAGCATGCCCCGGAGAAAAGATCCAGACGATGCTTGCCACCCTTGACCTCCGAAGCGAAGCAAGCCACTCTGCACGAAGCATGCCTGTCCTCACCTTCCTCAGCATGCTTTCTGGGTCAGTTACATTCACGATGTGTGTGTGTGTGTGTGTATCGTATTCTCGATCCTGTGGAAAGCTGCATTGACCGCCTCCACCTCCATTCTTAAGCTAGATGTTGTGGTATCATATGCCAGTCTCTCCTGCACCAAACGTCGGCCATTAGCTTTTGCTATGGTAAAGTCAATATGTAAAGATCTCATGTACATGCCTTATGCTAATGTAGTATATGATGATAGACCCATATATTTATTGACCAATCGACAGCCTATGGGTGATATGGCCAGTATCAGGCCTGTCGAATTTGCTTCCAATACCATTTTCTGGGACCTACTTTAGAATGGCTCGACATGGCAGCCCAGGTTAAATTTCAAATACAACCCCGAAAAGGATTTGAACCTATGACCAAACGATAGGCAAGCGAGCGTCTAGCCATGATATTACCACGGCTTCCATCAATAGATTTACAATGTTAGGCTCATATGAGCAATAGACCTGATTAGTGCGTGGGCCATAATTATTGTGAATGTAGTTCTAATGTTAATATTCTTAAATAAATGAATCGGTACAATTATCTCGGAACAGTCATAACATCTAATGGGAGATGCATTGAAAAGATTAGGACAAGAATCGCCATGGTGAAGGCAGCCTTTTGCTAGATGAAAAACATACTGACCAATAAAATTATGTTAATTGTAACGAGAAAAAAGAGTGTTAAGGTACTACATAGAGCCTGCAAGCCATGTATGCACGTGAAGCGTAGACAATGAGCAGACAAGCTGAACAACATTTGATGGCGGTGGAAATGTGTTTTCTGAGGAGAATGCGAAGAATACGACAGAGAAACAGATAAACCAATGACCAAGTCCTACACGAAACAAATGAAAATCGTAGACTGATTAGAGAAATTAGACGTAGACAGTCAAAATCATCTGGGCAAGTTATGAGAAGAAATACATTGGAAAACTTGATGACAACTGACAAGATCGAGCAGGGAAGAGAACAAGGGGAAGACAGAGAAGAAAAATATCTGGATGGCTTGGCCAAATGGCATGGTCTAGACAAGAACAATTAGCTGATCTACGGCTCTAGTGATCGAGTGAAATGGCGAATCATGACAGGTTTCACTTATTGGCATGGCACGTGATGTATGGTTAGATTTCCAATGTTATTTCAGTGGTCACATGTGCCCTCCGAGAAATGATCTGCCTACTACAAAAACACAATAGAACCACACAGCCAACAATATCGCTTGCTTAAATGTTTGCAATATAGTGAAACAAAATAACGGTAGGATATACGTATATGCTTGAGATATAATCTATACTTGATTAATATAGAAGTCAGTGAAATATGCCGTGTTGTGGTTTTGTGGCAGTGAAAGAGTTTCACAATTCCAGAACATACCAGGTCAAGGGTTACAAATTATCTGCGGGAGCTTTTGAAGCAGACCTAATTGCGTTGATTTCGTTGGTATAGGCGTCGATCGTTCAGAAAACAAGGGCAAATTACTGAATGTAAAAGTTGCCTAGTAATTCACACACAACCAAAGAAATGCTTGATTTGATTGCGACGTCCTGTAAATAATATTGTACGCATTTAAATAATAAACTGAAAATTTACCTGCGTTGTTGCCTAAGTTGTATAAAGCCATATTGTCGATGACAACTGTGGATAAAAAAGAAAATAATTTGTCGTTTGGACATAAGACAGTAAATATATGTAATGGTAAAGTTCTGTAGAGTATAATGTGTGCCGATGCAAGGAAGCCCCAAGCTGCGATCTTCGTAGTAGGGGTCCGGAAGCACTCAGGGGTGTGGTAAGTCAGTGGTAGAGGGTGGGGCACACCCTAGAGTGGGGCAACTCGTTAATGGGGAAGGGAAACACTCATAAGTGAGGCAACTTAGTGGTAGAGGACGGGAACACTTACGAGTGTGGAATTTAATGGTAGAAAATGAAGTACACTAAAGGGGTATTGTAACTCGGTAGCACGTGACCGAGAACACTCTAGAGTGGGGAAACTCTTTGGTGGGGAAAGGAAACACTCGTGGATAAGGCAAATGCAGGTTAGAGGGGGGTAACTCAAGATTGTGACAACTGTGTAGTAGAGGGCGGTAAACACTCAATATTGTTACAATTGAAAAATTGTTTGCATATCCTTTACAGGACATTGCTGTCAACATCAGCATCTTTCAGCTGCTTGTTGACTTCTTGTCAAGATTACGCTCAGTAATTTGCCATTGCTTTCTGAGCGGCCGGCACACATACCCCGTAAGTTACCGACGCGATTCAAACCACTGCTGATTCTCACCGTCGTCATGTTACTTACGAGAGCATACGAGATTACGGAGAAAAGTCGCAAACCTCTAGGCCTGGAAGCCGGCTATTACAACTGAGTGGTATAAAATACGGAACGCTCAGGAATATGGCAACTGAGTGGTAAAGAATGGGACATACTCATGGGTGTGGTAACATAGGGGTAGAGGACGGGGAACACCAATGGAGCAACTGAGCGGTAAAAAGTGGGACACGCTCATGAGTGTGGCACGTTTGTGGTAGAGGAATGGAAACACTTAAGAGTGTAACAACTACTTTCTTTTAGAGGTTCGAGAACACTAAAGAGTGTAACAACTTAGTGGTAGAGGAATGAGAAACACTAAAGAGTGTAACAACTTAATGGTAGAGGGATGAGAAACACGGAAGAGTGTAACAATTTTGCAGTAGAGGAACGAGAACACTGAAGAATGTAACAACTTAGTGGTAGAGGAACGAGCACACTCAAGAGTGTAACAACTTAGTCTTAGAGAACAGGAGACACCCAAGAGACTAGCTCACTTAGTTCATGTGACAGACTTTCCGATTCAGTGAATGGACGGACGTCTCTGTGTGAAGAGACGGGATCTCATTTGTTCCGACAATGTGCAATTGCTGTAAATGACAGAAGTCACAAACCACGTTTGTGAATTCTAAAGATAAGAGACAACCACCACACAATGTATCGTCCTTATAATAAGTTTATAAAGACATCATAAATTTGGAAAGGAGGAGTACCATGATTATACACCCTTTAGCATGCTTCGGGCTGAAGTACCGTATACGACAATAAACACTGGGTATCTTTGATATCTTAAATAATCAACATTTTTGTATACATTATAAGAAGAAATAAATTATAGAACTTGGTGACAACTGGCAAGATTGAGGGGAGCAGAGCAAGGGGAAGGTAGAGTAGTAAATATCAGTTTGGCTACGCCACTACTGAATGTAAAGATTGCCTAGAAATTCACAAACAGCCAAAAAAAAAAAAAAAAATGCTGCATTTGATTGCGGCGTTCTGTACATAATATTATACACATGTAAATAATAAATTAAAAATTTACCTTCCTTGTTGCCTAAGTTGTATAAAGCCATGTTGTCGATGACAACTGTGGATAAATAAGAAAATAATTTGTCAGCTGGATATGAGTCAGTAAATATTTATTGGTAAAATTCTGGAGAGTATAAGATGTGTCGATGCAAGGAAGCCCCAAGCTGTGCTCTTTGTGATGATGGTCCGGGGGCTATCAGGGGTGTGGTAAATCAGTGATAAAGGGCAGGACACACTATAGAGTGGGGCAACTCTTTAATGGGGAAGGGACACTCTGATAAGTGAGCCAACTTAGTAGTAGAGGACGGGAAATACCCAAGAGTTTGGCAATATAATGGTAGAGAATGGGGAACAATCAGGGGTGTGGTAACTCAGTAGCAGGAGACCGGGAACGCTATAGAGTGGGGAAACTCTTTGGTGGGGAAGGTAAACACTCGTGAGTATGACAATTGAGAGTTAAAGGGTGGTAAACTCTCAAGATTGTGACAAATGAGTGATAGAGAATATAGAACGCTCAGGAGTATGGAAACTGAGTGGTAAAGGACGGACAGTACTCATGGGTGTGGCAACTTAGTGGTAGAGGGCAGGGAACATCAGTGCAGCAACTGAGTGGAAAAGGATGGGGCACACTGATGAGTGTGGTACGTTAGTGGTGGAGGGATAGAAACACTTAAGAGTGGAACAACTTAATGGTAAAGGAATGAGAACTCTCAAGAGTGTAACAACTTACTTATTCCTTTGTTTTTAAATTTTATTTGTAATTTTAAGACTACAGGATTGTGGTCTGAGTTGATAGCATTTTTAACATTGTTTTAAAATATATTTCTAATCATAATGTAGTCAATTTGGATTTTTCGTTCAATCTCCAGGGCTTTTCCATGTATACAGTTTCCTAGGATTATGTTGGAAAAATGTGTTACAAACAATAAGATTGTTTTCTTCACAGAACTGTATCAGCCGGTCTCCTCTGTCGTTTCTGTTTCCCATACCATGTTGCCCTGCTATCTGCTTATATTTAGTTTTTCATGTCTCTCATGACAAATAGAACCTCTGATGATTTTACAACTTTCAGTATTTGTTGATGGTCTTCATAATATTCTTCTTGCCGGTCATCACTATAATCAGTTGTTGGAGCGTAAGTCTGAAGGATTACTATGTCTAGAGGTCGTGCCTTAATTTTGAGAAGTATCATTCTATCTTTAAGAGCCCATAATCCATAATACTTTTCTCTAAATTTCTGTTTATTAACATTTCTACTCCTCTCTAGTGATGGAGTCCTCCCAAATTAATTAATCTTCTCTCCTTATATAATTAGCATACGTCCATCTTGTTTCAAATACACCTAAACTTTCTAAATTCATGCTTTTCTTTGCATCTGCAATCAGGTTGTCAAATTACCTTGCTTGAAACAAGCCTTCTCCTTCTACTTTTCAGATAGGTATTCGCAGAATGCACTCTTTCAAAAGAATTTGTCATTATTCACTTCCTTATTCACTATAGGATTTGCCTCTTCCCTGAGAATATTTACAACATGCTCATCTCCAGGGGGCCAACAATTACCCGTATCGCTGTTTTCTGTTAGTTGTGATAGCATTGCTAGCTCATAAGGTCTTATTAGATACTTCTTGAAAGTCAAACCTGCATGGTGGTGTATTTTATCTTTAAATTGAGGAGACCCCGTATACAAGCTACCCAGGTTAAAAATCCCCAGTAGTAAATATTCCTATAGATAAAGTAAAAATAAATAAAGGCCCTCTTTATTCACCTTCGCCGCAATGGGCATATTGTGATAGTCCCATATTTGCGTACACTTCGGCACTCGGTGGATGATGGGGGAGAGTCTCACGCCTACTGTAACACAATCCATCAGTTCCACTTAGGTATAGTCATTTACTAGTCGGAGCACTGATGTAATGGTGAGGGCGTTGCATTGAAAACAGCAAAAGCGCGTCGGTGGAGGTTTCGATGCCAGCTCTTGTTGTTCGCTACGAGAATGAACGAATGGTTACTTATTCATTCGTGCACTTAGGATTATAAACATGTGACGGCACTAATACTTCGCATACACGCAATCGGTTCGTTCTAAGGAATACGAGTTTTTTTTTTTTTTAATTGTCATTCTTAATATTTTGAGCTAATTAGAAAGTTAGTTAGTCAGTCAGTTAGTTAGTTATTTAGTTATTCAGTCAGTCAGTTAGTCAGTAGGTAAGTAAGTAAGTAAGTAAGTAAGTAAGTAATTAAGTAAGTAAGTAAGTAAGTTAGTTAGTTAGTTAGTTAGTTAGTTAGTTAGTTAGTTAGTTAGTCAGTTAGTCAGTGGGTCATCAGTCAGTCAGTTATCAGTCAGTCAGTTATTTAATCAATCAGTCAGTTGGTTAATTAGTCAGTCAGTCAGTTAGTCAGTCAGTCAGTCAGTCAGTCAGTCAGTCAGTCAGTTTGTTTATTATCCTCACTGTACATCGAACCATTCAGTCCTTAAATGCTCGGATCCCCTCCTCGGTATATCCTTCATTGTCTAGCGGTGACGACACAAATTCTGTGTTAGTTGCCAGCCATGATTTCTCATCGACTCAACGAGTGTGCTCAAGATCGCGACGCCATGATCACTAAGTAAGTGGGTGGAGTCTCATAAAAGGTAAAAAAAAAAATGTTTTGCGTATCCTTTACAGGACTTAGCTGTCAACAGCAGCATCTTTCAGCTGTCTGTTGATCTCTAGGCAAGATTATGCTCAGTAGTTTGCCATTGCTTTCTGAGCGGCCGGCTCTGTTATCCCGCAAGTCACCAGCGGGGGTCGAACCGCTGCCAGCTCTCGCCCGCTTACGATTCTCTGCGTGATAAACGGGATTATGGAGAAAGTGTTGTAACCCCTCGGCCAGAGAGACCGGCATAAAATGTCAAACCTGACGAAATCTAGTTTAGTTTTGTGCCTGGACACTCGGGTATAAGAGAGAATGAGAAAGCGGATAGACTTGCGGGCCAGGCTACTGTGGACAATCTTACTAGCAGTGGGCCGGGCTGATCAAATGAATGCCGTCAGAGAGATGGGACGATTAAAGGAATCCAGGAATGGAAGGGCGTCTGCAACATTGGCCAGTCCATAAGAACATCTGGTGGAAAGGGTAAACAGAGGTGGCACTACGGAACACCCACCACACTTACTAGCGCCAAATGTAGAGACGCCTCTGGCACACACCATTGCTCCACTCAACCATCACATGAAGTAATTTGTCCCAAATGCATACAGCTGGCACACAACTACCACTGGTTATTACACATCACATTGAGAGCACAACAGGCTGTTCCTCATTTCTCCAGAAACCGTTTACCACACGGTGCACAAGTGTTTTCAACGTAACCCATGCGTTAACCACGTGATCACACATGTTTATCACAATCGATTTTTAGCGTCTGGTACGTACCTTGAGTCACCTCCGTGACATTGATCCGGAAAAAAACCCAGCTCAAAGTGTGTGTGTGTGTGTGTGTGTGTGTGTGAGTGTGAGTGTGTGTGTGTGTGTGTGTGTGTGTGTGTGCGTGCGCGCGCGCGCGGTGTGTGTGTGTGTGTGTGTGTGTGTGTGTGCACTTGGGAAGGGAAGAGGGAGTCTGTGTTGACAGCACATATTCTAGAACAGTTTTATTGTGGCAAAGTGGCTAGATAACTCACCTGCCAACAAATAAACCCTAGGGTCAAAAGACAAGCTCTCCAGCTACTGCCCTACCGCCTGTCTCCAAAAGTACTTGAGGCGGTCCAAAAACATGAGGCCTCCTAAAACGTAAGTGGGAAGTGCTAACAATATGACACCTCCTAAAATGTATGCGGGACGTTCTAACAATATGAGACCTCCCAAGAATTATGTGGGGCGTTTAAAACAATGAGATCTTCCAAAATGTACTTGGGACTTTCCAACAATACTAGACCTTCCAAAAAGTACGTTGGACGTTCCAACAACACGAGACCTCCCAAAAGTACTTGGGACGCTCCAATACCACGAGACCTCCCAAAAGTACTTGGGACGTTCCAACAACACGAGACCTCCCAAAAGTACTTGGGACGTTCCAACAACACGAGACCCCATAAAAGTACTTGGGACGCTCCAACAAAACGAGACCTTCCAAAATGTACGTGGCACGTTCAAGCAACATGAGACCTCCAAAAATTCACGCGGGACGTCCCTTCAACATGATACCTCACAGAAAGTACATGGAACGTTCCTTCAACATTATACCGTCCAAAATAAAGCTGTATACTTTCACAAACTGACACAGACGTATGTACACCAGGCACGGCATTTACCTTTTCGGTGCGAATGGCAACAATGAACGTACTTATTTCGAAATGTCTTTTTGAAGATCCCTTTCCACCAATACATTGTTAATAGTTCTAAATGTCCCCTATTTTCACTAATACTGTCTCCTGTTTCAGCCAACTATACTGCATTCTATTCTCATCATGAATACTGCCTCCTATTCTCACCATCAATACTGTCTACTGTTTAATCCATCAATACTGCCTCCTATTCTCACCATCAATACTGTCTACTGTTTCATCCATGAATACTGCCACCTATTCTCACCATCAATTCCGTCTCCTGTTTCAGGCAATTATATTGTTTCCTTACCTCACCAACTTGCTATTTTCACCATACATTTTGTCCTTTATTCTCACCATCAATACTGTCTACTGTTTCATCCATCAATACTGTCTCCTATTCTCAACATCAATACTGTCTCGTATTCTCACAATCATTACTGTTTCCCATACTCACCATCAATACTGTCTCCTATTCTCACCATCAATAATTTCTCCTATTCTCACCAATACTGTCTCCTACTGTCACCAGCTACCCTACTTTCACCAACTATACTATCTCTTATTCTCAACATCAGTACTGTCTCCTATTGTAACCAACTATATATACTGTCTCGCATTCTCACCAACTAAACTGCCTGCTACTTACAACAACTATACTGTCTCCTACTATCACCAACTATACTGTCTCCTACACTAACCAGCTATACTGTCTCCTACTCTCACCAACTATACTGTCTCCTACTCATACCAACTATACTGTCTGCTATTCTTACCAGCTATAATGTCTCCTTTTCTCACTAACTATACTGTCTTTTTTATTACCAACTATACTGTCTCATATTCTCACCAACTATACGGTCTCCTATTCTCACCAACTATACTGTCTCCTAGTCACACCAATTATACTGTCTTTCATTATTACCAACTATACAGTCTCATATTCTCACCAACTATACTGTCTACAACTTCACAAACTATATGGTCCCCTATTCTCACAATGTATACTGTCTCCATTTCTCAATACTGTCTCCTATTCTGACAAACTCTATTGTTTCCTATTCTCACCAACTCTACTGTCTCCTACTCTCGCCAACTATACCGTCTCCTACTGTCACCAACTACACGGTCTCCTGCTCTCACCAACTATACGGTTCTCTATTCTCACCAACTATACTATCTCCTACTCTCACCAACTATACAGTATCCTATTCTCACAATCTCTTCAGCTCTGCTCTCTGTTCCCCACCACCCTTGCGTCCTCTCTTGTTTGTCATATTGCCCAAGGTATTTCCAGTAGCAAGCCTCCGTGACTAATAATATGACCAAGCTAACCGTCATGTTGATATACTGTTCAATAGTTGTCTGGTTTCTCCAATGTATTCAAGAGTGTAGAGGTCAGCCTGGCCGAAAGGTTTCTCGTGCTAGTACTAAAACTGCATCTGCACTGACTGTAATAGTGGTTGATTCATAGACTTGGTAGTTTCAATTCAACGCTGACTACTCGTTCAGAAAGGAAAGGCAAACTACTGAGCGTAAACTTATCAAGAAAGCCAACCTGGGATTGGTCGACGCGTATTGCAAAGGACATGCAATGTTTTTTTTTTTGTTTTTTTGGTATAAAGAATGTGTTGATTTGATCCGTTTACTGCGATTTCTCGAGGGCGCCATGTTCGAGTGTGTTTACAATGAAATATCTGGAACTTGCGGAGGAAACTAATTCATGCCCCGAAGCAGGGACATAGTATGAGCCTATGATATACTAGGACTCTAGTAGGCCAGCATGGCTGAATGGATAAGAACGCGTTTTCTTAAACATCCGGTGTGCTGATGCCGAAGTTAGTAGTTCAACCCCTACACCGGACAGTTGAACTAAAATGTTGACCTATCGCCCTTGACTTGGGGACGTTAATTACAAGTACCTCTGAAGTCGGAGTGGGTTCGCCTGATGGCGAGGGACACTGTTAAAAGGTAAAGCTAATCCACACGCGAAAATTCAGTTCAGCACTACTAGAGGCAGTGTGTATGGACTAAGATTGAGATCAATGCAAGCGAGCGGGGAAACAAAAACAACTAGGTCCCTCACATTCACAAGGCTGAGTACATGGAGAAATAGATCGTCAAACTTTCCCTCACTTAGCGGACTACGAACGTGGCGTCGAATCCTCGTCCGACCGGGCTGATTTCATTCTTCGCGAAGGCACAAAACGATTCCACTAACGTGTTCACTAAACAATATCAATATAGTCATTAAGTCATTATACTAACGTGTAGTACACTGGGGTAACAGAGAGTGCAAGGAAAGGACACTCCTTGAATATCAAGAAAACAGTAACAATGGTAATATCAAAGAAAATGGTGACACCAAAATGTGACATAGAAATAGAAGGGAAAATCCTTAACCAAGTGGATCATTTTAGATACCTATGGACATTTATAACATCAGATGGAAGATGTACAACAGAGATTAAGAACAGAATAGGGCAGACAAAGGCCGCATTTCAGAAAATGAAGAGTATCTTGTGCAATAGGTCACTATCACTGAGTGTAAGAAAGAGAGTGCTGAAATGCTATGTAGAACCAGTTTTGCTGTATGGCAGTGAATCTTGGAATGTAAATGAACAAATAAAGAAGAAATTAGAAGCAACAGAGATGTGGTTCCTGAGACTAATGTTGTGAATTCTTTGGACTGCCAGAGTAACTAACGACGACTGCCTGAAACAGGCTAATGAAACTAGAACACTATATACAACAATAAGAAAGAGACAAACAGCTTTCTTTGGTCATGTAATGAGAAGAGAGGCATTGGAGAACATCGTGACAACTGGAAAGATCGAGGGGAAGAGAGGCAGAGGCAGACCAAGGGAAATTATGCTGGATGGATTGAGACGATGGCACGGAGGAATATCAGCAGCAGAGTTGATGCAGAAAACCAAAGACCGAGATCTGTGGAGAGCCATGAATGCCTACGCCAGCTGGTAGGGCACTTGATGATGATGATGATTAACGTGTTCGTTAAACAATATCAATGTATCCATTAAGCCATTACACTAACGTGTTCACTGGACAATATCTGCGTAGACATAGCCCCAGCCAGTCAGTGTGTGTTGTGTCGAACCATACCCTGATAAGATTATAATATGCATATCCTCAAATTTATTTTATGCCTTCGCTCGTTTCGAGCTCAAGGGTTGTCCACATGCTACTACTTCCAGATCACTGAACTGATTTTCGAGTGTGGGCCAGCTTTCCCTATTACCAGTGTCCCTCGCTATCAGGCGAACCCACTTCGATTTGTGAGGTACTTGTAATTTGCATCCCCAAGTCACGGACAGAGGTAAAGTTCAAGTTCCGTCGTGCGCACCTCTCCTGTTTCTGCGCTTTGAAAGAGGCAGGAGTGCGCGACAGAACATTCCCCGTGGAGATGGTACTTTGGTATCTCTTTAGTGACAATAAGATACTGACAGCTCGCGAAATAATTAGGGTTAGAATTAAATTGTAAGTGGACATAGATTATTTTCGTCGCTAAGAAGATATAAATACCACACTGTAATATTTGAGTAAATGGGAATGTTCTTAACCAAGTGAATGGGTACAACTATCTCGCAACAGTCATAACAAGAGATTGGTACAAGAATCGTTAAGGTAAAGGTAGTCTTTTTGCAAAATGGAAAACATTCTGACCATAAAAATGTCAATTGCAACGAGAAAAATAGTGTTGAAGTGCTACATTATTCCTATACTTTTGAATGCTTTTGGAACGTGGACAATGAGCAGACAATGTGAAGAAAAGGTAACCCAAATGGTAGTGGAAATATAAGTTCTGAATATTATGCCATGAACAACATAGTCAGAGAGAAAAACCAATGACCAAGTCCTACAAGAAACAAATGAAAACCTTACACTGATTAGAGAAATCACAATATACAATCAAGATTGTGTTGGCATGTTATGAGAAGAATTAGAACAGAAAACTTAGCTACAACTGGCACGACTAAGGGGAAAAGAATAAGGGGAAGGAAAGCGATAAATATCTGTAGGGGCTGGCCATGTGGCATAATTGGAGCAAGATCGACGACTCTGGTGATCGTATGAGATCTCGAAACATGACCACCCACGCTAATCGAGATGACACACGATGATGATGAGTTCAAGGAAGAACTGTTATTATGAAACAAGTTTTCCAGAACAGCTGTTGTAATTCATCGTTCATTATTCGGGAATTCCCAACAATTCCTTATTTCTGAGAAAATCCATTTCATCGCAAACGTCGCAAATGCTAGTAAAGTTTTATACGAAAAGCAATGACATAAGCGACCAGTAAACTAATTTCGAAGCTGTTATCACTGTGGCACAATCCCGTAGTTTCATAACTGCTGACCCAGGGATCAGGCAAGCCAACACCAACAGGTCTGTATTTCTTTAATACAATTGTTTGGCGTTTCGTATCCTTCATCTACATATATGTTTGGCTTTACATATCCTTTATCTTCACGCATTCATTATCTTATGGGTTTGATAATATTTAGTGCCAGCTAGTTAGCTTGACAACGGCACAGTAACATAATATACAATGAGCGTTGTGATCAATAGCCTTCATCAGCTAGAAAAGTCAGCAATAGTTGATATATTTTCGCGTAACACGACCGTCTTCTTTTCTGTAACATAACCACAGCTCAACACTGAAAGGACGTAAGCCAGTGGGTGGGGCTGATGTTTCTAGGTGTTCATGTTGAAATAAAAAGCGGTGTGCCGTTTGTCACTTTTATTATTCTTACTGACTGGGTTATAAAGTCAGCAAATACTTTCGTCAGACATGGAATTCAATGAAATCGGAAAGAGTAACTTCATGAACCGGACTTCGATGATAGTGCCATCCTGCCAGACACAATAAATCAGATGCAAATAAAGTAAACACACTTGATGGTAGATCACATCAATTAGGTTATGCAATTCACTGGGAGATAAACATTCATAGTGGAATAAAACAAGCAAAAGATTATCCAATCTTCCTTGATGAACCTCCACAAAAAGAGGCATACCCATATTTAAGATCAATGTAGACACAATATGGGGAATCGACAGCTCTATTAAAATAAGAAAACAAAGAGGTAAAGAAGCTGTCACAGCACAAGGACACCGATGGAAGTCAAAGGAAATTACTCGTAGCACCAAAGTTAAGAATACTTAATTCTAAGGTTAAACCAGCTCTACTGTGTTGATGAGAAACACAGAGAACCACTAGAATAATTATAAACTACAAACATTCTTTACTTGTTGCCTGCGCAGTATATAAGGACTAAAATAGTTACTTAGTTAGTCGCGGTTCCAACTTCACGGTAACGGGTCGTCCCTATATTGCTCCGTTCCTGTGCCAGTGAATATCACACAAAATGCTCCTCATTGCCCTGTGTGAACAATGGAATAGACAGGAGTGTCGGCAAGCCAACAGCCCGCACAGGTACACTGTGCATAATGCTGCCGCCAGAATGCCAACACAAAAGTCCTCCACAAAAAATACAGTTCATCGTCGATGGAAACGGCAGTCACCAAAAAGACTTCATTGACCGTTTTTTTTTATCCCATATGGCTCGGTCTCTTTCCGCAGGGCGACCCACCGCCCCAGGAGTCTCCTGAAAAAAGTACTCGTTAACCGAAAAGGCAAACCAGTCAATCCAACAACAGCCGGCCGCCACCGTTCCGAACACGCAGTTCACACTAAAAACAACCGCGGACCGGTACAAAAACATTCCACGCGAAATTCACAGCTCACAGTGTCGCGCCACGCACTCATTCAGTAGCAGGGCGACGGAACCATAGCCTCCTTAGTCGCCTCTTACGACGTGCATGGTAGGCAACAGTGTTACTATTCTTTGCTCCCCCGTATGGGCCCCGGCAACACACGGGCGATAAGGACTAAAATAAATGACAGTATCCCACAGTTGAAGCACATATAGAGAACAAATACCAACGAATCCAGAGATGAAGAAAATGCGCTGGCTCTGGACAGGACACACTTAGTGACATCCTTCTAGTAATATAACGAGTCATCCCTATGTCTATTACCCACGGACCAACGAAATAGAGGGATACGTAAATGCCAATAAAGATTGGAGTTGAACATAGAAATGAATAAAATGGGTAAGACATGGTGGATGCTGCAGAAGATGCAACAGACAGAACGGCGCTAGGTGTGAATTAGTTGACGGCTTTTACCCCAATTGGGTGGGGGGGGGGGGGGGAGGTGGTCAAGGGCATAGGTGGGTGATGGGGTAGCTTAGACTGATTTTTTTCTTCGTTGATTGATTGATTGATTAATTTAGGAATCGACATCACAACATTCGGGGCATTCCCATAAGTGCTCCGTCCCCATCCTCAGCAGCCAGCGAAGAGTTCCAACACTAATAGTACCAGTAGCAATCTGTTTTGCCAGGTTATACACTTTGAATATATCTTGTTATTACTATCAGGTTATACACTTTGTATGTCTCACTTTTTAACATGTATTATGTTAATGTAATTTTGAAAGCCATGGGCAAAAAGTGACCCTCATTCGAAAGCACTGAGTTAACACTCAGGGAAAGAAATCATGCACAAAATTGACACTCAGCGAGAGAAATCATGCACTAAATTAACACCCATGAAGACAAATTGTGCACGGAATTAACTCAGGGAGGAAATAATGCACTAAGTTAACACTTAAGAATATAAATCTTGTACTAAATTAACACTCAGAGAAATCTCGCACTACATATTCACTAGGAAGATAAATCATGCACAAACTTAACATGCAGTAAGATAATTTAACATAGGATAAGATAAATCACACAATAATTTAACACCCAGGAAGATAAATCACACAATAATTTAACGTTCATAAATATAAATCACAAATCAAGTTAGTTTAGTTTAGTTTAGTTTAGTCGACGGATAAACATCACGGCACACGGGTGCAACCCATAAATGCTCCGTTCTTCTCCTAACTCAAACCTGAGTCTGGAGAAACTCAGCTCAGTGCACGAACTCTGTAGCACCGTCGAGGATCCTGAAATACTTTGGGTAGATTTTTAACACGAAATTTTGCCCGGGCAGCGCCGTTAGGCTACCCTTTTTCGATTTCTAACTGCCTAGGGATTTTTTATGTGAGCAACAATACACACTGGCGTCCAATCTCATTACCCAGAGACCAGGGGCAATTTTTACTAAATGTCCAAGTGAAAAAATCCCGGTCTTCACCTGGGCTTGAACCCGGGACCTCCAGCACTCGAGGCGGAATCCATACCTCGAGACCACGCAGCCCCCCCTCCCCCTTCCCCGAAATCACCAAGTTAACATTCATGGAAAATACATCTGACAATGTTTCAACATTCATGAAGATAAATCACACAATAATGTAACATTCAGGGAAGGGAAATCACACAATAATGCAACTTTCATGACGATAAATCACACACTGATGTATCATTCAGGGCGAAAAATAACACACTAATATATTACTCAGGGAGATGAATCACACATATAATTTGACATTAAAAAAAAAATCAATCACACACCAGTTTAACATTCAAGGTAGATAAATCCGACAATAATTTAACATTCATGAACATAAATCACACAATAAATTTAAAATTAAGGGAAGGGAAATCACACACTAATGTAATATTTATAAAAATAAACCACACACTAATTTATGATTCAGGAAAATAAATCAAACGACAATTTATCTTTCATGGAGATAAATCAAACACTAATGTATTATTTAGGGAGAAATTAACACACTAATGTATCATTCTAGGAGATAAATTATTTCTTAAAACGTCACGGTATTTAAGTGTAAAAAACCTCAAGTATGCTCTCTGTTCAGTCATGTGACACATGTGACCGTTATGTTTGATATTTTAAATTCCAGACACAATGGCCTTTAACAGCATGGATGTGTTCGTAGCTATAGACGAAGATTCCGAGGTCTGGCAGACACTTGTGGCCGTTCTCTTGAGCAGTCTGGAAGCTCCTGCATCCTCCAATTGGTACCAGCAACTCAACTTAGTTCTGCTAGGTAAAACGGGTGGCGGCAAAAGTGCAACTGGAAATACAACACTCGGTCGTCGGGTGTTTAGAAGCAGCTCATCAGCCAGTTCCGTCACTTCAGAAGTGACGAGCAGGCAAGGGGTGTGTGGCAATTATGTTCTAAACATCGTAGACACGCCAGGCTTGGCTGACACAAACTTCCGCGACGACAAAGTTAAGGCGGCAGAGAAGACGATAGAAAACATGGAGAAAGCCTTAAGGCTGTCACCAGATGGCGTACACGCCTTTCTATTTGTGGTACAGTTTGGTAACCGGTTTACTGATGAAGATAGGCGTGTTCTTGACACTTTGAGACAGATTTTCGGGCGAAATTTTCTAGAGAGACATGGGATCCTTCTGTTTACCCACGGGGATTGTTTCGAGCCGTCAATGGACAATGAAGATACACCGGATAAGTCCTTCGATGAATGGTACAAAGAACAGAAAGGAAGTATGTTTGATTTGATTAAAGAGTGCAAAAACAGATGCATACTCTTCAACAACAGACTGAGGGATGACCATGCCAAGAAGAAGCAAGCGGAACAACTGGTTGAGCTAGTGCAGAGATGTGAAAGTTCTTATACGTTTTTGGATTTCACGAGGTTTCAAAGTCTAAGAGATAGATTAATTGTAGAGCTTAAACTACCGAGGTTAAAGCAAATATTCGAGCTTGGAATTAATAAACTTAAATTGGTGATTAATCAGAAGGATCAGTGTGGACGTACGCCACCTGCTGAGGTGCACCAAATACAATTGCAAATTCAACAACTGGTGGAAAAGATCATCATGGAAGATAAAGAAACCAACCTGCTGTCTGACATGTTAGCACAGATGACAACAATTGACTTACAGTTTGAAAGCTATCTCAAGAGACAAGAGGAAGCAAGCCGAAGAGCTAGCGAGGAAGAGGATAGTCTGTGTTCTATTATGTAACATGCCATACTTTCACAATCCGAGTGGCCTTGAGGTCGACATTTTACTTCATTCTATACTGTGCAATGAAAGTATGGTAAGCCATCACAACATAGTTCTTCTACTTTCCGGTTCTCCGCTGTTGCGCTTCTCATCTAATTACGTTACCTGCTGTCTACGATTGTCATCTAATTCCGTTCCGTACTGTCTACGCTAGCCGGTCTCTCTGGCCGAGGGGTTACAATACTTTCTCCGTAATCCCGTTTATCACGCAGAGTCTCGTAGCGGGCGAGAACTGGGAGCGGTTCTACCCCCGCTGGTGACTTGCGGGATAACTGAGCCGGCCGCTCAGAAAGCAATGGCAAACTACTGAGCGTAATCTTGCCAAGAAATCAACAGACAGCTGAAAGATGCTGCTGTTGACAGCGATATCCTGTAAAGGATATGCGAATTTAAAAAAAAAAAAAAACTGTCTACGCTACTCATCTAATTTCGTTCCACGCTGTCTGCCTAACACGTAATTCCGTTCCCGCTGTCTCCTGTAATTTATTGCTCAAGGCGGCTGTGTGTTGGGGGGTCTTTGAATCTAGCTTCTGGTGTTTCATGTGTGTGTGTGTGTGTGTGTGTGTGTGTGTGTGTGTGTGTGTGGTTTTCTTTTGGTTTGTTTTTCTTTTGTTGTGTTCGCTCACTTTTAACTCAAGCGTAGTCTGCACTGGTATAATTTGTGTGTGTGGGCCAGCTTTCCCTATTACATGTGTTCCCTGCCATCAAGCGAATCTACTCCGATGTCTGATTCATTTGTAATATACATCCCAAAGTCTAGGACCAGAAGTCAACCGTTAAGTCCAACCGACCAGTGAAAGGCGGGAGAACCCACTACCCTGCCACCAACGCAGCTTAAGTTTAAGAGCGGGCAATCTGAACCTTTCGACCACGCAATGTCCTCTTCTGATGTGACTTGTTGCTTCTGACATTGCAATCGAGCACCTCGACACAGGGGACGATCTGGAACAATGTTTATATGTGTGTGTGTGTGTGTGTTTGTGTTTGTGTATGCGTGAATGCATGCATGTATAATTGCATGCAGTGTATGCGAGGGGGTGTGTATTTGTATGTTATTGAGTGGGTATATAACTGTGAGAGTTTCAGAAAATGATGTAAGTATGCATGTAGGTATGTGTGTGTGTGTGGTGTGTGTGTTTATTAATGTGCGTGTGTACATGTGGATGTCTGTCTCAATACATGGCAATATGCTTTGTTTATGTTTACAAAATTCATTTGACACTGGTTATTTCCTATGTGAATGTAACCTGCACAATTGATGCATAAAATTGAGTGATTGGAAGGGCCAAATGTAAGACGGGCCTGCGTGCCCAATTTGTGAACCTTTGAAAATGAAGTTCCTTCGTTGGATCTGTAGCTTTAGAGCACATGTGTTAAACTCAAGGCCCGCGGGCAACATCCGGCCCGCCGTACAATCATATCAGGCCCGAGGTCTCAACCAACGTACAAATAAATTTGGCCCAAGAGAGAATTTTAGGCGAAATATTTTTTTTTTATGGTCACTATATAAAGTGCAAATCAAATTCCCTAATTAGCAACCTTCCGAATGATAGGCTACCTGAAAGTGTTCTCGCTTCGATCAGAATAAGCAAACATAAAAAATGTGTAGTGAGTTAGTGTTCGTCGTTACAGTTACCTAGCAACGTTCAGATGCTCGTTTTGGATTGGCGCATAAAATATGAAAGTAGTTCAATGCCAGGATATTGCATCACCTTTTCCCGTCAACTTTATCAGAGCCAAAGGTTTAAATCACCGCCAATTTCAGTCTTTTTTGCAGGAAAATCGGCGTTCGGCGACATGCCTTATGATACAAAAGTGCGGTGGCTAAGTAGGCGAAAAGTTCTCAGTATATTTTTCCAGCTGATCGAGGAAATCTGTCAATTAATGGACAGTAAAAGAAAAGATTCCACAGTTTTTCGTGATAAAAAGTGGAAATGTCAGTTGGTGTTTCTGTCTGATATAACCACTCATCTCAACGACTTGAACCTGCATCTCCAGGGACGGGATCACATTATCACTGATATGCATGCTGCAGTGAAGGTATGTCAAGTGAAGCTGCACTTATGGAAAACACAAATGCACCAAAGCAACCTGTCTAACTTTTCTTGTTGTTGGGCAATGTTAAATCAAGTCAACGCTATGGTGTTTCCCAATGAGGACTTTGATGAAAAACATAGCATACTTCGTACCGAGTTCGCGCGGCGCTTTAGTGTCTTTGAAAATAGAAAAGTAAATTGGAGCTGTTTCGTAATCCATTTGCCATAGATGTGGAAACTGCACCTGTTAATTTACAGATGGAGTTAATAGAGCTGCAGTGTAATGGGACACTAAAGGAAAAGTACGACACTGTGGGGCCTGCATAGTTCACTCGTTTCATTCCTGAAGAGATGCCTCGGATTCGTCTACATGCTATTCGAACCTTGAGCATGTTTCGTAGCACATATCTGTGTGGGCAGCAGTTTTCTATGATGAAGATTAACAAAATATCACACAGGATTCGTCTCACTAATGAACACTTGCAGTCCATTATGAGAATCTCAATGATACAAAACATTACTTCCAACATAAACGAACCTTTAGCCAAGAAAAGATGACAAACATCGTGCTCTGACAAATTGCCATAAGAGTGAACATGTGTATACTAATGATGTTTTATTATTGAAACTTTTTTTCTGTTTTAATTTATATTAATGTTTAAAAAGGTTTAATTTTCGGCTTACTGAATGTTGATCCTGTCCGGCCCGCAACCTTACGTGTGATTTGAGTTTTGGCCCGCTGAGCGATTGAGTTTGTCACCCCTGCTTTAAGTAGTGCTCCTCACATGCCTTCCAAGGCATCTCAAGGTGGTAACCTTAAAGATGTGCTCGCAAGTGTCGCTGTCATTTTGATATTCCAAAGATGTTAATATTTTTTCGTAGCTCACGAACTGTACGATCTGTCCAGTTTATGATATCACCATCATCATGTGCCATAAAGATAATCTTGAATATCTACGTCTAATTCCTCTAATTAGTTTACGGTTTAATTTATGCTTCTTGTAGGACTTGCTCATGAGTATTTCTGTCTGTCCATGGTATTCTCTGCACTTTCTTCAGAAACCACATTTCCACAGTCAGCCATGAGATGTTTCCAGCCTAACTACACATTGCACATGTTTCATATCCATTCAAAAGTACAGGTTCTATGTATCACTTCAACACTCTTTTGCAATAATAATCTTTTTATTGGTTATTATGTTTTCCATCTTACAAAAGGCTACCTTTGCCATAGCGATTATAGTTCTAATCTCTTCAAGTCACCTCCCATCAGATGTTATGACTGTTCCGAGATAGTTGAACAGATTTACTTATTTAATAGTATTCCCATTTACCTTATATTACATTGTGGTATTTCATTCTTCTTAGGGATGATCATAATCTCTGTCTTCTAACAATTTAATTATGACTCTAAGTGTTCACTGTGTACAATAACCGCATCTAGCACATACTGCAGATCATGTTCTTGTATACAATCAATATTGTATAATCCGCATATCTAAGTTTATTTATGATATGTTTCCCAATGGTGATTTCGCTCATATCTCTAAATTAAAATAAATATTTTCACTGTATACACCTCTCTTACACCTCTTTGAATGTGTTGTGTGTGGTGTCTAGAGTGGGTGATACATGGGAACTGAGATGTTGTGTGTGGTGTCTAGAGTGGGTGATACATGGGAGCTGAGATGTTGTATGCGGTGTCTAGAGTGGGTAATACATGGGAGCTGAGATGTTGTATGCGGTGTCTAGAGTGGGTGAAACATGGGAGCTGAGATGTTGTGTGTGGTGTCTAGAGTGGGTGAAACATGGGAGCTGAGATGTTGTGTGTGGTGTCTAGAGTGGGTGATACATGGGAGCTGAGATGTTCTATGCGGTGTCTAGAGTGGGTGATACATGGGAGCTGAGATGTTGTGTGTGGTATCTAGAGTGGGTGATACATGGCAGCTGAGATGTTGTGTGTGGTATCTAGAGTGGGTGATACATGGGAGCTGAGATGTTGTATGTGGTATCTAGAGTGGGTGATACATGGGAGCTGAGATGTTGTATGTGGTATCTAGAGTGGGTGATACATGGGAGCTGAGATGTTGTGTGTGGTATCTAGAGTGGGTGATACATGGGAGCAGAGCTGTTGTGTGTGGTGTCTAGAATGGGTGATACATGGGAGATGAGATGTTGTATGCGGTATCTAGAGTGGGTGATACATGGGAGCTGAGATGTTGTGTGTGGTATCTAGAGTGGGTGATACATGGGAGCAGAGCTGTTGTGTGTGGTGTCTAGAATGGGTGTTACATGGGAGCTGAGATGTTGTGAGTGGTATCTAGAGTGGGTGATACATGGGAGCTGAGATGTTGTGAGTGGTATCTAGAGTGGGTGTTACATGGGAGCTGAGATGTTGTGAGTGGTATCTAGAGTGGGTGTTACATGGGAGCTGAGATGTTGTGAGTGGTATCTAGAGTGGGTGTTACATGGGAGCTGAGATGTTGTGAGTGGTGTCTAGAGTGGGTGATACATGGGAGCTGAGCTGTTGTGTGTGGTGTCTAGAGTGGGTGAAACATGGGAGCTGAGATGTTGTGAGTGGTATCTAGAGTGGGTGATACATGGGAGCTGAGATGTTGTGAGTGGTATCTAGAGTGGGTGATACATGGGAGCTGAGATGTTGTGTGTGGTGTCTAGAGTGGGTGATACATGGGAGATGAGATGTTGTGAGTGGTATCTAGAGTGGGTGATACATGGGAGCTGAGATGTTGTGAGTGGTATCTAGAGTGGGTGATACATGGGAGCTGAGATGTTGTGAGTGGTATCTAGAGTGGGTGTTACATGGGAGCTGAGATGTTGTGAGTGGTATCTAGAGTGGGTGTTACATGGGAGCTGAGATGTTGTGAGTGGTATCTAGAGTGGGTGTTACATGGGAGCTGAGATGTTGTGAGTGGTGTCTAGAGTGGGTGATACATGGGAGCTGAGCTGTTGTGTGTGGTGTCTAGAGTGGGTGATACATGGGAGCTGAGATGTTGTGAGTGGTATCTAGAGTGGGTGTTACATGGGAGCTGAGATGTTGTGAGTGGTATCTAGAGTGGGTGATACATGGGAGCTGAGATGTTGTGAGTGGTATCTAGAGTGGGTGATACATGGGAGCTGAGCTGTTGTGTGTGGTGTCTAGAGTGGGTGATACATGGGAGCTGAGATGTTGTGAGTGGTATCTAGAGTGGGTGTTACATGGGAGCTGAGATGTTGTGAGTGGTATCTAGAGTGGGTGATACATGGGAGCTGAGATGTTGTGAGTGGTGTCTAGAGTGGGTGTTACATGGGAGCTGAGCTGTTGTATGTGGTATCTAGAGTGGGTGATACGTGGGAGTTGCTGAGATGCGGTTTGATAGAAGGATGACGAGAAGACTGGACGTATAAAAAAGTAATAAAAACAACTGGAAAGGAGTTAACTCACAAAGACAACTGGTTACCCGCATCAGAAGAGGACAATTCACACTCTTTGAGCATGTCGTGAAAAAGGAAAAGTTGGAGTACGTTGTAACGATGGGGACATGGAGGAGAGGATAAGCAGTGGAGACAGAGAAAGAAGATGCTGGACAGTTTGACGTAATAGCATGGAGAAACATCTGTATAAGAAATTATTGACAGTACTCGAGACAGAAGGCTCTGGACAGACATTCCGACCAATGCTACACAGCATAATATATTAGAGAAAGCAAGATAAACAAACAGTCAGTGGTAGCCAACATGTGCAATCAGGGTGTTTTAAAGGAAAATGAGTTGCAAAGTCAACTTATCACAAACATCAGAAAGAGGCAGTCATCGTTTTTTGGCCATGTTATGAGAAGACAAAAACTGGAACATGTGACAACCGGAAAGATTTGCGGAAAGAGACATAGAGGAAGACAGCGTGAGAAGATTTTTGACAGTCTAGTGACATGGCACGGAAGGGAGTCTACATATGAATTGATCCATGAAGTCGGACATCGTAATGTGTGGAGAGGCATGATCTCCCACGCCAGGCGACAAGGCACTGTGTGATCATGATGATGATGGTATCGTTACTTGGACTAAGAGGATTAAGTTTAGAGCAGGAACATAAGCAATAGCCCATGGCGTGAACCTTACTTTGAATGAGTTTGGCGGAACATTGAAGCTCTGATTAAGGAACTACCATTTACGATACGTAGTGTTAATGGCGCCGGTCTCTCTGGCTGTGGGGTTACAACACTTTCTCTCTGTAATCACGTTTATCACGCAGAGTCTCGCAGCGGAGCGAGAACTGAGGTGGTTCGACCCCCGCTCGTGACTTGCGGATACTGAGCCGGCCGCTCAGAAAGCAATGGCAAACTACTGAGCGTAATCTTGCCAAGAGATCAACAGACAGCTGAAAGATGCTGCTGTTGACAGCTAAGTCCTGTAAAAGGATACGCAAAACATTTTATTTAGTGTTAATGGCGGAGTGTGCTAGAATGTTGGTATGATGACATGGAGGAAGATCGCTGTCAGAAATGACTAGCAGTACACAAGACAGAAGGCTGGGGACAGAGATGATGCCCACAGTTATAAAGGTATCCTAAACACGAGATAATCGATTTCATTGCACTGAGTCATATACCATAAGGCTTGGTCTCTTTCCGCAGAATATATGAGTGGTTATGAATACAACTCTTTACTTAATTGACATATTGTTTATATTTGAATACTTATAAACATAGTACACAGATTGCTTTTGTCAATTTGCATGTGGTAATAATGCCTTTAGTGCGTTTACAAATGTTTGCCCTCATTAACGTTCACTTTTTTGAAAAGTATCTGTTGCATTGTTATGAATGTTTTCCTGCCGTCTTATATTTACCCCCACCGAAGGAATATTCTTTGATAGGTCCAAAGGCAACTGAAATCATGGAAAGCGGTGAAATTTCTTTGATGTTTTGGGTAAAATGTATTTAATTAACGCTAACAAACTTGTTTTACAGTAATGCACGTCAATTAGGGTCACATTTCAACATTTTCGTTCCACTATGTGACGTGCTTCTCGTAAGGAAATTCCGGTACACCACGGATTATATTCATTATTCAACACTGCTGTTTCCGTGTGAAAATGTAATACAATAATAATGCTTTGTATTGATTGAGTGCTTGATTGATTGATTTAGGAACCGACATCACAGCATTCGGGGCATTCCCATAAGCGCTCCGTCCCCATCCTCAGAAGCCAGCGAAGGGTTCCAACCCCAATAGTACCAGTAGCAATCTGATTATATGTGCGTCTCGCCTTTCCTCTAAGCGTCGAGCATCGGCCAGATCCCTTCGTCACTCCACGCTGTCGCATTCTTGCCAGACCATGGTGATCCATTTGCTCCTCCGAGGTGTACACGTGCTCCCACAATGTCGCAACCACGTCTGCTTTATCATGCATCAATACTCCACCAAGTTTTGCAGAGCCAGCCAATCTGTCTGCCTGTTCATTCCCCAACACACCAGCATGACCCGGAGAAAATATCCAGACGATGCTTTGTAATTTAATTAATGCTTTGTAATCTAATTCCTGTGTAAGTGTTCTAAATTTAACCAACAAATCATTTCTCTTCTTTAAATGTTTGTGAATATACTGGACACCACATTACGGTCCGATGTGTGTGTGAGCTTGTTATTTGACCTATGCTGGTTTAATATAAATTTATGAGACCTATGGTGCTATCTCAATGGTTTGATATGAATTATGTCCGTTTTCCATAATTGTAGGTTCATCTGTATTATAAACGTGACTAATAAAAACACTTAAGTTGGAGTGTCTAGTTGGTCATGCGTCGAAGCACACTTGTTCCTGCAGCGAGGCGCCGTCGTCATTTGGAGGTGACAGGTTCGAATTCCGGTCGGTAACTATGGATTTCAAATTTTATGTTGTCTAGTGCGTCCTCTAATATCTACTTCTTTCTTCTCCTTCTATGAGCTCCAAAACAATACTATGTGTGTTTATTTGTGAACTACATTTCATAAAATGCACTTCATCTCTGGCCCGTAAATTATCTGCCGCACATAAAAAAAACATTGAAATCTGCTGTGCAATCGCCAGAACAGAATGTTTTTTTGTTGGGTGTACATAATGATAAGATTATATGCTATATCGCATCATTTTCCCTCAGTTGGTTACTGAGGTATGAAATTTTATACGGGGACAAACGCTTTATAGGTGTTTAATTTTGTTGTGTTATCAAGTTGGGTTGGTTATTTGTGTGTTGTTTTTTATTTTTGTCTTTTTTTTTGGCCTGACTTCATTAGCTTAGCTTTGATTGCTTAAGGCACCTTTGTCTTGGAGGTGGAGCTTTGCTGTTTTTTATTTGCTTCGGGTACCTTTGTCTTTGATGTATAGTTTTGTGTTTCAGATACCTTTGGCTTGGATGTATAATTTTGTGTTTCAGATACCTTTGGCTTGGAGGTATAGTTTTGTGTTTCAGATACCTTTGTCTTGGATGTATAATTTTGTGTTTCAGATACCTTTGGCTTGGAGGTATAGTTTTGTGTTTCAGATAGCTTTGTCTTAGAGGTATAGTTTTGTGTTTCAGATATCTTTGTCTTGGATGTATAATTTTGTGTTTCAGATACCTTTGTCTTTGATGTATAATTTGTGTTTCAGATAACTTTGTCTTCAAGGTATAATTTTGTATTTCAGATACCTTTGTCTTGGTAGTGTAGCTTTGTTTATTTGTATCGGGTAACTTTGTATCGGAGGTGTAATTTTCTGTTTCATATACCTTTGTGTTGGAGGTATAGTTTTGAGTTTCAGATACCTGCGTCCTGTAGGTATAGTTTTGTGTTTTGGGCACGTTTGTCTTGGAGGTGTAGTTTTGTGTTAAAGATACCTTTGAATTGGAGGTATAGTTTTGTGTTTCGGACACATTTGTCTTGGAGGTGTAGTTTTGTGTTTCGTGTATCTTTATCTTGGAGGTATAGTTTGGTGCATCAGATACCTTTGTTTTGGAGGTATAGTTTTGGGTTCCAGATACCCGTGTTCTGGAGGTATAGTTTTGTGTTTCTGGCACATGTGTTTTGGGGGGTATAGTTTTGTGTTTCAGATACCACTGTCTTGTGGTATCGTATTGTGTATCAGATACCTTTGGCTTGGAGGTATAGTTTTGTGTTTCAGATACCTTTGGCTTGGAGGTATAACTTTGTGTTTCAGATACATTTGGCTTGGAGGTATAGTTTTGTGTTTCAGATACCTTTGGCTTGGAGGTATAGTTTTGTGTTTCAGATACCTTTGGCTTGGAGGTATAGTTTTGTGTTTCAGATACCTTTGGCTTGGAGGTATAGTTTTGTGTTTCAGATACCTTTAGCTTGGTAGTGTAGCTTTGGTGTTTTGGGTGCCTGCGTCTCATTGGTATAGTTTTGTGTTTCGGACTCATTTTGACAAATCGAGATGCAGCATCGAGATGCGGCTTTGATTATGTTGCCGCCACTGTTCAGCTGGGACTTATAATTAATGTTTAAATGGCTCTATATTAAATATAGGGGTTGGGAGCAGAAATACATTTCTTAAACACTGTCTAACGATTCTGAGTTGTTTATTTTTGTGTTGTTTATGTTTATTTATTTGTAAGTGTGTGATCAGAGAGCATAAACATTTAGCATGGGATCTCATATCTAGTTCTCCCCATTTCTTCTCCTTTCATTCTCTTCTTTCGTCCTTCATTTCCCTTTCCCCTTCTTCTCCGCTCCCGGCATTATGAGGAAAATGTACTAACATTTTGTTGCTTGTTTTTATTACATCCTACACGATTCACTAGAAAGAAAGAAATACCACAATTTCATATAGGGTAATATATGGTAATATTCTTAAACAAGTGCATCGATACAACTATCTTGTAACAGTAATAACATCTGATGGGAGGTGCCTTGAAGTGATTAGAACAAGAATCGCTAGGGCGAATGTACCCTTTTGGAAAGCATGCTGACCAATAACATGATTTTTATTGCAACGAAAAAAGTGTTTAAGTGCTACTTTTATATGGATGTGAAACATGGACAATGAGCAGATAAGTTGAAAAACATGCAATGGTGCGGTGGTGTGGTTTCTGAGAAAAATACAAAGAATACTGTGAACAGACAGAAAAACCAAAGAAGCAAATGAGAACTGTAAACTGATTAGAAAAATTATACGTAGACAATTAATTTTTGTTTGAACACGTTATAAGAAGACAAATGAAGATCGTAAACTGATCAGAGACATTAGACGTAGACAGTCACAATTTTTTGGGCATGTTATGAGAAGAAATGATTTGGAGAACTTGGTGACAACTGGTAAGATCGAGGGGAACAGACCAAGGGGAAGACCTAGAAACAAGTATCTGGATGGCTTGGCCTTGTGGCATGGTCGAGACAAAAACACGGAACTGATCCACGACTCTGTTGATCGAGTGAGATGGCAGAACATGACCGCCCACGCTTACCGGCATGGCACATGATGGATGGATAAGAAGACATAAATTAGAGAACTTTTTGACAACTAGTAAAACTGAGGGGTAAAGAAAACGGGGAAGACACAGAAGTACACATTTCAATGGCTTGGTCACGTGAAAAGGTCAGGACAAGAATACGGAACTGATCCACGAATCTGGTGATCGAGATGGCGAATTATGACCGCCAATGCTTATTGGTATGGCACATGACGATGAAGACATAATACGTGGCATCTATTTAACAATAGCTGAAGACATGTTATTCACACATTATTATTTTGATAATCTGTTCCGAAAAATAAAAGACAACATTTATTACTGATGCTCCAAGAATTCGAAGGAATCACATCGACAGTAGTGGTTCTAAGGGTCTTTAAACAAGTCTTTAAAGTCGAGAGAATCGACTTCATAGCACCGGGTTTTATCCCATATGGCCCGGCCTCTTTCCGCATGGCGACACAGCAAAAGCACGAACCCTGTAGCTCCAGCGACGACCCCCGGAGTTTCCGAGAAAAATGCATCCGTGAACCGAAAGATGAAGCCCGGAATCGAACTCAACCATATCATTGGCACCTTGCTGTCTTGACAAACGATAGTTTGTAAGGGATGGAGTTATTGCCTCTCCATAGCACAAAGCCTGGGCTAAAATATAGAGATCATGTGTTGCCCATGCAGCATGATCCCTCTCTCTACCTGCCTAGTTCACTCCAGAGAAACGGTAACACCTCTACATCTGGAACAAGACAAGCTACAGAAGCTGCCGGATCAGCAAAGCAATGCTCTAATTGTCCGCCTGTCGGAGCTTCGATCCTAGACCAGCCGCCAACCAAGGCTTAGGGCCTGGTCTGCCCTGCCATGACACTTTGTCTTTAGGTTGCATTTCCTCACACCAGGGTAAGGCTTGTACCCTCCCAAATGCGATCTTCCGCCCGAAGCCGTTTGGTAAGCACCGCCCAACGTTCGGCGCTAGCAGAAAGCAGATAGTACCGTCTACTGTTATACGGTAGCTCAGTCATATCTGACTAAGACCTGACACACGTACTAAGACCTAACGCAACCATAATGGAAGCATTAAGACAGCGACCAAAAAAAAAAATCAATAAACAAAATGTGTGCAGAAACAGGAACCTGTGGGTGTGTATTGTGATAGGGCCATCACATGTTGTCAACCTGAATGCACGGAGGGACAGGTGACTAGTCTTTTCCTTCACTTAGCGAGACGACATGTGCAGGCATCGAAACCTCGTTTGACCGCGCTTGTGACAATACCGTCGTAACTCCTTTCAACCACACTAACGCGACTGCTAAGACTCAGTGTAGTGAACATGTACGTCTAAGTCATTATACACGCTACCTGACATAATGCACTCTGACCCCTTCTCTTTAACTACACACTGACAAGTCATTATTCTAAACACAGAAGCCATACACAATAGATTGCATGACACTGTTAATAGGGAAAGCTCATCCACCCGCAAAATTCAGTCTACTTGAAGTACTGTGTATGGAATACGCTTGAGTTCAAGACGAGCGAGCGCAAATAAGATAAATAAATAAATAAATAAATAAATAAATAAATAAATAAATAAAACTAAGGGAACACATTGTTTTAAAGTAATAATCCGAGAGTCATCTACCTCCCGGGATCGACGGTAGAACAGCGGTTAGTGCGCTTGGCTACCGACTCGCTGGTAATGTGATCGATTCCATAAAGAGGCAGGAGTATTTCTTAACATGGGCTCCCACGTTGACCCAGCAACAACGGGTATTATGAAATTTCCTGCGAAATAAAAGTGGCTAGAATGATACTGACCACACCACCCGTCGAGTGGCGACAGCTCTACAATACGGGACTAGTCCCATGTACCCAATATACTTCATGGAATGTAAAAAGGGTCCCTTTCTTTACCTCGATTTGAAGAGGAATGATGATGATGATAATGATGATGATTCCAGGGTTAGAATACAACCCACGATGGGTAGTCCGCAGCCTTTCAAGGTAGCCACCCGAGATCAATCCCCAAAATAGACACCAAACAATTTTCTGGAAATTGTCACTAAGGAAATGCGACGTGAAAGAGAACTGGCCGCCTCACCTGATTATATCGTAGCCTAGACAATGTTAAGACCAATCACTACTACCCCAACGGCAGTAGGTAGCCTGGAGCTACCTTTACCCTTGACATTGGTGTGCCCTACCGAGAGTGTCCAGAAGGTTTGCAGTCAGTAAATGTCGCTTGATGTCAACATGCATCTGCCACCTGAGAGATCCATTTTGAGGGTATGACCTCAAACCCGCCCTGTGTACAAGCCCTTTTAAAAGGAACAAACGCAAAGGGCCCTTTTACATGTCTCGAACGCACTAGACATAGACCACTCGTCACTCAGCCAGGGATGTGATTAGAATCACACTGGCCACCTTTATTTCCCAAGACATATCGCAGTAGCAATTGTAGGCTGTTTCGATTTGGAAGCCCAAGTCAATTCCCAAAATCCGAATTCACCCATTCACAAAGTTGCTGACAAAGGTGAAGGCTGGTATGTTCCGTGAAGAATGAAATGCATCGATTCAGTGGTCACTGGTTGTGAGCATTCGCTGGATCTTTTCTTCAGGACACTCTGGTGTGGTTGGAAATGAACAGGCAGACAGACTGGCTTGTGCCTCATCATTAAGGGGTGATTTGGTGCATGATAAAGCTGATGTGGTGATGGCCCTCTGAGAGCGCGTGAATAATACAGAAGATCAGACAGACTATCATGGTCCAGAGAGAATGCAGCTGCAAGGGGTAGTCAGAGGATCCCGGTCGACAGTTATCATTCAAAGCTAAAGGCGGAAATATAATCAGATTGCAATGTGCACCATTATATTTGGAACTCTCAGCAGGCTGTTGAAGATGAGGACTGAGCGCTGTTGGGAACGCTCCGAGTACAATGGTGCCGGGTTTTGACTCGACTCAACTCAACTGAACTCAACACAATTAAATTCTACCCGAATTCACACCGAAGCGGATCGAACCCATGATCAACGGGCCAGCAGTCGAGAGTCTAGCCATTAGCCACTAGCCACTACGCTACCTCGGCTCCCATCCACTCTGAGTGTATGCCCTCAAAGACCGCCATTGTACGAGGCTATTGGGTGGAAGAAATGCCAAGGAACTATTTGTGTGCGTGTGTGTGTGTGTGCATATCCTATTTACAGGACATCACTTTCAACACCAGCATTTTACTGCTGTTGTTGATATCTTGGCAAGTTTATGTTCCTTAGTTTGCTATTGCTTTCTGAACCATCGGCTCCCATACCATCACGTTAAAACCCATCGTGACACGGTCTGCTGCCAAATCGGTCGCAGTTGTGTTTCGGACGCAGGTAAGCGGAATTATGAACCGCGACAGTATCAGCCTTTGCCACGGAGTCCGGCAGGACACTATTGGTATTTGCAATATAAAGCCTACAGCTATATACGAAATTATAACTAAACACACGCCACATGCCCACAGACAAATAGCTTGTAGAGGTTATGGATTGAAATACGAGCCACATGTGTTGCGTAATCGGAACCTATAAATCTCAGTGCAGCCTGTATGAGAGGTTACCATTTTAGAAGCTTCCATGTTCGAACCCATCACAAGGCTGGGCTTTATTTTGAAAAACCATGTGTATATCACTCCTCCTCTGATATATTGGGTAGTGACATCAAATACCGAGTCTTCCTGGATACTGGTGAAAAAACAGGAGGTACCATGTACAACGTATGTGTGTGTATGTGTGTGTATGTGTGTGTGTGTGTGTGTGTGTGTGTGTGTGTGTGTGTGTGTGTTTTACATATCCTTTACAGGTCGAAGTCAACCCCAGCATTTTTTTTTTTGTTTGTTTGTAAGTTCTTGGCAAATTTACGTTCAGTAGTTCGCCATTGCTTTCTGAACGACCGATATTTATATAATTACTAGCTGCCCGGCCCGGCTTCGCCCAGGCTATGGCGGGGATCTATCTATCTATCTATGTATCTGTCTGTCTGCTTGTCTGTCTGTCTGTCTGTCTGTCTGTCTGTCTGACCCAGCCCGGTTTCGCCCAGCCCCTGGCGGGGAGCGTCTCATTAAATTCATATAAGTAGTCATTATACATTCAAATACATTCTCTAAGCGTACAGAGTATGCGTTCGGCCCCTGGGCCCTCGCAGCTTATTTATTGGTTGCAGCTAGAAAATTCATTTAATGTTAGGATTATTTAGTTTTTTAAATGTTGACGTATAATTTTTCAGTTATGGTCGAACACCAAATTTGATGTCTAATGTAGTGCTTTTTGATAAACAATATTTTTTTGTTTTTCTGTCTGGTGCGTACACAAATAAATCCGAAGGTTTTCCAACGCGTGAGCAGGCCACATATAGCTATCCATGTGTGAAGCACGGATTTTCCAAATTTAGTCCACAAACTTGTAGCGATTGTCCCTGTGCTTTGTTGATCGTCATGGCAAATGCAAGTCGCACCGGAAACTGCAGGCGTTTGAATTCGAATGGCATGTCTGTTGGAATCATTGGGATGCGAGGCAACAGTACATCAAAGGATAGACTTCTTCTTTTTTTAGAAAAAAAAAACAAACAACAACCTGCATTTTAACAGGCGTGCTGCGTGTAAGGTATGCATAAGGTATGCACACCCACAACATTGAATGAAAAATGTGATGTTGACACACACGCGGCCAACTTCTTTTTAAAAACAAAAACAAAATCAAGAATATACCCATTTAATTGTGTACTGACCTTTTCTCTGCCAAGCGAACGGAAAAAAACAAATGCTTCGATTACTTCAAAAGTTCCACTCCGAAAAAAGTACAGAAATAAAATTCTAACGTATCTAATCTAAAATAAATCCATTATTTTTAATGAACACTGGTTTTAAAAACATAAAAAGATGTGTTAGAAAATTTTTACTATTTAAATAGATGCATAACTTTTATAAAATATATGAAAATGCCTTAAAGATTATATCATTATTTATTATAACTCATATGCCTGTAAATAACTATAGACAGAAAGTTTATAAATCTTTGAAAACAATGCAACAATCTATACATAAAATAATAGTGATATTATTAAAAGTTATGACTCTTGAAATAACTTTTCTTATGTTAAGTCCCCTTGATGGAAACGATAAATATTAGCTGCCCGCCCCGCTTCGCCCAGGCTCTGGCGGGGATCTATATATCTATCTATGTATCTGTCTATGTATCTATGTATGTATGTATGTATGTATCTATCTACCTATCTATCTATCTATCTATGTATGTTCGGCCCGTTCCCGTTAAAAATATAGATAGAATAGAAGAATAGATAGAAAATATGATTGGAAGAGATCTATCTAAAGTAAACTTGGCTCCCGTTCCCGACTATCTGTCTGTCTGTCAGTCTGTCTATCTGTCTGTCTGTCCTGGCCCGGCTGCACCTCATTTAATTCATATAGATTTCTATAGCCACGGGACGTAACTTAAGATATAACAATGGTACTAAAAGTTATATCCCTTTTTGTCATATATTTTTATATTTTCTTATGTTCAGTCATGTAATTAAAAAATTAAATTTTAGGAAAGTAATAGCTGATAGCTGATAGATAAAACTATCACAGTTGGTTGCACAGGAATGAAAGGAAAACGTGTAGAAAATTTCATCTCAATCGGATGGACCGTTCGCGAACGCATAAAGGACGGACATACATACATACACACAACGATTTTTATATATATAGATATGAAAACCAACGCAAGGAGGTCTGATGCCAAATATCCCGCAGCTGAGTTTCGAATACCGTGTGCAAGATGTGCACGTTAAATCCCACGACAGTTGAAAGTTTTAAAAGAAGTAGGCCACAGAACCGCTGCGATGACAAAATGTGTCTCTCTAAAAGTTACTTGTATATCTTATAGATGATGTAGCAGTCAACCCCAACATTGTTTGGCAGTTCGTGATTCCTAGGCATGTTTACGTTCAGAGTTTGCTATTGCTTTGTTAACGACCGGCACCCATACCATTTCATAAAAATCCAACCAAGGCTGTCTGCTGCCAAATCGCTAACAGCTGTGTTGAACGTGGTATGCGGGATTACGAACTGCGTCCGTAACACCTTCGCCACGGAGCGAAATGACAACATTGTTTGGAAAACAGAAAACCTACCCACGTATAGACTTAGTACATGACCTTGGAGGGAATCGGTCCTAAGGAAGCAACCCTGACACAGATGCATGCCGGAGCAGGACACAATGACCTTTGTGGTGTATAAATAGGTATGACGTACTTCACGGAGGGAGGAACCAAAATGATCTCAACTACACAAAGCACTTTAAGTGGATTTGGGTAAATATGGTTGATGTTTTGAGTGACTTCAAGTGGTGGGCTTGAGGGGTGATATGTATGTGTTCCAGGAATTTAGGAGTGTTGTGTATATGCCATAGGCCTCTAGGAGTGTTATGTATATGTCCTAGGCCTCTACGAGTGTTGTGTATATGTCCTAAGACTCTAGGAGTGTTATGTATATGTCCTAGGCCTCTACGAGTGTTGTGTATATGTCCTAAGACTCTAGGAGTGTTGTGTATATGTCCTAGGACTCTAGGAGTGTTATGTATATTTCTTAGGCCTCTAGGAGTGTTATTATGTGTCCTTGGCCTCGAGAAGTGCTAAGTATGTGGTGATAGTTCAGCGTTTATAGACCAATTGACACTAAATAAGTGGTGTGGTCAATAGCAGTCAGGCCACCTTTAGTTCCCACACCATTTTCTAGTACATGATCAAGATTGGGTTACCCAGAGAGCCTTGGAAAAAAAAGTGGCAATGGTTGTCCCAGTACCTAATTTGCCTTTGCATAACGCGTGTTGCATTTTTAATGATTGAGTAAAATGTCAACATGTCCAGACAACGAAAATGTACCAGAAAAGCATTCAGTTAATAGGCAGAACAGCTTATGTAGTAGAATGTGGTCAGCTCGCTAGTGAGTTTGTTAGCGAGAAGTGTTGAGTTGTGATGTTCAAATCTTGCGGCAAATGATGTTATACGAGTTTTACCACACACTCGTGTGTTACTATGTCTTTGTCTTTCAGCACCAAAGATTAATTGTGTATATACTGATTTAAGAATGGATGCCTGCATATTTATGATCAGGTCATGTATCATGTTATTTCAAGCGTATTTATAATCATTTATCATAGAATTACATTCACAATGTGGTATTTTTATAAAATTGTGCAAAACAATTATTGGAGGTTCGCCATTTAATTTGTTCAAAATCTGATCGCTTTATTGATTTCCAGTGATCCTGGGTGTATCACGGAGAATATGTGTCTGCGAAGTAATGTAAACGTTAACACAGTAGATATAGTAATTAACACTGCAGATATATAGATTAACACTGTAGATATATAGGTTAACACTGTAGGATATAATTTAACACTGTAGATATATAAGTTAGCACTCTAGATATAGAAGTTAACAATGTTGATATATGAGATAACAATGTAGATTTAGAAGTTATAATCGTTGATATAGAAGTTAATAATGTTGATATATAAGTTAACACAGTTGATGAAGAAGTTATCAATGTTGATGAAGAAGTTAACACTGTTGATATAGAAGTTAACAATGTAGATATAGTAGTTAACACTGTAGATATACAATGTAACACTGTTGATATATGAGATAACAATGCAGATTTAGAAGTTATATTTGTTGATATTGAAGTTAATAATGTTGATATAGAAGTTAACACTGTTGATATAGACGTTAACACTGTTGATGTAGAAGTTAACACTGTTTATATATAATTTAACATTGTGGATATAGTAGTTATCACTGTTATTATAGATGGTTACAATGTAGATTTAGACGTTATCACTGTAGATATAGTAGTTAATAATGTAGATTTAGAAGTTAACATAATGATGTCAATGATAACACTTACCCTCGTCGTGATCCTCGTACTCCTGCGCTTGAAAGCCATCGTCATAAACACGGCGCTCTAAGAAAGGTAAGACTCCTCATTTATTATGTGTAGTTATAGAGGAATGCATTTATCGTTCATAATCATCAAGTGCCCTTACTTCCTAATACATTTACTTCTGCGCATTATAGTTTTAATCGCCCTGGGAACCTACATCACGTTTAATCATCCGTCCCGTTGAGGATTCGAATCTGTGCCTAGCGGTCCGACAGGCGAGAGTCAAACCATTAGACAACCGAGGCTCATTACACAATACCTGCAAACTGTCTGATATTTTCAATGATGTAAACCCACTCTTAAAACAGTCCATAGTAAAAAGTGCTGAGAGATAAGTAAAGATTACAGACAATATCATATATGGGGCACTTTGCCTGTAGAGGCGCACTCATTCATATATCTCATTACTATAATGTAAAAAAAAAATAATCTACTTCTTCTTTCTTCTTCATTTAACAGTTACCCTCCTCAGGGACAGAGGTCCTCAACTAACTCACCCCAAAACTCCTATCCTTAACTATCCAATGCAGCTCTGTGAATATGCTCCCCATATTATTCATTTATGTTTCTACTTCTCTTCTATGTGCAGTATGACTTCCTCGGTTTTGCCCTGTGGATTCCATAAATTAACTGTTCTAGTTATACGTTTAACAGCTTTTCTGAATTTAGGCCATATCCATCGCTGACATCTTTTCTCCACATTGCAATCTTTTCATGCAATTAACGCACATTGTTTGTGTCTGTGTTGAAGAAGTCTGAGAAGAAATGATTTTTATGTTATAAGAAAATGTATATCCCCTTCCTCAAAGGCCGCAAAGACATATACATATACACAAAGAAGAAATATGTTACATGTTGCGCTTATCTCACTGAAGGTGTACCTTAATTATTTCCAAACTGGAAACGAAATGACGTGCTTTCTGTTGGATAGCGAAAGCTATGAATAATATTATTACTGATTTCTGTGTATCTGTACGCTGTGTGTGTGTGTGTGTGTGAAAGAGAGAGAGACACAGAGAGAGAGAGAGAGAGAGAGAGAGAGAGAGAGAGAGAGAGAGAAGGGCGATTGAAAGAGAGAGAGAGAGAAAGAGAGAGAGAGAGAGAGAGAGAGAGAGAGAGAGAGAGAGAGAAAAAAGAAACTAAAAAGAGGTCAGCATAGCCTAATATATAAGAGCACACGCTCTTAAAATTCCGGTGTTCTTGACTTAGGGACATAAATTGCAAGTACCTCTGAAGTCAGAATGGGTTCGCCTGATGACGCGGAACACTTGGTAATAGGGAAAAGCTAATCCACACGCAAAATCAGTCCTGCGCATTTAAAGTTGCCGCACGTGTATGGACTACGAGCGAGCGCAAGCAACACAACAAAATACAGTGGAACCTCGCTTAACGAGCATAATTCGTTACAGAACCTTACTCGTAAAGCGAAACACTCGTTAAGCGAAACAGTTTTTCTCATGCACATTAATGTAAAATACGATAATGCGTTCCATGCTGAAAAAAATACACAAAATATTTTGTATAACGTTTATTCAAAGAAAATTATATATGCATTGTTAAGGAGCGTGATTCATCTTCCTGTTCTATCGCGGAATGAACGATCCTGGAATGCGAATTCGATTTATAGAAAACAAAGAAAAAAATTAAATAATTAATTTACAATTTATAATACATACCTAATTTTTTTTACTATAAAGCTGTCTAGAGAAATTTGTTTTTGTCTATGCTTTAGAATTTGGTGGAAATGTGACACAGCATTATCATTAAATAAATTATAGCTCTCATAGCCATTGCCTTATTAGGGTGATGATTCTCAATGGACGATGCAACAGTTTCCCACGCTTTCAGCATTTCTCTTATTGCGCCAGAAGATTGTTGGTTTGCTGTTACCTTCTCCTCCTCCTCGGACAAATTCTCCTCCAGAACTTCTTTCTGTGAAACACAATGAAATTCCATAAGCTGTTCGGTGGTCAGCTCTTGGCTATGCTCTTCCACAAGCTCGTCGATATCTTTGTTATCCACCTCCAGTCCCATGATCTTGGCCAAAGACACAATCTCGTCGACTACAGGCTCCACAGGTACTGTCTCAAACCCCTCAAAGTCACATTGGACAACGCTCTCCGGCCAAAGCTTATTCAAAGCAGAAGGCGACTACAGCGCTCTGCGGTGCTGGCCCTATATAGAGTCCCCCCCCCCCACCCCCGCACCGCTCTACCCATCCCCCTTGTCTTCCGACCCTCGCTATTGCAGGCGTAAAATCCGGGACTTCCTCTCCCCGCGTCACTCGTTATGCGAAACGTCGCTCGTTCAGCGAGTCTTTTTTTTTTACAATTTATTTTGCTCGTTATGTGAATTACTCGTTATGAGAGGTGCTCGTTAAGCAAGGTTCCACTGTATATATCGATGAGCCATTGCACACAACGAAGCAAACATACCTTTCTTTTTAAAGAAAACGCACACCCCAACAACAGCAATAATGGTAGGTACCGCAGTAAGGACTCCAACAATGACCCAGATCTTCCAGGCAACTTCCTGAGATTCCGATGGGTTTCCGGGTGAGGAATCTGAAGAAACACAAACACTAAGTTTAAACGTGATTATCGCCTTGTGGATAGATAACGATACTATTTACTTGAATATCACCATGTCGCGACCAAAGAATGTAATTTATGTATCTATCATCACGACCTACTCAAAGAAAGAATATTATTTACTTATATAAGAATATATCCAGATGATGTGGCCAAATGATATACTTGATTTATCATTCATCATGACGTGCTCGAAGAGAGAAATTCGTTGCGTGTATACCATCACAACATGGGCACACACACATATTACGAATTTATATATCCCTACGATGTGGCCAAAGACAGAATTATTGTTTACATAATATCACAACAACGCGGTTAAAGAAAGAATAGTGTTTGCTTATATATCGCCACCACGTGGTTACGGAAAGAAAATTATTTACTTATTCATCACCCCGACATTGCAAAAGGAGCAATTAAATCAGCTTCTATATCACCAAGTCATGGCTAAATAAAGAATATTAATTTCTTACATATCACCACAGCGCGGCTAAAGAAAGAATATTGTTTGTTTATATGTATATCACCATAGTAGTCACGATCGCAAAGTGGCTAGCACGCTTGCTTGCCAAGACGGTGTCCGAGGTTCAAGCCCATAAGAGCATGAATTATTGTTTCTGTCCGGTACAGCTTCGGGGTGGACCCATAAAGTGAGTACCAGACATGTTCTTAAATTGATGGGACTTATCTGGGAAGAAGAGTCAACGTGTAAGGCCACCCAACCTCACATTTTGTGGCCTAGAATATGTGATAGCCTAACATTTCACATCCCATCGGCAGTATTTGCTATTGGACTAGCTCAAAGTTATAATTCCATGCCTTAATTACAGCAAGGATGGCCGAGCTTGTATGATTATACTCAGGTCGATGTGGCTGAAGGGTTTAACACGCTGGAGCCTAATACTACCCAAGGTGACGATTGAGGATGACGATGGAGGTGATGGCAGTTACACAGGCTTTCATATGGCTGGAATCACAGCATTATACCAACGTGTGTGTACTAAGTGACTCAATGAGCATGATTCAGAAGGTCGAAGCTGGAGCTGTACACAGACAGTAGACTGAGTCGCTGCGGAAGTCTGTTGTCCGTAAAGTCACCTTCATCTTCGTCCCGGGACATGCGGGAGTCGAGGGAAATGAACGAGATGATAAACTGGCTGGCTCTGCACCCCCTGTAGATGGCCAGCCCATGGATCGTGCTGATGTTATCAACGCCCTTAATGATATGGCGAGAACATAGGACTTTGACGTCAGTGAATCCACATCGTTGTCCAGGATGAAAGACTTGGGAGTAAGAATCGGCACGGCCAAGCGCGAGAGGTACATTGGGAAAACGAGGTGCCTCGACAACCAAAACAGAACTGGCACTATTAGCCACCGGACGCTGATGCATATGCTGGGGGGAGGATCTGAGCACCTGTGGACTTGTCCGGAGTGCAATGAAGATACCCCAGCTGATAACTGATAACTGATAACTATCCAAGGTAACAGTGGTACTGGTTTCCACACTCCGGTCAGTTCAACGTTAACGTTGACGTCTCTCGCTCAGAACGAAATGGCAAACTACTGAACGCAAAATTGTCCAGTACATCACTAACTGCCAATAGGCGCTGTGGCGACTGCAGCGCCCTTTAAAGGATATTGCAATATTTTATTTGTAAAAGTTCATATTGCATGATCATTCATTCATTCATTCATTCATTCATTCATTCATTCAGTAGCATTTCCTTTGCCGAATCTCGCTCCCATAAAAACCTTCCGGAAAACCTCTCGATCATAAGCAAGATGTCCGATACTACCATCTGGAGATCATCTGTCATATCCTGCACCCATCTTCTCTTTGACTTTCCTCTTCCTCTCTTCCTAGGCATATACCCTCCTACGATCGTTCTCACCAAACTTTCATGACGTTCCAAGTGACCGTACTAGGATATATTTGATGAAATGCGACTACCGCGTGACCAAACTGGGATGTTTTCATTGGGTGATCTGGTTGTTGTGCAGTTGTTATTATGGTTTGAATAAAATCCAACAAAAGATGCACTGGCAATAAATGGGTTTTTTTTTTTTTTTGCAGACGGTCAGTACTTGTTGTACAGCTACACGGGCAGACTGCAAAATCATAATTATAAGCTGAGTTCAACATGCAACAGATAAAATATGAATATAAATACTGAAACAAATGAAGTAATGCAAGTTAGCAGATCTCCTGGTCCACTAGATATACTGGTAAATAGTACACTTCTGAAACAAGTTAAAGATTTTAAATATCTAGGAAGCATGATTACAGACGATGGCAGAATAGACGGAGAAATCGAAATCAGATGTCAAAAAGCAAGTGCACTTTTAAATCAACTATCATCAATTATGAAACATTAAATTATACATATGTCCACACAACGACATATAATAAATATCATATTCACACCAACTCTGTTGTTTGTCCATCAAGAATGATGATGACTATTTATTTCATCCAGTGGGGTTGAAAGTACCCGTGAGTTCTAAGATCAACTTTATTCTAACAATGTCAAACTTGGACATAATCCAAACCACACTTACACAAAATCAACACCTGCAAGAAGAGATGCCTGAGAAGAGCTGCCACATAAACTATCTGAGACCTAGCCAGAAATCATGTTGTCAGACAGAAATTAAGATCAACAACTTGTGCCACATATATTGAAAAGCAGAAAATCAAATGGTTCGGATATCGCATTAGAATTCAGCACAATTAGTTATCAGCACTGGTGCTACACCAAAGATGATCTGATAAGAGTGCAAGAAAACGCCAGAGATGAACATGATTTGACGATTTGTACAATCACAAGGAATGGCACTACCCAGGGCTACCCATCGGCGATAGAACGCCAACTATTCCTCCCCACGACGCTTGACGGCAAAGGTGGACGTTGTTAATGATAATGATGATGAGGAGGTAGATGGTGTCCGCCTCGAGTGCTGGAGGTCCCGGGTTCAGGCCCCGATGAGGACCGGAATTTATTAAAAAAATCCACCTGGACTTCCAGTAATAAAATTTCCCCTGGTCTCTGGGTAGTGAGATCGGACGCCCGTGTGTATTGTTGCGCACGTAAAAAATCACTTGGCAGTTGGAAATCGAAAAAGAGTAGCCTAACGGCTCTGCCTGGGCAAAATTTCGAGTTAAAAATCTACCCAAAGTATTTCAGGACCCTCGCCGATGCAACGGAGTTCGTGCATTGAGCTGAGCTTCTCCAGACTCAGGTTTGAATTAGGAGGAAGACGGAGCACTTATGTGTTAAACCGTTTGCCGTGATGTTGATCCAACGACTAAACTAAACTAAACTAAACTGAGGAGGTAAGTTCACTGCGCATAAACGCGCTAAATTTTATTACAGTGAAAGCGAACAAAACTTATCTTATTGTTACTGTAACAGAAGATATATCTGGTGTGTTATTTGTAATGCCTGTACGGCGAGGAACCACCAGTCTGCACACCAATAAGCCAGACATGGGACAACGGATACTCACGCAAACCTCGGGTCCTGTATGACATCACACTGATGTTGGACAATAGGATGCCTTCATCCGACATACAGGACTTCGCATGGAGCTCAAGCCAACGAACACAAGCAAGCAAGCATGGAGTAATAAAAGGAGAGCGAGTCGGTCTTTGATTCTAACGATAGACTACACTGTATTACACACAACAGGAGGTGATCTTCGCGAGGAAATGTACTCTTGACTATGAACATGTGGACCTAGCACCAAGTGCCCAAAGTTCCTCAAGGTGTGTAAATTGGTCCTTTACTTACTGTCACTCTGAAATACTCACCATTTGCTGAAACCTGGACACGTATGTGGGTTGATCCTGATGTGAGGACATTAGTGGCCTGACAAATGAACTCCCCATAGAATGTGTAGTTCAGCTGCAATGAGATTCCATTAGGCGACATCACGAGTGTCTCATTGTCACGTAGGATCACGATCTCTGGTATAGGATACCCGCTGGCCTGGCAGGTCACGTTCAGTGTTTTGTTGGACGCTGGGATAGTCACGGATGTATTGTTATCTTCCAGTCCGTTGTGTTGCCATACAATGGTTTCTCTTTGATCATCCCATAGTTGGAGAGTAAACCACGTGATAACAGGATCAGCTGTAAAAAAAAGTGTAATAACCGTCAACGTAATCATTTAGCAAGTTAAAAAAAAGCTAGTAGCATAACCTTTTCAGGAAGTTGCAGTCAACACCTGTATCTTTTGCTGTTGTGATCTCTTCGCAAGTTTACTTTCAATAGTTTGCCATTGCTTTCTGAACGACCAGCACGCATACCATTTCGTAAAAATACGCAAGGCCACATCGCGCGCAGCTGTGTTTAGGACGCGGGTATGCGGGATCACAAACTGCGTCCTTAAACCCTTCGCCACGAAATTCAGGAAGTAGCGATGTCAAAAGTGATACATTCACGGCAACTGGTTTGAACTCAAAAAGTCCACCGACAAGAATGAGACGTACGAGTACGCACTGCTAGGTGCATGTCCCTTACAATAAGTTCAGGTGATGCCTGGTACACATGGCACCGTTTATGATGATAACAACCGACCTATGACAACTGACAGGGACAAATGGGAGGCTCTTCTTGCGCGATTTTTTAAACAGACGGATCAGCAAGATAGGGCTATTAGAGATAACGTCAGAGAAGCCTTGTCACAGGTCACTAGAAAGAAGGACTGAGATTAAAGTGGAGGACATTAGACGGGTACTGAAGCGGGCTAAAGACACAACGCCATGTCCGGATGGGGTGAGGTACTCCCATAAGAGGAACATAAATGATGGGGACTTGGAGGAGAAGGCTCTTTGTTTCAACCTAAGCATCAATACGGTGGAAATACTCCACGATTGGCTGCATAGCTACCTGGTCCCGCTCCCAAAGCCAGGTAAGGATCACTCCAGACTTAATGGATACCCATCAAAACACGTATGGCAAAGTCCTCGAAAAAATAGTAGCACGCAGACTCCAACAACATTTGGAAAGTCGGAATCTGCTTCCCTAACGACGCGGGAAAGGACACCTGGGACAATGCTGCAACTTTTGCTTTCCATGTCTATGAGGGCTTCCAGGATAAAAAAAAGAGACAGTGGCGGTAGCTCTTGACTGGAGGATGCATATAACAGGGTTAGGTATGATCGGTTAATACACACACTGTTGGACATGGAGGTCTGCCCTTGCCTTGTTAGATTGGTTGCGGCAGTCCTTTATGAGCGTAAGGTTGCACTGGGCATGGGATCCTGGACTACTGACCCCTGTACTATTACAGATGGGTTGCCGCAGGGATCTGCCTTGTCCCCAGTACTCTTTAATGTCTACACCAGCAAAATCGCAGCTACTGAGACATCAGGTGTGGGTAGAATCTTGACATTTGCAGATGATGTGCTGGTGTACAGACAGGGCAAATACAGGGTCAGTTTGGCGAAAGACTTACAGGTGGCAGTAAATAGCGTGGCGGAGTGGTGCAGGGACGCGGGGGCCATTATAAACCCAGACAAGGCATCGGTTGTGTGGTACTCCTTGGATAACCGGATCGTCAAGGCAGACGTCCCAGGTATTATGTTGAATGGATGTCCTCTTAGTCGAGAGAGTAAATTGAAGTACTTGGGTATCACCTTTGACAGGTGTTTGTCTTTTAAGGATCATGTGGAGGCTTTGGTGGTGAAGGCTAGCAGGGGACATAATGCATCGAGGGCTATGGCAGCAACCGGGGTAGACCAGATGATGCTGTATAGGCTCTTTCAGCAGTTAATAATTTCTGTCATTGAGTATGGTTTGGGGCTGCTGACAGTATCAAAGAGCCAGTATGAAAGGTTGGAGCGCATATAGAATGCTGCCATACGGTTAATCCTTGGGTGCACAAAGGACACACCAATTATATGCATGAGGCATATCCTGGTGCTACCAACAATGACGTATAGGCATAGAGTCCTGCAGGCCAAATGTTATCTGAGAGTTGCAGGAGACAGGGATCACCCGCTGCATGCAGCAATGGATATGGTTAAGGGTCATAGACTAAGACGAGGCAGGTCCTGGATGGCACAGGCAGAACTTTCTATAAGTCAGGTGTGTGATCTAGAGACCATCAATCGTGAAAGAGAGTGGGTGGAAGTTCCGGAAGACATGACGGACTGGCACAATGTAATAATAACACTGGGTCGTGAGTGCAGAGAATGGGCAGCGGGCCGCACTGAGTTTGAAATGCAACAGCTGATCCAGAGAAACACACATCAAGGTGACATAGTCATCTACACCGATGGGTCAGTGGTGAGAAACAGACGTAGTGGCTGTGGCTTTATTGCAAAGGGCGCAAAGGCTAATGGGCGAGTCTTGAAAAAGGAGAGTCTGGCATATGAGAATACGACCTCCAGCATGAGAATGGAAGTGGAGGCAGTAACAGCGGCATTCCGGTGGCTAGAGGAGACTACTGCAACACACGTTGTATTCATTACGGATTCAAAGACTATGTTTAGCAAGGTGGAGAAAGGAATGTTTCGTGTGGAATGGCTCTCGTCGCTTCAGAGGTCACAGATTGTGAGAATTGTATGGATATTTTGCCCTGGCCATGCGGGTGTACGAGGGAATGAACAGGCTGATAGGCTAGCAGGGAGGGCACCTCTTGGTGGAATTTTGCCTATGGACAGGGGGGAGGTGGTCGTGCGCTTGTGGGACCAGGTGGAGAAGGCGGAGGAACAGAGTGAGAACCCATATGTGGAAAGAATGAGATTGCTGGGGATCGGCAGGGGTTCTGGAAGAATCTCAAAACTGAGAGGGAAGTCCAGGAGAACTTTTAATCAGATAGCGGTGGGAACGATTAGTAGTGTAACTGATATTATGCGGCCCTCGAGGGCATTTAGAAATAGCATTGTTTACTTCGTTTTAAGCTATTTTGTTGAATTTTACATAATTTCATGTACCTTTATAATTGTTTTAACATTTTGGATAACATTTCTTACTTATTTTCTATTTTTGTAAACAGTCCTTGACCTTCGTAATGTAATGCTAAAATGCGAATTTATCGATTTTAATATAGTGAAATATGTATCGAGATTGAAAAATTCAATAATTATGATTGTATGAAAAACAGATATTGATTTTTTTTTTTTTATGTTTTGTTGTTATAAATTATCTCCACATTTACAATGTTCAAATTAATTTATTTGTTGTTATAGTATTGATATATTTCTGAAATGTATTCTGATTTAACGCCTTGTTTTCCGAATAGTTTATTTTCACACAGAGCCGGAAGTAGTTTTTGTTTCATTTCCATTTTAAAGTTTTGTAAAATTCTAACTGTTAGAATTTTATTAAAACAATGAGTGTCACTAAAAAACGTAAGATTGAAGATGAATGCCGTGGTTTTAATGATCGGCAGAACAGAGCGGCAGTTGAACAAAAGAATTGATGAACACATACCCAACTGAGTCAACAAGATACTACACACAGGCGATGGAAGGCTAGTGCGCCCGACACACCGGAAGCTTCTCGATTCATCAATTGCTAGGCATATGCTGGAAAGTGGCCATGTGATTTATAGAGACAGTGCCTTTCGCGTGTTGTTTAACACACAAAATACTGGCTTGTTAAGGTTTACAGAAGCTATAATGATTAATCTACACAAGCCAGGTTTGTGCAAACAGAAAGACATGTTAGTCAGTTTAAAATTACCGTGGTAGACAATTGACATTACTGTGCGAACGTGTGTATATTTCATCTTGCAGGATTTATCTAGTTATTTTACTTTATGTTGTGTGATTTCTGAAGTACTTGACGAGATGCAGCAAAATATGCCAGACAATAAATCGTGTAATCTATTGTTTGTGTCTTAGTAATACAAATTCACTACGGTAAAACATTGTAGTATATGTATTATGTTAGTGAAGTTGTTCTTCATCGATCCATTATGCGATAAGCGTAGGCGGTCATGTTTTGCCATCTCACACGATCAGCAGAGTCGTATATCAGCTGAACATTCCTGTCTCAACCATGCCATGTGGCCCCGCCATTCATATATTTACTTCTCCGTCTTCCCCTTGGTCTCTTCCCTTCGATCTTGCCAGTTGTCATCAAGTTCTCCAATTCATTTCTTCTCATAACATGCCCACAATTATTGTGACTGTCTTCACCTGAGTCTCTAATAATTTTACGATCTTCATTTGTTTTTTAAAGGACTTGTTCATTGGTTTTTCTGTTTGTCCTTGGTATTCTTTGCATTTTCCCCAGAAACCACATTTACACAGCCATTAGATGTTTTTTTCAGCTTGTCTGCTCATTGTCCACGCTTAACATTCGTACAAAAGTATAGGTTCTATGAAGCACTTCAACACTCTTTTTCTCGTTTCAATTGATATCTTTTTATTGGTCAGTATGTTTTTCATCTTGCAAAAGGCTACTTCGTAATGGCAATTCTTGTTCTAATTTCATCAAGGCATCTCCCATCAGATGATATGACTGTTCCGAGATAGCTGTACCGATTCACTTATTTACGAATATGCCCATTTCCTTGTATATTACATTGTGGTATTTCCTTCTTCCCAGTGACGTCCATAGGTGGCGTGGTAGAGGTATCCCTTATCAAAGGAGAGGTAAGGTGCCTCCTTCCCTCCGCTAGCCTACGGGACACCCTTGGGCAAGGTGAAGTACCCGTTTAGCCTCCCGATCAAGGCTACGTGAAGCCATGGGTGCAGATGGTGGATGAAGCTGGAGAGCAGACGACATATAGTTATGGTCTCCAGTTTCACGACGGTAGGCAGACGATCTCTTTTTCGAGGAGAAAATAGCTATGGTCATTAACCAGTATGGTCACTGCTAAGAAGGAAAGCATTGGCAACTACCTTCTTTACAGATGCCAAGAACATTATGTGGTGGGTCTCATCGAAAGCCAGAGAAACGAGTGCTCCATACGATCAGCCTCGCCTGGTAGGGATACTCATGTGTTCGTCATATTGTTGTATATATAATGTTGGTGTAGTTGTTCTTCACATTGTTGTACATTTATAATGTTTAGTCGATGGATTAACATAACGGCACACGGGTGTTACCCATAAGTATTTATAATGTTATTGTAACTGTACTTCATATCGTTGTATATATATTATGTTAGTGTAGTTGTTTGCAAACTGTTATATATTTATTATGTCAGAGTAGTTGTTCTATCTGATGCCAGCTGTTGTCATCATATGTACACATATTTGAGCTGAAGAAATACCATTTGATAACATCATTTTCACGCGCATTGCTTCTCGTCGACTTATAACCTATAATTCCACCATATGTTAACACACATATTACATGAAGGGAATTGTTGCAATACTTGAACTGAACCTTCTTCGTGTAGTCTGTGTCGTGTGCTCTTTGACACCATGTCCTCATGTCTGCCTGCAACCGTAAGTCTCGTGTACTGCTATGGATACAAACACCATTAGGCATAGCACATGTTGATGATGATGAATTAACGCAGCAAAGTACAGCAGAGAAGGGCAAGGGTAAATAACAAACCACCAGAAACATTAAACACACATTTTACACTAAATTTATACTTTAACACTGATAATCTTAAGGCTAATATTTCGTACCTAATGGTTGATTGGCAATCAAACAAGGCAGGCGGTAGGGTAACGACCGCGGATGTACCTCTGTCCAGTTCTGGATGTCTATGTACCTTGTTTCACCTAGGCGTACTATTCTCACAGGGTTCAACCGAAGCAGATCTGTAATTATAATTAATGGTTTAAAAATGTTTTGCGTATCCTTTACAGGACTTAGCTGTCAACAGCAGCATCTTTCAGCTGTCTGTTGATCTCTTGGCAAGATTACGCTCAGTAGTTTGCCATTGCTTTCTGAGCGGCCGGCTCAGTATCCGCAAGTCACGAGCGGGGGTCGAACCACCTCAGTTCTCGCTCCGCTGCGAGACTCTGCGTGATAAACGGGATTACAGAGAGAAAGTGTTGTAACCCCACAGCCAGAGAGACCGGCAATTAATGGTTTACTAACAGTAAATACTCCAACACTAGCCAAGGTACGGTGATGTTAATGTACTCAGCCTGCACACGTGACCTGCTGCTGCCCCACCTGATGACTGAACAGGCCAGCGGTAGTAGAGCTATTGACAGAACGATCTCATCTCCCCCAGCCCACCTCTGTAACTGAAGGTTAGTGAACGCAGTTTCACAATTCTCCAGCATTCCGTGTCGAGGGTTCTACATCCGCTGCAGGTGATTTGGGAGCAAATAGCTTTGCGTTTATTTATATTGCATGAGCTTCGGCAGTTTAGAAAGCAATGAAAAACTGCTGAACGTAAAACATTGCCTAATAAATCACAAATAGCCACTAAATGCAGTCCTAGAAAACGGTCTTGCAAATGACTTAATACTCGCCATCATCATCATTATCATGTGTCATGCGGTAAGCGTGGGCGGTCATGTTTTGCCTTCTCACTCGATCACCAGAATCGTGGATCAGCTCAGTGTTCTTGTCTTGACCATACAACGCGGCCAAGTCGTCAATATATTTACTTCTATGCCTTCCCCTTGTTCTCTTCTCCTCGATCTTGCCAATTTTCACCAAGTTCTCCAATTTATTTCTTCTCATAACGTGACCAAAATAATTGTAAATGTCGAACGTCTAATTTCTCTAATCAGTTTACGGTTTTCATTTGTTCTTTTTATTACATTATCGTTGGTTTTTATGCCAGTGTATGGTATTCTTTGCATTCTCCTCAGAAATCACATTTCCACAGCCATCAGATATGTTTCAGCTTGACTATTCATTGTCCACGCTTCACATCCATATAAAAGTACAGGTTCTATGTAACACATCAACACTCTTTTTCATGTTGCAAATGAAACCTTTTTATTGTTCAGTACGTTTTTCATCTTGCAAAAGAATGCCTTCGCAATGGCGATTCTTGTTCTAATCTCTTCAAGGCATCTCCCATAAGATGTTATGATTATTCCGAGATAATTGTACCGATTCACTTGTTTAAGAATATTCCCATTTAATTGTATATTACATTTTGATATCTCCTTCTTTTTAGTGACGACCACAATCTGTGTCTTATAAATTAATTATAACCCAAGTTGTTCACTGTGTGCAATAATCGCATCTACTAAATGTTGCAGATCGTGCTCATTTTCAATCAATACTGCATCATCCGCGTATCTAATGTTATTTGATGTTATGTCCCCCAATAATGATTCCTTTCATATCATCAACATTTCTGAAAATACTTTCACTGTACAGGAAAAAGATCTGGATACATTACACATCCCTGTCTCACACCTCTCTTTATTGGCTGATATTGACCTACTTCATTATCAACCTTTATGTCAGCTTGTTGTTTCCAATATATATTTTATGAGTCCAAGGTCTTTCCCATCAATTTGCAGATCCGCAAACATCACCACCATGTTGTCATGTCTTACTTTATCGAAAGCCCTTATGTAGTCAATAAAGCAAAGATGTAAAACTTTGTTTACTTCTATAGAAAGTTCCATTAGTATTCTCATCATATACACGGCATTTACTGTACCCTTGCCTTCTACAAACCAATAATTGTAATTGATTATGGATTAGGACTGCTCACTGTCTCAGAGTCAGCTGGTGAAGTTAGAGCGCATACAGAACGAAGCTATGCGGGTCATTCTGGGATGCACCAGAGACACCCCAGTAGCGTGTATGCGTTACATCCTTGGTCTGCCGACTGTTGCTGGTAGGCTCAAGGTGATGCAGGCGAAGGCATACCTCAGAGTAGCTGCAGACACAGATCACCCACTGCATGAGGCGCTGGACGCAGTTAAGGGTCAGCGACTGATAAGAGGGAAATCATGGATGGCTCAGGCGGAGGATACGATCAGACAGGATGCCCCTTGGAGAACATTAGGCGAGGAGAGGGGTGAGTCAGAGTGCCAGCGGAGCAGTCAGACTTGTGCAGAGTTATAATCACATTGAGCCGGGAGTGCAGGGAGTGGCTAGCAGGGGCCACGGAAGTGGAAATCCAGCAACTAATTCAGGACAATGCTCGCTCGGGTGATGTGATTATCTACACAGATGGTTAGGTGTCAAGATGTGAGAGAAGTGCTGGGGGTTCATAGCCAAAGCTAAATGTCAACGTTTGGTGCAGGAGAGCCTGGCATATGATACCACAACATCCAGCTTAAGGATGGAGGTGGAAGCAGTCACTGCGGCTTTCCGCTGGATGGAGAATACGATACACACACATATCGTGATTGTAACTGACTCAGAAAGCATGCTGACGAGGGTGAGGGCGGGCAGACTTCGTGTGGAGTGGCTTGCTTCGCTTTGGAGGTCACGGGTGACAAGCATCGCCTGGATCTTTTCTCCGGGGCATGCCGGTTTTCTGGGAAATGAACAGGCGGACAGATTGGCTGGCTCTGCAGAACTTCGTGGAGTATTGATACATGACAAGGCAGACGTCGTTGCGGCCTTGTTGGAGCACGTTTACACCTCGGAGGAGCAAATGGATTACCATGATCTGGCAAGAATAAGACAGCGAGGACTGACGAGGGGATCTGGCCGACGCTCAACGCTCAGAGGAAAGGCGAGACGGACATGTAATCAGATTGCTACTGGTACTATTGGTGTTGGAACCCTTCGCTGGCTGCTGAGGATGGGGGACGGAGCGCTTATGGGAATGCCTCGAATGCTGTGATGTCGATTCCTAAATCAATCAATCAACGAATCAATCTTCTTCAAACCCACATTGTTTGTTCTCCTATTTCGCGTTGTATTTTATTCCTAACTCTTTGCATGATAATTATTAGCAAAATGTCTGTGATGTGGCTCATTATACTAATTTTTTTTCGATTCTGATCACATTCCAAGGCTCCTGATTATTTCGGGATTGCAACAAATATAGTATTACATCATTACAGTGGTATATCTCCGGTATCATATATTGTATTTAGCAATCTGGTGATTTGATATATTCCATATTATTCTAGGGCAGTGATAATTTCTTTTGACATGTCTGGACTCGGGGTTTTGCCAGATTTCGTATGGTTAAGAAAATTCTGAACTTCTATCTTCAGAATTGATGATCCTTCATTATTGCCCCGAATATCATAATGTTCTTCTCTTGTATCTTTATAAAGATGTTTCACAGAATCTGACCATGTATGTAAAATCTCATATTTGCCTATTATGATTTTTCCATCGTTTTTATTTTCAGGCAGTCTCTTGATGTAGGTGGTCTATTATTAGTAAGCATCAGAATTTATCTGTGCATTAATTTGGTATTTTTACTGTTGTGTCGTTTTTCAATTTCTATGCAATTATTTTCAAGCCATGCTTCTTCTGCCTCTTTACACTATGTTCTGACTTTCTCTCTTCATATCTGTCAGGACTATTTTTGTTGTGTCTTCTTGTTTCCATTATTCTTAAAATTTCTTCAGTCATCCATTTCTTACGACCTACTTTCTTTAATGTTGGGATAGTTGTTTCTGCAGCAAAATTGATTCAATTCTTCAACATTTCTCATTGATCATCTACATCTTGAAATAAAATCTCTTGATCAGACAATACATCAGATCTGTTCCTTTCTTCTATGGTAAAATCATCTTGTATTTCCTTTTAATTTTTTTGATGCACACAGATCATATTTAGTGCTGTATACTTGACTTTCTTTAACTTTACCTTCATTGTGCCTATAATCAGTCTGTGATCACTGTAATAGTCTGCATTTTGAACTGTTTTTGCGAACGTTAACGCATTTCGAAACCTTCTGTTAATCAGGATGTAATAAGTCTGGTTTCTAATACTGATGTCAGGACTTCTCCATGTCCATAATCTTCTGTGATGTTACTTAAACCAGGTGTTTCTGACAATCAGTCCACGTTCTCCTATCCATTCTACAAGTCTGTATCCTCTCTCGCTTCTTTCTCCCAAACCAAGTTTACACACTGTGCATCCATCACCTTGATTTCCTTGTTTCGCATTGAAGTAACCCATTATGATATTTATTTCTGAATTTTTACATTTCTTCAAAGCATTCTCCATGTCATTATAAAAGTCCTCTATACTATCTTCACTGCTTTCTACCATTGGGACATATACAATATACTCGTAGAATGCAAAAGGCCAGACAAATACCAACTGATTAAAATTGTGAGGAACTATATGTACACACCATATATGCTTGCTTGCTTCCTTGCTTGTGTTCGTTGGCTTGAGCTCCAACGTTAAGTCCTGTACGTCGGATGAAGGCATCCTGTTGTCCAACATCAGTGTGATGTCATACAGGACCTGAGGTTTGCGTGAGTATCCGTTATCCCATGTCTGGCTTATTGGTGTGCAGACTGGTGGTTCCTCGCCATACAGGCAGACACTCTCCGACTTCGGAGGAATCGGCGATCCTATTGACTTCAGCCAGGACCCCGAAGGGACCTGTTGCCCAGGACACCATATATGAACAATCATAATGTAACCAGACAATATGTAAGTGACGTCATGGACACGTTTACACGCGCTAGGTGCATTGGTCATATGGTTCTAGACCCTCTGTTATAAATAAGTGGTACCGGATGAGTTGTAGTATCACAGCGCCTGAATTCACTTCCCATGACATTTACTGGTACCCTTTCTAGGATGTGTCGACTTAGAACTCCAGACCAATTTTAGTAATCCGATTGGATACGGATTCGAACCCGTGACCTCAGGGCTCACAGGCTAGTGAGACAATAGGTGGGCTCACATAAATGGCTCTTAACTACTGTGAAAATAAGCAAGACACAATGGTGTGTTAACGTGCTATGATTATATGGATTGTCGGACACAAGACCTGACTCTGTCCGCGGCAACTCATCAGCGTATAGTGAGCAAACAACTAGAAGCAAAACACAGCTGTGAAGCACAACAGAAAGGAGGACACACAAATGGAAGCCAATGTTTCCACAAAGGTCGTTTTGAACGAACAAGAAAAACAGCACAATAGTACCGGGCTAGCAAACGGAAACATTACAATCAGAAATATGTAGCTCACATCGCTGATGGAAATAACAAACAAAGATATCTCGGAAAAGTCGGAATGGCAGATCGATGTACAGATATTCAAATCATGAAAAGAAAATATTAAGACCGATCTATCTTTCTCGTAGCATACTTTTACATGAGAAAAGGGTAGAACGCACACTCTCTCAAACACACACACACACACACACACACACACACACACACACACACATACACTTAAACACACACACGCATAAACCCACGCACGGACATACACAACACCCAAATATTACTTGCATGTCCGTTACATAACGTCGCAATAAGCCCTAGCTGTTTTTGTTTTTATGTTGTTTTTTATTTACTATATTATTTTCAGTAGTTTGCTATTGCTTTCTGAACAATCGACACCCATACCATCGAAATTAACGCAAATCATGGTGTCCACAAAGTGGATTTGCTGCTTCTGTGCTTATAAGAGTGTATAAAAAAAAAAGAACCTCTACGGATGAAACAACGAACACAGATACAGGCGAACGTTTGGGCCGAGGTCTGTATCAAGGGAACAACAAGAACAGCAGAATTACAAATATATTTAAAACACGGTAACACAAATGGATACTCCCTTAGAAGCAGATTTTATTTATTGTTTCGTTTTTTATTGTTTTTTGTTCCCTATTATTTTTTTTCTCTTCATGTTTCCTTTCGTTTCTTTTCCATCCCGTTTTCTACAAACCTCTCAGCTGGATATTTCCATGTTCAGTTTTCATTTCCTAGATTGGACACATTGTTTAGGGAAATACCCATTTGTGTTGTTCGTGTGTTACATCTTTGTTATTGTTTTGTTCTTGTTGTTCCGTTGATAAATAATTCAGTGAAAACGTTCGCTTGTATTTGTGCATGATCAACAACATAACCGCTGTGATATATGCTGTAGAACAAACTAACAACCAATCTCTAGACAACTAACCTGTCAAACAAGGTTTCAGAATCTCAATGCTGGTGAAGTCTGCAATATGAGAGGTATTTTCAGCAGCGCATTGAGCACTGGGCGTTAGATTTCTGCTGCCTACAAATACCGTCAAACAGATGTCATCGATCACGCGACACAAACCGTGTTTACGACTAACGTTCGATTGTTCAGCACATCCTGTGGTTGTGTTTCTGAGATTGGTCAGTTGTGTTGTGTCTTCAACATCTGTAGTTAAGGGTGTACTTGGTGTAGTTAGTACTGTAGTATCGTTATCTGTGAATAGAAAATGAATCAGCACGGGATTGATGAATTATGATTTTCTAAGCGTCTGTAAAAAATGTAGGGTGCCACTAGTTTTCTTCCTGGCAGTGATCATACTAGTCAGTGACCACAGCCATTGTCAATATAAAGACATCACCCGCTTACACTTTTAAACTCGACGCATTAACCAACAACTACCTGTCGGCTGCTCTGAAGATTAGTTCACGATCTGCTCCCACGGGTTTGCGTTAACTTGGTCGGGGGCTAAACGGGTACGCCACCTTGCTCAGGGATGTCCTGTAGGCTAGAAGAGGGCAGGAAGAACCGTGCATCTCCTTGGACTGGGATTTCTTTCTATCTATCAACATTGATGGTGGGGGGCGGGAAGTGGGGGAGTCACAAGGAGAACGCAAAGAAATACACTCCTGGATGTCTAGGGCACATGACATAACCTGGACAAGATAACAAACCTGATGACATACTTGTCATCGTGAGGGATGGGAACCATGATCGCCGACTCCTATCGGTAGGGCACAAAGAGATGATGATGATGATAAGGTCAAGTTGGCGGTTCTCTCGCTTATCGCTATTTCCCTCCCAGCCATTTCCCATGAGAGTCTGAACATGATCCACGACCCATTTCAAGGGGCTGTGTATACCCCAGAGCGGCAGCAGTCGGAGAACAGAATTCAGCCACGACTGGGGATTGAAGTCTCACCCGTGACTCTGTAGGCATTCACACTAACCTCTATGCCACTGCGGCTCAGTTTTACAGTAATTTATTATAACCAACGACGGTATGAAAGCAGGATGCAGAATGTTTTAGCCTCAAGGTCACACAAAACATTTAAGAACGGAAAGTGCACATGTCGACATTTGTGGGTTCACACATGGGCGAAACAGAAACGAGAGACAGCTGTTACTGAGCTCAATCTCGCATGCTCCATGTTCTGCTAATTGTGTGTTAAGTCCACGTTGACTGCTCACACTTAAACCTACATTTCTTGAAAACCCGTGCTATAATTGTTTGAGAATCTAGAACAGTCTTTTAAAACACATTTACTATAGGGATTTTTCACATAAAATTTACTCAGCCGCCATATAGTAAATTGCCTATTCAAATCAATGTAATACCTTTGTGAATTTAAACACACAATCCACAAACAATATATTGCGCGATCTTTTACCTGGTATATATCGCTGCATCTAGTCAGTGTCGTAAGTAATCCTTTATTACTTTAGTGTCGTCCCTGGAGTGAGGGGAATCAACACCCACAATTTTATAACCCAATATTATTGTCCTAGAGAAACCACCAGAATCCATCCACAAAACTCCCTCAGTCTGTAGACACCTCTTTCTTACTCTCACTCACCCCTGGATCATGCCCACTCTCATTCTTCCCAACACAACATACTCAACAACTCTAGCTTTAACAAATAAATACAACAAATAATTTATTAAAGCAAAAAGTATGTGTGTAAGAAGAGTGTGTAATGTGTAGAATGTGTGTCGAATATGCTAATGTGTATGTAGAATCAGACCAGTGAATCAGGAGCAAAGTCTGTTACATTACTCTGCTGAGCACACAACAGCACCATGTATTCCGGACAGTGAACCTCACCCAGAAGATGTTTTTCCGTCCACGTGACGACTGTCTCCGATAACGCTCAAACAAACAGTATGCTGGTCATCAGTTAGACACTGTTCGATCTTGGTCTTCACTCTAACAAACACGGTGAAGTTACTCTGTTTAATAATGTTTGTTGAACAGAGAATCTTTCAATTAACTGAAATGTCACTTGGGAAAATCTACTGTTCACAAGTCTCTGATTATAAGATTTTCCCCCTCTTTAACAAACAACCTATTAATGTTTCTAGGTAATGTTAATGTCCTTGGTATATGAGTTATGAATCTTCGGTGATGAAGCTTATCACTCAGTAAACACAACACTTAAGTTCATCAAGTCCGGCTCAGCAAAAGCCAGGTTTCTGCAGACCAACTAGGTTCTGAGCCCCGTGTAAAGGCCTCTCAGTAACCTCTCTCTTCATTCCGTGAGCCATCATTGTATAAAACTTTGAAACTGCTTCTTTGTAATAAATCATCGCACACTTACGTGGAACCTGTTGAGTAGAGAACATCATGGTGAGAGCAACTCAATCCTGACCGTAATTAGGTGAGTGTAGGCCAATAGCAGCACTCAGATCTATAACAAAGATCCGATCTCTGTCATACGGCCAAATAGCTCATCACATGGTCTGAGACATGGCAACACCAGGAAAGAATAAAGGAACGGGTAGAAACCCAGCAGATGCCCTACTGGAAGATCCTACCATTTCACATTCCCCTCCTCCCTCCCAACCATCCTCAATCTCTCTAATTATTATCCCACGACATTGTCTTCAACTTCCTGAGTAAAATGATATATCACACAAGCTGGTTAAAGCCATACAATAGGACACTAGTGCCGACGCTCCTATAATACTTTCTAGCACCGCACTTATAGAACATACTATCACCGCACCTATAATACATTCTATCACCGCACAGTACTGTACTCTATTCCTAATCATACTCTAAGTTAGATATGATTAATAGAATACCATATGCCTATTCCGGTTGATGATTGAGACTATGCAATCACAGACTGGATCTATGTCCGCCGATACATTATCAACACTTTGACACTATAGTCTCTTTCAATTAACACAACTCGGAATACTGCGCCGATCTTTAACACTTCAGAATTTTTGGTCGACACCTCCAACTTGTTTACTTCAACTGGTTTTATATCGGGGATTGAGTGACGTCACCAAATTGTCTAGACGCAGAGGCGTTGAGAAGTTGCTTTTCTCTTTTTTCCCCCACTCAATGTGGACATCTGACTGGTGTCGCCTTTCATCTGGGAAATTGTCTCCTGTCTGTGATCTAGAGAACCTTCTCCACATCACAAGACTCTATCCGACGTCTGGCCAGACATTCCGTCTATGACTTCAAAGCCTGACTCCCGCCGTGTAGACGGATAGCGCCATTGTACGTTTCTCGAACAACCCACATCATACAGAAATGCCGACCGTGTGCAGACAATTTTCGCGACGTATTTTGTTCCTCAGTCTATACAACATCAAAGGGTTGCCTGTTTTTGCAGACGAATGTCGGGTCTTGTTTTTCATCGATCGAAACTATCAAGCTTTTCCGCGACAGTCAGGTGCATAATGATATGATTCAACGGGCAAGACGGCGTTTACCTGCAACGCATTGTGGAACGTAATGAGCACGGCAAGGCACGTAGAGCGCCCTGGTCATTCACTGCACCTGTAGTCGTCTCCAGTCGTCATGACTTGTCCTGCCGCTGGATTCAGATGGACTCAGGCGAGAGAGTGAGGTTGACGAATTGCGCATCTCTTCCTCACTTTCATCCAAGTCATCGCACAAGTCATTCTTCATCCAAAGTCATATATCAACTTCAAGCCCTGTGGCGATGGGCAAGCGGCGAAGCGGCAGGCGAGGGTACGCTGGCAGCCGTAGTCGCAGACCTGCACACAGGCGGCTCAGGCCATATGGTCGTCTTCTACTGACCGGAGCAGCAGTGGGATTCGGCAGCCCCCTGAGCGACTGAGCAGCCCTCTATAGGAACACACTGCTCACCTCCATAGCATGAGGAAGGGGCTAGAAAAGGTGCCCTAGACATTGTCTGCTCCATCACTTCCTAACCAGCTAGCCGCGGTTGGCGGGTACCTTAAACTGCGGTCGACATACAAAGACAGAAAAAAACAGGTAAAGTTAAAAGAGCAAACCATATTCCCTTAACAATCGGAACTTGGAATGTACGCACCCTACTTGACAGAGATGGCGCGTCGGGTCCAGAGAGACGAACAGCACTGATTGGGAGAGAGCTGGGCAGGTACAACATCGACATTGCAGCCTTGAGCGAGACACCACTTGCAGAAGAAGGCCAAATCTGTGAAATACGTGCCGGCTACACATTTTTCTGGAGTGGAAGGAAAAGCGAGGAAAGACGCCATTCTGGTGTGGGATTTGCCATTAAGTCAGCCCTTGTCGGCAAACTAGCTGGATTTCCACAGGCTATAAATGACAGGCTCATGACCATTAAATTGCCTTTGCTGAATGGGAGGAAGCATGCAACCATTGTGAGTGTCTACGCACCAACTATGACCAATGAAGATGATGTCAAAAACAAGTTCTATGAGGACCTGCACAATGTATTAACATCTGTTCCCAAAGGAGACAAACTTATACTCCTTGGGGATTTCAATGCCAGAGTAGGCACGGACACCACCTCTTGGAGTGGCATTATTGGAAAGCACGGAGTCGGAAATTGCAACAGCAATGGACTCCTCCTCCTTCAGACATGTGCCAAACACGATCTCCTGATTACCAACACAATATTCCGTCTCCCCATGAAAAACAGGACATCGTGGATGCACCCTCGATTGAAACACTGGCACCTCATTGACTATGTCATCGATAGGAGGAGTGACAGACAAGACGTTCGGGTGACAAAATCCATGTGTGGTGCCGAATGTTGGACAGACCATCGAAAATAAACATTCATATCAAACCACTACGGCGTCCTCAAGGGGTGAACATACAAAAAAAAACCACTAAATGTCACCCGCCTAAACAGCAAGAAAATGCAGCTGTCGTTTGAAAATATGCTGGATGACCGCCTAAAGCCCAATGCTGCAGCTAAACAGGATACAGAAACAGAATGGAGAGCCCTAAAGGACATAATTTACAACACTGCTATGGAAATCCTGAGGCCAACCCCCCGAAAGCATAAAAACTGGTTTGATGAAAATTCCGAAGACATCAACCAATTGCTGGCCGAGAAACATCTTCTCCTCAAGGCACATTTGAATGACCTGAAGTCAACATAAAAAAAGATGCCTTCAAGAACATCCAGAGAGTAGTGCAGCGAGAAACTTCGGCACATGCGGGACTCCTGGCTGAGCAGCAAAGCTGATGAAATTCAAGGCTTTGCTGACAGACATGATATGAAAAAACTTCTACGACTCACTGAAAGCGGTCTATGGTCCTACATCACCAAGCACAGCTCCCCTCCTCAGTGCAGATGGGGGAACATTGGTCACCGATAAGAAAGACATCCTTCAGCGCTGGGCAGAACATTTCAGCAACATCTTAAATGCAACTTCCTTCTTCGATGATGAAACCATCAACTGCCTTCCTCAAGTTCCCATCAATGATACACTTGATGACTTGCCAACCATAGTGGAAGTAAACAAAGCTATCCAGCAACTCTCCAGCGGCAAGGCACCTGGTCCGGACTCCATCCCGGCAGAGATATACAAGGCAGGTGGGCCGGTCTTAACAGAGCAGCTTCGCCAAGTCTTTACAAACATATGGGTGATGAGACCATGCCACAAGATTTCAAGGACGCGTCAATAGTCCACCTTTACAAACGAAAAGGAAACCGCCAATCCTGTGACAACCACCAAGGCATCTCCTTGCTTTCAATTGCAGGGAAGATACTCGCCAGAATTCTTCTCATCGCCTCACGGCCCATCTCAATCAAGGTCTTCTTCCCGAGATCCAATGTGGCTTCAGAACAGAACGTGGAACTGTTGACATGATTTTCGCTGCAAGACAGCTGCAGGAGAAATGTCAGGAACAGAACTGCGATATATTCTCTACTTTCATTGACCTTACCAAGGCTTTTGATACAGTCAGCAGAGAAGGACTGTGGAAGATTATGGCAAAATATGGCTGTCCACGAAATGTTGTCCAAATAGTGCGGCTATTTCATGATGGCATGCAGGCAAGAGTACAGGAAAATGGTGAACTGTCTGAGCCCTTTCCTGTCACCAATGGAGTGAAACAAGGATGTGTCCTGGCACCGACATTGTTCAGCCTCATGTTTTCAGCTATGTTGACGAATGCCTTCGAGAACAACGACATTGGAATAGACATCAACTACCGCATGGATGGAAAGTTATTCAATCTCAGAAGGATGAAAGCTAAAACCAAAATTGACAGCGACACCGTCAGAGAGCTCCTGTTTGCTGATGATTGTGCTCTATACGCCAACTCAGAGGCAGACATGCAACATAATGTTTCAGCTTTCTCACATGCCTGTGCCAACTTTGGGCTCTATATCAATTTGGAGAAGACTGTAGTTATGTACCAGCCAGCTCCAGGGAATAATCACACTGTGCCGAATATCAAAGTGAATGGTCATAGTCTAAGTGTTGTGGACAAATTCACCTATCTTGGCAGCACTGTGTCACAAGCTGCCACAATTGATGATGAAGTGAATGCAAGAATCTCCAAGGCCAGCGCGGCTTTTGGCAGACTGTACAAGAATGTATGGGACAGAAATGGAATAAGCCTGCAAACAAAGCTGAAAGTCTACAAAGCAGTTGTATTATCCACACTGCTATATGCTTATGAAACTGGACTGTTTATCAGCGACACGCTAGGAAATTAAACCACTTCCACAGTCTGCCTTAGGAAGTTACTGAAGATTAAATGGCAAGACAAGATCCCAGATACTGAAGTCCTAGAAAGAGCGTCCATGCCCAGTATCCACACTCTACTAATGAAGAATCAGATTCGCTGGGCTGGTCACTTGACTCGCATGCCAGATCACAGCTCCCTAAACGAATTTTTTTACGGCTTTGCGTTGTGGTAAACGCTCAATCATAAGGCTGCCAGAGGAAACTCTTGAAAGATATTCTGAAAACCTCAATGAATGCGTTTGGAATTGATTATGACACCTGGGAGACTGCAGCCAGAGACCGAAATTCGTGGCATGCATCATTATGCAAGGGTGCAGTCACTTGTAAGTCAACCAGGACTGCAAGAAATGTGAAGAAAAGACAGAACAGAAAAACTACTGCAGAAAATTCTCCTCCAGAAATGTCAAGCATTCGTTGTCCACATTGTCAAAGAACATTTCGAGCCAAAATAAGCCTTGTCAGCCATCTTAGAACTCACGGCTCCATACTTTCAACCCAACTTGATGAAATGAATGGTCATCATCATTATTGATGGACAAACAACACAGAGTTATGTATCACATGAAGTATTTTATACTCTACATTCCAACAATATCAGTGAATATGTATTTAGTATTTTAACCAAAGTATTTTTTTTTTGGGCCCTCGCTCGCTTTGAACTCAAGCGTACTCCATACATACTACTTCTAGTAGTGCTGGGCTGAATTTTGAGTGTGGATTAGCTTTCCCTATTACCAGTGTCCTTCGCCATCAGAGTTACTTGTAATTTACGTCCCCAAGTCAAGGACGAGAAGTCAACATTTTTAGACCAGCTGCCCGGTGAATTGGTAGAACCCCTTACTTCAGCGTCATCACACCGGATGTTTAATAACGCGAGTTTTTATCCTTTCTGTCATGCTGGTCTTAACCAAAGTATTATTCGAATATTCACTTTATTTGTTGTATGCACTGAAGAGGTGCAGCGAAATATGTCACGCAAGAAATCGTGCAATATATATATCTTGTGGTTTATGTGTTTACATTACATTATATCTTCTGCTGATAGTAGCATTTGCCATGTACGCCAGTACAGTTGGATAGGTTGGTTGATTGGTGGGTGGGTGGTCGGTCGATGTTGTAGATTGGTTTGTTGCTTCCTCGGTTGGTTGGTTGATTGGTTGGTAGGTGGGTGGGTGGTCGATCGGTATGTTGGTTGGTTGGTTGGTTCGCTGATTAGTTGTTTGTTGCTTTGTTGGTTACACGATTCGTTGGATAACTGATTCGTTGTTTGGTTGGTTGATTTGTTTGTTTGTTGGTTGGTTGGTTGGTTGAGTTGAGTTGAGTTAGGAACCGACACCCCATCATTCGAGACATTCCCATACCCGATCCATCCACATCTTCAACAACAAGCGAAGAGTCCCAGTACTAATGGTATCGTTTACATGATAAGGCCGTTTAGCCTTTCATCGGTGTACTGAGTGTCAGCCAGATCTCATGGTAGATGGTAGATTGATTAGCTGGCTGGTTGGTGCCGGCAGGTTGGTTAGTTGGTTGATTACAGAGGCAAACGTTTCTATCGAAGCTTCATCAAATGACAAAAATAACAAAGTCGTCATCATCATCACGGGCCTGCCGATAAGATTGGGCGGTCATGTTTCGCCAATTCACATGATCACCAGAGTCGTGGATCAGCTCTGTGTTCTTGTTTTGGCCAACGCCATTTACTTCTCTGCCCTCCCCTTCTTCTTTTACCCTCAATTTGCAAAAATGCTCCAGTTTATTTCTTGTCATGGCGTGTCCAAAAAATAGTTTCTGTCTATGTCAAATTTCTCTAATTAGTTTACGGTTTTCATTTGATTCTTGTACGACGTGCTCATTGGTTTTTCTGTCTGCCCATGGTATTCTTTGCATTTTCTCAGAAACCACATTTCAAAAGCCATCAGCTGTTTTTCAGCTTGTCTGCTCATTGTCCACGTCTCATACACAAGTACAGGTTCTATGTAGCACTTCAACACTCTTTTTCTCGTTGCAAATGGCATCTGTTTATTGGGCAGTATGTTTTCCATCTTGCAAAAGGCTACATTCACCATGGCGATTCTTGTTAACACAATAATAAATTACAGATTTACAGAAAATCACAGATAAAACAGTAAATCACCGATAAAACAATAAATCACAGAAAAAACACAAGGATATTGAACTCGGAATCTGAAATGTCATCCAGTCGACATAAAAACCAATCACATATTTATGGATTTACCTGTTTCTTCAATGACAAAGAAGAAGGTAGCTGTACCATTGATCCGTGTCCCATTCACGTCGGCAGCGTACAATGTTACAGCAAATGTCTCATTGAAGTCGGCGGGTTGTAACTTGTTCACTTTGATCTTGATATCAGCCGTGTGATGATGTATTGTAACTTGTACTTCCAGCGCTTCCTCAACTCCCGCTGGCTGGGGATACCAGCCACTTCTGTGGTTTGGATGTGATATGTTGACCCGTTCAAAGACTCTAACAGAAGACTCAGCACATATTCTAAAACTGACTGTTCCGCCCATCCTAGCGCACAGTGTTCGGTTCCCAAACTGTGTATCGTTCTTGGAACAGGGAATGACGGCAACTACAATTCAATAATAGACACTTATACTCCGTAGTTATTGATTTCACTGGGTGATTGGGGAAAAAGGAAATTGGACTGATGAGTATAGCGGACACTAGAATAACTTAGAAAGGATGCAAGGAGGTCCACCACATGTATACTTTTGTCTACTTCGGAGTGAAACAACAAGGAAGGATATGACACGGTGTAGGAATAGTCATTGAACCACGGCTAGCAAGAAGAATATTAGAAATAAAATATACATCAGAAAGAATCATAACAGTGAGAATAAAAGAACAGACAATTGCTAAAGTTAGTTGCATATCCTTTACAGGAAGTAGCAGTCAACCCCAGTATTGTTTGGCTGTTCGTGATTTTTTGGCAAGTTTACGTTCAGTAGTTCGCTATTGCTTTCTGAACACCGGCACCCATCCAATTTCATAAAAAAACAACGTAAGGCGTTCTGCTGCCAAATCGCCCACAACTGTGTTTCGAACGCGGGTATGCAGGATAACGAACTGCGTCCGTTACACTTTCGCCACGGAGCCGGCACACGGAGAGACAGTTACTACATATGTACAAATATACGATTCATGTAATACACACACAAAAGTGCATGAAAACACCTATGCTATACTAAATAAAATAGAGACACAGGACAACGTTATAGTTAACGGAGGCTTCAATACAAGAATAGGACGTAACAGAACGGGCATAGAAAAACATCTTGGAGCATATGGAGACCAACACCATGAAATAAATGATAATCGAAGTATATTGAAAGAACTATGCTGTCAACACGACCTCTGCATAACAAACACACTTTTTTAAACACAAAGACTCACAAATATACACCTGGTACAAATGGAATGATCTAGATACCAAAAGCCAAATTGATACTACATTAACAAGAAATAACAGAAAGAGAAATATATTAGATGCAAGGGCAGTGCCCATCTTAAGTACAAGCACAGACCACAAAGCAGTTATTATCACAATAAGAAACAACAGAAGAAGAAGAAAAAAATTGTGAAAATCAGGCATAAATATACCATGCGAATTAGTAAACTTTGTAAATCTCAAAGACGAGGCAGTGACAGGAAATTATGAGAAAGAACTAAATAACATTTTTGTAACACTACCTATAGAAACAAAAAAACAATGGCAGAAATAAAAATGGAAAGGTTGAAATCGAGAATTTTATATGCTGCAAAATATAACATGTGGAACCACGAAAAAACGAAAAACGCGGAAAAGAAAATAAGTTGGTGGAACGCCGAGAAATAGAAAGCTGGTGAAAGACAAAAATGTAAAATATAGAAAGTTGGTGAAAAGCAAACAAGACCGTGATTACATAGAGTATATAATTGCAAGAAGACGCGCGAATAAAATAATAACGAGGGAAAAACAAAAAGACTTGGAGGAATATGGAGACACCCTAAATAAAAACTACATTTAGGAAACTAGAAACGCTTACAACAGGATCAGTGCAATGAGCAGCGCAGTGCCAAAAATTTTTACCCAACTCAAATAATATGATTAATAGCGATAAAAGAGAACCAATCAGTGAACAAAAACACATTCTAAAAAGATAGAGGCAGTACTTCGAATAACTTCTCAACATTCCATGAGATGCCATAGGAATACAAGAAACCGACACAGATGCTATCGAAGAACTAGAATCATACATAATGAAAGACGAAATAAGAGACGCCATCAGATTAGCCCCATTGAATAAATAAATCACCCGGGCAAGATGAAATACCAGATGAACTAATTAAAGCAGCAAGAGAAGAAGGAACAGGGTGGCTACATAGAATATTTAACCATGATTGGGTACAAAACACACACCATGAGACTGGGAAAGCGCGATAATTATTCCAATTCCGTCATTCTGTTATTCCAAAAAAGAAAGGCAGTAAACGAGACTGCACACAAAACAGAGGCATATCCTTTTTGAAGCATTCTGGAAACATATTTTGCAAATTTATCGAGGAAAGATACGACCTACAATAGAACCACAACTAATCGAAATACAACTTGGATTTATGAAAAACAAAGGATGCACAGATGCCATCTTTGCTCTTAAACAACTTATAGAAAAACCAATCTATTTAAAAGAAACACTCTACTTAGCTTTGTCGACCAAGAAAATGATTGTAATAGAGTAAACAGAAACAAGTTGTGGGAAACCTTCAACGATAAAGAGAGAACACATATAACACACTTATGTAGAAGCTTATGCAACAGCAGTTAATGCATGGCAAAAACAAACGGAGGACACTCAGATCCCTTCACCATAAGATCTGGAGTACGACAAGGTCCTGTCCCCTCTCTTGTTCATAACCTATATAAAGAAACCAGCTAAACAGAGACCATACGAACAACGCACTATGAACAGAACACAGGAGAAAAAGCAACGACAAATTACACAACTAGAGAAATCCTAATTGCGGACGATGAAATACTAATAGCAAAATGGGAAGCAGAATTACAAGTCAACAGAAATAGTCTAAACGATATGTGTAAGGAAGATAACATGAAAATTAACATCAGTAAAACAGAGGTAATGACTATAAGCAAAGAAGAAAAACAACACAGATTCATCTAAAATAACACCCCCTGAAACAAGTAAACAGCTTCAAGTACTTAGGAAGTATAATATCATCAAATAACAAAATAGAAGACGAGACTGAAAATATATGCAATAAGGCAACCGAACGCATTGGACAAATGGCACCATTACTAAAAAAACAAACACATATAACAATAGTTTACTAAAAAGCACTAACTCTATGCTACCAATGCCAAACCTAGACAATGACAGAAAAAGAGAAAAGAAAAACTACAACAACAGAAATATTCCTGAGAAGAATACTCGTTGTATCAAGAAGCAAGAACATCAGAAATGAAGAAATCAGGACTAAAGTTATGGTTATATCAGCGCTAGATTTCATGAGAAAGCAGTAAGTTAAATGGTTTGGTCATATAACTAGATTACCAACTAACAACATAACTGAACAGGCAATGATATACATGCCAAATGGAAGCAGACAAAGAAACGGACACTCTCCCGCTGTTTATGCTTCACCTCAACACCGCAAGGAATAAGAGAAAGAAAACGAGATGCGATGAGACTGGGTGATTATTTATAAGATGGACAGAACTCTCTGTTCTCCGATTGTTGCACTTGTATAGTGCAGACAATATAAAATAAGACAAAGTAATGCAGCGTTACAGAACACAATGACGGAAAACTCAGTACGTTGCGGTGACTAGTCTTCATCAGTAAACAAATACATACACAAAACACAACATAACACATCATCACATAGAAGACACCCCGGTGACTACAGTAAGGCATAAGAACGGGATGAGAAGAATGAAAAGATAAAAAACAGAACAATGAAGAGAAAATGAAACACTGAAGAAAACATATTTACTACTTATCTCAGACACCTAGGCTGTGATACTAACATAACATTTCACATTGGTACTCTTACATAGACATTCGTGGGAGTCTGTGCTGCCATGCGGACCGGGTAAGGGATGATAAATCAAGTAAGAAAGCGTTGTCGCCAAGGCTACTCATATGGGCCCTATCTGTACTAGTCTCCTTATGGGCCATCTTAATCACCAGATATAAGAACATTATAATGGCAGAGCCCTAACAATACAGGAGGTACTTTGATGATGGTTTCGGTATCACTCATATGCCAATAACATATCTCGAAAATTTCATATATTTCTTTTCCAACTTTCATCCTACTATAAACTCACTTCCCATATTCCATCCTCTTCTTGCACCTTACGGTTTCCATAGCATCGCATGGTCTACGGCGGTCTGCTAGAAACCGACCGATTCAGACGCCTTTCTACTCTATACCTCTTCTCACCCTCCGTCCTGTCAAGACGCAAGTCCTTACCCTCAACTTCTGCGTTTACGACGATTGTGCCAATATGATGAGGATTTTCGCCACAGGACCCGCGAAATGTTATACTTCTTCCGGCACCGTGGCTATGATGACCATGTCTTATCGTCAGCTTTCCTCCGCGCTCTTCCTATTAGCCGTGCAGAAGCTCTCACCTAGACGCCTAAATCAGAACACCTCGCACCGATATTTTCTCTAACCTATCATCCTTACAACATTTCAGATCAATATATCTTCTTTCGCCATCTGTCTATCCTTCAAGCTGACCTAAGCACTAGCCATGGGATGTCGCGAATGCAGTGATGTAGATTATTGATTTCGTCTTTCAATTTCGAGAGGTGTGCAACAAGAACATATAGCGGAAGCTTTCCCACCACCAACTCATGCCAGTCGTCTCATGTTTTGTGTTGACCGAGTTATTCTTGATTCCTTGTCTTTAGGCTTGCTCGTGACTGGGTGGATATTGTAGCAAGTTGTTTCATAAGGAAGGCATATCCAGCCTGACGCCCAACCCTCCTTGGTCTCCTCTTACGACATGCTTAGTGGTTTACAGTGTCATTCTTCCTGTTATTCTCAAAGGGTCCAGATGACATTGAGCGAAACTGTATCAGTAAATAACTAAAGGGTCCTTTTACATGGCTTAAAGTGTATTGGGTATATGTTGCAAGACCCTCAGTTTTAAAGACTCATGGGCACATGGGGGTGTGGTCAGTATCAAACCGGTCGCCTTTATCTCCCCAACACATTGCCTGGTACCCATTTTAGGCTGGCTTGATTTGGGAGCCAAGGTCAATTAAAGAATCCGCCTCGATGCGAATTCGAGCCCAAAACCACTTGTCCCTGGTGTGAGCGTCTAGTCACTACGCTGTGGCGACTCCGGGGATTGTGTTATCTGACTAGTAATTATCCTTCCTGCGTTTGTGGGAACGGGCTAATAAGGGAAAACACAGAATATTAACACTGCAAGATCACTCATTCGCTCGCTCGCCCACTCACTCACTCACTCACTCACTCACTCACTCACTCACTCACTCACTCACTCACTCACCCACCCACCCACCCACCCACCCACTCACTATAAATTAATCAATTCTACTTACCTTCAGATAATACCGAACCAAAATGGGCAGACACTAATACAACCAAACACAGATGGCTAACTATTGTCCACATCCTTACGTGTGTATATTTCTAAAATGTGTTTTAGATGAGTATTAATATTACAGTAAAGGTGGAACTTACTAAAATAATCCTACTAATATCCCATTATATTACTGTAGCTAATACATTATAAGGCCATACACAAATGATTCTATATTCTGCCTCTTTGGCGATGTAATCAAGTATAATATCGTGACTAATATCTTCTATATTATCTTAGATATTCTCTTACATCTCAGACAACCTATTACAGTAACATGAGTAGTAAATTCACAAGCAACACTTGATGTCTATAAAACAATCCACCATTAGCGGTCTACAATGATATATCAATACGTTCACAAGTAATAATGGAAATAGAAACGAATAATAACTTCACACTCAATGCAATTGAAGCGGTTTGACAATTCACTTGATTATTTAACGTGGAAGTCAATCGTAGAGCAATGCATATAGTTAATAAACCAGGAAACAAAACATTGTTATTCTATGTCGCTTGAGCCTGGTGACCGTCCCACCGCTACAATTTCTTCTCTAAGTGCCATTTATGAATCATTTTCATTTCAGCTTGTTGTTTCTATCCTTTCATGTCCTGGTTTGGTTAATGTTAAAGTGTAGTCAACAATAAGCTTCGGCTGTTCTTATTTTACCATAGTTATTGTCGTTTCGGTTTCTCTTCTTCATCTTTGTTCACCTTTGTAGGTCAATATGAATAAATGCAAATACAGTAGCATTCAACTTGAGATTGTTAATAATTCCATAGTGCTTGTTATCAAATGGAGTGAGTATAGGTCAGCATACTTTTCTCTGTTCTGCATATTTGGCCACTCCTGCAACAAGTGTTTAGCTGTCATTTTACATGTTCCATAGTCACATTGGCCGGTCTCTCTGGCTGTGGGGTTACAACACTTTCTCTCTGTAATCCCGTTTATCACGCAGAGTCTCGTAGCGGAGCGAGAGCTGAGTCGGTTCGACCCCCGCTCGTGACTTGCGGGATACTGAGCCGGCCGCTCAGAAAACTACTGAGCGTAATCTTGCCAAGAGATCAACATACAGCTGAAAGATGCTGGTGTTGACAGCTAAGTCCTGTAAATGATATGCTTAAAAAAATTAAAAAAAAATAGTCACATTGATATAACTATCATATAATTGTATGGTCTCGGAAATGTATCATCATCATTACCATCATCATTATCACCATCACCATCATTATCAGCATCATGCACATCAGCAGCCATTATTGCAAGTTTAAAAAAAAAAAATTTCTAACAGCCATTGGTGGTTGGCCTGTGGAGTTTGAGGATGGACAGGTAACCAAAACTAAGAATGGTCGCTGGGTTTGCTGACGTAGTGTCACGAATCATGGAGGCAAATGAAGGAAAGGCGCTAGTCACAGGCTCTGGAACTTGATTAAACCCTCCCCACGATGAGTCACTGCTTAAGTGGAAGACAAAAACAACATAATATGACAAGAATGATTCCTAGATTTACTTTTCTGGGTAACGTGTTCTGATTGTTTTGCTGTCTATTCTTCTTTGGCGCATTATCCGTTTTTGATTTTCCTGTTGTTGGTTTTGTTGTTGATGGTTTTGTTGTTAGTCTTGTTGTTGTTCTTTTTGTTGTTGGCATTGTTGTTGCTGGCCTTGTTGTTGCTGGTCTTGTGGATATTGTTTTGTTGTTGATTTGGTTGTTGTTGGTCTTGTTGTTATTGGCCTTGTTGGAGGTGGTCTTGTTGTTGTTGGTCTTGTTTTTGTTGGTCTCGTTGTTGTTTGTCTTATTGTTATTGGTCTTGTTGTTGGTCTTTTTGCTGTTGGTCCTGTTTTTGTTGGTCTTCTTATTTTTGGTCTTTTTGGTGTTGATATTTTTGTTGTTGGGCTCGTTTTTGATCTTGTTGTTGTTGGTCTTATTTTTGTTGGTTGTGTTGTTGTTTGTCTTGTTGTCCTTGGTCTTGTTGTTGGTCTCGTTGTTGTCGGTCTTCTTGTTGTTGGTCTTGTTGTTGGTCTTCTTGTTGTTGGTCTTGTTGTTGGTCTTGTTGTTGGTCTTGTTGTTGGTCTTGTTGTTGGTCTTGTTGTTGGTCTTGTTGTTGTTGGTCCTGTTGTTGTTGGTCTTGTTGTCGTTGGTCTTGTTGTTGTTGAACTTGTTGTTGTTCGTCCTCTTGTTGTTGGTCTTGTTGTTGTTGGTCCTCTTGTTGTTGGTCTTCTTGTTGTTGGTCCTCCTGTTGTTGGTCTTGTTGTTGTTGGTCTTGTTGTTGGTCTTGTTGTTGTTGGTCTTCTTCTTGTTGGTCTTGTTGTTGTTGGTCTTGTTGTTTTTGGTCTTGTTGTTGGTCTTGTTGTTGTTGGTCATGTTGTTGTTGGTCTTGTTGTTATTGTTGTTGGTCTTGTTGTTGTTGGTCTTGTTGTTGGTCTTGTTGTTGTTTGTCTTGTTGTTTTTCTTGTTGTGGTCTTGTTGTTGTTGGTCTTGTTGTTGTTGGTCCTGTTGGTGTTGGTCTTGTTGTCGTTGGTCTTGTTGTTGTTGAACTTGTTGTTGTTCGTCCTCTTGTTGTTGGTCTTGTTGTTGTTGGTCCTCTTGTTGTTGGTCTTCTTGTTGTTGGTCCTCTTGTTGTTGGTCTTGTACTTGTTGGTCTTGTTGTTGGTCTTGTTGTTGTTGGTCTTGTTGTTGTTGGTCTTCTTCTTGTTGGTCTTGTTGTTGTTGGTCTTGTTGTTGTTTGTCTTGTTGTTGTTGGTCTTGTTGTTGGTCTTGTTGTTGTTGGTCTTGTTGTTGGTCTTGTTGTTGTTGGTCTTGTTGTTGTTGGTCTTGTTGTTATTGTTGTTGGTCTTGTTGTTGTTGGTCTTGTTGTTGTTGGTCTTGTTGTTGGTTGTCTTGTTGTTTTTCTTGTTGTGGTCTTGTTGTTCTTGGTCTTGTTGTTGTTGGTCTTGTTGTTGTTTGTCTTCTTATTGTTGAACTTGTTGTTGTTGGTCTTCTTGTTGTTGGTCTTCCTGTTATTGATGGTTTTGTTGTTGTTGGTCTTCTTGATGATGGTCTTTTTGTTGGTCTTGTTGTTGTTGGTCTTGTTGTTGTTGGTCTTGTTTTTGTTGGTCTTGTTGTTGTTGGTCTTGTTGTTATTGGTCTTGTTGTTTTTGGTCTTGTTGTTGTTGGTGGTGGTGTTGTTGGTGGTGTTGTTGTTGCTGGTCTTGTTGTTGTTAGTGTTGTTGTTGTTGTTGGTCTCGTTGGCGCTGGTTTTGTTGTTGGTCATGTTGTTGTTTTTCTTGTTGGTGTTGGTCTTGTTGTTGCTGGTCTTAATGTTGTTGGTTTTGTATGTAATGGTCTTATTGTTGTTGGTGTTGGTGTTGCTGGTTTTGTTGTTGCTTGTCGTCTTACTGTTGGTAGTCTTGTTGTCCCTCTTATTGTTGGTGTTGTTGTTCGTCGCAGTTGAGCTTTTTGTTGTAATGTGAATCAATGACTAGAGATTGAGTTATGATTGATGTGTTGTGTGTGTCAATGAATGGAGGTTATGTCTTCTGCATTGTGAACGAATAATATGAGGTTACGCTATAATTGCTGTGTTGCGCGAATCAATGATTTGAGGTTAAGTTATGACTACTGCAATGTGAACAATTGAAAGGAGGTTAGGTTATGATCCTTGTGTTGTGAGTAAATGAATAGAGGTTTATTTATGATTGCTGTATTGTGAGTCAATGTTGGCTTTTAACACTTGAATGGTGAACCGATGGCTAGACAAAAGACTATTATCTCTGTAGTACTTCTTACTGTTTGCTTTATACACATTTCCATAATTTAAAGAACAGTGTATTCTCCGAACCGCTCCACCCTTTCTTCGAAACGAAATACAGTAGCAATGCTCATTTTAATAGGACATTATCTCCGTCTTTTCCTGCGGCAACCATTTGTGCAGGATCACTTAAGTAATATTGCCAGGACTACGAGACGACACACTCATGAGATGTACTGATGATTCAGAAATGAAAGTGTGGTGGATCCTCCTATCCTCTTATCCACTTGACAGTCATTGTGTCAACTGTTTCCCTGTCAGCTTCGCCGTGAGCTCTTTGGTATTACGGGATCTTGCTCGACCTTTGCACAGTGTCTTCGAGATAGATTTTATTTAACTCACTTCCGCTTTAACCAAAACCAGCTGTAGAACGTACCAACATATTAAAATATATACGATCACAGATCTGTCGCTTGAATATCTATAGGGTACCGAGGTCATGATGTCTGAGATCATTGTGATAAACAAACAGAGTGAAGGTGGAATTTATATTATTGCAATAAACGTCGAACACACAACTGTTTTTTTTTTTTTTTTTTATTATTGGCTAACCGTGGCTATAGATCGTTCTGTATTTATAAACAGCATGTATGCCAATTCTATTACATTTTAAAATAATGTACTCAGAGCTGTAAATTTGGAAAACATAACATGTCTATTTGTCTCTATATATAGTAAAGTATTGAATAACCCACACATAATATAATATTTACCTAATGTATTGGAAACATGTTAATACAAGATCAAGGTTACAAACATATGGTGTTCTTAGGTCGGCATGTTAAGTGATTTTATAAGGTCATATGTTGGTACACTGAGTGACTTTACAAGGTTTTGGGTTTGCACGCTGAGTGATTTTAAAGTACATAGGTTACATACATTGGGACAGACAGGCAGAAGTACAGACAAACAGACTAATCACCAAAAAAAACGAGAAGTAGATTGTGAGCTTTACTGAAACACGATTACAAGAAACAAATTGAACATTGCGGCCAAAGCCTTCGCCAGCAAAGAGCAAACAAACACAAACCGAAACACAACTACATGAAACACACTACATGACAATATTAAGGGTACTTATCTCAATCTGTATTCTTGCTTGGAGCGACTGACACATTAGACGACTATCAGTGGATTGCATGAACCGGATGTATATTCATCGGGTCAAAGTTCAATATCGTCAGAAGCTCAGGTATTGGCTAAGCCTGTCATAATCTCCCATTGCTATGCCGCGACATGGTTACGCCCGCCAGGCGAACACCAGCTACATATTCACCGGTTTCGCTGACGAGAGAGAGAGAGTGACCGTCAAGGGTCAAGCCAGTACAAGCGTGACGCATGCAATTCTCGCTGCGCTCGAATCCACAGGGCAAGCACTGTGAGCGGAAAACGCCAGACACGGCTAGGGGATCGGACGAGACTGACGTGTATGAAAGCGGCTCCTGTGTTTCTGTGCCTGAATGTCGATTGCTCGTATCTCTTGTGAGAAGATGAAAGACTGCATAGCTGTGGGTTTGAGTTTGTGAGTGCATTGATGTATTGTGTATAGAGTGTGATATTCACCTTGTGATGGCCACATGCCGAATTAGATTGTGTTGCATGTGAAGTGTAAATAAACCCATCAAAACTTAGTGTTACCGTGTGTCCCGTCAAATCATTCTGTACTTGTGTATGTCTCGCATATGTTAGGTCCAGCGAGCCAGATTCATTAGATTGTAAGATCCTGACATGTGTGAACGTGGGCGCTCGTCCTCATTGAACATACTAATGTATATTACATAGATTTGAATGTGTTAACGTGGAAAAACATCAGTGATTGTGTAATCTAAGTGTAAGTGATGTACCATCATAGTTGTTGAACAGTTAAACATGGCTAACTTGTCTTCGTGAAAGTAGTGGTGTACTGGAAAAAAAGCGTGTGGAAGCAGAAAGTTCGGGAAAGAAAGCAACTTGTGAAAATTGTTGAACGACGACATTACGACCAACAATAACACTCAACGCCATACAAACCTAACGAAAACTTAACTGACAAGCATACACATCACACAGAAATAGGTTCTAATTTATTTCCTTCCAAAAGTAACCAGGTTTTCTGTGCCATCTGAAACGGTTACCTGTAGAGGTCATTTGTCGTTGCAGTAGCGACCCTACAAGTTCCTGACCCGGGTTTTCACCATTCTTCGGTGTATCCAGAGTACTTGAGTATTATCTTTTTTATATACTTTTGGATGCAAATTTGGGCACACGCTGTAAGTGTAAAAATATTGTAAAAATTGTTCACATTACTAACACTGTATAACAAAATTGCGTGTGTGAGAATTCATTGTCATTGAAACATTCCATCATGTCTTCTCTAAACGACTTCATTGAGATGGGTTTAAAACTAAAGTTAACTGGCGATGAGTTAGCAAAATGGAGGGAGACAAAATATTCAGAACACCTCCTAGCACAGGAAAAGGCTAGAGAACGCGAAGACAGAGCGGCTGAAAGAGCTGCTAAACAAGCAGAAATAGATGCAGTAACGAAGAAGGCAGAAATGGCAGTGAAACAGTCAGAAATAAATGCTGAATTGAAAAAAGCAGAAATCTCAGCTCAAAGCAAACGAGAAGAGCTTGAACTCCAACTGAAAATCAAACAGCTTGAAGCTGAAACAGCTGTTGAAAAAGAATCTCGTAAATCTGAAAGACTGGAAAAAGAAAACCAGTACAAAAAGTACCAAGGTATTGTCAGAAATTATACCTCGGGGGACTGCATAGCAGCCTTCAGCCAGAACTTTGAGACTTTAATGGACCACTACCAGATCCCAGTATCTGAGTGGAACATCATTTATATGAGAAGTTTGTCAGGGGAACCTCTAACAGTTATAGAGACTATCCCTAAAGATCTCAGAAAAGATTACCATTACATAAAGTCAAAAATTATGTCACACTTCCTGTTAGATGAAGCAGGCTACAGAGAACAGTTCAGTAAATTAACTCCAAAACCTACTCAAACGTTCTCTGACTACATATCTGTAGTACAGGATATATTCAGTAAATGGCTTTCAGCAGCCAAAGTTAATAATGACTTTAACAAATTGAAAGATCTCATCCTCAGGGATAAAATCATCACATCCCTTCCACCATCATTTTCAATATTTCTACAAGAGAGTGAGTGTATGAATGTAGAGCAGATCGAGACACGTGGGTCGGCGTATTTTACAGCCAATAAACATTGTTTTGCTAGTGGAGCAACTGACATAAATTTCGTAGCAGCTGCCAGCTATGATAAATCAAAATCAGATACATACAATAGGCAAAAGACATTTAAGCCTACTACTGAGAAATGTAGGTTTTGCCAATTTCCTCACCACCGGAATGAGATGTGCGACAAGAACCCTGCATATCTAACATACTTAAACTATGTAAATAACCAAGATAAAGAGCGAAGAAGCTTCAAACGGCTAACCAAATGCTTCCTTTGTAAAGCTTATGGCCACTGGCGTCATGCTTGTAAAGGGAAACAGATGACCAGGAAGGCGAATGCCGCCTTGTTTGATAGCTCTTCATCAGATGAAGAACATCTTGAAAATCATCCTGTGAACTCAGCACAGGCCATAGAAATATTTAATCCACAAAAATGTACCATCTGTAATCAGTTCCATGAAGATGGCCTATTAACATGCGGCCACTCGATACCTATTGCCAACGAGGAAGCTAATTTGGTAATAGATTCCAAAGGCAGAATTAACATCCACCATGGGTATGTGAATGGCAAGCCTGCTACAGTCTTACGAGATAGCGGAAACACTCTTATAGGTCTTAAAAGAGATTTCATAATGCCTACAGACTATACAGGCAGGCACGTAACATGCAGAACATTCTCGGGTAATATCGAGAAGTATCCATTGGCATGGGCATACATTGAGACTCCATTCCTCACTGGGAAGGTCAAATGCACAGCATTAACCAATCCTTGTTGCGATGTTATCATTGGGAACCTTCCCGAAGTGAATGAGATGCCTCATAACATCATAACATCTCTATGTATTGATGATAATGTAACATTATCTCCATCTAATGTCATCATTGAGAGTGTGGTACCATCAAATAATTTATGCTAGCTAATGCAGCACTATCATCATATGAAATCATTGATCCAATTGTTTCACCACAACATGAAATCATTGATCCAATTGTTTCACCACCACATGAAATCATTGACCCAATTATTTCACCATCATCTCATATCACTGAAAGTGTGAACGCAGTAACGAGATCTGCTGCTAGAGTGCAAGAACAAATTGATCAAACTGAGGCGATAGAAATGCTAAGCCCAGTATTACTACCTTCGAAAACCATGAAAGAAAATTTTTTAACAGCCCAAAAGGCTGATCCTTCATTATATAAGTATTTTAATCTGATAGGCCAAAAGCCAAGGGTAACTAAGAATGCAAGATGGCATTTTGCTCTCAAAAATTGCATCCTCGCTAGGTACTATACCAGAGGTGACACCACCACAGAGCAAACTGTTTTGCCACTAGAATACCGTAAGCAAGCCTTACATCTTGCCCATGATATACCTCTTGCAGGGCATATGGCGTATTCAAAGACCAGATCTAGATTGTTGACACAGTTTTATTGGCCAAAATTCTGTAATGACATTAAACAATATTGCAGAAGTTGTGACATCTGCCAGAAACTAGTGAAAAAGGGGAAACACCCACAGGCTGAATTACAGGTTACAGATTTAGCCAGTCGACCCTTTGAGAAAATATCTGTTGACATCGTAAGTCCTCTAAATCATGTAACATCTAGAGGAAATAGATTTATAGTTACAATTATTGATCTATGTAGCCGCTGGCCTGAAGCTATTCCTCTCAAGAACATAACTGCCAATGATATTATGGAAGTCTTTTTCCATGTATTTTCAAGGATATGTTTTCCTGATACTATCCTATCCGACCGTGGAAGTCAATTTATCGCTGCATCCACTCAAGCTTTCACCAAAATGTTAGGTGTGAAACAATGTTTCAACTCACCGTACCATCCTCACTCGACCGGAGTAATAGAAAAGTTTAACGGGGATCTAAAGCATATGCTTTCCAAAGTCACCCAAGAATATCCCGAAAATTGGGACATCTATTTGCCTGCCATACTTTTCGCATATCGCGAGGTCCCTCAGTCAAGCACTGGGTTCTCTCCATTCGAACTTATCTATGGTGCCAAACCACGCGGCCCATTAAGTATATACCATTCCATGTTAACTGAATCTACTCCTGTACTTAAACCCATATCATCATACGTATATGTAACATCATTGCGTGAAAGGATAATTAAATCTTGTATTATTGCCAAAGAAGCACTGAAACAATCTGGTGCGATGTATAGACAATATGCAAACAAAGGAAACAGGACGATAACACTGACACCTGGACAGGACGTACTACTGCTCCTACCTAGCGACCGACAATTACTGACCGATTCTTGGCAAGGACCATTTAAGGTACTAAGACAGATTTCACCGGTTGACTATGAAATTCAAGTTAAAGACAAACACAAAATATTCCACATCAATATGCTAAGACCATACTACAACAGGGACAACGAACAAGACGATACAGCAGCCAGTACAACAATAATCGACCATGAAGGCGACGAAGAAAGCGACGAAATACCAACACCAGCACTAAACACGACGAACTGCTTACAAGACATTAAGATAAACCCCCAGTTAACTCAAGCAGACACCGACAGCTGCAAACAACTCATACAGGACTACAGTACCATCTTCTCCAACAACCCAGGACAAACAGAACTGGTTCAACACCACATTACTCTGACTTCCAACACACCAATAAAATGCAGACCCTACACAATTCCATTACATTACAAAGAAAAACTGCATCAGGAAATCATTGACTTAGAAAAGAACAACATCATATGACGATCGCAATCACACTTCTCTTCTCCAATAGTCATTATAAGCAAAAAGGACGACACAATAAGACTTTGCATAGACTATAGGAAATTAAATAAAATTACACAGTTGGATTTAGAACCAATGACCAACTGCGAGGAACTGCTAACAGAGCTGACAGACTCTAGGTACTTTACGAAACTGGACATGACAAAAGGTTACTGGCAGATAACGGTTGACGAACAGAGCAGACATCTGACAGCCTTTGCCACATCTTGGGGACTGTATGAATGGTGCAAATTACCATTTGGGCTTGTTAATGCACCTGCAACATTCGTACGCATGACAAGACTATTACTTACGGAAATAAAGAATATCATCTCGTACATGGACGACATATGTGTACACACAACGACAATGACAGAGCACATAACGACATTACAGCAAACGTTTGAACGGATCAGACAGCACGGACTTACTATTAAACCTGCCAAAGTTGACATTGCCTACCAAGAAATCTCCTTTTTGGGTTATAAAATCTCTAATGAATTTGTCACTACTGACGACAACATCGTGTCAAAAATTCTAAAACTATCACTGCCGACTACGAAGAAACAAGTCAGAAGTGTATTAGGACTTCTAAATTACTACAGGCAGTTCATACTAGATTTTGCTGAACTGACTGAAAGTTTTACTAACATACTAAAAAAAAGAACACCCAACAAAAATTGTAAACAACGAATGCCTAAAATTTGCATTCCAGAAAGTATTGTCCTATTTTTCTGAGAATAGTTTAAAGAATCCCATTCTCAAATTGCCAAATATGCATATTCCTTTCAGATTGCGCACAGATGCGAGCTCCGTGGCGATTGGGGCGGTACTATTACAGGAGCATGACGGCATTTTGCATCCTGTACATTACCTATCCAGAAAATTGAAACCAAGAGAACGCACTTGGTCGACCCCACAGAAGGAAGCCCTCGCTTTAGTGTTTGCAATAACGAGATTGTCTAGATTCCTCCTTTGAAGGCATTTTTTAGTAGAATCTGACAACAGTCCATTGACATTTATTACACCTGGAGTGCCAACTAATCATATGATCGCTCGATGGTCACTTTTGCTTCAAGACTACAGCTTTGAAGTGAGACACTTCCCTGGCAGATCGAATACACTGGCTGATCGTTTGTCGCGTTGTCCCAATGGTACCCAATAGCCACATATGTCTGAGTGCAGTGTGTCAAAACACTCAGACCAGCACAGCCATTAATGAAGTTTTTTTTCTTCAGAAAAGCTGTGAGTGTCAACTACATCATTGTGATAGGGATCATTTCCCACTGTAAATATTACTAGTGTTTCTAAAATAAGTTGACAATTGTGTTGTATAAGTGCATAGTATGGGTTAGAAAGTGAACAGTATTAATTGTAAAGATGATAAACTAAGAACAGTGCCACATGCCAGTGTCGTAATTTACCTCAAGTGAACATGAACAAGAACAATTTAAGTTATCCGTGGTACCTGCAAACTGGAGTTATCCAGCAATATTTTATCCCGTGTGAATTGAGCGATTGATTGAAATAAACAGGGACAGTTACTCCACTGCATAAGATCGGAATCCAGAAGTCCAACGAAACATCGAAAACACCAGCGAATAGCCCAACGTTACATTCCGAGTATTCCAACATCAATACGGAACAAGTGTGTAAAAAAAAAACTATCGCTTACATCAGCTGTTCGTATGTACTTCCGGAAAGTTAGAAATTTAAACAAACATCTAGCAGACTATGAACAATACCTTAAAAATTAATGACGCTGGTACAATATTTGTGAAACACGAATTTGAAATACACAAATTGTGTATTAATATTTTTGGAAGTAGTGTAATCTGAGAATCATATCTTGATTAACTAATTCACAGTAGCAACATTTTTTCACTATTGTGAAGAAGTATCAAGCTATGACGCTGAGAAATATATTAATAATTGTAATTTATTAGGTTTAACATCTGTTTAAATTATTTCCCTTTCATTTAATTGGTGTCACAGATTACATCAAAGGGCGGTAAATCGAAATAGATAGTAAGGTGTAATTTATAAAAATAGCCATTGTGTTGCCAGATTGTCGACACTCCAAGAGTGCATCAGCTGGGCATGGAAAAGATTGCCAAAGTTGTAGACCAACATGAGAGCTCCCTACCAAATTTGGTTGGAACTCTACAGTTGAATTCGTCTCACATTAAGACGTTTTACGGTCTAACCTGATGTCTAAGGACATATTATACGTTGTTTTATTGTTGGTTGCGAGGTACTTGCATGGATTGCTGATGCTACCGGTCTGACTGGGTCAAAATTGCAACAGAAGTGATCATCCATCGAGAGGATGATACTTGGCAAGTCTTGAAGTTTGAATACCGCATGACTTAATATGTATAATTTACAATACGTATGTATTTCTATTAAACCTAGGCCATGGTATATGACAACCAATGGGAAGATTCTGAATGGGTTAAAAATAGTAACCCTGAATTTACAGAGAGTACACATGAAAAATAGAATCTTTCATGAATGAAGCGCGGGGAGGGTGTCATAATCTCTCATTGCTATGCCGCGACATCGTTACGCCCGCCAGGCGAACACCAGTTACATATTCACCGGTTTCGCTGACGAGAGAGAGTGACCGTCAAGGGTCAAGCCAGTACAAGCGTGACGCATGCAATTCTCGCTGCGCTCGAATCCACAGGGCAAGCACTGTGAGCGGAAAACGCCAGACACGGCTAGGGGATCAGACTAGACTGACGTGTATGAAAGCGGCTCCTGAGTTTCTGTGCCTTAATGTCGATTGCTCGTATCTCTTGTGAGAAGATGAAAGACTGCATAGCTGTGGGTTTGAGTTTGTGAGTGCATTGATGTATTGTGTTTAGAGTGTGATATTCACCTTGTGATGGCCACATGCCGAATTAGATTGTGTTGCATGTGAAGTGTAAATAAACCCATCAAAACTTAGTGTTACCGTGTGTCCCGTCAAATCATTCTGTACTTGTGTATGTCTCGCATATGTTAGGTCCAGCGAGCCAGATTCATTAGATTGTAAGACCCTGACAACCCGGTGGGAGGACAGGCGGGAAGGGGATGGGGTGGAGGGGTGCCCATGTGAGCGGAATGTAAACAATTACGGAATGTAAACAATTACAAACCACCGAAAGGAAACCTGCCAAGAAATCACAAACAGCAAAAGTAATGATGGTGTTGACAGTAACTTCCTGCAAAGGACATGCAACTAACTTTATAGTGGAGCTATACAACTTGGGGTGGTAGGGGATGGGGTTTGGAAGTTAAATGAAACTGTGTTGGACAATGAGGCCGTGAGGGAAGAGTGAACCCAACTGGAAGATGAGACGGTTTTGCAATGTCTTACGTTCACATTCGTGGGATGCGCATGATATAATCGCCGTGACCTGTATGTCAGCCACAGTGGTCGGGACTGTTGATGTGCATGGATACTGGTTTCTAGGCACCACTGTTGATATCAGAAAGGTGTTGCCTAAATCTGTCAGCCAGACGTAGATCTGTCTTCCGGTATATCTCATGTCACAACGTGTGCAAGTAATCGCATAGATAACGTTGTGACTCGTGAATGAGAAACCCTCACGAATGTGGAAAGTCGTCTTAGGGAATGCCAGACTTTGGGTTTGAAATACATGTGGGTAGGTCTTACATAGCGATTGAAGACAAGCCACCGTACCAGGAAGAGACTTGTGATGTTGGGGTAGGCTGCTATGGACCAGCACATCCCTGCGGTAACCATCCCGTCTGTACGCCACCAGGGAAGCCAATGAGATGACATCGCAAGTGGACGGGTCCGCCTGGAAAATGGATAGATGTCTGAGGAGGATATTCTTGGCAGCAATATTATGGGGTTGGTAGGTTAGTGAGAGGACAGGTCTATTATTTTGTGCTTTCGGCTTGGAGTTGAGAACCTCATTACGACTGAAAGACTGGCAGCGGCGAGGAGGTGTAGACAGAACATTCTCGGGATAGCCGCGACGGCGGATGCAATCCAGCATTTCGTGGGCTTTTTGATGAAAGTCGTTATTATCTCGACAAAGCCGTTGGAGATGTAACAGTTTGGAACGAACGAACGAACGAAAGAACGAACGAACGAACGAACATCTTTATTTTAAAAGGGTTAAGAATTGGGCACGCAGGCCCGTCTGACATTCTGCCCTTCTTCTCTATTTCCTCTCATACATTCTTTCATTCAACATCTCTTATGAAGCAAATCTTTGACAACAAAAGAACAATAAGCATTAAAATGCATGAAAAATAATCAATAATACATGACTCATTGAGGCAATGTTTAACATGGGCATTATAAATACCCGAGGAAGGTGTAGCGTGCCATACATATGGGAATGTTTTTTTTTGTTTGGCTAGTTGTCGTTCGAGATAATTTACCATTATTATTGTCTTTTTTTCTTTTTTTTAAATTTTATGGGGGAATGTAGTCTGTCCTGAGGTAGTGTTCAAACAGTTTGCGACTGTATGTATAATGATTGGTGGTGTCTTTGATTTCTTGTGGACGATTGTTCCACAACTGAGTGGCACGAGTATGCTAAGCTTGTTTTATATAAGTCTATCCTGGGAGAAAGGAATAGAACCCTTACACGAGAGAGGATGGGAGGAGGTGTAGTGAAGGAATGCGTGCGAGTCAGTTGGTTTATAATAAACCGTCGTGCATAGACCCGCGGAACCTAAAGATACTGTTAGGTCTAAGAAGCTGACTGTCGACGAAGAAATGGTGGAGGTGAGTCTGAGACAAACAGACTGAATGACTGAATTTTTTTGTTTTTGTTCGCATATCCTTTACAAGACATCGCTGTCAACATCAGCATCTTTCAGCTGATTGTTGATTTCTTGGCAAGATTACACTCGGTAGTTTGCCATTTCATTCTGAGCGACCGGCTCACATACCCCGTAGGTTACCGACGTGGAGAAAACTGCTACCGATTCTCGCGCACTGTCACATTACTTACGAAAGTATACGGGATTAAGGAGAAAGAATGACTGATAGAGAGACAAAAATAGATACAACCGTCTGCTCAAGTATGCCTGAATCATGCTGTCTGTAACCATTCATGTTATCTATCGAATCCCTTTCAGACAGACAGACAGACAGACAGACAGACAGACAGACAGACAGACCACTTTAAATGCAGACGTAAAGACATAGTTTTACTGTCTGTCAGATTCCCTAGTCCAAGTTCAATCCCTGTCCGTGGTCAGATTATTTAATTTCCCCACACATTTCTGTGGTGGGCCAATCTCTTAAAAATAGCAGCCACAATATTCAGAATTGTCAGAGAATTATATGGGCAAGACATGCAAAGAGGAAGAAAACGGGCCACTGCATCTCAGTGTAGTCATGACCTACAATATCCGGATCATCATCCCGTAGCAAGTCCTTTGCAGAAATTCGCACTCATCATGGCGTTTATAAGAGATCTCTAGATCTGTTGTCATTTCCTCTGCCTCATACACACCCATGTCCAAGCTGTCTGCAATGTGATGTGTCCATCTCTGTGCTGGTCGACCCCAGCCTTTACTTCCAGCAACCAGGCCTCCAATCACTCTTCTATCCCAGCCATTAGGACGTTTAATATGTCTGAAGTATTTCAGTCTCTGAGACATGATTCTGTTCATGAGCCAGTTTCATTGGATGCTAATTGTCTTCAATGATAATTTTCAGTATGCTTTTTGTTTTTTTCGTTTTCTTGGTCCACTATAGTTTAAAAGTGTTTCTACAGCATGTGAGCTCAAAAGGCTCAATGTTCTGGTGAAATTTTCCATGTGCATATCCGTATGTTTCCAGAGGAACTATGCATGTTCTTAATCAATTTACTTTATCTTGTTTCCTTGTTATCCCATATGATTTCGTAGGATTGCATAAGATTGCATAAGATTGCGTAAGATTGAACAGGGTTGCATAGTATTATGTATGACTGCATACGATTGCTATGGCCAGCCTGCGTCTAACTTCTTTTCAACAATCCTCATTGTTGGTGATTACGGAACCAAGATGTTGAAAGTGTGTGAAATGTTCAATGTCTTCATTGTTGATTGTCATCTTTGCCTCAATTATATCAAGAAGAAATATGTAACACCATACAGCATTATCCGTTAGGCGACACATTGTACCTTCATATGTAGAGGATGAGAACGTTAGAGAAGTGTCTACACTATCAATTACGACCAGGAAGATGTTTAAAATGGATCTAGGTTCCAAGGTCGATGTAAACTAGAATAAATATCAGGGAATTTCTTACGAAGCAAAGGTGACCGCTATTACATAGACCAAATTGGTTGATTAAATTATGAGACTAGCATGATATACACAATACACCTTAAGGCGTGTGTATATATCATTGTAGCATTGTTCATATATCCAAGATCATTGTTAATTTGCCTCATATCTTTGTTAATATGTCTCATATGAATGTTAATATGTCTCCTACCATTGATAATATGTCCCATATCATTAGTAATATGTCTAATAGAACTGTAAATATGTTTCAATGGATTGTTAATATGTCTCATATAATTGTTAATATGTATCATTCATTGTTTATATGTCTCATATCATTGTTTATATGTCTCATATCATTATTAATATGTCTCATAGCATTGTTAATATGTCTCATATCATTGTTAATATGTCTCATATCATTGGATAATATGCTCATATCATTGTTAATATGTCTCATATTATTGATTAATACATCTCATATCGTTGTTAATATGTCTCACGTCATTGCTAACATGCCTCATATTGTTGTTATTATGTATCATTCATTGTTTATATGTCTCATATCATTGTTAATATGTCCCATATCATTATTAATATGTCTCATATCAGTGTTATCAGGTCCTATATTATTGTTAATATGTCACATTTCATTGTTAATATTTCTCATAGCCTTATTACAGCACACTGCAAGACAAGTTAAATACGATTGGTCATAATGATATAACAATAATAATGGGAGATTTTAATGCTAAAGTATGTAAAGGAAGAGCTAATAATGAGAGACACGTTTTAGGAAAATTTGGTTTGGGAAAGAGAAATGATGCAGGTAAAAAATTAATACAATTTTGCACAGAAAATGAGTTAACGATAGCCAACACACTTTTTAAACAACAAGATGCTTCCGGAGCTTCAGATCAAGTTGGCGGCGAACGGTTGTCTTTTTTGAAACGGTTCTCTTTTTCGCGTAGGAGATGGAATTTTTCATCTCATGCTTGTAATTTGTGTGCCAGGATGTAAAACCAGGATTTTTTTCTCAAGATCTGCGCCGATGCTAGGGAGTTTCGTGCATAGAGCGAAGCAACCTTGGGTGAATTTTCGCAGCGTGTGTTTTTCGTGGTGTTCGGATTTTTCAATATGGCGGAACAACGTTTGTGCTCCGTGAGTTTAACAAAGCGACGTGGAAGGCGTGGGGGCCGCAAACGGCAAGGCATACGAGGTGGGGTAAGACGTTTTAGACTCAAATGTGATGGTCTGGGCCTCGGGAATACCCGTATTCTATATTGGAACTGTGTCAGCGTAAAACAACGGGGCCCTATTCTGGAAAACCTGGTATATTGGAACGACATCGTAGCGCTCCAGGAGACGAGACTGGGTGATCAGTTACTCCAAAAATGCCGGCTTCAAATGCTTCTACAATAGGCGACATCTGGAAATGGCGATTCTAATTCGCGACAGCGTGGTGGCGTCAGAGCTAGACATGTCCAGTTGGGACAATGACGATATACAAATACAGGCGGTGAGAGTTCAGTCCGGTCTACCATTCTTGTTGGTTAATGTTTATGCCCGTAACGCGAGTGTGGATTCGCAGAAGTGGCAGTGCTTAAGTGACATATTAATTCACGAAAGAAATGTTATTTTCTGTGGCGATTTTAACGCTAAAGGCAGATCATTTGGGAAACATCTCCTCCACCACACAGGGTTAGGAGCTCGAGACTGCACTTGAAACCACTGACCTGGTTTGTATCAACAGTGGCTGTGTAACCAGGACAGCAAGCCGACCAGGTGATGAGGACGGTGCTATTGATCTGGCGCTGGTTTCTCCATCTTTCAAAACAGTGTATAGATGGAGTGACCTAGGGTACCACGGCAGCAACCACCACCCTTGCAGCATATTCGTGGAGAAAGACAGAACCAGGCAGCACAAGTCAATGGTTAAGATTTTCCAGTATGATAATACAGGGTAAGATGAGGTGAGTAAAATAAGGCACGATAAGCGCAGGGCAGGAAAAAAAAGCTGGGAGAAGCCATATTTGTGGAATTTTGAGGTGGAGAAGGACTGGGTGGATAAGCGTAGTGCTGTAAGGAAACGAAAAAAGGCCAAGAAGAATAGAGTTCCCCATGCTAGTCCTTGCATGCACTTAGAAAGAGAGATGCACACAAAGTAAGCTATTTAAAAAAACTGGTTATGGTAGTTAAAAGTGAAAAATGGGCAGAGGTATGTCAAATAGTAAGCACAGACAAGTCACTGAAATTGTTCTGGCGACTACATAAAAGCATGAGTTGGGTAGTCAAGAATAAGAGTATTCCTGACTTCCAAGGTGCTGACCTCATCTGGCAGAGAACTAACGAGAACAAGGGAAAAGCCCTCTTCGGACGCTATCTAGAGCAGACGAACCAGACATACATGAGATGCCCAAATCTTGCCAAGAAGGTCATCCCAGATAGGTGCAAGGCCCAGAACATTTCGGATGAAGTCACAGTGACAGTGAAAGAAAGCAAGGCTGTGCTTCGACGATTAAAAAACAGCGCTCCAGGGCCAGATTGCATATGATATGACGACATCAATAGCTGTACCGACAACGAGCTAAAGAGACTAGCAGAAATATACAACAACAGTATAGGTGAGACAGAATGACCAAATCTTCACCCTGTCTTCACCTTGGGGAATCCCTACATCGGTCTGGGTCAGTAGAGTTGTTTCCCATCCAGGCTATATATAATCTGAGGGAATCCGTTTAAATTCGGCTTTTCGAGACGTTTCTCGAATGGTCAAGTAAATGATCGATCGAGTTAAGGAAATGTCCCCAATCACCTAGGACATCACTCAACAGGCGTATCGCGGGAAAGTGGCTTTCTCCTTGCAGCACTAGAAGTTCGAGTGTTGAGTGGAATACGGAACTGAGAATTTGGCTACGTCGCCGAGTGAGGACATCAATGAACTGTGTAAGTGTGACATTCTGATATCGATCATGATAATGGCCAGTCCGATATAGTCATCACGGTTTACTTGGAGGACGCTGGGGGTGTCTACACTTTGGAAGTCTGCTGCGGCGGAAGTTATCCGGGTGAGTGCACAGCACCGACTGGATTGACGCACGAAACAGCTCTCATATGCTGACTGATGAAATCTGGATCATCTCTAGTTCTTCTCACCTCTCTTCTTAGCTCTGTACATAGACATACTTCTATCCCGGATTTTCAGACTTCCAACTCTGAATTGTTTTGAAATAAATTGTTGGCTTTTGTTACCATGTCTTGGTGTGAGGATACGACTGTTGTCTTGTTCGAACCCCCTGTGGTTGGGTATCCATAGGTGGGAAGGGAAGGACAATTGGAGTCCCGGTTTGTTGGGGGACTTGTAGACGGAAAGTCCTAATGAGTTGGTCAGGGCAGTGCGGGGGATATATCTAAGTATGCCCTACCTGTCTAAGCCCCAGGGTTACTGGCACAATAGGGAGTGCTAGCATCAAGGAAGAGTGGTTTCTTGTCTGCCTGATTATCTACACAGATATCTGATTCCCTTGCCGAAGCTTGGCAAAGACCACACAAAAATCCAGGGATATCGAGTAATAACCATGCAGAATACAATAGACAAGCTGCTGGAGAAGTTAATTGCAAGAAAAATATCAAGACAGCTAGAGAAGCAAGGTGTTTTACCACCTACCCTGGGAGGGTACCGTCCAAAAGAGAAACCTGGTCCAATGCGGGAGTTTTTTTCCCATAATGTGTATGAAGGTTTCCACTCAGGCATTGAAACATTAGCTGCAGCGATTGATCTTGAGGACGCGTGCAACTGAATACCATTGGATTTCTTAATGCTTCAACTTCTTGTACTCAAGATAAGTCCTTTCCTCCTTAGTTGGATTGCTTCAGCCCTCTTCAACCCAACACAGGCAACAGTGACATGGTTCTCTTTTAATAACCATATTGTCAACACCTCAACGCCAACTGTAAATCGGGGTTCAGAGACGGTGGAAAGAACACAGGCAATGAATCACCTGAGGATACAATTTGATTGAAGCCTAGATTATACTGAGCACGTAGACCAGGTGATAACAAAGGCCAAACGGGATTTGGCTGCGATGCGGGTGATGGCGGCGGCAAACTGTGAGCAGCGCCATCTATGTCTTCATTACAAGGGCCCGGTCCTTTCTGTTTTGGAGTATGCGATGGCGATCCTGACTTTCAGCCATAAGCAGACAGAAAGGATAGAAAGGATACAGAATGAAGCTGTGCGCATTATTCTTGGATGTTCAAGAGACACATGATGCAGGGCAATGCGCTACCTTCTTGATTTTCTTACCATGAGGGATAGAATACAAAATTGCCAAGCACGAACATATCTCAGAGTCAAAGCAAACACATACCATCCACTGCATAGCGAGATTAAGAAGGTAAAGGGCAGCAGATTAAACAGAGGAAAGTCGTGGATGGGTCAAGTCGAAGATATTCATCAGCAGGTGTGTTCACTTGCGGATGTAGAACCTGGCGAGGAGTGGGTACACGTGCCAGCAGAGTTCTGTACATCCTTTTCAGTGTGTATCCAACTAGACAGGAAAGGCAGACAAGAAAATGCAGCTGTGGTGGGGGCGGAAGTACAGGCTATGATCTTCGATAATTTTTAGAGGATGATGCTGTCATTTACACGGATGGGTTGGTAGTCCGAGAAGTGAGAAGTTCATGTGCTTTTACGGCTCTGGCCGGAGGGAGAATTGTGAAAGAAGAGCCTGGCGCTTTTGCCTTGACCACAAGCAGCCTGACTATGGAAGTCATGGCAGTAAGTAAAGCAATAACATTGCTCGAGACACAGACATTTAATCGGGCATGTGTCCTTAGTGACTCAATGAATATGCTCAGTAGGATAGAGATGGGGTGGGTCCGAAGTGAGTGGCTGCTGTCTCTGGAGCTTTCTAGGCTGGCAAAGATTAGTTTCATCTTCGTGCCAGGGCATACAGATGTACAATGAAATTGGCAGGCTGACAGTCTTGCAGGTAAGGCTACTGTGGAAGGTGGACGAGTCATGGACCAGGCATACATTCTGACTGCTCTACAAGAATTAAGTCGTTTACGAGAGCCAAGCGATGACTGAGAATCTATAACCATGGTCAGGCTGTGAGAACTGTAAGTTAAAAGAGGCTTGGCCAAACAAGAACACTACGCGGGAAGCCAAAGACGACTGATAAACCAACACAGAGCTGGTGTCGTGAGCAACTACACGCTGCGGGATCTTCTGAGGAGGGGATCCGAGCACTTATGGACTGAATGGTTCGATGTGCAATGAGGATGATCTGTCGACTAACTAACTAACTAACTAACTAACTAACTAACTAACTAACTAACTAACTAACTAATTAATTAACTGACTGACTGACTAACTATCTAACTAACTAACTAACTAACTAACTAACTAACTAACTAACTAACTAACTAACTAACTAACTAACTAATTAATTAATTAACTGACTGACTGACTGACTGACTAACTATCTAACTAACTAACTAACTAACTAACAAACTAACTAACTAACTAATTAACTAATTAACTAACTAACTAACTAACTAACTAACTAACTAACTAACTAACAAACTAACAAACTAACTAACTAACTAACTAACTAACTAACTATCAAACTAACAAACTAACTAACTAACTAACTAACTAAATAATTAATTAATTAACTGACTGACTGACTGACTGACTAACTATCTAACTAACTAACTAACTAACTAACTAACTAACTAATTAACTAATTAACTAATAACTAATTAACTGACAGACTGACTGACTGACTAACTATCTATCTAACTAACTAACTAACTAACTAACTAACTAACTAACTAACTAACTAACTAACTAACGTTACAGTGTATTCGATGTTTCTTTTTCTGATCCTGTTATAGTCACCTTTACTGAATTAAAACACCGCCATTTCGTTCTGCACACTTATTAAATTTTTTCGTTACAATTTACTTAATGGCAATATTAATATATGAATGACACACTCAGCAGATTTAGGATCGGCTAGCCTCTCCCAGGAGGGGTGAAAAGTTAAAATTAGTAGCCTGCCGATGACCCGCAGACTACACAATTCAACCCCACCTCCACGCGGTGTAGACTGGGAAACCATGACAGCGAGGTCATTGGCTAACGGGGCCATGGCTCGCCATAGGGGATGGACTCCCTATGGTCAGATTTTTGTCCTAAACTTGCGACTGGCCTTGCAAGCCGGGAGGTGATATTCATACTGCTCGAAGAAAAACAAAGAAGTATAAACGGACTGACCCAAATAGATATGGACCCCGCAATGTTGATGGACTACGAGATAGATCAGCAATTAAAAAAAAAATAGGCACAATGAACGTCTGCTGTTTTAATAGTAAAGAAGAAGAAATTATAGAAACAATGAAAGGGAGGAAAGCTGGACTGTTGAGAATAGCGGACACCAGAATAAAATGGGAAGGATGCAAGGAGATCCACAGCAGTTACACGTTTGTCTACTCTGGAGTGGAACAGCAAGAAAGGGCAAGACACGGTGTGGGAATAATCATTAAACCACAGCTAGCAAGAGGAATACTAGAAATAAAATATATATCAGAAAGAATCATAACAGTGAAAATAAAAGAGCAAGCAATTACAACATATGTACAAATATACGCACCATATAATACAATCAATAATGAGCAAGAATGCGAGGAATTCTACGAAGACATCCATGACGTGCTAACTAAAATAGATAAGCAGGACAACATCATAGTTATGGGAGACTTTAATGCAAGACTAGGACAAAATAATGCGGACATAGAAAAACGTCTTGGAGCGTTTGGAGACCAACATAATCCACACACAAAAATATAACGGAAGTAGACTGATACAGCTATGCAGCCAACACGACCTCTATATAACAAATACATTCTATAAACACAAAGACTAACAAATAGACACCTGGTATAAATGGAACGATCTAGATACTAAAAGCCAAATTGATTTTATATTAACAAGAAATAACGGGAAGAGAAATATGCAAAGAAACAAGCTAAACGGAGACCAAAAGTACACCGCATAACGAGAACACGGAAGAAGAACCATCTGCAAATCTAACTATTAGAGAACTTCTGTTTGCGGACGACCAAGCACTAATAGCAAAATCAGAAGGTGAATTACAAGGCCACATGAATGGACTATATAAAATGTGTAGGGAACATAACATGAAAATTATCACACGTGAAACACGTTACCAGGAAGAACGAAGTACCACAATGTAATATACAAGTAAATGGGAATATTCTTCAACAAGCGAATTGGTACAATTATCTCGGAACTGTCAAAACATCTGACGGGAGATGCCTTGAAGAGATTAGAACAAGAATCGCCATGGCGAAAATAGCCTTTAGCAAGATGAGAAACATTCTGACTAATAAAATGATGTCAATTGAAACGAGAAAAAGAGTGTTGAGGGTATACATAGAGCCTGTTCTTTTCTATGGATGTGAAACTTGGACAATGTGCAGCCAAGCTGAAAAACATCTGATGGCTGCAGAAATGTGGTTTCTGAGGAAAATGCAAAGAATACCATGGACAGATAGAAAAACCAATGACCAAGTACTACAGGAGACAAATGAAAATCGTAAATTGATTAGAGAAATTAGACGTAGACAGTCAAAATTCTTTGGACATGTTATGAGAAGAAATGGATTGGAGAACTTAGTGACAACTGGCAAGATCGAAGGGAACAGACCAAGAGGAAGACCGAAAGGAAAATACCTGGATGGCTTGGCCACATGGCATGGACGAGACAGGAACACTGAGCTGATCCACGACTCTGGTGATCGAGTGAAATGGCGAGTCATGACCGCCCACACTTTCCGGCATGGCACATGATTGATTGAGTGATTGAAAACAGAAGTAATGTTTGTAACTAAAGAAGAAAATGCAATAACGATTCATCTAAACGAATATCCCTTGAAACAAGTAAAGAGTTTCAATTACCTAGGAATTATAATATCATCAAATGGTAAAACAGAAGACGAGATCAAAATTAGAAGCAAACCAACTCATTGGACAAATGGCACCAATACTAAAGAACAAACATGTATCAATAACTACTAAGAAAGCATTTTACAACACAATATTCCTACCAACTCTATGTTACCAATGCCAAACCTAGACAATGACAGAAAAATAGAAAAGGAAAATCACAAGAGAAATGAGATTCATGAGAAGAATACTCAATGTATTAAGAAGAAATAAGATCAGAAATGATTAAATCAGGACTAAATAAAGTAAGGGTTATAGCTGCACTCGATTTTATTAGAAGGCAGCAAATCAAATGGTTTGGCCATGCAAGTAGGTTACCAACTAACAGTATACCACAACAAGCAATACTGTACAGGCCAGAGGGAATCAGAGGAAAAGGCCGACTACGTAATCCATAGTCTCAGGGAATAACAGAGTCCATGGGAATATCGACACATGAAGCCCATAAGCGGGCATTCTCCCGCGGTTTATACTTCACCTCGACTCCGCAAGGTACAAGAGGAACATGATGAGATGAGATGAGATGAATAATACACTCACCAAACTTGTAAACAGTATCATCATCATCATCATGTGCAATGCCGAGAGGAATTCTCACATGATCTCCAGAGTCGTGGATGACCTTGTTCTTGTCTCGACCAAGCTATCCAGATGTTTGCTTCTCCGTCTTCCACTTATTCTGTATCCTTTAATCTTGCCAATCATCGAGTCATGTACTTTATTTCTTGCCACAACGTCCCCAAAAATGTCTTACTATGTCTAATTTATCCAATAAGTTTACGGTAGTATTAAAATGGTAACCTCTCGTCCTTGACTTGGTGACGTAAATTACAAGTACCTCTGAAGTTAGAGTTGGTTCGTCTGGAATGGAGTGACACTGATAATAGGCAAAGCACACGCACATTTAAGCCCAGTGCTCCTAGAAGCTGTGTCTGTGGACTACTCTTGAGTATAAAGCGAGTGAGCATAAAAACCAGGTCGTATGTAGCACTTCAACACTCTTGTGCAATTTACATCTGTTAATTGATATCGGTAACTTACGGGGTATGTGAGCCGGCCGCTCAGAAAGCAATGGCAAACTACTGAGCGTAATCTTGCCAAGAAATCAACATACAGCTGAAAGATGTTGGTGTTGACAGCGATGTCCTGTAAAGGATATCTTCTTCTTCTTCTTCTTCTTCAGCGTTCCGAGCCATTGAGGTTCTTTGCTGCAAATACAATCCGTCTCCATTCGTCTCTCTGGTGGACCTTCTCTTGCTAGTCGTTGATTCCAAGTGCTTGTAGGTCTGTACATGTATTATCTCTCCACCGCCTTCTTTGTCTACCTCGGGGTCTACGGTCATTTATTTCCTGAGTGTAAGCGAGTTTTGTTTCCCTATTATCTTCCATTCTTTCTATATGCCCCAACCATTGTAGTCTATTAGCCTTCATGATACCAGTGATTAGCGGGGACTTAAACAGATCATAACTGTCTTTGTTACTTCTTCTTTTCCACTCTCCACTTTGTGTATCCCTAATGGGTCCAAAGATGCGTCTTAAAATTTTGTTCTCAAAGGTTTGTAACAAGGCTTCGTCTCCTTTCGTTGTACTCGAGGTTTCAGAGCCATACAGCACAACTGGTCTGATCAGTGTTTTGTATAGTGTGATTTTGGTGTTACGAGATAGCGCCTTTGATTTTAGTAGATGTTGTAGTGCATAGTATATCTTATTTCCAGAGTTGATTCTAGTTTGTATTTCTCCCCCTTATGATGTTGGAGCAGTTGAAGATTGTACCCAGGTATTTGTATGTTTCCGTTCTTCTAATGGTCATAGTATCTATTTGTATGTGGCCAGAGTTTCTAGCCATTCCGTCTCTTGAAATTACCATATATTCTGTCTTATCTTGGTTGATAACCAGCCCCATCTGTAAAGGATATGGAAAAAAATTGATTGTGGGAGCACGTGTACACCTCAGAGGAGCAAATGGATTACCATGGTCTGAATGAGACAGCGAGGAGTGACGAGGGGAAAGGCTCAGTGGAAAGGCGAGACGGACATATAATCAGATTGCTACTGGTACTATTGGTGTTGGAACTCTTCGCTGGCTGCTGAGAATGGGGACGGAGTTCTTATGGGAATACCCCGAATGCCGTAATGTCTGTTCCTAAATCAGTCAATCAACCGATCATTGATCAGTGTGTTCTCCATCTTTCAAAAGACTACCTTTGCCATAGAGATCCTTGTTCTAATCTCTTCAAGGCACCTCCCATCAGATCTGACTGTTCCAACATACGCGTAATGATTCACTTGATTAAGAATATTCCCATTTAACCGTATTTTACATTGTGGTATTTGCTTTCTTTTAGTGACGACCATAATCTGTGTCTTCTAACAATTTAATTCTAACCCTGGCTGTTCACTGTGTACAATACCAGCATCTACAAAGTTTTGCAAATGCTTGCATTCAATGCTGTAGAATCCACGTATCTAATGTTATCAATGTTATGCCCCCCCCCCCCCAAAAAAAAAAAAAAAAAAAAAAACACAATCGCCCCCCCCCCCTCCCCTTCCCATGGTGATTCCTCTCATATCTTCTACTTCTCTAAAACAATATTTTCACTGTACAGGTAAACAAGATCTGGAAACATTACTCGTCCTTCTCGCACACCTTTCTTAATATGCTGATATTGACCTACTGCAGTACCAATCATTATTTTGTTTCCAATGTTCGCTTTATTGAAAGTATAAGTTCTGTACCATCAGGTTCAGAAGTCTTACTTTATCGAAAGCCTTTGTGTAGTCAATAAAGCAAAGATGTAGGTCTTTGTTTACTTCTCTAGAACGTTCAGTTCATGTTCTCAGTAAATATACAGCATTTACTTTACCATTGCCACCGACACACCCACATTGTTCTTCCCTTATATTATATTTTCTTTCTAACTCTTTGCACGATGATCCTTAGCAAAATCGTTGTAATGTGGCTCATTATGCTCATTATTCGATGACGATCAGATTCCAAGGCTCCTGATTTTTCGGGATTTCAATATATATATATATATATATATATCTTCTTCTTCTTCAGCGTTCCGAGCCATTGAGGTTCTTTGCTGCAAATACAATCCGTCTCCATTCGTCTCTCTGGTGGACCTTCTCTTGCCAGTCGTTGATTCCAAGTGCTTGTAGGTCTGTACATGTATTATCTCTCCACCGCCTTCTTGGTCTACCTCGGGGTCTACGGTCATTTATTTCCTGAGTGTAAGCGAGTTTTGTTTCCCTATTATCTTCCATTCTTTCTATATGCCCCAGCCATTGTAGTCTATTAGCCTTCACGATACCAGTGATTAGCGGGGACTTAAACAGATCATAAATGTTTTTGTTACTTCTTCTTTTCCACTCTCCACTTTGTGTATCCCTAATGGGTCCAAAGATGCGTCTTAAAATTTTGTTCTCAAAGGTTTGTAACAAGGCTTCGTCTCCTTTCGTTGTACTCCAGGTTTCAGAGCCATACAGCACAACTGGTCTGATCAGTGTTTTGTATAGTGTGATTTTGGTGTTACGAGATAGCGCCTTTGATTTTAGTAGATGTTGTAGTGCATAGTATATCTTATTTCCAGAGTTGATTCTAGTTTGTATTTCTCCCCCTTATGATGTTGGAGCAGTTGAAGATTGTACCCAGGTATTTGTATGTTTCCGTTCTTCTAATGGTCATAGTATCTATTTGTATGTGGCCAGAGTTTCTAGCCATTCCGTCTCTTGAAATTACCATATATTCTGTCTTATCTTGGTTGATAACCAGCCCCATCTGTAAAGGATATGGAAAAAAATTGATTGTGGGAGCACGTGTACACCTCAGAGGAGCAAATGGATTACCATGGTCTGAATGAGACAGCGAGGAGTGACGAGGGGAAAGGCTCAGTGGAAAGGCGAGACGGACATATAATCAGATTGCTACTGGTACTATTGGTGTTGGAACTCTTCGCTGGCTGCTGAGAATGGGGACGGAGTTCTTATGGGAATACCCCGAATGCCGTAATGTCTGTTCCTAAATCAGTCAATCAACCGATCATTGATCAGTGTGTTCTCCATCTTTCAAAAGACTACCTTTGCCATAGAGATCCTTGTTCTAATCTCTTCAAGGCACCTCCCATCAGATCTGACTGTTCCAACATACGCGTAATGATTCACTTGATTAAGAATATTCCCATTTAACCGTATTTTACATTGTGGTATTTGCTTTCTTTTAGTGACGACCATAATCTGTGTCTTCTAACAATTTAATTCTAACCCTGGCTGTTCACTGTGTACAATACCAGCATCTACAAAGTTTTGCAAATGCTTGCATTCAATGCTGTAGAATCCACGTATCTAATGTTATCAATGTTATGCCCCCCCCCCCCCCCAAAAAAAAAAAAAAAAAAAAACACAATCGCCCCCCCCCCTCCCCTTCCCATGGTGATTCCTCTCATATCTTCTACTTCTCTAAAACAATATTTTCACTGTACAGGTAAACAAGATCTGGAAACATTACTCGTCCTTCTCGCACACCTTTCTTAATATGCTGATATTGACCTACTGCAGTACCAATCATTATTTTGTTTCCAATGTTCGCTTTATTGAAAGTATAAGTTCTGTACCATCAGGTTCAGAAGTCTTACTTTATCGAAAGCCTTTGTGTAGTCAATAAAGCAAAGATGTAGGTCTTTGTTTACTTCTCTAGAACGTTCAGTTCATGTTCTCAGTAAATATACAGCATTTACTTTACCATTGCCACCGACACACCCACATTGTTCTTCCCTTATATTATATTTTCTTTCTAACTCTTTGCACGATGATCCTTAGCAAAATCGTTGTAATGTGGCTCATTATGCTCATTATTCGATGACGATCAGATTCCAAGGCTCCTGATTTTTCGGGATTTCAATATATATATATATATATATATATCTTCTTCTTCTTCAGCGTTCCGAGCCATTGAGGTTCTTTGCTGCAAATACAATCCGTCTCCATTCGTCTCTCTGGTGGACCTTCTCTTGCCAGTCGTTGATTCCAAGTGCTTGTAGGTCTGTACATGTATTATCTCTCCACCGCCTTCTTGGTCTACCTCGGGGTCTACGGTCATTTATTTCCTGAGTGTAAGCGAGTTTTGTTTCCCTATTATCTTCCATTCTTTCTATATGCCCCAGCCATTGTAGTCTATTAGCCTTCACGATACCAGTGATTAGCGGGGACTTAAACAGATCATAAATGTTTTTGTTACTTCTTCTTTTCCACTCTCCACTTTGTGTATCCCTAATGGGTCCAAAGATGCGTCTTAAAATTTTGTTCTCAAAGGTTTGTAACAAGGCTTCGTCTCCTTTCGTTGTACTCCAGGTTTCAGAGCCATACAGCACAACTGGTCTGATCAGTGTTTTGTATAGTGTGATTTTGGTGTTACGAGATAGCGCCTTTGATTTTAGTAGATGTTGTAGTGCATAGTATATCTTATTTCCAGAGTTGATTCTAGTTTGTATTTCTCCCCCTTATGATGTTGGAGCAGTTGAAGATTGTACCCAGGTATTTGTATGTTTCCGTTCTTCTAATGGTCATAGTATCTATTTGTATGTGGCCAGAGTTTCTAGCCATTCCGTCTCTTGAAATTACCATATATTCTGTCTTATCTTGGTTGATAACCAGCCCCATCTGTAAAGGATATGGAAAAAAATTGATTGTGGGAGCACGTGTACACCTCAGAGGAGCAAATGGATTACCATGGTCTGAATGAGACAGCGAGGAGTGACGAGGGGAAAGGCTCAGTGGAAAGGCGAGACGGACATATAATCAGATTGCTACTGGTACTATTGGTGTTGGAACTCTTCGCTGGCTGCTGAGAATGGGGACGGAGTTCTTATGGGAATACCCCGAATGCCGTAATGTCTGTTCCTAAATCAGTCAATCAACCGATCATTGATCAGTGTGTTCTCCATCTTTCAAAAGACTACCTTTGCCATAGAGATCCTTGTTCTAATCTCTTCAAGGCACCTCCCATCAGATCTGACTGTTCCAACATACGCGTAATGATTCACTTGATTAAGAATATTCCCATTTAACCGTATTTTACATTGTGGTATTTGCTTTCTTTTAGTGACGACCATAATCTGTGTCTTCTAACAATTTAATTCTAACCCTGGCTGTTCACTGTGTACAATACCAGCATCTACAAAGTTTTGCAAATGCTTGCATTCAATGCTGTAGAATCCACGTATCTAATGTTATCAATGTTATGCCCCCCCCCCCCAAAAAAAAAAAAAAAAAAAAAACACAATCGCCCCCCCCCTCCCCTTCCCATGGTGATTCCTCTCATATCTTCTACTTCTCTAAAACAATATTTTCACTGTACAGGTAAACAAGATCTGGAAACATTACTCGTCCTTCTCGCACACCTTTCTTAATATGCTGATATTGACCTACTGCAGTACCAATCATTATTTTGTTTCCAATGTTCGCTTTATTGAAAGTATAAGTTCTGTACCATCAGGTTCAGAAGTCTTACTTTATCGAAAGCCTTTGTGTAGTCAATAAAGCAAAGATGTAGGTCTTTGTTTACTTCTCTAGAACGTTCAGTTCATGTTCTCAGTAAATATACAGCATTTACTTTACCATTGCCACCGACACACCCACATTGTTCTTCCCTTATATTATATTTTCTTTCTAACTCTTTGCACGATGATCCTTAGCAAAATCGTTGTAATGTGGCTCATTATGCTCATTATTCGATGACGATCAGATTCCAAGGCTCCTGATTTTTCGGGATTTCAATATATATATATATATATATATATCTTCTTCTTCTTCAGCGTTCCGAGCCATTGAGGTTCTTTGCTGCAAATACAATCCGTCTCCATTCGTCTCTCTGGTGGACCTTCTCTTGCCAGTCGTTGATTCCAAGTGCTTGTAGGTCTGTACATGTATTATCTCTCCACCGCCTTCTTGGTCTACCTCGGGGTCTACGGTCATTTATTTCCTGAGTGTAAGCGAGTTTTGTTTCCCTATTATCTTCCATTCTTTCTATATGCCCCAGCCATTGTAGTCTATTAGCCTTCACGATACCAGTGATTAGCGGGGACTTAAACAGATCATAAATGTTTTTGTTACTTCTTCTTTTCCACTCTCCACTTTGTGTATCCCTAATGGGTCCAAAGATGCGTCTTAAAATTTTGTTCTCAAAGGTTTGTAACAAGGCTTCGTCTCCTTTCGTTGTACTCCAGGTTTCAGAGCCATACAGCACAACTGGTCTGATCAGTGTTTTGTATAGTGTGATTTTGGTGTTACGAGATAGCGCCTTTGATTTTAGTAGATGTTGTAGTGCATAGTATATCTTATTTCCAGAGTTGATTCTAGTTTGTATTTCTCCCCCTTATGATGTTGGAGCAGTTGAAGATTGTACCCAGGTATTTGTATGTTTCCGTTCTTCTAATGGTCATATTATCTATTTGTATGTGGCCAGAGTTTCTAGCCATTCCGTCTCTTGAAATTACCATATATTCTGTCTTATCTTGGTTGATAACCAGCCCCATCTGTAAAGGATATGGAAAAAAATTGATTGTGGGAGCACGTGTACACCTCAGAGGAGCAAATGGATTACCATGGTCTGAATGAGACAGCGAGGAGTGACGAGGGGAAAGGCTCAGTGGAAAGGCGAGACGGACATATAATCAGATTGCTACTGGTACTATTGGTGTTGGAACTCTTCGCTGGCTGCTGAGAATGGGGACGGAGTTCTTATGGGAATACCCCGAATGCCGTAATGTCTGTTCCTAAATCAGTCAATCAACCGATCATTGATCAGTGTGTTCTCCATCTTTCAAAAGACTACCTTTGCCATAGAGATCCTTGTTCTAATCTCTTCAAGGCACCTCCCATCAGATCTGACTGTTCCAACATACGCGTAATGATTCACTTGATTAAGAATATTCCCATTTAACCGTATTTTACATTGTGGTATTTGCTTTCTTTTAGTGACGACCATAATCTGTGTCTTCTAACAATTTAATTCTAACCCTGGCTGTTCACTGTGTACAATACCAGCATCTACAAAGTTTTGCAAATGCTTGCATTCAATGCTGTAGAATCCACGTATCTAATGTTATCAATGTTATGCCCCCCCCCAAAAAAAAAAAAAAAAAAAAAACCACAATCGCCCCCCCCCCTCCCCTTCCCATGGTGATTCCTCTCATATCTTCTACTTCTCTAAAACAATATTTTCACTGTACAGGTAAACAAGATCTGGAAACATTACACGTCCTTCTCGCACACCTTTCTTAATATGCTGATATTGACCTACTGCATTACCAATCATTATTTTGTTTCCAATGTTCGCTTTATTGAAAGTATAAGTTCTGTACCATCAGGTTCAGAAGTCTTACTTTATCGAAAGCCTTTGTGTAGTCAATAAAGCAAAGATGTAGGTCTTTGTTTACTTCTCTAGAACGTTCAGTTCATGTTCTCAGTAAATATACAGCATTTACTTTACCATTGCCACCGACACACCCACATTGTTCTTCCCTTATATTATATTTTCTTTCTAACTCTTTGCACGATGATCCTTAGCAAAATCGTTGTAATGTGGCTCATTATGCTCATTATTCGATGACGATCAGATTCCAAGGTTCCTGATTTTTCGGGATTTCAATATATATATATATATATATCTTCTTCTTCTTCAGCGTTCCGAGCCATTGAGGTTCTTTGCTGCAAATACAATCCGTCTCCATTCGTCTCTCTGGTGGACCTTCTCTTGCCAGTCGTTGATTCCAAGTGCTTGTAGGTCTGTACATGTATTATCTCTCCACCGCCTTCTTGGTCTACCTCGGGGTCTACGGTCATTTATTTCCTGAGTGTAAGCGAGTTTTGTTTCCCTATTATCTTCCATTCTTTCTATATGCCCCAGCCATTGTAGTCTATTAGCCTTCATGATACCAGTGATTAGCGGGGACTTAAACAGATCATAAATGTTTTTGTTACTTCTTCTTTTCCACTCTCCACTTTGTGTATCCCTAATGGGTCCAAAGATGCGTCTTAAAATTTTGTTCTCAAAGGTTTGTAACAAGGCTTCGTCTCCTTTCGTTGTACTCCAGGTTTCAGAGCCATACAGCACAACTGGTCTGATCAGTGTTTTGTATATTGTGATTTTGGTGTTACGAGATAGCGCCTTTGATTTTAGTAGATGTTGTAGTGCATAGTATATCTTATTTCCAGAGTTGATTCTAGTTTGTATTTCTTCCCTTATGATGTTGGAGCAGTTGAAGATTGTACCCAGGTATTTGTATGTTTCCGTTCTTTTAATGGTCATATTATCTATTTGTATGTGGCCAGAGTTTCTAGCCATTCCGTCTCTTGAAATTACCATATATTCTGTCTTATCTTGGTTGATAACTAGCCCCATCTGTTGGGCTTTTCCCTTTAAGTGAGTCAATATTTCCAATGTCTTTTGTTCACTTTGCCCCATAATATCTATATCATCTGCATAACCAAGCAGCTTGGATGTTCCTCCAATATCACATTCCTCCTTTACCTTCCTTACAACTTTCTCTAGAGCCAGATTGAAGAGTAGCGGCGATAGTGCATCACCCTGTTTCAAGCCAGATGTTATTTGGAAGGGGTCTGATTTCCTGCCTTTATATGTTACTATATTATAAGTATCTTCCATGCATAGTCTGGTCATGTTGATTAACTTCCTTGGTATTCCAAATTCCTGCATAGCATTCCATAGACTATTCCTATGGACACTATCATAAGCCTTTTTAAAATCCACAAAAATGTTATGGAGATCTCTTTTATATTCCCAATGTTTCTCGGCTATTTGTCGTAAGATAAATATCTGATCTATTGTTGATCTGTTTTGTCTAAAACCCGCCTGGTAGTCACCTAATATGTCTTCTGAATATGGTTTTAGTCTATTTAGTAATACTGCGGATAGTATCTTATAGCTTGTGGACAGTAGTGATATTACTCTATAATTTCCACATTGGAACTTGTCTCCTTTCTTAAAGACAGGTATCAATAATGACTCTTTCCAGTCATGGGGTAATTCTTCTGTCCTCCAGATTTTTATTATTAGTTCGTATAGCTTTAGATGTAATGCATGGCCACCTGCCTTTATAAATTCAGCAGCAATTCCATCAGTAATATATATATATATATATATATATCTTATATATAAAAGGCAATCTCCGTCTTTATGTATGTATGTATGTATGTATGTATGTATGTATGTATGTATGTATGTATGTATGTATGTATGTCCTTTATACGTTCGCGAACGGCCCATCCGATTGAGATGAAATTTTCTACACGCCTTCCTTTCATTCCAGCGCTGCCAACTGTGATATTTTGTTAGTGTGAAATCGCCTGCTTACTCAGTATTATTTCATTTTTCATTTTTCATTAAAATTTCATATATCTCAGGGGACCTAACTCTGTAAAAGTTATTTCAAGGGGCATAACTTTTCTGTATAACTTATAGTCATATTGTGGCATCGTTTTCAAAGATTTATAAACTCTTTGTCCATAGTTATGTACCGGCATATGAGTTATAATAAATAATGATACAATCTGTAATGCATTTTCAAAGTTTTCATAAAAATAATGCACAATGCATAACATTGTAACTCATCTTTTTTTTGCTTAAGAAGTTACTGTAGTCATGCAGGTGATTAGAAAGAGTTTTCATTAAAAATAATGGATGGTGTGTGGAAGGACATTCTGTTAAGTTACTTTTTTTGTTGTATGAATTTAATGAGAACTTATATGACTACTTATATGAATTAAATGAGATGCTCCCCACCAGGGACTGGGCGAAGCCGGGCAGGGTCAGGCAGACAGATAGACAGACAGACAGACAGATAGACAGTCGGGAACAGGAACTTATATGACTACTTATATAAATTAAATGAGATGCTTCACACCAGGAGCTGGGCGATGCCGGGCCGGGTCAGACAGACAGACAGACAGACAGACAGATAGTCGGTAACGGGAACGGGAACTTATATGACTACTTATATGAAATAAATGAGATGCTCCCCACCAGGGACTGGGCGAAGCCGGGCAGGGTCAGGCAGACAGATAGACAGACAGATAGACAGACAGATAGACAGTCGGGAACGGGAACTTATATGACTACTTATATGAATTAAATGAGATGCTCCACACCAGGAGCTGGGCAATGCCGGGCCGGGTCAGACAGACAGACAGACAGACAGACAGACAGACAGACAGTCAGTCGGTAACGGGAACGAGAACTTATATGACTACTTATATGAATTAAATGAGATGCTCCCCACCAGGGTCTGGGCGAAGCCGGGCAAGGTCAGCTAGTAATATATATATAAAAGGCAATCTCCGTCTGTATGTATGTATGTCCTTTATGCGTTCGCGAACGGTCCATCCGATTGAGATGAAATTTGCTACACGTCTTCCTCTCATTCCCGCGCTGCCAACTGTGATATTATTTTAGTGTGAAATCGGCTTCTTACTTAATATTATATAATTTTTAATTTTTCACTATAATTTCTATATAGCAAGGGGACTTAACTCTGTAAAAGTTATTTCAAGGGGCATAACTTTTAATAACTTTTCTGTATACCTTATAGCCATATTGTTGCATCGTTTTCAAAGATTTATAAACTCTTTGTCTATAGTTATGTACCGGCATATGAGTTATAATAAATAATGATACAATCTTTAAAGCATTTTCAAAGTGTTCATAAAAATAATGCACAATGCATAACATTGTAACTCATCTTTTTATGCTTAATAAGTTATCTACAGTCATGTAGGTGATTAGAAACAGTTTTCATTAAAAATAATGGATGATGTGTGGAAGGACATTCTTTTAAGTTACTTTTTTGTTGTTGTATGAATTTAATGAGACGCTACCCGCCAGGAGCTTGGCGAAGCCACGCCGGGTCAGATAGATAGACAAACCCACCTTTTCTCTGCAGTTATCTACAGGCATATGCGTTATAAACCTCCTCCTCCTCTCCCCTCCTCCTCCTACCCTCTTCCTCTTCCCCTCCCCCTCCTCCCTCTCCCTCCTCCATCCTCCTCCTCCCTCCTCCTCCCTCTTCCTCCTCCTACCTCCTCGCCCTCCTCCCTCCTCCTAATCACTCCACTTCCTTCCTCCTCTCTTCTCCTCCTACTCCCTCCTCCTCCTACGTCCTCCACCTCATCCCTCCTCCCCCTCCTCCCCCTCTCCTCCCTCTTCCTCCCTCCTATTCCCCTCCTCCTCCCTCCTCCTCCCTCTCTTCCTCCCTCCTCCTCATCCCTCCTCCTCTCTTCTCCTCCTCCCTCTCTCCTCCTCCCTCCTCCTCCTCCCTCTCCCTCCTCCCTCCTCCTCTCTCCACATCCCTCCTCCCTCTTCCTCCTCCTCCCTCCACATCCTCCCTCCTCCTACCCCTCCTTCTCCTCCCTCCTCCTCCCTCCTCCTCCATCTCCCTCCTCCTCCCTCTCCTCCCTCCTCCTCCCCCTCCTCCTCCTGCGTTCTTCTCCTCCCTCCTTCTCCCTCCTCCTCCTCCTCCTTCTCCTTCCTCCTCCCGTTTCCTCCTCCCTCTTCCTCCTCCCTCCTCCCTCTTCTTCCTCCTCCCTACTCCTCCTCCCCCTCCTCCTCCCCTTCTCCTCCTTCCTCCCTCCTCAGCCTCCTCCCTCCTCCTCCTTCCTTCTCCCTCCTCCTCCCTCCTCCTCCTCTCTCCTCCTCCTAATCCCTCCTCCTCCCTCCTATTCCTCCCTCCTCCTCCTCCTCCTTCCTCCTCCCTCCTCTTCCCTCCTCCTCCTCTCTCCGCCTATCTCTTCCTCCCTCCTCCTCCTCCCTCCTCCTCCCTCCTCCATTTCCCTCTTCCTCCTCCCAGCTCCTACTCCTCCTTTTTCTTCTTCTTCTGCTGCTGCTGCCGCCGCTCCATTTACCCAAGTTAATTGTTGGGGAAGATGTTAAGATCTTTCAAGTGCTCTTTCTAATGCTTTTTGTAAGTTGGTCTTCGTTTATCTAAGGTTGTTCTAACTGCAACCAATAAATGATTAGACAGACAGGCAGACAGACAGACAGACAGACAGACAGACAGACAGACAGACAGACAGACAGACAGACAGACAGACAGACAGACAGAGAGGGAGGGACAGACATACAGACAGACAGACAGACAGACAGACAGACAGACAGACAGACAGACAGACAGTCGGGAACGGGAACTTATATGACTACTTATATGAATTAAATGAGATGCTCCCCATCAGGCGTTGGACGAAGCTGGGCCGGATCAGACAGACAGACAGATAGACAGACAGATAGATAGATAGACGGTAACGGGAACGGGAACTTATATGACTACATATATGAATTAGATGAGATGCTCCCCACCAGGGACTGGGCGAAGCCGGGCCCTGTCAGCTAGTATATATATATATATGTGTGTGTGTATATATATATATACAGGAGGTATCATATATTGTTTTCAGCAGCCTAGTGACCTGGTCTATTTCATATTCTTCTTAGGCATTGATGATTTCTTTTGTGATATTATTGGGACCTGAGGTCTTGCATGTTTTCATATGTTTAAGAGCATTCTGAACTTCCATATTCAAACTTGATAGCCCTTATTTATTATATCATACTGTTCTACTCTTATGTAGTTTGAAAGGTCTTTCACATAATCTTATCATGCATTTAACATTTGATGTTTTTCTAATAAGACTTTGCCATCTTTAGAATTTTTAGGCAATCCGCTGATGTGTGTGTGTGCGTGTGTGTGTGTGTTATTTTCTTAGTGATGTCATGAATTCTTTTGTGCATTAATTTGTTATCAGACGGACTGTGTTAGTTTTAAATTTTCCTGCAATTTTCATCAAAGTGTGTTTCTTTTGCCTCTGTGCACAATTTCCTAATTTTCCACCTGAAATGACAAGAAATGTAGAGATAGTTTTCGGAAATCGCTAACAAAAGCGAAACGTGCAAGTTGTCAAAGGAAATCATCAGGACGTTTTTGCCAATAGAATTGATAAATATCGCTTGTGCGTCTGTCGTGAGGAGACACGAGCTTGTTCACCAGGTGACAAGTAACGTATACAAGTTCGATTTCAGAATTCCCCATCATCATGAGCTATGCCGACAGGCGTGGGTGGTCATGGCTCGTAATATCATTCTTTAACCCGAGTCTGGGATATGTCTGTCTTCCTGTCCCGATTATGCTACGTGACCAAGCCATGCAGGGGCAGTCATCTTGTTTACATTTCCCTTGCTCTTTTTCCCACCAAACTGCCCGTTGAAGCTGTGAATAAATGAACTCCTTTACAGAAAAATAATGTACATGAAAACAGAGTAACTAAAATGTTTCACCAACCTGATATCGCAGCTTCCCTCAAATGAAAGAAGAAAACTGAATTATCGGCAGAGCTTTTATTTGTGTGAATTATGACAGAAAACGGGTCGGTGAAATCTTCTTTCTGCACTGCCTTAATAGTTATGTTAATTGTGGCTTTATATGCACTGGAAGTTATGTTGACGATAATTGGTCTTGACATATCTTTGTTGTTTGTATAGAAGTAGTATCTGGGGACTGTGGGGTGGTTTGGGTGTTTTATTTGAACATACTGGCTGATGTATAGACATGGTTGACACTGAACACAGAACACCACAGAGACCGGCTCTCCCAACATGGCGGGTATGGCTGTTCTATTCACAAAACTGGTCGGGCTGTCCGTGCACAGTTTAATGCTGCCGCCTGTGGGAAACAAAATCAACAAATTACGTATATCGCACAGTGAAAGATAACAATTAATACACATACCTGTTGTACTTCTTACGCACTACAAAATTACTGTAAACAAATGTCATCATCAGCATGTGCCTTGCCAGCTGGCGTAGGCATTGATGTCTCTCCACAGATAGCGGTCTTTGGTTTTCTGGGTCAACTCTGCTGGTGATATTCTTAAAAGTCTGTCTCAGTCCATCTAGCAACAATTCTCTTGGTCTGCAACTGCCTTTCTTCTACTTTATCTTTCCAGTTGTCACGATGTTCACCAATGCCATTCTTCTCATCAAATGACCAAAGAAAGCCGTTTGTCTCTATCTTATTGTTTCATATAATGTTCTAGTTTCATTAGCCTCTTTCGGACAATCGATGTTGGTTACTCTGGCAGTCCAAGGAATTCACAATATTAAAAAAAGGGGGGCGGGGGCAGTTAAAACAAATATGTGCACCGATTGTAACATAATGTTTAAACGACTTCTTAGACAATCAATCTTAAGCAATGCCAGGAGTTTCAAGCCAGGCCTGTAACGAACACGTTCGTGAAAGCTCAGAGAACTACAACATGTAAAACTGATTCTGTGCCAAACAAAACGTAGGTTTGGACCCATCACAAATGAAAGTGGGAAAATGGGAAGCAGGGGTGTGTCACAGTTATGGCTTAACAGTTGTTTATATGGTAACAGGCATGTTGTGTTACAACGCAGTGATAACATTTCGGCGATATATAAACCTATGGCAGATACGAGAAGTCGCTTAAGACAAATAATCATCCCAAGACAGTTAATCAGGTAGTACCATCAAATGGCTCAAATGATAGATGTGATTCTGCAACTTTGACCCAACGGCCAGAAATTAATGAGTGGATGTGAGAAATTATGGACTGTCTGACCATAGATCTAGGTCCCGTATCTTCTGAATTTACTCTGAAGGTAATGTTCCTTAATGCCACCGTCTCAGTCCATCCAGTATTACGTCTCTTGGTTTACTTCTACCTCATTTCCCACAGATCTTCCTTACTAACTAACAAACAAACAAACTAACTAACAAACTAACAAACTAACTAACTAACTAACTAACTAACTAACTAACTAACTAACTAACTAACTAACTAACTAACTAACTAACTAACTAACCAACTAACAAACCAACTAACCAACCAACCAACCAACCAATCAACTAACTAACTAACTAACTAACTAACTAACTAACTAACTAAATAACTAACTAACTAACTAACTAACTAACTAACAACCTAACTAACTAACTAATTAACTAACTAACTATCGAACTAACCAACTAACTAACTAACTGACTGACTGACTGAATGACAGACTGACTGACTATCTAACTAACTAACCAACCAACCAACCAACCAACCAACCAACCGACCAACCAACCAACCAACCAACCAACCAACTAACTCACTCACTCACTCATTCACTCACTCACTCACTCACTCACTCACTCACTCACTCACTTACTAACTAACTAACTAACTAACTAACTAACTAATTAACTAACTTTGAATAACGAAGACACAAACAATAGATTGCACGATTTATTGCCTGGCATATTTCGCTGCATCTCGTCAGGTACATACTGCAGAAATCACACAACTTACGTGAATTAATTAGATAAATCCTTCAAACTGAAATATACACATGTTCGCAAAGTAATGTCGATTGTCTACCACGGTAATTTTAAACTGACTAACATGTCTTTCTGCTTGCACAAGGACGGCTTACGAAGGTTGATTATTATAGCTTCAGCAAACTTTAACAATCGACTACTTTGTGTGTTGAACAACACACGGAAGGCACTGTCTCTTTCAACCACGTGACCGCTCTCGAGCACTTGTCTCTCGACCGATGACGCCGGACCGTTCCGGTGTGTAGGCCTGCCTAGGCTACCATCTTCTGTGTGTAGTATCTTGTCCACCCAATTCGGAATGTGTTCCGAAACCCTGCAATGTAACTGTCGCTCAGTCTGCCTATGTAGATGGCCTCGCATCTACATGTAAATTGGTAAATACAATTTGATTTGGCGTACAAAGCTACAGGTTCTTTTACTGCTGGGACAGGGATCGGTGTGTTTCTGTAACAGATGACTAGAGTTGCAGCACAGAATGTTCGCTCGACTGCTGTGGTGAGCCGGCCCCGCAGACGTTGCATTACGTCATCTCCTCGGAATGTTAGCTGGATGAATACCTTGAGTTTAGGAACTGTAGTGGACAGGTGCGAAGCTCTTAAAATTTAAGTATTGGCCAGTCCATGTTTCTTTGCGATACACCGATCTTTGAATTGTGCCGTCTGCTCTACGTCTCATTAGGATATCTAGAAACGGCAACGCTTTGTTGTGTTCGTGTTCCATAGATAAAGAGATGTTTATATGCGTCTTGTTCATTGTGGCCTGGAACGACGTTGCTTGTAGCTCGTCTGTGGTGATAATTAGTATATCGTCCACGTAACGACGGTAAAAGGCCAAGTTATTGATGTCTGAGGATCTCTTTTCTTCTAAGTGTGCCATGAAGATGTCCGCTAGAATAGGTCAAAGTGGGCTCCCCATGGCCACTCCGTCAATTTGGCGATATGACTTGTTTAGAAAGTTGAATTGTATGTTGGCAGTACATAATTTTAATAGCCTCTCTAGAATAGCTGATCGGTCTCTCTGGCTGTGGGGTTACAACACTTTCTCTCTGTAATCCCGTTTATCACGCAGAGTCTCGCAGCGGAGCGAGAACTGAGGTGGTTCGACCCCCGCTCGTGACTTGCGGATACTGAGCCGGCCGCTCAGAAAGCAATGGCAAACTACTGAGCGTAATCTTGCCAAGAGATCAACAGACAGCTGAAAGATGCTGCTGTTGACAGCTAAGTCCTGTAAAAGGATACGCAAAACATTTAACAGAATAGCTGATGGTATGCCTAGTTTTAGTTGTTTGTCTCGAATGCGTTCGCTTATTATATTCACGGTCTCATCTAATGGAACGTTGGTGAATAAAGAGGCAATATCCATGCATGCCATGTGTTTGTTGTTTATGTCCATAGTATCCAATAATTCCACCAGTTCGAATGTATCTTGAGTGTTCTTGGATCGAAGGACTGTCGTACTGGCTTTAAAATTTCAGCTAGCCATCTCGCCATTCTGTGTTGTGCAGAGTTAACCATGGAAAGGATCGGTCTTAGTGGGATGCCGGGCTTGTGAAGCTTGGGTAGACCGTACATCTGAGGTGTTTGGGAGCCACGCGGTGTGAGCGTTTTTGCAGTGGCCTCACTGATGAGTCCCGCATTCACAAGGGACTGGATTTCTTTCCTAATTTTTGCATCCAGGTCCTCCGACTTGTTGATTATTTGCTCTACTCTGAATTTAGATGCATCTGATAATATTTCATCCATTTTTCTCTGGTAGTCTGATATGTCCATCAGTACTGCACCACTCCCTTTGTCAGGTTTCAATATTACGAGGGTTTAATCAAACATCAAATTTTTTAATCAAATTTTGTTTACGAATTTACATGTAGATGCGAGGCCATCTACATAGGCAGAACTGAGCGACAGTTACATTGCAGGGTTTCGGAATACATTCCGAATTGGTTGGACAAGATACTACACACAGAAGATGGTAGCCTAGGCAGGCCTACATACCGGAACGGTCCGGCGTCATCGGTCGAGAGACATGTGCTCGAGAGAGGTCACGTGGTTGAAAGAGACAGTGCCTTCCGTGTGTTGTTCAACACACAAAGTAGTCGATTGTTAAAGTTTGCTGAAGCTATAATAATCAACCTTCGTAAGCCGTCCTTGTGCAAGCAGAAAGACATGTTAGTCAGTTTAAAATTACCGTGGTAGACAATCGACATTGCTGTGCGAACATGTGTATATTTCAGTTTGAAGGATTTATCTAATTAATTCACATAAGTTGTGTGATTTCTGCAGTATGTACCTGACGAGATGCAACGAAATATGCCAGGCAATAAATCGTGCAATCTGTTCTTTGTGTCTTCGTTATTCAAATTCATCACGGGAAAACATTGTTTTGAACTAACTAACTAACTAACTAACTAATTAACTAACTAACTAACTAATAACCTAACTAACTAACTAACTAACTAACTAACTATCTAACTAACCAACTAACTAACTAACTGACTGACTGACTGAATGACAGACTGACTGACTATCTAACTAACTAACCAACCAACCAACCAACCAGCCAACCAACTCACTCACTCACTCACTCACTCACTCACTTACTTAGTAACTAACTAACTATCTAACTAACTAACTAACTATCTAACTAACTAACTAACTACTAACTAACTAACTAACTAACTATCTAACTAACTAACTAGACTGACTGACTGATTGACAGACTGACTGACTGACTATCTAACCAACCAACCAACCAACCAACCCACCCACCCACCCACCCACCCATCCACTCACTCACTCACTCACTCAGTCAGTCAGTCACTCACTCACTCACTCACTCACTAACTAACTAACTAACTAACTAACAACCTAACTAACTTACTAACTAACTAACTAATTAACTAACTAATTAACTAACTAACTAACAACCTAACTAACTAACTAACTAACTAACTAACTAACTAACTAACAACCTAACCAACTAACTAACTAATTAACTAACTAACTAACTAACTAACAACCTAACTAACTAACTAACTAACTAACTAACTAACTAACTAACTAACTTGCTAACTAATTAACTAACTAACTAACTAACCAACAACCTAACTAACTAACTAACTAACTAACTAACTAACTTGCTAACTAACTAACTAACCAATTAACTAACTAACTGACTGACTGACTGATTGACAGACTGACTGACTAACTGACTATCTAACTAACCTACCAACAAACCAACCAACCAACCAATCAACCAACCAACCAACTAACTAACTAACTCACTCACTTACTAACTAGCTAGCTAACTAACTAACTAACTAACTAACCAACTAACTAACTAACTAACTAACTAACTAACTAACTATTTAACTTACTAACTAACTAACTAATTAACTATTTAACTAACTGACTAACTGACTAACTAACTAACTAACTAACTAACTAACTATCTAACTAACTAACTAACTAACTAATTAACTAACTAACTAACTAACTAACTAACTTACTTACTAACTAAGTAACTAACTAAGTAACTAACTAAGTAACTAACTAACTAACTAACTAACTAATTAACTGACAAACTAACTTACTAAATAACTATCTAAGTAACTAACTAACTAGCTAACTATCTAGCTAGCTCCTTCTCTCACTCACTAACTAGCTCTTTCACTCACCCACTCACTCATTCACTCACTCACTAACAATGAAGCAATCAATATTTCTTACCTTCATGTAATGTCGAACAAACATGGGTTGACACTAATACAGCCACACCCAGATAGCTAACATGTGTCCACATCATTACGTTTTGATACTTTTAAAATGCGTGCTGTTTTAAATAGCTATTGATATTATAGTGATGCCCGAACTTACTAAAATAGTCCTACTAATATGCCAGTATATTAGTGCAGCTAATACATTATAAAGCCATAGATCACTGATTTCAAGTTTCTGCCTCTTAGCCAATGTGATTTACTATAATGTCAGGGATATCTTCTATATTATCATAAACATACTCTTACAACATTATAGACAGTCTATTACAGCAACACAAGCAATAAATTCATCAGCAACCATCGAAATATCCACCAGTGACGATCGACAATGACATAGACAGAAATCAAGGTTACTATATGTCGCATGAGCCTGGTCATTGCCCTACCTCTTCTCGTTACATTTCCTTCTCTAGTGCCATTTATCTTATTGTTTCGTTCCATTCATATCCTGGTTTGGTTTGTGTTAAAGATAAGTCAGCAATAAGCTTCGTATTCCTTACTTTACCATGGTTATTTATATTTCGTTTTTTGTCTTCTATCTCTTCGTTAAGCTTAGGATATCAGCATGAATAAATGCAAAGAAAGCAGCAGTCAACTTGAGCTTGTCGACATCTCCATGGAGTTTGTTCTCAAATGGAGCGTGTGTAGCACAAAATATTTTTTGCTGTAACGATTATGTTAACGATTCTACAAATACATTCATTAGTATCTCCAATCTGTAGTTTATGAAACATGTGATATTTCAGCCTGTTGTGTTTTGTCCGTAGTCTGTGACTGTAACTTGTTCTTTCGGTTGAACAAGTGCTTAATCTGTCTGGTGACCTGGATATCGGTACCTTATGAGCGTTGTTCTGGTTTCACTGAATTGCACTCCTTATACTTTTATACTTTCGGAGATTCATCATCACCACCATCATCTCAATGATCATCATCATGAACATCAGCAGTCATTATTGCAAGGGTTATTTCTAGCAATCGCTGGTGGTTGGCCTGCAGAGTTTGAGAGTTGACATGTAGGCAAAACTGACAATGGTCGATGGATTTGCTGTCGTGAATCATGGAGGAAAATGGATGAAAGGCGCTAGTCACAGGCGCTGGAACTTCAATAATCCCTCTACACTCCTCACGGCTGAAGTGGGCGACAACAGTAACATCAGCTGACAAGAATGATGCCTACTTTTACCTTCCTGGTCAGTGTGTTCTGATTGTTTTACTTCTTGTTCTTTTTTCGGCTGATTATCCGCTGTTCTTGGTTTTAGTTTTCTTCACATTGTTGGTCTTTCTCTTCGTCTTGTTAATGGTTTCCATGTCGGTCTTGTTGTTGGTCTTTTTGTTGGTCATGTTATTGGTCTTGTTGTTGGTCTTGTTGTTGGTCTTGTTGTTGGTCGTGTTGTTGGTCGTGTTGTTGGTCGTGTTGTTGGTCGTATTGTTGGTCGTGTTGTTGGTCTTGTTATTGGTCGTGTTATTGGTCGTGTTGTTGGTCTTGTTGTTAGTCTTGTTGTTGGTCGTGTTGTTGGTGTGTTGTTGGTCGTGTTGTTGGTCGTGTTGTTGATCTTGTTGTTGGTCTTGTTATTGGTCTTGTTGTTGGTCGTGTTGTTGGTCTTGTTATTGGTCGTGTTGTTGGTCTTGTTGTTGGTCTTGTTGTTTCTCTTGTTGTTTCTCTTGTTGTTGGTCTTGTTGTTGGTCGTGTTGTTGGTCTTGTTGTTAATCTTGTTGTTGGTCTTGTTGTTGGTCTTGTTGTTGGTCTTGTTGTTTCTCTTGTTGTTTCTCTTGTTGTTGGTCTTGTTGTTGGTCTTGTTGTTGGTCTTGTTATTGGTCTTGTTATTGGTCTTGTTATTGGTCTTGTTATTGGTCTTGTTGTTGGTCTTGTTGTTGGTCTTGTTATTGGTCTTGTTATTGGTCGTGTTGTTGGTCTTGATGTTGGTCTTGTTGTTGGTCTTGTTGTTGGTCTTGTTATTGGTCTTGTTGTTGGTTTTGTTGTTGGTCTTGTTGTTGTTGGTCTTGTTGTTGTTGGTCTTGTTGTTGGTCTTGTTATTGTTGGTCTTGTTGTTGTTGGTCTTGTTGTTGTTGGTCTTGTTGTTGTTGATCTTGTTGTTGGTCTTATTGTTGGTCTTGTTGTTGTTGATCTTGTTGTTGTTGGTCTTGTTGTTGTTGGTCTTTAGGTCTTGTTGTTGTTGGCTTGTTGCTGACCTTGTTGTTGGTCTTGTTGTTGTTGGTCTTGTTGTTGTTGGTCTTGTTGTTGTTGGTCTTGTTGTTGGTCTTGTTGTTTCTCTTGTTGTTTCTCTTGTTATTGGTCTTGTTGTTGGTCTTTTTGTTGGTCATTTTATTTGTCTTGTTGTTGGTCTTGTTGTTGGTCTTGTTGTTGGTCGTGTTGTTGGTCGTGTTGTTGGTCGTATTGTTGGTCGTGTTGTTGGTCGTATTGTTGGTCGTGTTGTTGGTCGTGTTGTTGGTCTTGTTATTGGTCGTGTTGTTGGTCGTGTTGTTGGTCTTGTTGTTGGTCTTGTTGTTAGTCGTGTTGTTGGTCGTGTTGTTGGTCGTGTTGTTGGTCGTGTTGTTGATCTTGTTATTGGTCGTGTTGTTGGTCTTGTTATTGGTCTTGTTATTGATGTTGTGGCTGGTCTTGTTATTGGTCTTGTTGTTGTTGGTCTTGTTATTGATGTTGTGGCTGGTCTTGTTATTGGTCTTGTTGTTATTGTTCTTGTTGTTGTTGGTCTTGTTATTGGTCTTGTTGTTGTTGGTCTTGTTGTTGGTTTTGTTGTTGTTGGTCTTGTTATTGGTCTTGTTGTTGTTGGTCTTGTTATTGGTCTTGTTGTTGGTCTTGTTGTTGTTGGTCTTGTTGTTGTTGGTCTTGTTGATGGTCTTGTTGTTGTTGGTCTTGTTATTGGTCTTGTTGTTGTTGGTCTTGTTGTTGGTCTTGTTGTTTTTGGTCTTGTTGTTGGTCTTGTTGTTGTTGGTCTTGTTGTTGGTCTTGTTGTTGTTGGTCTTGTTATTGGTCTTGTAGTAGTAGTCTGTGACTGTAACTTGTTCTTTCGGTTGAACAAGTGCTTAATCTGTCTGGTGACCTGGATGTCGGTACCTTATGAGCGTTGTTCTGGTTTCACTGAATTGCACTCCTTATACTTTTATACTTTCGGAGATTCATCATCACCACCATCATCCCAATGATCATCATCATGAACATCAGCAGTCATTATTGCAAGGGTTATTTCTAGCAATCGCTGGTGGTTGGCCTGCAGAGTTTGAGAGTTGACATGTAGGCAAAACTGACAATGGTCGATGGATTTGCTGTCGTGAATCATGGAGGAAAATGGATGAAAGGCGCTAGTCACAGGCGCTGGAACTTCAATAATCCCTCTATTAATACCTCACGGCTGAAGTGGACGATAACAGTAACATCAGCTGACAAGAATGATGTCTACTTTTACCTTCCTGGTCAGTGTGTTCTGATTGTTTTACTTCTTGTTCTTTTTTCGGCTGATTATCCACTGTTCTTGGTTTTGGTTTTCTTCACATTGTTGGTCTTTCTCTTCGTCATGTTAATGGTTTCGATGTCGGTCTTGTTGTTGGTCTTGTTGTCGGTCTTGTTGTTGGTCTTGTTATTGGTCGTGTTGTTGGTCTTGTTGTTGGCCGTTTTGTTGGTCTTGTTGTTGGTCTTGTTATTGGTCGTGTTGTTGGTCGTGTTGTTGGTCTTGTTGTTGGTCTTGTTGTTGGTCTTGTTGTTTCTCTTGTTGTTTGTCTTGTTGTTGGTCTTGTTGTTGGTCGTGTTGTTGGTCTTGTTGTTGGTCTTGTTGTTGGTCTTGTTGTTTCTCTTGTTGTTTGTCTTATTGTTGGTCGTGTTGTTGGTCTTGTTGTTGGCCGTGTTGTTGGTCTTGTTGTTGGTCTTGTTGTTGGTCTTGTTATTGGTCGTGTTGTTGGTCTTGTTGTTGGTCTTGTTGTTGGTCTTGTTGTTTCTCTTGTTGTTTATCTTATTGTTGGTCGTGTTGTTGGTCTTGTTGTTGGCCGTGTTGTTGGTCTTGTTGTTGGTCTTGTTGTTTGTCTTGTTATTGGTCGTTTTGTTGGTCTTGTTGTTGTTGGTCTTGTTGTTGGTCTTGTTGTTGTTGGTTTTGTTGTTGATCTTGTTGTTGTTGGTTTTGTTGTTGGTCTTGTTGTTGTTGGTTTTGTTGTTGATCTTGTTGTTGGTTTTGTTGTTGTTGGTCTTGTTGTTGGTCTTGTTGTTGTTGGTTTTGTTGTTGGTCTTGTTGTTGATCTTGTTGTTGTTGGTTTTGTTGTTGGTCTTGTTGTTGTTGGTCTTGTTGTTGGTCTTGTTGTTGTTGGTCTTGTTGTTGATCTTGTTGTTGTTGGTCTTGTTGTTGGTCTTGTTGTTGTTGGTTTTGTTGTCGGTCTTGTTGTTGATCTTGTTGTTGGTCTTGATGTTGGTCTTGTTTTTGGTCTTGTAGTGATTTTGTTGTGAGTCAATGGATAGAGATTAAATTACTACTACTGTAATGTGGCAGGCTCTGTGGCGAAGGTGTTACGGACGCAATTCGTAATACTGTATACCTCGTTCGACACATAGCTGCTGGAGATTTGGCAGCAGACCGCCTTCCGTGTGTTTTCATAAAATGGTATGCGTTAAGGTCGTTCAGAAAGCAATAGCAAAAGCAAACTACTGAACGTAAACCTGCCACGAAATCTCAAACAGCCAAAATATGCTGCTGTTGACTGCAACATCCTATAAAGGATATGTCGCTAACTGTATTATAATGTGACCCATAGATTGGAAGATAATTTATGATTGCTGTTTTAAGCTGTATTTTGAGTAAATGGATATACGTTAATGTCAGAATCTCCGAGGCGGCTTCATCTCCCCCGCCTGGCAACGACCAGGTACGACCGTGAACTAGACTAACAACTACTACGCAGACGATGGCCAAAGGTCAGCGTGGTGCACGCAGACCACGAGAACGGAAAGTAGGGCCAACGAGGGAATCACTGCTGGTAGCTCAGACAGCCTAGGACCTCGAGACTTGACGGACATGAAAGAGTGCTGCTGTGTATGAGTCGAGACTGATGGAAGAAAGCCTGTATGCTTTGTTTGAGTAGAGTGAAGATTGCGTGAGTGATATATTCATTTGTGTTTATGATATTATTGATATCTTGCATTGTATGTTTCTGACAATGGCATTATCGCTAACTTTGAGCGATGCCTGATATGACTGCGTTTTGAGAAGTGCGATTAAAGTGTTTGAGTTATATCGCCGTGTGTTTGTACACTCATTATGTGTGTGTTAGTGTTTCAAGCCTGTTAGTGAACACGAGCCTTTTGTCATCTAATCAAGACCCTGACAGTTAAGTTATGATTGATGTGTTGGGAATCAATGAATGGAGGTTAAGTTATGATTTACGGTGTTGTGAGTTAATGAAAGGACGTTAAGTTATGATTGCTATGTTGGGGTTAATGAATGGAGGTAACATTATGATTGCTATGTTGTGAGTCAATGAATGGAGGTTAAGTTTTGATTGCTGTGTTGTGAGTCGTCAATGATAGAGAGTAAGTTATGATTGCTATGTTGTAAGTTAATGAAGGGAGGTTAAGCTATGAATGATGTGTTGTGGGTTAATGATTGGAGGTTAAGTTATAATTGCTATGTTGTGAGTCAATGAATGGATGTTAAGTTACGATAGCAGTAGTGTGAGTCAATGAAGGGAGGTTAAGTTGTGATAGCTGTATTGTGAGCCAATAAATGGAGATTAAGTTATAATCGATGTATTATGAGTCAATGAATGGAGGTTTAGTTTTGATCGCTGTATTGTACTCAAGTTCCATGTTACAGGCCGTAGCTTGAGATTTCTTGTTGTCTTTTTAGTAGTACCTGGTGCATTGATTTTCTAGCCTGCGATTAAGATTTTTTCCTTGCCCCAGGTACCTATTGAAGCTCGCAAGCTGTTGCGGATCGGCACCTAATTTCAGGGGGCTACCCAGCTTGAGACGGGCGGTAGCTGATCAGTGACATATATAGGTGTCTCCCACCGTCAGAGGCAACCCGCGGCGCCCCAAGTCTAAGCCAATTGACAAGGACGTATTTTGGCTGTTTGTGATTTAATGGCGCATAGGTTTAGCAGTTTCTGAACAACCGACATTCATATCTTTGTATCTGAATCAACGCTACGCGGTCTGCTTCTAAATCGTCCGCAGCTGGGTTCCGAGCGCAGTAACAGAGCTTACGAACTGCATTCGTAACTCTTTTGCCACAGAGCCGGCAAAGTTCTAACAACCGACTATCAGTAATTGGTGGCTAGCTATAAGAATCTCCTATGTCGTATTCCGTCGGTAGTTCAACATTGTTATTCAGATAATTGTCTTCAACGGAACTTTATTTTGACATTGGTGCCTCTTGGTACAATTTCTCACGTGAAGTTTACCTTTCTGTTTTATTTTTTGTTGTCTGAAACGGATTCCGAAGCGACTGATGTAAATGCTGCCGATGCATGCCCGTCCAACTTCACGCATTTCAGCATGGATACTTGTAGTTGTATCTTTACCGTCTCTTTTCCATCGGATGCGAAGTCATGTCCATGCTCCGATCTGATAAATTTCACGAATTGGTATCTCTTGAATTCGTAATTTATGTGATATATGGGTCAACGGAAACTTCACTCCAGTATCGTCACACCATCAACTGTTAACGGCCAACAGTTAGTTAGTTAGTTAGTTAGCCGACAGATCATCCTCACTGCATATTCAGTCCATAAGTGCTTGGATCCTCTCCTCAGAAAATCCCGCAGCGTGTAGCGGCTAACGACACCAGTTCTGTGTTGGTTTATCAATCTTCTTTGGCTTCCTGCGTAGTGTTCTTGTTTGGCCACCCCTCTCTTAATTTGCTCTAACTGCGAGAACAGCAAATTAAAAAAATTAAAATTAAAATTAAATGAATTAACGGCCAATAGTTACTATAATAATGTTCATTTAGCTTTGGGGTTAACGGTAAATGTAAAATAAACTTATAATATTATTTCTTAACAATGCCACATTCGCTATATCATCACAGATGAGTCTATTAAAACATTGGATAAAACTTATATTTACATGTTTAAAACGTGAGATAGCTCAGGCCACACTAGGGATTTGACCGTTTGCATGCATGTACGCTCTGACCACCCGCCAGAAACGCCACTTTAGCCAAACAATCGCTACTGCTACAAATTCGCTGCTATAGATAGTGGGTGCACAGGACTGATTCTTGCTTGCTGATTAACTTTCCATATCACCAGTGTCCCCCGCCCATAGGAGAACCCACTCAACTTCTGAGGTACTTGTAATCCACTTTACCAAATCAAATTCGAAGAGTAAACATCTAAGTCCAACTGGCCGGCTTTGGAACGAACACTCTACCGCGAGCACCGGAGACAGTTTAAGCTCGCCAACGTTACACCATTCTTCCACGTCGTCTTCCATAACAGTACTGTGAGATACAACAAGATATAATATAGGAATAATACACTTCAAGACCCTAAGTCCTGGTTGGCAACTGGCCTAGAATCGAAGCTCCGACAAGTAAGTTAGAGCATTGCTTTGCTGATTCGGCAGCGTCTGCAGCTTGTCTTATTCTAGATGTATTAGTGTTACCTTTTTTTTCTGAAGTAAACTAGACAGGCCGAGGGAGGGATCATGCTGCATAGGCAACACATGATCTCTACAATTTAGCTCAGGCCATTTTTTTTTTTTTTTTTTTTAGCATATCCTTTACAGGACTTAGCTGTCAACACCAGCATCTTTCAGCTGTATGTTGATCTCTTGGCAAGATTACGCTCAGTAGTTTGCCATTGCTTTCTGAGCGGAGCTCAGGCCATGGAGCAGTAAAATTCCTGTAATAGTCTGGTTGTAATTATTGTCTTTTCCGAAAGACAATGTAATAAACTATCGTCTGTCAAGATTGTAAGGTGCCAGTGTGTAGTGTGTGCAATACACTTAAATAACGGTATCTAAATCTCAGATAGACCACAAGGACATTTATTTATTAAACGTGCCATATTGACCTATTGTTTCACAACATCGCATGTCACGTGCTTTTGTGAGTTGACTTCAATGTGGTTCAACAAAAGTATTATCTGTGAAGTCTGACGTGTCCCGACCACACACCACTCATGGGATATCTGGTCTGGCTGGTTCTTAAAGTACTGTCAGTTTCTCGTTGCAGTTAGTGTTGCACTCAGCGATTCTATTGACACTGCTGGTCACACAACTCAAACTATGAGTGTCTTTAGGACTGTTGATTTTAGAAAGTGAATGTTCACACGTCTTTGTAGCAGACTCAATCGCATTAGTTCCACAGGTGACATGTTGTTGTAGTATAATATAATAACGGCGGTGGTGTCACGCGAGTAGACTGACAGTAGCACAGATAGGTAATATAGATAATAAGTACAACGTTCCTGGGTGTGAGACAAGTAGTACACGAAGTAAATCATGTTGTACACAGAGGTAAGATGTGTGTGTTTACATACTAATATAAATAATTACAAATGATGTATGTATTGAATTAAGTGAAGAAAACAATGTTGAGTCCAATAACATTGTATAACTTCTCATGTCTGATGTTTTTGTGCTCACTTTTATGTCTGCCACTTCATATGTATTACTTTTTTGTGTGTGTGTGTCTGCTTGTCTGTCAGTTATACTGTCTGTCTCTCCGTCAATCTCCATGACTGTCTGTTTTTCTGCCTGTCTTGATGTTTCGTTGCCTGCATTCATACGTCTGTGCCTGCTTGTCTCTCTGTCTGTCAGCCTCACTGTCTATCTGTCTTTCTCTCTTTGTGCCTGCCTGCATACATGCCTGCTTGCTCTTGTGTCTGTCTATGTATCTGATTGTCTGCTTGCCTGCCTGATTTGTTTGCCTGCCTGTCTGTCTATTCTATATGTTAGTCTGCTTACCTGCCTGCTGACTTTTGTTTGCCTGCCTGTCTTAGTTAGTTAGTTAGTCGAGGTTCCAACTTCACGCCAACGGGTCGTCCCCATTATGCTCCATTCATGTGCCAGTGAATATCACACAAAATGCTCCCCCATTGCCCAATGTGAAAAGTGGAATAGACAGAAGTCTCGGCAATCCAACAAGCCCGCACATGTACACTGTGCGTAATGGCGCCACCAGAATGCCAACACAAAATTAATCCACGAAAATCACAGTTCATCGTCGATGGACTCGGCAGTCACCAGAAAGACCTCAATGACCCGGTTTTTCTCATCAGCTGTCTAACTATCAAAGGTTTCAATCGCTCAGTTAAATATGCGTCTTCTTCTTCTTGTGTCCTTTCTTCCCCCATCGGGGAGTATACCCCCCAGTCACCCCTCACCTAGCCCTCTGTCTGTAGCCATGCATAACTATAGTTTAGTTTAGTCGACGGATCAACATCACGGCACACGGATGTAACCCATAAGTGCTCCGTTCTCCTCCTAACTCAAACCTGAATCTGGAGAAACTCAGCTCAGTGCACGAACTCCCTAGCACCGGCGAGGGTCCTGAAATACTTTGGGTAGTTTTTTAACTCGAAATTTTGCCCGGGCAGAGCCGCTAGGCTACTCTTTTTCGATTTCCAACTGCCAAGGGATTTTTTTACGTGCGCAACAATACACACGGGCGTCCGATCTCACTACCCAGAGACCAGGGGAAATGTTATTACTAGAGGTCCACGTGAAAAAAAACTCGGTCCTCAACGGGTCTTGAACCCGGGACCTCCAGCACTCGAGGCGGACACCATACCTCGAGACCACGAAGCCCCCCAATATAAAATATGCTCGGCCTTTCTTGTGATTATGAGACTGACGCGCTACCTACTGCGCTACCGAGGCATGCATAACTATACCTTTCATAATCAAATAAAATCACGGAAGTCATTTTAAAGTGTTAAAAGCGAAAAACAAAAATTACAACAGCGGTAAAATGGTGATAAAACATGAGCTGTTATACCAAGATGCGATATGCAATTATATACCAACTAATGGTATACCCAAGTGCAACATCAAAGTGGAACTAGTCTGAAATTATTCAATGTATTTAAATCATATGGGTACTTTAATAATGACAGCAGATGAAAAATATATTTATGAAGTTACACGAAGAAGGAAAAGCAGCATTTCCGAGGTGAAGAATATTATCTGTAATGTATCTCTCTGTCTGTCTGTCACATGAGGTGATGAAAAGAGATCTTTGGAGACATGATCTAATCCTGATGTATGGAAGCCAATCATGGGCAGTTAGCAGACGTGTGAGGTGTTATATGTTCGGTGATGGAATATAGTTTTATAGAATACTGATGAGAACGCAGTGGAGGGACAGCAAGAGCAATGACGATATCTTGAAAGAAGTTAACTCATAAAGAGAACTGGTCACTGGCATCAGTTCATAGTCTTTGGCCACGTCTTGAGATGAGGAAAACTGGAGTATGTCGTCACAACGGGAAAGTTGTAAGGGGGAGGGGGGGGGGGGGTAGGCAGGGAGAGGTCAAGTGAGAAGATACTAAACAGATTGACTTCGTGGCATGGAGGAACATCGGTATCAGAAACGGCTGGCAGTACACGAGTCAGAAGGACGTGGACAGACATGGTCATCAACGCCACACGGCATTGAGTTCAAAAAGAAGAAGGTATACGCACTTAAGCACTTAATATAAATCACTGGAATGTAAGCATCATCTTATATTCACTGGCGCGTGACGATGCTTACTATTTCGCAAACATAAAAGAAGAAAACCGGGACTTGTGAACTGAAAGTTCACATATTACACTGTGTGAACACGAAATATCACTATATCATAAACAGCAACATGTCTCGAAATCTGAAATACTGAAGCCATACAACACGTCACAGTGACAGGGAGAGAACAGTCTCATAGAAGGCATGCTTCCTAGAAGAAGACGCAGGGGGTAGACCAGCACAAAAATGGACACAGGGCATTGTAAACATCTTGGAAATGAGACTTGAGAAATAGCAAGAAATATAGACGTGTTCTAAACGTTCGTTATGACAGTCATGCTCTGCAACGGATATTTACAAGAAGATGACAAATGATGATGACGGTAATGATGTTGATTGCTAGTGCTTTTAAGTCATTAAAAGAATTACATTGATTAAATGCAATTTACAAAAGATAAAAAATGACAATTAACGCATGTGTCACATATACTGACCACGTCTATAGTGTAGACGTATAGTATAGTAGTATAGTGTAGAAGTATAGTGAAGAAATATTGTCAGAGATTGTTATTGCAATGATACAAAATAGGTAGGTGTCACGAAAATAAACTTGATGTTCGATCGATGACAAACAAGACCCGACATTAGTCTGCAAAAAACAACCAACCCTTTGATGTTGTACAGACTGAGAAAAATACGTCGTTAAAACTGTCTACACACGATCGGCATTTCTAACTGGGAAACAAAATACGTCGCGTCAAAATGTCTACACCTGGTCGGCGAATCTTTATGATGTGGGGTGTTCGAGAAACGAATAACAACGCCAAACGTCTGCCAAGGCGGTAGTAGCCTTTGAAGTGCAGACGGAATGTCTGGACAGACGGCGGGATGGATTCTGTGATGTGTGGAATTCACTGGTTCGCAGATAGACAGAACTATTGTTGTACGGGACAAAGAATTTCCCCAAATGAAAGAAAATTTGACGGCGGATTGACTCCAGTTAGTCTAGAACAGGAGGAGGAAACCAGATTCTGGACGAATCAGCGTCTAGACTTTTTGGTGACGTCACTACAGCTCAATATAAAAAGCGTTGCGGTAAACAAGTGGAGTTAGTCGATCAAGATTTCTGAAGTTGGGAAAGATCGGTGCAGTTTTCCGAGCTGTGCTCAATGAAAGAAACTAGGGTGTCAAATTGTTGATATTTATCGGCGGACATAGATCCAGTCTGTGATTGATTAGTTTCAATTAGCAACCGGAATAGGCATATGGTAGGCTATTAATCATATCTAACTTAGAGTATGCTTAGGAATAGAGTACAGTACTGTGCGGTGATATAATGTATTATAGGTGTTGTGATATAATGTATTATGATTTATAGTATCGCACTTATAGAACATTCTATCACTAATCATAATACATTATATCACAACACCTATAATACATTAAAGTATCATAGGAGCGTCGGCACTAGTATCCTATTGTGTGGCTTCAACTAGCTTGTGTGATATATCATTTTACTCAGGAAGTTGAGGACAATGTAGTGGGATACTAATTAGAGAGATTGAGGGAGTGTTGTGGACGGAGTCTGCTGGATATCTCCAGGATGGTGATATTGAATTTAAAAAAATGTGGGTGTTGATTCCCCTCACTCCAGGGACGACACTAAAGGAGTAAAGAAGAACAAATAACTACTACGACATTCTTTACACACGACAGTAGGACAAGAGTTATAGTATAGTAGTATAGTGTAGAAGTATAGTGAAGAAATATTGTCAGAGATTGTTATTGCCATGATACAAAAATAGGTAGGACAAGAGTTAAAACATATGTAGAAGGTAAATAAATAAAGCGACAGAACAATGTTCAAAAACTCGCTTACACTCGGGAAATAAATGACCGTAGACACCGAGGTAGACCAAGAAGACGGTGGAGAGATAATATATATATATATATATATATATATATATATATATATATATATATATATATATATATATATATATATATATATATATATATATATATACAGACCTACAAGCACTTGGAATCAACGACTGGCAAGAGAAGGTCAACCAGAGAGACGAATGGAGACGGATTGTATCTGCAGCAAAGAACCTCACTGGCTCGGAGCGCTGAAGAAGAAGAAGACAGAACAATGTAGAAAGTAGAACTCAGGGACAGTGAGTAGAATCGGTTATTGCTCAACACAGGCTGCTAACACGGACCGGTGTCGCGAAGCATTCAGATAATCACAAAGAGAGCCCACATGATTGCACGCAACTAACAGTCGTGTTAGGCTGAAAACGTCACTTGGGAGCCAGGGCAGGCTAGCGACAACATCGAAAGTTCCGCACTGAGAAAACAGCTTATATAAAATTGCATCGAAGTATAAGAAGCTGCAGTGAATATCCAGCGATGGACCAAAAGTCTTATTAAGTAGACATAACGACAGAAAATCGTAGAATGCCAGCCAGAATGCATCCACAATGGACGACTGCCAAGCCTTCAGCGTAATCGGGCAGTGTTGCCATTTTGACTCTTTTCGCACTAAATTTAGTGCTTTTTCAAGTCATTTAGTGCCAAAATTTTGCATTTAAAGCGGCCGCGCTAGTTTGGTGCTTAACAACTTTTTGCTGGTGCTTTTTAGTACTTTTTGGGTGGGTAAAAATTACATTAAAAAATCATTTTGGGGACACTAAAAAGCCGAATTTGAATTGAAGCGAGGGAGTAAAACAGTCTTAGTACATTTTTTTTTTTTTTTTTTTTTTTTTTTTTTTTTTTTTTAGCATATCCTTTACAGGACTTAGCTGTCAACACCAGCATCTTTCAGCTGTATGTTGATCTCTTGGCAAGATTACGCTCAGTAGTTTGCCATTGCTTTCTGAGCGGCCGGCTCAGTATCCCGCAAGTCACGAGCGGGGGTCGAACCGCCTCAGCTCTCGCTCCGCTACGAGACTCTGCGTGATAAACGGGATTACAGAGAGAAAGTGTTGTAACCCCACAGCCAGAGAGACCGGCCTTAGTACATTACCGTGCAATATTCAAGTAATTTAACTCCCTTTAATACGATTTAGTTGAAGTGAGTGACTGCAACGCGCAGGCAATATGCAATGCGTTAAAAGATTGTTTAAACAAAAATGGACTTGAGTTGCAAAGACTAGTTGCACTCGCCACTGACAATGCATCTGTCATGACAGGTGTAAACAATGGAGTATTTACAAAATTAAAATCCGTAGTTCTTCATTTGCTACTAGTTAGGTGTGTATGTCATTCCCTTCAGCTGGCAGTGTCACAGGTTGCAGCTGCTTGTCTGCCCAGGAACATAGAGTTCATGATTAGAGAAACATATAACTGATTTTCTCACTCAAGTCTTCGTCAAGCAAAGTACAGGCAGCTTTTTGCTTTATTAAATGATGGACAACATCCGCTAAAGATTGTTCTATTAAGCCAGACACGATGGATGTCCATTCAATCTGCCATTGTCAGAATATTGCAGCAGTGGGTCGAGCTCAGAACTCATTTTGATATAGCAAGACTCAACGAGCGTTGTTATACAGCAGACCTTCTACATTCTGTTTAGCGACATGAAAAACTATGTGTAACTCGTATTTCTCAAGCATATTCTCGGAGAAGTTCAAAGTGTGAATAAGAAATTCGAAGCAGGTATACAGGATCCAACAAAACTACTCAGCGATCTTGTCCAACTCATTGATTCTATCAGTTCAAAGATTGCTATTCCTGTGGGGGGGGGGGGGGGGGGGAGAAGGGGGGGGGGGGATAACAGAAAGTAATGCTATTCAAGATTATTTAGATCCTTGCTTGCTTGCTTGTGTTCGTTGGCTGTATGTCGGATGAAGGCATCCTGTTGTCCAACATCAGTGTGATGTCATACAGGACCTGAGGTTTGCGTGAGTATCGGTTGTCCCATGTCTGGCTTATTGGTGTGCAGACTGGTGGTTCCTCGCCATACAGGCAGACACTCTCCGACTTCGGAGGAATCGGCGATCCTACTGACTTTAGCCAGGACCCCGAAGGGACCTGTTGTCCAGGACGCTCGACGAGGACGCGTCAATAGGTCTTGGCCAGTATATACCCCGGCCCTGGTGGCTTGAAAACACCTCTGCGTCCCCTATTTAGATCCTAATCCCAATCTAGGTTATGAGTTTGAGAAAGAAATAGCAGACTACCAGTTTCCTGATGAGAAAGAAATTCGTGGAAGGTGCATCCAGTTTTTAATAGAGCTGTTGACACAGCTGCGTTTACCTTTGCCCGATAACGTTCGAGTGTTGCAGTCCATGTCATGTCTTAGTGGAAGTGAATGTCTACAGCCAATGAAGCCCTGCATATTGGATCTTGCTAAAATGTTTGTAGAAGATGCAGCTACTCTCACCCGCATCGATTTCCAGTGGAGAAAACTTCATCATATGCAGTGGACACAGACCTCTGTCACACTTGGACTGTGGGCAGGAAATAGCCTCATAAAGGGATGCCACCGGTGAAAATCCTTCCCAAGATCTTACAGATTTAGCTTTGACTGTGCTCATTGTACCTCATTCTAATGCGGACATGGAGCGTATTTTCAATTAGATGGGAGTTATAAAATCAAAATTGCGGAACAGACTGAGCATCAAGAGTTTGACAGCTGTTTTGACTATTATATATGGAATGAAAAGATATGGCAAATGCTGTCATGATTATAAACTACCTAAGGATATTCTATGAAAAATTGGATCACAAGAGGCATATACACGTTTCTTTCAATCATCACCATCATCATCGCAGGAGCAAACACATCAGGAAATAGCTACAGAAACTGAAGAGGAGTTGCTTGACTGGAATTTGGCAGATCTGTAATAAACTGCATTCTAATATTCAGTGATAATAATAAATTATAATGTGCTACTTTTTAACATTTTGAATGAATACCACCAGTCCTTGATTTGGTGCTTTCCCAAAAAAATAGTATTGCAATTTTGTGCTTTTTTGGCTCGAAAGTAGTTCTGATTGGGATTTGGCGGATCTGGAATAAACATCATTGTAATATGAAGTGATTATAATAAATTATACAGTGCTATCTTGTTACATTTGTAATAAAAACAGTCGGTGCTTTATTTTTTATTTGGTGCTTTCCAAAATATTTTGGTGCTTTCTAGGGTCGATTTTGGTGCTTTTTCATCATATGGAGGTGGCAACACTGAAATCGGCGTGACATGCAGTAAACATGTGTAGTTGACTCGCCCAGTGGATGTGGTGCAAATTTCACACCCTACACTAACTGTAAGTTGACCTAGAACTATTATAATTATGATGTGCATGATAGAATTCTGACGAACGATCAAGGCGCCATTTGAGTCTAGATTAAGCACACCCATGTCAGACGGCCTGTAGTGTAGTGTACTTAACCAAGGCATAACTCATTCATCGGGGGATCTGTACATATGAGGTGTGTTAAATAAAATTTGGACTAAGTGAAACGCAATCGTTTTGGTCAGCTTGACTTTCAGTGCGTTCATTATATAGAATTGCCTTACTTCAAATAATTGACGAACCAGCTGGAGAATTAACAATTAACCCACACATCAATATATGACATTTTCTATATCATGAATGTGTTGGCAGTTATCGCATACCGACTTCACTGCAACATGTAAAATCACTGTGCTTCAACAATTGAAATGGGAAAATTCTCGCCCGTATTAAACATCAAACGAAAGAGGTTCTAATATGTTGCGGAACGTGTGAATAAACCAGTCCCAAAAGATGATTCATATGTCAAACCTGCTTAAGTGGGGAAGGATATCAACTGTGAGAAACCATCTTTGGAAAAAAAAATATGTCAACATTCTAACTTCTGAAGAATAAGAAAAATACAGATACAAATGGTGTTCAAACAGAAGCTATTAAAGATAATATACACACCTCAGAAGAATTACTGCTCCTTTTATTTAGCAGATTTGTGGAGACTGGGGAAATACTAGTTGACTAGAGAAAACGATACTTCATACAGTTGTCAAAAACTAACATTTTTTTTATTATTGTTAGCATTTGAAACAATCATAATCAGGACCATTCTGGAGAGATTAAGAGATGCCATTGACCAGCAACAACGGGATTATAAAACAAGCGTTCAACTAAACAGATTATGTACTGACCAGATAGCCACTTTGAGCGTGGTAATAGAGGAAAGTAGCCATTTTATATTTGATGTTTTGAGCATATGGTAGAGTCTTTGACAACATTGGTAGGAAATAGCGCTGGGATTCGCTGAAACGTTATGAGATCCCAGATAGGATCAATAAATGAATACAGAATGTGGGGACATGCAATGCGAAGGTCTTTATGAGTGTAATCGAAGTGACATGTCATTTCAAGCTGTGGAACAGTGCACGTAGTTAGGTAGCGATGTAGACAAAGACCGGAGAAAAGATTGACACGTTAAAATACAAATGGAAAAAGGAAGCGGAGTCGTCATTGCTATTGACAACCTCGTAAAGTCACAAACATGGCAATCTAGAATCAAACTTTGAATACTTAGCAAAGACAACAAAATCAAGGACTGTTTACACGCCTTAACTATTGCTTATATGGTTATGGAGCCATATTTGTATAGACTATCGACAATCATTGGCTGGTGTAGTCAGTATATCGCAGACGGCTTTTACTTCCCAAGATATGCATTGTATTCATTGTTTAGTGGGTTGACCTGGGTGCCCAGCCCCGATGTGGAACGAACTCAGGACCAGCGGACAGGCAGGCCAGCGACCAGCCAGGAACCGCCCACGGCTGCCACTCTTCGGTATCACAGGACAATAACTGCCTCCTATAACCATGTTGCTTGTACATTATAGTTTACAAACTGTACAGTTATGGTAAAACAATTTCAACAACATATATTTCTTTAGAAAGTGGTACCACTTATAGGCTCGTTCAACATGGCAGCCCATGTAATTTTTTAAAAACCCAAATACGCTTAGAATGCTTAAATCTAGCTAAATTATAGGGTGCATTTTTGATTACTGTGAAGTGTTTGAAAATATTACCCGTCCAAGTTTTGTATTCACCATCTGTAAAGTTCATGTAGCATAATAGGTAAATACAAAACTTGGACCAGCAATATTGTCAAACACTGCACAACCCATCTCATCTCATCATGTTCCTCTTGTACCTTGCGGTGTCGAGATGAAGTATAAACAGCGGGAGAGTGCCCGCTTATGGGCTTCATGTATCGATATTCCCATATATTGTGCTATTCACGCCGTCCATTGTTTACGTGGTCGGCCTCATCATCTGCTTCCATCTGGTACGTACATTATTGCTTGTTGTGGTATACTGTTAGTTGGTAACCTACTTGCATGGCCAAACCATTTGATTTGCTGCATTCTAAAAAAATCTAGCGCTGCTATAACCCCCACTTTAGTCCTGATTTCTTCATTTCTAAACTTGTCTCTTCTTGATACATTGAGTATTCTTCTCAGGAACCTCATTTCTGTTGCTGTGATTTTCCTTTTCTCTTTTTTCTGTCATTGTCCAGGTTTGGCATTGGTAACGTTGAGTTGGTAGGAAGACTGTGTTGTAAAGTGTTTTCTTAGTAGCTATTGATACATGTTTGTTCTTTAGTATTGGTGCCATTTTTCCAGTGTGTTAATTTGCCTTATTGCATCTATAAGAATATTTTCAATATCGTCTTCTGATTTGCATTTGATGATATTATACTTCCTAGGTACTTGAAACTCTTTAATTGTTTTAGGAGGTGTTCGTTTAGGTGAATTGTTGTTGTTTTTTCTTCTTTTGTTATAGTCATAACATCTGTTTTACTTGTGCTAATTTTCTTGTTATGTTCCCTACACATTTCACTTAAACTATTGATGTCGTCTTGTAATTCATCTTCTGATGTTGCCATTATTGCTTGGTCGATCGCAAACAGGAGTTCTCTAATGGTGTAATTTTCAAATGGTTGTTCTTCTATGTTCTCGTCATGCTGTGTTCTTTCGATCTCTGTTTGGCTGATTTCTTTACATTTGTTGTATGTATAGGTAATGATCAAGAGAGGGGACAGGACACAACCTTGTCGTACTCCGGATCTTACGGGGAAGGCTTCTGAGTGTCCTCCAGTTGTTCTCACTGTGCATTCATTGGAATATACGCTTTTGCTTAGGTTTGTTAGATGTGTACTGACTCCATATTGTTTAAGGATTTCCAACAGCTTGTTTTTATCTACTATATCAAATGCTCTTTCTTGCTCGATAAAACACTGCATATTCAGTAAAAATACATTCCCGTAAAAACATGTATTACTCTGTGAATAGATTGTCTAAAATGACCTGGCAATACCACCAGTTTAGAGCTAATGGAGCGAGCTGAACACATCCCATTTAATCAACAGTTGAGGAATAGACGCTGGTTCTGGGTAGGAGCCACATTGGGACAAACCTGGTAATAGTATTTTCTTCTTCTTCTGCGTTCATCCGGAATTTCTTTTTGTTGTTGTTGACGTAATTGCATTGTGCCTGTTTACAGCAGTGCTGACATATCTGACTTCTTCCTTCCCGGGTTGATTATAGTATGACTAGACATCACTTCATCTTGAGCCCGCAGGACAAAGAAGTTGAGGAAGACCTGTACATACACAGTGAAGAGAATTAGCGACAGAGATGACAAATACGGGGAGGAGATGGAAGGGGCTGATTGAGACAGTGATGGATCAATCAATCAGGTGCCGACACCAAAATGAATGTTGGCTGCAATTGATCTCAAAATCTGTCCGTCTCTCGCCTTGATTGTATACACTGTCAGACTGCTGTTCGTCCATCTCTTGACGTTTTCTTCCCACTTTTATCAGTGCTTACCTCTTGCTCGCTTGCTTTAGCCTTACCCTCCAGTATGATTTCTATAACAGCATTATGTCTTTTAACGTGGCCGACATATTTCACTTCCCTCTGTTTTATTTCCTTCATCAACTCTGTTTTCATTGTCAGTTTTTGTTTTTTCTAGAAGCTCTCTATTTGATTGGTTTTGTTTCTGTGAAATATGACATATTCTTCTGTATATCCACATCTCCATGGGCTCTATTGGACTTTCTAATGAATTGTTCATTTTCCAGACTTCTGGGTCATACAGCAGCGTTGATCATACATGATATTTAACAATTCTCACGTTTAATGCGTTTGTAATCTCTCTAGATGTTAATATTGATTTCATGATGTTGAAAGCATTTTCTGGCCATTCCTATTCTCTTGTTAATTTCTCCTTCACTTCTGTTGTTATATGTTATTATATGTCCATGAGAGGAGAAACTTGTTACTTGCTCTAGTGCAGTGTTTCCCAACGTGGGGCCCACGCCCCACAGGGGGGCAATTTGACTGTTATAGGGGGGGGGGGGAATTCGAAAATGGAAGAAATCGGCTGAATATAACAAAACGGGCAGACTTGAGACTGAAGTTAACTAAATTGGAACCTGACATAAGATCTCTTTGCAGCAAGCATCAAGCGCAAGGATCTCACTAAATTTGAATAATAAATAATTACTAATAATTAAAATAATATAGAAAAATCTTTCATTAAAATTATTTTGTACTTGAATTTCAGTTCTCCATTATATGTTTTGAAAATTTACTTACTGTGTTTGCTCAATAATTACCTAGTGATTTCTTCCTAAAACCGATCATTCAAGTTTCTTTAGTGAACATTTCAATATTTGAATATTAAAAATAATGTATTTGTTGAGGGGGGGGGGGGGGGCATGGGGCGGGGGAGGGGGGCAATATGAATTTTAGAAAGGCTTAAGTGGGGCATGTTACAAAAAAGGTTGGGAAACACTGCTCTAGTGTCTCCCTGGTTATTGTGATGCTCATTAATGACCCTTCCTTGTCACTGCTAATTATCATAGTTTTCGTTGTTTTTGATGTTAATAACAAAGCCACATCATGCAACATGGATCTTTACTTGTTCCACTAGGTTTTGTAACTCTTGCTCGCTTTCTGCTAATAACAAACACTGTATTGTCAGCATACGTAAAATTTTTTATGATTCGTCCACTGATTTCGACTGGCAGTTCGACTTGTTTACAAATGATTACTCTGTTTAAGATGAAGCGGCACTGGGACAACACCCATACCTTTTGTACTCATCTTTTTATGTCTATGGGCGACGAATAATTATTTCCGTATCAAATTGCGCCACTTGTTCCCAGTACAAGTTACTATTAAATCGGGTGTCCTTTCCGTCTATTCCTATATCTTGAAGACATATCACTAATCGTTCATGCTGTACTCTGTCAAAAGCTTTCATGTAGTCTATGAAACAAACAAATATATGTTTCTGAATTCTATATATTTTACAGTTAACACCCTCAAACAGATTATTTCTTCTCTAGTGCCGCTGTTTTTGCAGAACCCAAATTGTTCTTCAGCGACTTCCTTGTCTACTTCATTTTGCATTTCATCTTGTATGAAGGATGGGAGGATTTGGAGTCAATTGATAGAAGGCTTATGTTCCAGGGGGGGGGGGGGGGGTTAAAACGACAGAAGAAGAAGAAACATACTTTCCTATCACTAAGTGTAGTTACGACCGCAATGGCAGTGATATAACTGTGTTATATTTCTATGATTAAAGATAAATTATACGTTCACTTTAAGTTATCTTTCTGTAGTAAAAGATAAGTTAAGCATTCAACATAAGTTAATGTTCTGTAATGAGATATGAGTTACACATTCACTTTAAGCTGACTTTGTGAAGTTAAAGATACGTTAAACATTTATGTTCATTTAACTTTATGTAGTTAAAAATAAGTGAAACCTTCACTTTAAGTTGAATTTCTGTAGTTAACATGAACATGGAAGAAAACTGACTCATAAACAGCATCATGTCTCAGAAACTGAAACAGTTTGGACATATAAAACGTCACAGCGGCTGGGAGAACGAACCAATGAACGAACGAACGAAAATCTTTATTTTCATAGAGGACAGGGATGGGAGGCCTGGTTCCTGGTAGAAAGGACAGAGGTCGACCAGCGCGAAGATAAACGCAGGGCATGGCAGATGAGGCAAGAGGCAGGTGACATGGCCAGAGATCGAGAGGATTGTTTTGGAGGCCGTGATGAGAGCGACGGTCATCAAAGCACCTGCTCCAGGATGATGATGGTGACGATGATGTTGATGTTGTTGTTGATGATGATGATGATGATGGTGATTATGTTGTTGATGATGATGATGATGATGTTGATGATGATGATGATGAGGTACAGCTGACCAACAAAACATTAATACATCAAATTATCTGCCTGTTAATTTGCTGCAGTTAAAATTTAGCCGACTACCTATCTATGTTAATTTAATATAGTTATATTCGAATCCAGATACAATACTTAACTATAACTACACTACAAGCATGTACTACTTGGTGAATAGATTGTCTGGAATGACATGGTAACATCACTCATATGGAGCTCATGGCGCGGACTCAACATATACTATTGAGGCACCATCAACTGAACTGCACATACGTTCTGCTAACGTACACTGACTATATGCAAATTACACATCTATAAATTCACTGTCAAATAAAAGTCACAGTTGTGACAAATGTGACAACGCCTTTGAGGCGATGCTAACCTCAAAAAATATACATTTTTGGTCAGTTTGGCTATTTTTGGAATGGTTCATTTTTAAACACCTTAGCATGTCTTCTATCAGATTCGGTACTTGTTTTTCTTTAAAAACTGTTATTTTAATGCAATATTCATATGTTACTGAACCCACGCTAGGTGTAGAATTGTCTAATTATTGAAAATTGCAACGAAATTGACGTTTTTTCAAGCCATAGCAACGATATGTTGCCGACGCGCGATCCGCGTGTTTCATACATCACTGTAAAGGTCATGAACTCTCCTAATTGTTCGTTAAACTTCGGGTTCGTTTAATTGAGAGCTCTTCTGTGTACGACAGTTTCTTTCGAATCAATAATCTTCCGGAAAATTCCATATATGGAACACCTCGCTTAATGCGCAACGCTCGTTGGCGGAAACTGATCACGTGGGTTTCCAAGATGGCTGTTTTGTTGTGTTTTCGCTTGGCAACCGATCCACACGCGAATTGAAAAATGCCTTGTTCCAAGAAATTTAACATACAATCACATGCTCAACGTAAGAAATCACGAAGTCAATAACTGGCAAATGCTCGTAAGCACCAAAAAGCCTACCAGAACTTAAAAATTGCAGAAAAGTCTGAATTTGACCCTAATATAGCTTTTTTAGTATAAAAAACATGAAAATAATTTCTTTTCCCCCGTTTTCTCATTTTGCCATATTGTTTTTAAATTTTTCAATTTTTTTCAAAAACGGCTAGTCATATTACAATGAAACATGGCAGACATATTCTTCATTGTATTATGTACATTTTGTCAAGAGCTTTTTAAAAACTAAGATTTAGTTTTTGTGCAGTAGTAAAGATAATCAAAAATATTGTCAATGAAAATGTTGAAATTTATTTTTAATTATGAAGAAAACAATGTCCAAGGGATATCACTAAAAGCTTCTGACAGAATGTATATATTCTATTTCTGTACCAATATACAAAATATGAAGCTTGTAAATTAATAAATGACTGTTTTAGATAACATTTAAGAAATCCAATATGGCCGCTGTTTACCTTGGTTTCCATGGCAACCGTTACATACAAAGTCAATTTGTTAGTATTTTATCAATCATCAGTCTTCAGAATCAAATCCTATACCATAACAGAACATAGAAATTAAATATTATAGAATTTGATTTTTTAGGGTTAGCATCGCCTTGAGCGTTGTGTGTATATGGTGCTAGCATAATAATGTTAGACGCATCGGAACTCGGTGGGTGACGTGGTCAATATGATATGTTCCAGGAAAATGGGTGGTACCCGCTTGTGAGGAAAATAGTTCTTAGGGTCTATATTAAGCCAATCCTGATTACGAAAGCGAGTCGAGGACAATTAGAAGACACGTAAATAATTATGTGGAAGTTGCCATATGTGATGTACAGAAGTTAGAGATCACCGTGGATAGATGCAAAGAGCAATGAAATTATGTTGAAACATGTTAATCATTAAAGATAATTTCTTACTCGCATCAGAAGCAGACAGTCCACACTCATTGGGCTGTTCATTAGAAGAGGAAAGCCGGATTATGTCGTCAACACGACATTGTTGGAGGAGAAGAGAGGCATTGGGGACACTAAGCGATCAGATGTCGGACAGTCTGACATCATGGCATGGAGGAAAGCCGGTCTTATAAATGGTTAGAAGCACGCGAGACAGAAAGATGTGGACAGATATGATCACCATCGCCGAACGGCATGGACTTTGAGAAAAATATAACAAAAATGGACTTGAAGAAACGTATAACAAAACTAAAAGCTCTCACATGAAACTCATGCACATAATCATTATTTCATAAACTTCAACTTATTGCTGTGTGTCTCTTTCCTCTCCTGAGTCATCGTCTTTGTTTTCCTCTTCATCTGCAACCAGGAGTTTCCCTGTTTTCTCAATGTTTAGTGTGATATATTCAACATCGTCGCACTCATGTTTGGATTGTTGCTCGCCTCCCTGTGATCTCCTGTTGATTTGTTTACTTGCATTGACCACGGTAGTGTAGACTAAGTCGTCATTGGTTATGAAGCGCCCTGATTCCTGGGGAGGAGAAGGCGCAGTCATGAACACAGTGGCAAGTAATAATAAGGTCAAATTCCTGGGAACGAGAAGACAAAGTAATCAACGATAAGGTCAGTAATAATAAGGTCATATTCCTGGGAACGAGACGACAAAGTAATCAACGATAAGGTCAGTAATAATAAGGTCATATTCCTGATGACCGAGAATACATTGTTATGAACACAGTGGTCAGTAATGACAAGGTCAAATTCCTGGGGACAAGAAGACGTCATTAACACAGTGGTCAGTAATAATAAAGTCATTTTACTGGGGATTGATTGATTGACTGATGTAACTTTATTTTTAAAGGGTTACAAATTGGGCACGCAGGCCCGTCTTACATTCGGTCCTTCCAATCACTCATCTTTCGTTCACATAGAAGAAACAAACATTGTCAAATTAATGTTGTAAACATAAACAATGCATACTACCATGTTATGTGACACATCTCCCACCCACCCACAATCTCACACCCACATAAATATCCCCACCCATCACACATCCCACCATCCACGCACACACATCTCTCCCACACACACACATCTCCGCACCGATACAACATCCACCACCCATCCCTAAACCCACACACACACACACCACCCAAGCATCATCCACCCACTCACGTACATACCCTGACACCACCCAGCCATACACACATTCCCTAACTACACATCTCCCATGCACAAACACACCACCCACCAACCCACACATCCCACACCCACCCACACACATCCCTAACCCACACACATATACCCCAGCCACACATCCCCACTCACACACATCTCCACTCCCACACACACATCCCCCACCCATCCCCAACCCAGACACACTTACTCACCCATATATTCTCCACCCACCGACAAACCCCTCACCCCCCACGCACACATCCTTCAACCACACATCAGCCACCCACACACACACATCCCCCATCACCCACACACACATCTCCAATCAATCCACACATCCCGTACCCACCCACACATACATCCCTTACCCACTCACACATCCACCACCCATACACACATCTCCGCACACACACATCCACACACACATTCCCCCAGGCACACACCCCACCCACCCACCCACACATACCCATCCACCCACGCATATCTCCCACCCACACACCCCACCAAACACGCACATCTCCCCACCCACCCACACATTCCCCACCAATCCCCAACCCACACACACACTCACCCACTCAATATCTTCCACCTACCCACCGACACACCCCTCATCCCCTACCCCCATGTCCCTCAACTACACATCCCCCACCCACACACACACACATCCCTCAAAACCACACACACATCCCCCAACCATACTCACGCCCCCACCCACACCACTTTGAGCATGTCTCTATTGTCTTCCCGTCCCCACGAATATGATGGGAGAATACGGGGAAGAGAATACAGCCATTAACACAGTGGTCAGTAGAGATAAGATCATATTCCTGGGGAAGAGAAGAAGTCATACACACAATGGTCAGAAGTGGTAAGGTCAAATTCATTGGAAAGAGAAGAATCATGAATACAATGTTCATTAGTGATACAGTCAGATTCTAGGGAACGAGAAGTCAATAGAGACATGCTCAAAGTGGTCAGTAATGATACTTGGGGATGCGAATACAATAACGACATGCTCAAAGTGGTCAGTGTGCATATGGTTAAATTCTTGTGGACGAAAAGAAATTATAGACACGCACACAGTTATCAGTAGCGATACGGTCAGATTCTTGGGGATGGGGAGATATTAGGGTCACGGACACTGTGTTTAATAGTGATAAAAGAATATTTGTTAGTTAGATAGTTAGTAGCAGTTCCAATTTCACAGCAACGGGTCCTTCCCATTATGCTCCGTCCCTGTGCCAGTGAATATCACACAAAATGCTCCCCACTGCCCAATGTGAAAAGTGGAAAAGACAGGAGTCTCGACAAATAACAGCCCGCACAGATACACTGTGCATAATGCCGCCGCCAGAATGTCAACACAATAGTCCCCCACAAAACACCCAGTTCATTTCTGATGGAATCGGCAGTCATTTTCCCATCTGGATGTTTCCTAGATGTTCACCCACACAGTCCACGAAATACAATTCATCGTCGATGGTAGTGGCAGTCAACCAGAAGCCCAGCAGCCACGCATTTCTGCATAAGGCAAAAACTGGTAAACTCTGGGACATAGCCATCTGCCACCGCTCCGAACATGCAGTCACGTTCCAAAAGACCTCGGGCAGATTCAAAAGCATTTCACACGAAACTCACAGCTCACAGTATCGCGCCACGCACTCACTCAGTAGCAGGGCGATGGAACCATCAAGCCTCCTTTGTCGCCTCTTACGACATGCGTGGTAGAATGCAGTGTTGCTATTCTTTGCTTCCCTTATGGGCCCCGGCAACACACGGGAGAGAATATTTGTATTAATGAGGAATCATTAGAGTCATGCACACCTAGTTTAGTAGTGATAAGGTCAATTGCGTGTTGATGAGGAGACATTAGAATAACATCGTACACATAGTTTAGTAGCGATACAGGACACCGTTCTGCACAGGAACAGGCCAATAGAATATGCTGACCAGGTGAAATTCAAATAAATAAGATATTTGGAAAGAAACTAAAGCCCAACAGATGGAGTTCAAACTGTTTATGCCGAGAATACCACGACCAGATATGAAGACACGTATCCTACAGAAGGCACACCCAGATGTCTTTAGAACCATATGCACAATCCACCTTAGGACGTGTAGAAGTCTTTTCATCATCACCATCAATGACCATGCCGATAAACTTGTTTGGTCATAGTTGGCCATCTCAAACGATCACAAGAGCCACTGATAAGGCCAGTGTTCTTGAATCGATTATTTGGTAGGCTGTATAGATATTTATCACATAGTTTTGTACTTTAACTCTTAAGTTTGGTGCTAGCTTTGATCTATGTTGACTTCCACAAATGTCCTAGTCGTATGGACGCTCTTCTTGCCGTTTGTATTCTTGCTGTTTATATATTCACACACACACACACACACACACACACACACACACACACACACACACACATATATATATATATATATATATATATATATATATATATATATATATATATATATGAGTGTGTGTGTGTGTGTGTGCGTGTGTGCGTGTGTCTATCTTTATTTATATTGCTGCCTAAAAAGGTGTATGATAACTAGCCACTGATAGGTGTGAATATAGAGACACAGGGAGTCTCCGTGGCGAAGTGGTCAAGTCGTTTGACTCGGGCTCCGAAGGGTGTGGGTTCGATTCCAGGCCGCATCCTTCGGCTCACGAGTGAAATTTTTCGGAGACTCCTGTGGGTTGTCGCTAGAGCTACGTAGTTCGTGCTTTAAGCGACGCTTTCCGCGCTGCGGAAAAAAAACCGAGCCATATGGGATAAAAACCATGTGCAATGAAGTCCACCCTGTCGACTTTTAAGCGACATTATTTTTATAGAGACACAGCAAACACCATTCTACCTTTCACATATAAAAAGGTTGAACGGCCTTACAAGGCAAGAAGATCGACTTCATAGCACCGGGTTGTATCCCATATGATTCGGTCCCTTTCCTCACGGTCGCCCGCCGAAAGCGTCGGACACAGCACGAACTTCGTCGCTCCAGAGACGACCCCCCCCCCACCAGGTGTCTACGAGCAAATTGCACTGGTGAACCGATTGTAATTTACTTTCCCACGTCAATGATGAGAAGTCAGCTTAGTAAGTTAGTTAGTTGAGGTTCGAACTTCACGGCAACGGGTCGTCCTCATTATGCTCCATTCCTGTGCCAGTGAATATCACACAAAATGCTCCCCACTGTCCAATGTGAACAGTGGAATAGACAGGAGTCTCGGCAATCCAACAGCCCGCACAGGTACACTGTGCATAATGCCGCCGCCAGAATGACAACACACAATTCATCCACGAAACCCACTGTTCATCGTCGATGGACTCGGCAGTCACCAGAAAGACCTCAGTGACCCGGGTTTTCTCACATGGCTCGGTCTTTTACCACAGGGAGACCCATCGAAAGTGTCGCATAAAGCACGAACTCCGTAGGTTCAGCGCCGACTCCCAGGAGTCTCCTGAAAAATGTACTCGTGAACCGAAAAGGCAAATCAGTCAATTCAGCAACAGCTGGTAGCCATTGTTCTGAATATGCAGGTCATTGTACAGGACGGATGTAAAAGCATTCCACGCCAATTTCACAGCTCACAGTGTCACCCACGCACTCACTCAGTAACAGGACGACGTAACCATGTACTACCAGTCCAATATGAGGAAAATGCGCTTGCAAACCGTAGCTACAAACATAAACACGCCGCAGGCCTTAACGGTTCACCATTTTAGTCCAACTGACTTGTGTAAGAGGCTGAACCTACAACCTCGGCATTAGTACAACGTAAGTTTTAGAGCGAGCGCTTTTATCCATTGTGACATGCTGACCTCCTATTTGTTATTAAAGTTATATAATCAGCCGCACTAGTATGCTTATACAAGACGTCATGACCTTTACATGTCTTCCTACCTGGTCATGTAGATCTGTAGTGTTCCGGACTTCTTGACACTGAAGTCTGCCTGCCTCATGTTGATGCCCCGCCTCTCGTTGATACCCCTCATCTTGTTGATGCTCCGCCTCTTGTTGATGCTCCGCCTCTTGTGTCTGCTCATCCTCTTGTTCCACGGGCTCTCTCCTAACTGACGTCTCTTTCATGTTGGCTGTGACAGGGAACATGGACCAGGCTACAGTAAGTTTGTGGCAAATACATTCAACTTAACTACAGATCTCGACTCAAATATACATGATTGTGTCATATTTCCATATTCTGATGCAATGTCACACACTGTGAATACATTGGTTCCCTAATTAACAACAATGGGGACTCTACGAAAGAAATTATACGTAGACTGGCTATAGCGTCGTAGAGTTTAGTCCTTAGTTAGTTTGTCGCAGTTCCAACTTCACAGTAAAGGGCCACTTCATAATGCTCCCTTCCTGTGCCATTGAATATCACACAATGCTCATCACTGTCCCATTTGAAAAGTGGAACAGATATCAGTCCCGACAAATCAAAAGCAAGCACAGGCAAATACGCATTATGCCACTGCCAGAATGCCAACACAACAGCCCGCCACTAAAACAACAGTCCATCATCCATGGAAGCGGAAGTCATTAGAAAACAAGCAGTTGCAGAGTTTAAACATTATTAAGAACAACATAAAAATATCATAAAAAGTTGTCATTATTATTTAGGTCTCTCATCCACCCAAACCACTAGCTTTAGAATATTGAAAACATTTGTAACTAACCTGTGAAAGAGCACAATAAGTCTCATAATTTTATATTAACCAAGCATATGCCATATGGATATTTGTATGGATGTGAAGCGTGGATAATGAGCAGTCAGGCTGAAAAACATCTGATCGCTGTAGAGATGTGGTTTCTGAGGAAAATGCAAAGAATGCCATGGACAGCCAGAAAGACCAATGAACAAGTCCTTCAAGAAACAAATGAAGATCGTAAATTGATTAGAGAAATTAGACGTAGACAGTCAAAATTTTTTGGGCATGTTATGAGAAGAAATGGATTGGAGAATTTGGTGACAACTGGTAAGATCGAGGGGAACAGACCAAGGGGAAGACCTAGAAGCAAGTACCTGGATGGCTTGGCCTTGTAGCATGGTCGAGACAGAAACACGGAGCTGATCCACGACTCTGGTGATCGAGTGAGATGGCAGAACATGACCGCCCACGCTTACCGGCATGGCACATGATGGATGGATATGCCATATACAGCCCGTGATCGTCGTCCGCCAAAAAAGGAAATGACTGGCCACCAATATCTCTGTGCATCCAGGCCTACAGGATGTGATGACCCTATCATACCACAGACACATAGTAGAATCCGGTTCATCCTGCTTTTAGAGCTTAAAATGCAAGCAACTAAACACATCGGACTGTATTTACTGGATGCTTTGCAAATAATTCAACACACGCACACATGGGGCTGTAATTACTAAATCTCTCACAAATATTTCAAGACAGAAAACATGTGACTACAATCACTAGTTCACTCAGAAATAGTTCAACACACAAAACACATGGGACTGTAATTACTATATGTCTCACAAATAGTTCAAGACAGAAAAAAAAACTTGGTACTGCAATTACCAGATCTCTCACAAATAGTTCAACACACAAACACATAGGACAGTAATTACTGTATCTCTTACAAATAGTTAAACATCACTCCACAGACCCACATATGTAAACTGCTTCGAGGCTATGCCTTAACATAAAATGTAATGTTTCTTACTGATGTACTGTAGCCAAACGCTAGAGAATGCATATATAGTTATTATACTGCTTCCTTTCTTTACTTCCCTACCTGGGCGGTTGACCTCGCCATGTATCGCTTAACGCGTTAAAGCAGGGGTGGCCAACACGAGACCCGCGGGCCGCATGCGGCCCGCCGGACGTCATGTTGTGTCCTGCGGAGCGGGAAGCGATTATGTGGTCGATGCTGTAGCATGCTTGCTTGTTTACTTTAATTAACAAAAAAAAAATTAGGTGCGTGGCCCGGCAGAAAATATTATTTCTGAAATTTGGCCCGCCAGCTGAAAATGTTGCCCACCCCTGCGTTAAAGTGTGTCCACTGAAACTGATTTGCATCTATCCGAATGAAGGTTGCGGAGGGAATTTCCTCACATCCCCGGCCCGACGTTTCAATTCCACGTGAACGTGGCTGCAGTACTCTCTCCTCCCCTCCTCTAAGCTCAGAAACAATTGGGATATACGGGATCAGTACTGAAACTTATGATCTGCAGAGAGGCACGCGGCTCTTAGATCGATGGAATGAAATGAAACCCAGTCAATGTAGAAATTTCCATGGAAAGTGCAGCCCAAGACCTTCACTTGTGGAAAACACAGTCTTTTGTTTTGAGATTTCAGCGAGCCGAACTTTCGCATGCATTATCCTGGTACGTATTATATTACCGTGCCCTGACTTAAGAACAACGTTAGATCATAACGAGTCGAGGATTCGAAATCAGATGTTGGTGAGTTGGAAGCAGACCGCTCTAAGTTGATTTCAGTGGTATATGGCGTCGGTTCAGTAAGCAATGGCAAACTACTGACCGTAAATATTGTCTAGTAAATCACAAGCAGCTGAAACATGCTCGGGTGGATTGCGGCGTCCGGTAGAGGACAATCAACTTTCCTTTTTAAGTGTTCTATAGGTGAAGGGCCGGGCACCTCGTTAGTGGTGTGCAGAAGTCATGTTGCTACGTCACTCAGCCTGAAAACCTGAGCCCACCATATTTGTAAATATAACAGCCGTTGAACTCAATTAATTTGATATTGGTCGCATATTAACATGTTTCATGAGTTCAGCATAACCGAATGGATAGGAGCGAATGCTCTTAACCTTCCGGTGTGCTGATGCCAAAATAATGGGTTCAATCCCTACACCGGTCAGTGGGACTAAAATGTTGACATCTTGTTCTTGACTTGGGGACGTTAATTACAAATACCTCTGAAGTAGGAGTTGGTTCGGCCGATGGCCAGGGACACTTGTAATAGAGAAAGCTAACCCATACGCAACAATAAGTCCAGTACACTAGACATAGTAGCTAGTTTATTGACTAAGCTTGAGTCCGCAGCACAAAAACAAAATATATCGATAGGGCATTGCACATAACGAATTAAACATACCTTTCTTTTTAAGGAAAACGTACACCAGAACAACAGCAATAATGGTAGGTATCACAGTAAGGACTCCCACAGTTACCCAGATCTTCCAGGCGATTCCAGGCGATTCTGATGAATTTCCGCGTGTGGAATCTGAAGAAACACAAACACCAAGTTTAAACGTTATTACTGCCATGCGGATAGCTGGAGGATATTGTTTACTTAGGTAACACCATGTCATGGCTAAAGAACGTAATTTCTGTATCTATCATCATGACCTACTCAAATAAAGAATATTATTTAATTATATATCCCGATGCCAAGATCAAATGACATATTTGATGTATCTATCATCACGTCGGGCTAAGAGAAAGCATATTGTTGTTACTTATTTATATATCACAACGACTTGGCCAAAGAAATAATTTTATTTACTTATATATCACTACGCCTCCCTGGCTTAGAGGTTAAGATCGTTGTTCGTAACCCCGTATACTCGCATACGAAACACAGCTGCGCGGGATGTGGCAGCGGATCGCGGCGCGTTGGTTACTTACGGAGGTCAGTTATCAGTTATCAGTTGGAGTATCTTCATTGCACTCCAGACATGTCCATAGGTGCTCAGATCCCCCCCCCCCCCCAGCATATGCATCAGCGTCCGGCTGCTAATAGTGCCAGTTCTGTGTAGGTTGACGAGGCGCTTTGTTTTCCCGATGTACCTCTCGCGTCTGGCTGTGCCGATTCTTACTCCCAGGTCTTTCATCCTGGACAGCGATGTGGAATCACTGACGTCAACGTCCTCTGTTCTCGCCATATCTTTAGGACGTTAATAACATCGCCACGATCCATGGGCTGGCCATCTACAGGGGGTGCAGAGCCAGCCAGTTTGTCAGCTCGTTCATTTCCCTCGACTCCCGCATGTCCCGGGACGAAGATGCAGGTGACTTTACGGACAACAGACTTCCGCAGCGAATCAGTCCACTGTCTACGTACAGATCCAGCTTCGACCTTCTGAATCATGCTCATTGAATCACTTAGTACACACACGTTGGTATAATGCTGTGATTCCAGCCATATGAAAGCCTGTGTAACTGCCAACACCTCCATCGTCATGCTGCTCGTGGTCATAGAGTGGGCACCACTGGATTCTTGAACGGTTCGGCCCGCTGAACGGGCTGTAAATGCCCACGCACTTCTCTGCTGCTTTACAACAGATCCATCTGTATAGATGAGCACTTCGGGGCTATCTGAGTGTTCATAGATGAGCGCGTTAACCTCTGCATTGACAGCGGCAGGGTTCTGCTCTCTGCACCGTCTGTTGAGTGTGATAATGCAGGAGAAAGTGCACTTAAAAGCTGGAGGCATCGGCACCCATTCCTTGCCGGGGTTGATACTGGTAAGACTGCAGACCTGTCTGACGACATCTTCCGCCCGACCCATCCATGATTTGCCCCTCTTTAGCCTGTCACCCTTTTCTCTGAATATAGCTTCATCAAGAGAGTGCTGCTCATCTGCACTTATTTTTAAGTATGCACGAGCTCTCCGGATCTTGATCCTGTGTTCCATTGTCGGGAAGTCAAGGAGGTATCTCATTGCTACACAGCTGGTGTCTCTCGTGCAGCCCAAAATGATGCGCATGGCTTCGTGTTGTACCTTTTCAAGTCTTCCAATCTGTGTAGGGCTGACAGTGAGGAACTTACGGAGGTATATGACTGGCTCATATACTTACTGAGGTATATGAGCCAGTCGTTCAGAAAGCAATAGCAAACTACTGAACGTAAAACTTGCCAAGACATCAATAGCAGCTGAAACATGCTGGTGTTGACTCCAATGTCCCGTAAAGGATAGGAAAAAACAAACAAACAAACAAACAAACAAACAAACAAATATATATATACCTACGACGTGATTGAGGAGTTTGCTAAAGAAATAATATTATCGGCCAATACAAAACCACGACATGGCTGAAGAAAGAATATTATCTGCCTATACCACACTATACTATATACATTTGAGTTCAACACACTCAGATGCTCACGAGAAAATAAACCATCTCCAAAATGCTTCAGGAAAAATTGGACTCCATATGAATACCACAAAAACAAAAACTATCGAACTTACAAACAGTTCAGATGACACCAAATTAAACAACTAGGTATTTGAAAAAGTCAACAGCTTCACATACCTAGGAAGCAAAGTGACATTTACAGGGTACTCAACACCAGAAATATCATCTAGAATCGCACTGGCATCTGGTGCCTTCAATAAACTGTCAAACATCTGGAAGTCAAAGACACTCAGAAAACACACGAAACTTAAAATCTTTAACTCTTGTGTGATTCCAGTGTTAACGTATGGATTTTAAAGTAGGAAATGAACGGTAGCTTTAGATGTTTTTTAAAAATTATATAATTTTGAGAATAAATGTCTAAAAGAATTCTAAACATCCATTAGACAGACTTCAGAACCAATACGCAAATAAGACAAGAGACTTAACAAGATACAGTATCCAGTTTTATAAGAAGACGCCGTTGGAACTACATCGGCCATGTACTCAGAATGGACAAGACAAGACTCCCCTACCAAGCCCTCATATGGTCACCGGTAGAGAAGAGAAAATGGGGAAGACCAAGAGAGATCCTGCATAGAACCATCATTAGAGAAGGCTCATTCAACGGCCAAGTAAATATCCAAGATCTACAACAGGTAGCAGCGAACCGCCAGACATGGAGAGCCATGACTTTTGCCCTATGCGCCGCCTTAGGCTCAAAGAGGAAAGACTAACTAACTGACTAATACAACACCACGACGTGGCTGAAGAAAGAATATTACTTGTCTATACAACACCACGACGTGGCTAAAGAAAGAATAGTAATGTATCATGTAATCTATGTGATTATAATAAAATGTCCCTGGTAGCTGTTACTGTAGCATGTATTCAACGATACAAGGTATTATGGCCATATGTCCCTGGTAGCTGTTACTGTAGCATGTAGTCTACGTGAATATGATGACATGTCCCTGGTAGCTAAACTCAACAACATCCTGTGCTGGTACTGTAACATACATTCGACGCAGCCGCTATTTACACGATTTTGCCAGGGTAAGTGTTGCTGCAGGCCGATCTCCGTGGAGTATAGTTAAGGACGTTTTTCGTAATCCCGTATACTCTCTTACGAAACACAGCTGCGCGAGATTCGGCGGATCGTGTCGCGCTGGTTACTTACGGAGGTATGTGAGCTAGTCGTTCAGAAAGCAATGGCAAACTACTGAACGTAAAACTTGCCAAGACATCAAGAGCAGCTGAAACATACTGGTGTTGACTGCAATGTCCTGTAAAGGATATGTAGGGGAAAAAGTGTTGCTGGGGTTCTGCATGCTTTAACAGTTCCTGAACACATATTTAACTCATCCAGTTTCCCCGCCTATGGAAGGTTGGGACAGACCAAGCCTAGGAGCCAGCAATATGACGGTTGACCTATTAGTAATAGCAGAGACCACATGGTCAGAGGTTGGGATGTTGAGGAAGGTAACTATACAGTTACAGGTGGGGGTCAACATTAAAAGATCGGTTGTGGAAATATTATACGAACGATCAATGAAGACGCAAAAAAGACGTCGAAGACTGAATACAGCCTTCATTCAATGTGGAGATTGCACTTAATGGTATGGATGATGATGATGATGATGATGATGATGATGATGATGATGATGATGATGATGATGATGATGACGATGATGATGATGATGAAGCTGTCTACCTGTGACTACTTACTTGATCTGTCGCCTGTGGACGAGTTTCAGTTTGCACACTATGTGCTCTATTAATAATTGTTTTACACTAACTGTTGCAAGAGAGCTGACGAGTAGCTGGGCTGTTTATTTGTGTCGGTTATATCATCATAAGATCGCCTAGCGTTGATTTCGATGTTAGAAGCATGGGTCTTTTAGACAGCAATTGCAAACAAATGGACGCAACAATTGCCTAGTAGATAACACGCAACAAGAAATGCTTGTGTTGATTACGAAATCCTGTAAAGGATATCTACTATAGTCTGTCCGGAAATTTATGCCGTCATTCAAAATCAATTATTTTGAAAACTATCTGTTGCATCGTTATGAAATTTTTCCAGCCGTCTTATATTTACCCCCACCCAAGGAATATGTCTTTGATAGGTCCCAAAACAACTTAAATCATTAAAAGCGGCATCATTCCTTTGATGTTTTGCTTAACAACTAGTGATTTCTTGTTAAAAATGTTATGTTTACGGTAATGAGGACCTGCAAATTCAGATGACAAACAAAGGCGTATCTGGATTCGTATGGGAGTGGGTGCAATCAAAGAAGTAGCTTACAGTCGACAGAATCGGCTGCATTGCACAGGGTTTTTATCCCATATGGCTCAGTTTCTTTCCGCAGCGCGGAAAGCGTCGCACAAAGCACGAACTCCGTAGCTCCAGCGACGACCCTCGGCAGTCTCCGAATAAAATGAATGATGCGGCCCGGACAGACAGACAGAAAGGTAGGTAGGTAGGCAGAAAGATAGGTGGGTGGATGGATGGCTGGCTGGCTGGCTGGCTGAGTGGGTGGATCGGTCGGTCGGTGGGTCGGTCGGTCGGTGGGTGGGTGGGTGGGTCGGCAGGCAGGCAGGCAGGCAGACAGACAGATAGATTAGATAGATAGATAGATAGATAGATAGATAGATAGATAGATAGATAGATAGATAGATAGATAGATGGATGGATGGATGGATGGATGGATGGATGGATGGATGGATGGATGGATGGATGGATGGATGGATGGATGGATGGATGGATGGATGGATGGATGGATGGATGGATGGATGGATGGATGGATGGATAGATAGATAGATAGATAGATAGATAGATAGATAGATAGATAGATAGATCGATATCGGTAGGTCGGTCGGTTAGTGGGTGGGTGGGCAGGCAGGCAGACAGACAGACAGATAGATTAGATAGATAGGACAGACAGATAGATTAGATAGATTGATATCGGTAGGTCGGTCGGTCTGTCGGTGGGTGGGTGGTCGGGCCGGCAGGCAGGCAGATAGATAGATAAATAGATAGATAGATAGATAGATAGATAGATAGATAGATATATAGATAGATAGATAGATAGATATCGGTAGGTCGGTCGGTTAATGGGTGGGTGGGCCGGCAGGCAGGCAGACAGACAGACAGATAGATTAGATAGATAGGACAGACAGATAGATTAGATAGATAGGACAGACAGATAGATTAGATTAGATTAGATAGATAGATAGATAGATAGATAGATAGATAGATAGATAGATAGATAGATAGATAGATATCGGTAGGTCGGTCGGTCGGTCGGTTGGTGGGTGGGTGGGCCGGTAGGCAGGCAGTCAGGCAGACAGACAGACAGATAGATTAGATAGATAGATAGATAGATAGATAGATAGATAGATAGATAGATAGATAGATAGATATCGGTACGTCGGTCGATCGGTCGGTGGGTGGGTGGGTGGGCCGGCAGGCAGACAGGCAGACAGACAGACAGACAGACAGATAGATAGATAGATAGATAGATAGATAGATAGATAGATAGATAGATAGATAGATAGATATATAGATAGATAGATAGATAGATAGATAGATAGATATCGGTAGGTCGGTCGGTCTGTCGGTGGGTGGGTGGTCGGGCTGGCAGGCAGGCAGATAGATAGATAGATAGATAGATAGATAGATAGATAGATAGATAGATAGATAGATAGATAGATAGATAGATAGATAGATAGATAGATAGATATCGGTAGGTCGGTGGGTCGGTGGGTAGGTGGATGGGTCAGCCGACCGGCAGACATTCAGACAGACAGACATTCAGACAGACATTCAGACAGACAGACAGACAGACAGACAGACAGACAGACAGACAGACAGACAGACAGACAGACAGACAGATAGATAGATAGATTGATTGATTGATTGATTGATTTCCACCAGAAACCGGGCCTTGTCAGCTAGTTTATTTATATAATCACGTTTCATGAAAGAACCCACATTTGGAGACGCCTCTGAATCTTCGCGCTGTTTGTTTGAAAACGAAAGTCACGTGAAAATTTTGAATAATTTGGGTCGAATCTTGGGGAAGCTGTAAAACTGTTAAAATCATGGTCGTAATCTTTAAGTCATAATTAATATACCGTATATAAGCTAACTTTAAAATCTGCTGTAAAATCTCCAGAACAAAAATTGTTTTGTTGGGTGGACATAATGATAACGTTATATACTAAATCTCATCATTTTATCTCAGCCCGTTACTGAGATATTGAATTTTATATTGAGGCAACCAAAAAAACACACACTATAACGTTCATTCTTGATAACACTTTTGTCTTCCTATGATGTATGTGTGACGAAACGCGATTATCTGTCTTGGGTCGTCAAGATTCTGCACTATTTTGGCGCGTCATCGGGGACTTTCCCAGCTAAAAGTAGACTGAGGGAAGCCGATGAAGGACTTACGATCTAGAATATTCTCGAAACACTGAAATTCGAGTAACCCGTGATGCTGGGTATCGCTCTAAATTCCCGTGCAGAGAGATCTAGAAACTCTAGGCGGGAAATGACGGTTTCCCGAGAAAGTATCTTTTCTCAAGAGGCACTCGTTTCTAGTGCGCATTGAGTTGGCACGAAGCGGGAATGTGGCTAAACCAGTCATTCACTTACTTGTGTTCAACGAGAACGGACGCAGGCCAGATGTGAGCCAATTTTGTGTGCGTCTCCCCTCAACCATAATTCGGCTGACTGTTATGTCAAGGAAGAGGAGAAGCCCTTGAACAGTTCGGAAGCTGACTGGAGATCTGGTTCCATCATGCAGGTAGATATTTGTTTAAATCATTTAACTTTGTACGTGTGTTCCACACGCCATTGTTCTAACCTCATTACCTATGCGGATGTCCTTGCATACTAATTAGCAAACCGATCGATAACGCAGTTGACGGCGAATCGTGTTTGTTTACCGTGTGCTTGCGAATCAGCTGTTAGAAACGCAGTAATGTGATGTGGGCGATTTGGGTTTGAAATATATGTACCATATTTTGCCAATCGTTGCATCTATTAGGTTGCTGTGTTAGAATAAAACCTAGTTACTTGTGCCGGATGGAAACTTAGATTATGTCAGTCAGTTGCTGAAGCCAGAAGAACGGTTAGAAAACCAGGTAAGTTGGTAGGTGGAGATTCAGACAAAATTGTGCTTAGTTATTAAGTAAAGGAAGAACTTAGTTCTGTGCCACCTGGAATGATGTAACTATGGCGTAATAACTTAATAGTGAATTCATTGTGTGGAACAGCGGATTTCTGTGTAAAGGTAAGTTGCTTTGGTGCTATATCTATATATATATATATATATATATATATATATATATATATGATGTGACATTGTGTGTATATATATTAGGTCATGGCATGTGATACTTCCTGGAGTAATTCCGAACGCCGAATAGCTCGACGAGTGATAACACTGCGTGCCGTCGCGATATAAATATGCGTTCTGAAATCTTGTCTGAGCTATCCTGTTTCTTTCATACTGGCGCTAGGGCGAGTGAATGCTCAGGTGCTGGAAGTATGGAAGGATGCAAGGAGGCTGTATGAGACTGGGGAAATATAGGATATGGGGGATGTAAAAGCAAGTTATGAAAGTATGTGTTGGTAGACCAAGCCAACGATGAAGTTCAGTCCATGCCAAGGCTAAACCACTTGGGGAGGACAGAACTGGAACCTTACCCTTGGAACATGTGGGGAACATGTATTCTCAAGAAGGCTTCTTGACTCTAAGGCAGAGTCTGATAAGAAGAGTTTGCTATGGCAGGGGCAGGTGGTCCCACCAGCGAACAGGCTTGTGTACATAGTGGATGTGATCATGTCCTATTCCTATATCCCGAGGGATGGGATATTGATCAAGATTATGTTTCTTAATGTACATTGATGATGTTAGGAACGAGTCCAGGGACTCTTTACCTATGTTTAGTTCGATTAAATTAGAACTATAATAACAGCCTTGTATCACTACTGACGTTAGCGACGACTGGTAGATGATTAGGGAAAGGTGAGACCAATGATCAGACTCGTCATTCTGATTTCTTGCTCTGTTTGACGGGCTGTTCTGTGAGGCCAGCTGACATTTGCAAACCCATGCTTTACTACTCGCCATATAGAGATAATGCTTTGGTTATATGCATAACTAAGTAGCATGACTGAGGGTTGAGTAGTTATTGGTAGGATGCATGTGGTCTAATGTTTGGGCCAGTATACTCTCACCGGTCGCTCTTCCTTTTCAGGAGTTTGCCTGTTGAGGAACCAGTCAACTATAATTGTTGTTGGCAGGAAACCACTTCGTGTGATCCAGCGAAGGGTTCAGTTCTTTACTTATCACGCCAGACTCAACCACACCAGATACCCAATGTGCTGCACCATGAGTGAAGTTTGCTTCAAGAAATACCACCGCCCTGAAGGTGCACGTGTTGGAAATGATGGTTTGTGATCGTTTGATAATAGAAGACACTCTGTTTCTACTAGGAACATTTCAGCATTTTGAGTAATCATGCTCAACGACAGGGAACACCGGTCCGTCTAGTTGGACGGGGGTTCTGCCTAAACGCAGAAGTAACTACTCTTCAGACACTTGAATGGTTCTTTGGACAGCTCTAGTGGCAGGTCTTGAGAAGAACTACACCAGTTATTGACTTGTGTCAAGTGTAACCCGGTGGAAGGGACTATGGGGTTATAGTCCAACCTGAATTGTTTCCGTGAAAGAGATGTCTGATTCTATTAATGTACTGTCTCAATATCAAGATTATCAACTGTGTTCTAGAAGGACTCAGTAACATTTCAGTAGCCATATCTGATACTACAAGCAGTGTAACTGTAAGAGACCATTGGATTGGTCCGTGACATTTTTCCATCCATGTTCCGGTGCTGTGACGAAGGGACCATTGAATTGGTCAATGCCATAGCTGTTCTGCAGTGGGACTGTGTTATGAGTGACAGACCATTAGATTGGTCAGTGATTGTTTGAGTTCATCGAAGTGACTAATACTTGGAGTCAAGTCCAGGAGGATTGTCTCCCAACCGGTATTGTTCGAGAACTGTCTTAACAGTGACTCCGTGGGAGTGATATAGATGCAGTTGGTCCAGTGAAGTGTGGTCCAGCAGTGAATCTAGTGTTGTGGATCCACGCTCTGGAGACAGAGTGGTCTCCAAGGTTCTAGTCATCTCACTGGAAGGAAGCCGGGTGAGTGGCGGACCGACTGGACGGGACATCTGCATCCAATCTACTTCTCAACTCGATGAAGACAACTACATCTCTGATTCTGTCTCTACTCTATCTTCTATTTGTGTAAATAGATTCTTCTATCAGGATGTTCATTTCAGTTCTATATTCTCAAGGGTAGAATAAACTTTATGTAAGTTGACTTGCTCTTTGTATAATGATTGAGTGTGGTCTCGGACGATGCCTCAGTGTTCATTGTTCCACAGGTGTAGGTAGTTAGTGGGGGTCTAGAATCTGGAGGGGCTTGTAGACGTAATTAACTAATATGAGATCAACCACAGAGTAAAAAGGTGTATCTGCTCGTCCAACCCCTGGGGCTAGAATACACGGGAGTGCCAGAGACACCTCGGGTGTGGTTCACTCTCACTACCCAAGGTGAACTCGTCACACTCCATACAGAGTGGGGGCTCGTCCGGGATTATTCCAAGATCTTTGTGTGTTGTAAACCTCTCACATAGGGATAGGGACTTAGTCTTTATCCTTTACTTCAGTCTACATAAGATTCTACTACTTCTACCTATCTCCTAACTGTCTGTCGGACATTTGTGTTGTGGTGATTAGTTAGTACTATTGATTATTGATTCATTGTATTGCTTCACCCACACATACTTGAGTACCCACCTATCATAGTCAACATGTCTACCCAAGAGTTAGACTTAGACAAAGTTCAGGAAACTGGACGTAAGTCTGGTCTTGAAGGAGATGCTTTGAAATCCTATGTGCAAGAGGTGGAAAGAAATTTTCGCCAAGAGGAAAGAGAGAGGAGGAGAGCAGAAAGAGAACTGGAAGCCAGTAAAGTGGCTCTTGAGGAAAAGAGGATAGCGGCTGATACTGAAATGAAACGGCTTGAGTTGGAAGCCGAGAAAGAAAAACGTGACCATGAGTATCGAATGAAGCTACTTGAGGCACAAGTGCCTGCTACAGGTGTAACTGATGGAGCTATGGGAGGAGGTGTACCTCCTGGCTCAGAGTCAACCAGTAGACGTGACTACCAGGCTATGAAATGGCCTTTACAGCCATTCGAACACGAGAAGGAACGGATAGACCAATACTTAGAGAAGTATGAGGCCATGGCTATTGCAATGGGATTAGACAAACAGAAATGGTGTTTAAAACTCTCCCAGGGACTCCGTGCCGAAGGTTATGAAGTGTATGCACGCTTGCCACCGGGTCTACAGAATGATTACCCGGCACTGAAAGCGGCTCTCTTGAAGAGATTCGAGATCACAGCGCACTCATACCGAAGGAAGTTTCGGACGGCGAAGCGAGAACCTGGTGAACTGTTTTCATCATACAGTGTGAGATTGAACTCATACCTTCTTAAATGGATGGCCTTGGCCGGATTTAAAGAAGAGTATGAAAGTTTGCGTGAGTTGATGGTTGTAGATCAGATGCGAATGCAAATGTCTAAACCCTTGCGAAACTTCTTAGGTGAGAATGGGGCTGAGAGATTGGATGTAGTCAACAAGTTAGCCGAAAGATACGTTGAAGTCTATGGCGAGACTGGGGACACCAGTCCAACAGATCCGAGATCGAAAGATAAGGATCAAGGTAAGTCAAAGAAGAAGTCAAAGACCAAAGGTTCTGATGAACCAAAGAAACAGGTAAACTCCATAGAGAAGATCTCTAACGTCAACCAAGGTAAGAATAGCCCACCTAGTTCTCCAAAGAGGAAGTGGAGTGAACGATGGTGCAAATTCTGCAAGTCCAGCACTCACAATACGAGTGAGTGTAGGAGTAAACCCAAGGACTTTCACTTTGCTTGTCTTGCAGAGGTTAGGGATAGACCTTGCAGGAAAGTGAAGTCGGTTGATGGGAATGGAGAACCAGAGCGACCTCCAGTGGTTGAGGAAGTAGAAGTGAATGGGCAACAGGTGTTGTGCCTCTACGACACGGGATTGCAATTTTCATCTGTAATTGCATCCCACCTGACAGGCCCAGAGCAACTCACCGGGGAGATGACGGAGATACAGCCAGCCAGTAGGAGTGCTGTAGCGTTACGTTGCCCGATTGCCAATGTGGAGATTCGGAGCAAGTACGTTACTGGACGCATTCAGGCGGCAGTCGTACCGGATCCTCTCTATCCCCTAATTCTTGGCCGGAAGTACGTGTTTCTGGGTGAACCAGAACACCCTAGCATCCATAAGTCTAGGCAGGTCAGAGGTACAGAGGAAGAGGGTCGCGAAAAGGTAAGTCTCCGAAATACTCACCCGGATGGAATGAGTAATGCTCGGAGCAAGGATGCGACGGAGTGTCCTTGTTCAGAACGGTTGCCCAACAATGAAACCCCGTTAATTCAGGGTAAGTTCAACTCTGATAACCAGTCACCGTTAATTCAGACTGGATCAGAGAAAAGGCAGAGGGAACGTAAGTTGGTTCTTGAGAGCTTCAGAGCTAATCTGCTGCGAACGGTACATGTCAGGTCCCCAACCGGACATCTGACTGTAGGGACAACCAGTAAATGTCTATCCCGGTACTATTGGTGGCCGGGAATGACAGGCGACGTGCGCAGGTATATTAGGTCTTGTCCGGAGTGCCGTAAATGCCCACTTGAGAAACGGACGAAGACGAAGATATCCTTAGAGGTTGGAGACCGAGTTCTAGTACTCCTCCCAATCGAGGGGAAGGAATTCGAAATCGGGTGGCAGGGCCCATTCCTAGTGGATAAAGTGGGGCTCCACAAGCACTATGGAGTGGTGATCCTGGGAAAGTCTTCTACTTTCCATTCCAGTCTCCTTATGCGCTATGAGGGGAAACCCGATGATAAGTCCACCAGCCCAAGGGCGCAGAGATTCGCTGAAAGAACGGTTCGGGGTTCAGGTCAGGTAGCGGAAAGCCTGTCACACCATAGGAAGTCCTATATGTATGTGCAGGTACCTTCTTCGGTTCAGCCCGGTGCTCGGGGGAACATGACCGGCCAAAGGAACACCCGCAGTGCTAGCTACACTGAGAACCGTGGTCGGAAGAGGTGGGTTGTGTCGGAAAGGACACAGACCCATGGTCCCTCAATCCGACCGACTGCAATCCAGCTGGGTCCTCGAAAGGGGAAGCTGGAGTTGCAGAAGTCCAGTAAACTCTGGCAGGAACGATCGTTAAATCAGATCGAGACGGGAGCTCTGGTCCGCAAGACACTGCGAGATGCCCGATCGCAGTAGCGGAGTAGGCGTTGATCACCCGTGATACTGAGTAGCTTGTCTCCCCACCGAACGTGGTAAAAGTATTCTATACAATATTGACGGGTTAGACTTCCTCACCCGCCATCCGGTCTCTTAGAAAGAAGAACGAACGACATAGACAGCTTCTGCGTAGAAGTGGAACGACGGGGTCGATCCTCTTAATGTGGGGGCCTATGTGACGAAACGCGATTATCTGTCTTGGGGCGTCAAGATTCTGCACTATTTTGGCGCGTCATCGGGGACTTTCCCAGCTAAAAGTAGACTGAGGGAAGCCGATGAAGGACTTACGATCTAGAATATTCTCGAAACACTGAAATTCGAGTAACCCGTGATGCTGGGTATCGCTCTAAATTCCCGTGCAGAGAGATCTAGAAACTCTAGGCGGGAAATGACGGTTTCCCGAGAAAGTATCTTTTCTCAAGAGGCACTCGTTTCTAGTGCGCATTGAGTTGGCACGAAGCGGGAATGTGGCTAAACCAGTCATTCACTTACTTGTGTTCAACGAGAACGGACGCAGGCCAGATGTGAGCCAATTTTGTGTGCGTCTCCCCTCAACCATAATTCGGCTGACTGTTATGTCAAGGAAGAGGAGAAGCCCTTGAACAGTTCGGAAGCTGACTGGAGATCTGGTTCCATCATGCAGGTAGATATTTGTTTAAATCATTTAACTTTGTACGTGTGTTCCACACGCCATTGTTCTAACCTCATTACCTATGCGGATGTCCTTGCATACTAATTAGCAAACCGATCGATAACGCAGTTGACGGCGAATCGTGTTTGTTTACCGTGTGCTTGCGAATCAGCTGTTAGAAACGCAGTAATGTGATGTGGGCGATTTGGGTTTGAAATATATGTACCATATTTTGCCAATCGTTGCATCTATTAGGTTGCTGTGTTAGAATAAAACCTAGTTACTTGTGCCGGATGGAAACTTAGATTATGTCAGTCAGTTGCTGAAGCCAGAAGAACGGTTAGAAAACCAGGTAAGTTGGCAGGTGGAGATTCAGACAAAATTGTGCTTAGTTATTAAGTAAAGGAAGAACTTAGTTCTGTGCCACCTGGAATGATGTAACTATGGCGTAATAACTTAATAGTGAATTCATTGTGTGGAACAGCGGATTTCTGTGTAAAGGTAAGTTGCTTTGGTGCTATATCTATATATATATATATATATATATATATATATATATATATATATATATATATATATATATATATATATATATATATATATATATGATGTGACATTGTGTGTATATATATTAGGTCATGGCATGTGATACTTCCTGGAGTAATTCCGAACGCCGAATAGCTCGACGAGTGATAACACTGCGTGCCGTCGCGATATAAATATGCGTTCTGAAATCTTGTCTGAGCTATCCTGTTTCTTTCATACTGGCGCTAGGGCGAGTGAATGCTCAGGTGCTGGAAGTATGGAAGGATGCAAGGAGGCTGTATGAGACTGGGGAAATATAGGATATGGGGGATGTAAAAGCAAGTTATGAAAGTATGTGTTGGTAGACCAAGCCAACGATGAAGTTCAGTCCATGCCAAGGCTAAACCACTTGGGGAGGACAGAACTGGAACCTTACCCTTGGAACATGTGGGGAACATGTATTCTCAAGAAGGCTTCTTGACTCTAAGGCAGAGTCTGATAAGAAGAGTTTGCTATGGCAGGGGCAGGTGGTCCCACCAGCGAACAGGCTTGTGTACATAGTGGATGTGATCATGTCCTATTCCTATATCCCGAGGGATGGGATATTGATCAAGATTATGTTTCTTAATGTACATTGATGATGTTAGGAACGAGTCCAGGGACTCTTTACCTATGTTTAGTTCGATTAAATTAGAACTATAATAACAGCCTTGTATCACTACTGACGTTAGCGACGACTGGTAGATGATTAGGGAAAGGTGAGACCAATGATCAGACTCGTCATTCTGATTTCTTGCTCTGTTTGACGGGCTGTTCTGTGAGGCCGGCTGACATTTGCAAACCCATGCTTTACTACTCGCCATATAGAGATAATGCTTTGGTTATATGCATAACTAAGTAGCATGACTGAGGGTTGAGTAGTTATTGGTAGGATGCATGTGGTCTAATGTTTGGGCCAGTATACTCTCACCGGTCGCTCTTCCTTTTCAGGAGTTTGCCTGTTGAGGAACCAGTCAACTATAATTGTTGTTGGCAGGAAACCACTTCGTGTGATCCAGCGAAGGGTTCAGTTCTTTACTTATCACGCCAGACTCAACCACACCAGATACCCAATGTGCTGCACCATGAGTGAAGTTTGCTTCAAGAAATACCACCGCCCTGAAGGTGCACGTGTTGGAAATGATGGTTTGTGATCGTTTGATAATAGAAGACACTCTGTTTCTACTAGGAACATTTCAGCATTTTGAGTAATCATGCTCAACGACAGGGAACACCGGTCCGTCTAGTTGGACGGGGGTTCTGCCTAAACGCAGAAGTAACTACTCTTCAGACACTTGAATGGTTCTTTGGACAGCCCTAGTGGCAGGTCTTGAGAAGAACTACACCAGTTATTGACTTGTGTCAAGTGTAACCCGGTGGAAGGGACGATGGGGTTATAGTCCAACCTGAATTGTTTCCGTGAAAGAGATGTCTGATTCTATTAATGTACTGTCTCAATATCAAGATTATCAACTGTGTTCTAGAAGGACTCAGTAACATTTCAGTAGCCATATCTGATACTACAAGCAGTGTAACTGTAAGAGACCATTGGATTGGTCCGTGACATTTTTCCATCCATGTTCCGGTGCTGTGACGAAGGGACCATTGAATTGGTCAATGCCATAGCTGTTCTGCAGTGGGACTGTGTTATGAGTGACAGACCATTAGATTGGTCAGTGATTGTTTGAGTTCATCGAAGTGACTAATACTTGGAGTCAAGTCCAGGAGGATTGTCTCCCAACCGGTATTGTTCGAGAACTGTCTTAACAGTGACTCCGTGGGAGTGATATAGATGCAGTTGGTCCAGTGAAGTGTGGTCCAGCAGTGAATCTAGTGTTGTGGATCCACGCTCTGAAGACAGAGTGGTCTCCAAGGTTCTAGTCATCTCACTGGAAGGAAGCCGGGTGAGTGGCGGACCGACTGGACGGGACATCTGCATCCAATCTACTTCTCAACTCGATGAAGACAACTACATCTCTGATTCTGTCTCTACTCTATCTTCTATTTGTGTAAATAGATTCTTCTATCAGGATGTTCATTTCAGTTCTATATTCTCAAGGGTAGAATAAACTTTATGTAAGTTGACTTGCTCTTTGTATAATGATTGAGTGTGGTCTCGGACGATGCCTCAGTGTTCATTGTTCCACAGGTGTAGGTAGTTAGTGGGGGTCTAGAATCTGGAGGGGCTTGTAGACGTAATTAACTAATATGAGATCAACCACAGAGTAAAAAGGTGTATCTGCTCGTCCAACCCCTGGGGCTAGAATACACGGGAGTGCCAGAGACACCTCGGGGGTGGTTCACTCTCACTACCCAAGGTGAACTCGTCACAGTATGTTTTCAGTGTGTGATTAGATTCAGCCGTGTATAATTTCTCCCAAGGCAACAATTTAAAAGAGTAAACAATTTTCTATTACTATTCCCGTGATTGATCTCATAGTTATTGCTTGAATGCGTCTGTTTGACTTATGTGTGCGCGTCTGGCTGTAATAGGATCTTCTACTTGTTGAAGATGTAGTGTGATTGTGTGTGTGTGTGTGGGGGGGGGGTGGGTGTGTGTGTGTGTGTGTGTGTTCGTGTTGAACTCAAGCGCATCCATACAAGTGCTACTTGTTCTAGTGAACTTGACTAATTTTTGTGTATGGGCTAGCTTACCCCATTACCTGTGTCCCCAGCTATCAGGTGAACCTTCTCCGACTTCTGAGGTATTTGTAATTAACGTCTCAAGTCAAAGACGAGAAGTCAACATAATAGACCAACTGTCCGGTGTTGGGGTTCAACCTGCTGCATCGGCATCAGCACAATGATGTTTAAGACCCAGCATGTTTATTCATCGACCCTGCTGACCGCTTTGTATCAGATTAATTAGCTTCTTCAAACGTCCATTGAAGGATACACATATTCTTCTTTGTTCTTCTTCCCAGTAGTGACGCAAACTTGGTTATGCACCTCAAGGCTCAGTGTGTCCGACTTCAGCATGACTTTCCTGTCACGGACCTAGTGTTACTAATTCACACACATGTTGGTCGATAGAAGGTAATTTATAGTCTTTCACACAATAACTACACACAGACACGGACTCTCGGTCTGTCCCAATAAGGAACGTTTATTTCTTCAATATATATAACGTAGAATGCTCTTCATACAAATGCAGTACCGCCGCAACACAATCGTGTCGGTACTCGAAACATGATATTCAATAAGTATGTACACTCAATTATATACGTACAAACTTACGCTAGCATACAATCTAGCCATTGCACTCAAACTGCATACAAATCGTCTCTGTCTCACTCAGTCAGCGCACGCCCTTCGTCTCGCAGTTATACGGCTCGTCTTCCAACAATTACACAACTCGTCAACCGTAATATGGTTCACTCGGCTCTCAGATCAGATACAGTCGGTCTTCTCTCAAACATATCCGTCTGCGTCGCAGCTCTTGTACAGTCTGTCTGGCCTTTGTCGAGTCCTTTCTACCACGTGTCCTGTGGCCACGTGTTTCTTTCCTAACCTCCCTTCGTCCGTCTCCTGTCTGTACTGCGTTGCACTCCAACTGTCCCTCACCTCTCATTGTTTGTCAACAGTCGTGACCTGTCCCGATACTTATCATAATGTCTCATATACTGCTGTATATTTATTACGTTAGCGTCGTTGTTCTTCATATTTTTGTATATTTATTATGTTAGTTTAATTGTTCTTCACACTTTTCTATATTTATTATATTAGTGTATTTGTTCTTCATATTGTTGTATATTTATTATGGTGGGGGTAGTTGTTCTTTATAAAGTTGTATATTTATTATGTTAGTTTAATTGTTCTTCACACTGTTGTATATTCATTATGTTAGTCTATTTGTTTTTCATATTGTTGTATATTTATAATGTTGGGGTAATTGTTCTTTATATTGTTGTATATTTATTATGTTAGTGTACTTATTCTTTCTGAAACCCGCTGTTGTCATCATATATGAGCTGAAGAAATATCCAATTGATAATTTCCCTTTTAAGAGGCATTGCTTCACATCGTCTTATAACCGATAATTCCACCACATGTTAACAGACATATTACTAGATTCATTGGCACCTTGCCGTCTTGACAGACGATAGTTTGTGCTTTAAAAAGGCATAATAACTTTTAACTATGGCGGTAGCGAGTGTGACTGATAAGGCCAATTTGCGCTGTAAATGTCCGTTCACAGTGGGTGCATGTGAACACGTGGTCATTTCCACCATCATGCACCATCTTACGTCTCAAACGCTTGGTGTGTGACTTTTCTGCAATAATTTTCTCCTTTGACTTTATTCCATTTCTGATATTTGCCCTCCATGTAACACGTTCAGCGGCGACTTGCTCCCAATGTGCATTATCAATGCCTGTATCAATCATGTCCCGCTTACACACATCTTTGTATCGTAGTAGAGGCCGACCCTGAGATCTCTTACCCATCTGTAATTCACCAAAAAATATATCCTTTGGTATTCTACCATCATCCATCCTCCTATGATGTCCTATCCATCTAAGTCTACGAAGACTGAGCATGGAATAAACTGTCACACAACCTGATCTTTCCAATACTTCAGTATTTGTGATTTTGTCTTGCCACTTAATACCAAGAATTCTTCGCAGACACCGCATATGAAAGCTGTTTAAGTTGTTCTCTTGGTGTGAGTAAGTTGTCCAGGTTTCACTGCCATAGAGAAGAGTACTAAGGACACAGGCTTGATAGACAAGGACTTTTGTTTTGGCAGTAAGCTTCCTGTTCTCCCAGACTCTTTTTCTTAACCTGTTCATTGTTGTTGCTGCCTTACCAATCCGGATGTTGATTTCCTGATCTAGGGATAATTTGCTATTTACCACTGATCCTAGATATGTAAAATGGTCTACTATCTCTAGTTCGGCGTCGTCAATAAAGATTGATGGTACCCCATGTGCACCTTGTGACATAATCTGTGTCTTCTTTTTGCTAATTGTTAAACCAAATTCAGAACAAGCATTGGAGAATGCAGATAGTAGACATTGCAATTCTTCCTCAGAGTGGGTCGTAACTGCAGCATCATCTGCAAAAAGCAACTCTCTGATCAGTACCCTCCTAATTTTGGTCTTAGCCTTCAATCTCTGAGCATTGTAGAGGCCGCCATCTGAGCGTGAGTGAATGTATATACCACCATCCTGATCACGAAATGCATATTTCAGTAGAAGTGAAAAGTATATTCCAAAGAGGGTGGGAGCTAGTACACAACCTTGCTTAACTCCACTCTTGATTTCAAATTCTTCAGAAGTTGCACCATCAAACTTGATTATACCCTTCATGCCTGTGTGGAACGATTCCACAATGGACAGAAGAGTTGGTGGGCAGCCAATCTTCTTTGCTGATCCGGCAGCTTCTGCAGCTTGTCTTGTTCCAGATGTAGGGGTGTTACTTCGTCTTATAGTCCGTGTTGTGTGAGGTTTGATATTATGTCTGCCTACAGACGTCAGTCTCGTCCACTGTCATGGATACATACACTATACATCATATTACGTGATGGTGATAATGAGTTGACTCAGCAAAATAAATTAGAGAAGCCCAAGAGTAAACAGAAAAAAACACCTGAAACAATAAACAAGCATTTAATACACACTAAATTTACACGTTAACCCAGGGAGACTTGAGGCTTATATTTCTTACCTAATTGTTGTTTGGCAATCAAACACGGCACACGGTATGGCGACTGTGGATGTACATCTGTCCAGTTCCGGGTGTCTATGTACCTTGTTTCACCCAGGCGTACTATTGGCACAGGGGGCAACTGAAGCAGAGCTGTAATTATAATTAGTGGGCTACTACCCGTATAAAACTCCAAGACTAACAGTAAATACTCCAACACAACAAGTAAACACTCCAACAGTAACAGTAAATACTCCAACACTAACAGTAAACACTCCAACACTAACAGTAAATACTTCAACACAACAAGTAAACACTCCAACACTAACAGTAAATACTCCAACACTAACAGTAAATACTCCAACACTAACAGTAAATACTCCAACACTAACAGTAAACACTCCAACACTAACAGTAAACACTCCAACACTAACAGTAAATACTCCAACACTAACAGTAAACACTCCAACACTAACAGTAAACACTCCAACACTAACAGTAAATACTCCAACACTAACAGTAAACACTCCAACACTAACAGTAAACACTCCAACACTAACAGTAAATACTCCAACACTAACAGTAAACACTCCAACACTAACAGTAAACACTCCAACACTACAAGTAAATACTCCAACACTAACAGTAAACACTCCAACACTACAAGTAAATACTCCAACACTAACAGTAAATACTTCAACACTAACAGTAAACACTCCAACACTAACAGTAAACACTCCACTAACAGTAAATACTCCAACACTAACAGTAAATACTTCAACACTAACAGTAAACACTCCAACACTAACAGTAAACACTCCAACACTAACAGTAAACACTCCAACACTAACAGTAAATACTCCAACACTAACAGTAAATACTCCAACACTAACAGTAAATACTTCAACACTAACAGTAAACACTCCAACACTAACAGTAAATACTCCAACACTAACAGTAAATACTCCAACACTACAAGTAAATACTCCAACACTAACAGTAAATACTCCAACACTAACAGTAAACACTCCAACACTAACAGTAAATACTCCAACACTAACAGTAAATACTCCAACACTAACAGTGAATACTCCAACACTAACAGTAAACACTCCAACACTACAAGTAAATACTCCAACACTAACAGTAAACACTCCAACACTAACAGTAAACACTCCAACACTAACAGTAAACACTCCAACACTACAAGTAAATACTCCAACACTAACAGTAAACACTCCAACACTACAAGTAAATACTCCAACACTAACAGTAAACACTCCAACACTAACAGTAAATACTCCAACACTAACAGTAAATACTCCAACACAACAAGTAAATACTCCAACACTAACAGTAAACACTCCAACACTAACAGTAAACACTCCAACACTAACAGTAAACACTCCAACACTAACAGTAAATACTCCAACACTAACAGTAAATACTCCAACACAACAAGTAAACACTCCAACACTAACAGTAAACACTCCAACACTAACAGTAAATACTCCAACACTAACAGTAAAGACTCCAACACAACAAGTAAACACTCCAACACTAACAATAAACACTCCAACACAACAAGTAAATACTCCAACACTAACAGTAAATACTCCAACACAACAAGTAAATACTTCAACACTAACAGTAAATACTCCAACACTAACAGTAAATACTCCAACACAACAAGTAAATACTTCAACACTAACAGTAAATACTCCAACACTAACAGTAAATACTCCAACACAACAAGTAAACACTCCAACACTAACAGTAAACACTCCAACACAACAAGTAAATACTCCAACACTAACAGTAAATACTCCAACACAACAAGTAAATACTTCAACACTAACAGTAAATACTCTAACACAACAAGTAAATACTCCAACACTAACAGTAAATACTCCAACACAACAAGTAAATACTCCAACACTAACAGTAAATACTCCAACACAACAAGTAAATACTTCAACACTAACAGTAAATACTCCAACACTAACAGTAAATACTCCAACACTAACAGTAAATACTCCAACACTAACAGTAAATACTCCAACACTAACAGTAAATACTCCAACACTAACAGTAAATACTCCAACACTAACAGTAAATACTCCAACACAACAAGTAAATACTTCAACACTAACAGTAAACACTCCAACACTAACAGTAAACACTCCAACACTAACAGTAAACACTCCAACACTAACAGTAAATACTTCAACACTAACAGTAAATACTTCAACACTAACAGTAAATACTCCAACACTAACAGTAAATACTCTCACACTAACAGTAAACACTCCAACACTAACAGTAAACACTCCAACACTAACAGTAAACACTCCAACACTAACAGTAAACACTCCAACACTAACAGTAAACACTCCAACACTAACAGTAAACACTCCAACACTAACAGTAAACACTCCAACACTAACAGTAAACACTCCAACACTAACAGTAAACACTCCAACACTAACAGTAAACACTCCAACACTAACAGTAAATACTCCAACACTAACAGTAAATACTCCAACACTAACAGTAAATACTCCAACACTAACAGTAAATACTCCAACACAACAAGTAAATACTTCAACACTAACAGTAAACACTCCAACACTAACAGTAAACACTCCAACACTAACAGTAAACACTCCAACACTAACAGTAAATACTCCAACACTAACAGTAAATACTTCAACACTAACAGTAAATACTTCAACACTAACAGTAAATACTCCAACACTAACAGTAAATACTCTCACACTAACAGTAAATACTTCAACACTAACAGTAAATACTTCAACACTAACAGTAAATACTCCAACACAACAAGTAAATACTCCAACACTAACAGTAAATACTTCAACACTAACAGTAAATACTCCAACACTAACAGTAAATACTTCAACACTAACAGTGAATACTTCAACACTAACAGTAAATACTTCAACACTAACAGTAAATACTCCAACACTAACAGTAAATACTCTCACACTAACAGTAAATACTTCAACACTAACAGTAAATACTTCAGCACTAACAGTAAATACTCCAACACAACAAGTAAATACTCCAACGCTAACAGTAAATACTTCAACACAACAAGTAAATACTCCAACACTACAAGTAAACACTCCAACACTAACAGTAAATACTCCAACACTAACAGTAAATACTTCAACACAACAAGTAAACACTCCAACACTAACAGTAAACACTCCAACACTAACAGTAAATACTCCAACACTAACAGTAAATACTTCAACACAACAAGTAAATACTCCAACACTACAAGTAAACACTCCAACACTAACAGTAAATACTCCAACACTAACAGTAAACACTCCAACACAACAAGTAAATACTCCAACACTAACAGTAAATACTTCAACACTAACAGTAAACACTCCAACACTAACAGTAAATACTCCAACACTAACAGTAAATACTCCAACACTAACAGTAAATACTCCAACACTAACAGTAAATACTTCAACACTAACAGTAAATACTCCAACACTAACAGTAAATACTCCAACACTAACAGTAAACACTCCAACACTAACAGTATATACTCCAACACTAACAGTAAACACTCCAACACTAACAGTAAATACTCCAACACTAACAGTAAATACTCCAACACAACAAGTAAATACTCCAACACTAACAGTAAATACTCCAACACTAACAGTAAATACTCCAACACTAACAGTAAATACTCTCACACTAACAGTAAATACTTCAACACTAACAGTAAATACTCCAACACTAACAGTAAACACTCCAACACTACAAGTAAATACTCCAACACTAACAGTAAATACTCCAACACTAACAGTAAACACTCCAACACTACAAGTAAACACTCCAACACTACAAGTAAACACTCCAACACTAACAGTAAATACTCCAACACTAACAGTAAATACTCCAACACTACAAGTAAATACTCCAACACTAACAGTAAACACTCCAACACTACAAGTAAACACTCCAACACTACAAGTAAATACTCCAACACTAACAGTAAATACTCCAACACTACAAGTAAATACTCCAACACTAACAGTAAACACTCCAACACTACAAGTAAACACTCCAACACTACAAGTAAATACTCCAACACTACAAGTAAATACTCCAACACTACAAGTAAACACTCCAACACTACAAGTAAACACTCCAACACTAACAGTAAATACTCCAACACTAACAGTAAATACTCCAACACTAACAGTAAACACTCCAACACTAACAGTAAATACTCTCACACTAACAGTAAATACTCCAACACTACAAGTAAATACTCCAACACTAACAGTAAATACTCCAACACTACAAGTAAATACTCCAACACTACAAGTAAATACTCCAACACTACAAGTAAATACTCCAACACTACAAGTAAATACTCTCACACTAACAGTAAACACTCCAACACTAACAGTAAATACTCTCACACTAACAGTAAATACTCCAACACTACAAGTAAATACTCCAACACTACAAGTAAATACTCCAACACTACAAGTAAACACTCCAACACTACAAGTAAACACTCCAACACTAACAGTAAATACTCCAACACTAACAGTAAATACTCCAACACTAACAGTAAACACTCCAACACTAACAGTAAATACTCTCACACTAACAGTAAATACTCCAACACTACAAGTAAATACTCCAACACTAACAGTAAACACTCCAACACTAACAGTAAATACTCCAACACTAACAGTAAATACTCCAACACTAACAGTAAATACTCCAACACTAACAGTAAACACTCCAACACTAACAGTAAATACTCCAACACTAACAGTAAATACTTCAACACTAACAGTAAATACTCCAACACTAACAGTAAATACTCCAACACTAACAGTAAACACTCCAACACTAACAGTAAACACTCCAACACTAACAGTAAACACTCCAACACTAACAGTAAACACTCCAACACTAACAGTAAACACTCCAACACTAACAGTAAATACTTCAACACTAACAGTAAACACTCCAACACTAACAGTAAACACTCCAACACTAACAGTAAATACTCCAACACTAACAGTAAACACTCCAACACTAACAGTAAACACTCCAACACTAACAGTAAATACTTCAACACTAACAGTAAACACTCCAACACTAACAGTAAACACTCCAACACTAACAGTAAATACTTCAACACTAACAGTAAACACTCCAACACTAACAGTAAACACTCCAACACTAACAGTAAATACTCCAACACTAACAGTAAACACTCCAACACTAACAGTAAACACTTCAACACTAACAGTAAACATTTCAACACTAACAGTAAACACTCCAACACTAACAGTAAATACTCCAACACTAACAGTAAACACTCCAACACTAACAGTAAACACTTCAACACTAACAGTAAACATTTCAACACTAACAGTAAACACTCCAACACTAACAGTAAATACTCCAACACTAACAGTAAATACTCCAACACTAACAGTAAATACTCCAACACTAACAGTAAACACTCCAACACTAACAGTAAACACTCCAACACTAACAGTAAATACTCCAACACTAACAGTAAATACTCCAACACTAACAGTAAACACTCCAAAACTAACAGTAAATACTCCAACACTAACAGTAAATACTCCAAGACTAACAGTAAATACTCCAACACTAACAGTAAATACTCCAACACTAACAGTAAATACTCCAACACTAACAGTAAATACTCCAACACTAACAGTAAATACTCCAACACTGACAGTAAATACTCCAACACTAACAGTAAACACTCCAACACTGACAGTAAATACTCCAACACTGACAGTAAACACTCCAACACTGACAGTAAACACTCCAACACTGACAGTAAATACTCCAACACTGACAGTAAATACTCCAACACTAACAGTAAATACTCCAACACTGACAGTAAATACTCCAACACTGACAGTAAATACTCCAACACTAACAGTAAATACTCCAAGACTAACAGTAAATACTCCAACACTAACAGTAAATACTCCAACACTAACAGTAAATACTCCAACACTGACGGTAAATAGTCGTCTCCCTGGCTGAGTTAGCGACTTTCTCCATAATCCCGAATATCCACGTGAGGAACGTAACTTGCGCGATAATCGGTATCAGTTCTCGCCGCATTGGTAACTTACTGGGTATGTGAGCCGGCCGCTCAGAAAGCAATGGCAAACTACTGAGCGTAATCTTGCAAAGAAATCAACAGTCAACTGAAAGATGCTGATGTTGACAGCGATGTCCTGTTAAAGGATATGTGAAAATAAAAGAAATTAAAAAAAATAAATGTAAATACTTCAATCAATCAATCAATCATGTGCCATGCCGGAAAGCGTCATGACTCGCCATTTCACTCGATCACCAGTGTCGTGGATCAGCTCAGTGTTCCTGTCTCGTCCATGCCATGTGGCCAAGCCATCCAGGTATTTTCCTCTCGGTCTTCCTCTTGGTCTGTTCCCCTCGATCTTGCCAGTTGTCACTAAGTTCTCCAATCCATTTCTTCTCATAACATGTCCAAAAAATTTTGTCTACGTCTAATTTCTCTAATCAATCTACGATTTTCATTTGTCTCCTGTAGTACTTGGTCATTGGTTTTTCTATCTGTCCATGGTATTCTTTGCATTTTCCTCAGAAACCACATTTCTGCAGCCATCAGATGTTTTTCAGCTTGACTGCACATTGTCCAAGTTTCACATCCATACAAAAGAACAGGCTCTATGTATCCCCTCAACACTCTTTTTCTCGCTGAAGACTCAGAACCCCAGACCAGTTGTAATAATCTGACCCCATACGGATTCGAACACAAGACTGGATTGATTGATTGATTGACTGACTGACTGACTAATTGATTGATTGATTGATTGATTTAGGAACCGACATCACAGCATTCGGGACATTCCCATAAGCGCTCCGTCTCCATCCTCAGCAGCCATCGAAGAGTTCCAACACTAATAGTTCCTGCAGCAATCTGATTATATGTCCGTCTCGCCTTTCCTCTGAGCGTCGAGCGTCGGCCAGACCCCTCGTCACACCTCGCTGCCTCATTCTTACCAGACTATGGTGATCCATTTTCTCTTCGGAGGTGTACACGTGCTCCCACAAGGCGCACGTCTGTATAACCACCGGAGCGGCAGGCTATGGAGAGAATAGGCGGGATCGAATCAATGGCTTTTAACTACTATGACAATAAACCAACTACAATGGTATGATAACGTGTTATGGTTATATGGATTGTCCGACACAAGATCTGGCTGTGTCCGAGAAAACTCATCGAAGGGGGTGAGAAAATAATTAGAAACAAAATACAGCTGTGAAACATGACGCAAAGAAGCCAAACACAGATGCACAGATGTTGCGACTAAAACCTTAATCAAAGAACAAGAACAACTACACAATACTACTTGGCTAGGAAACGGAAATACTACAGTTACACACACACAAGTAGTTGACACAATTGAAGCATATTTTGGCTGTTTTTGATGTACTGGGAGCGGCTGGCCGAGTGGCTAAGAACGCCGTGTTTTCCCTCGGGAGACCCGGTTTCGAATCCTCGGTAAGTGATGATTTCTGTTGGGGGAAAAAATAAAACCCTAACCTGTACAGTTTACGGCGACTGCACTAGCCAGGCGGCCTTAATTCTTAAGGCTCAAGAGGGGGTATACCATTGGCAGTAGATGACAGTTGTTAGTTTGTGACAGTTATTTACTAGGCAATGTTACGTTCAGTAGTTTGCCATTGATTTCTGAAAGATTGACACACATACAATCGAAATCAACGCAAGTCATGGTGTCCACAAAATTGGTTTGCTGATTCTGAGCTTATAATGGGCTATGAAAACACACAAACACACACTCACTCACACAAAGACATGCACACACGCACGCACGCACGCACGGACATCAACAACGTAACCGTTGTGACGCATGCTATTGAACGAACAAACAACCAATCTCCAGACAACTGACCTGTCAAACAAGGTTTCAGAATCTCAATGCTGTTCAAGTCTGTAACATGAGAGGTATTTTCTGCAGCGCACTGATCCCTGGGCGTCTGTTGTCTGCTGCCTACAAATACTGTCAAACAGATGTCATGGCTTACGTGACACATAAAGTATCTATGTCTACCGTCCGATTGTTTAAAACATCCTGTGGTTGTGTGTCTAAGATCGGTCATGAATTGTGGTGTGTCTTCAACAGCTGTAGTTACGCGTTTTCTTGGTGCAGTTAGTACTGTAGTATCCTTACCTGTGAATGGAAAACGAGAGCAGTAAGTACTGAATTCACGAATGATGAATGTCTAGGCGTCAGTAAAACATGTAGGATGCCACTGGTTTCTTTCATGACAGTGATCATACTAGTCAGTAACCGCAGCCCTTGTCTCTATAAAAATATACTAGTCAGTGACCGCAGATCTTGTCTCTATAGAAATATACTAGTCAGTGACCGCAGCCCTTGTCTCTATAAAAATATACTAGTCAGTGACCGCAGCCCTTGTCTCTATAGATTGATTGATTGATTGATTTAAGAACCGACATCACAGCATTCGGGGCATTCCCATAGGCGCACCGTCCCCATCCTCAGCAGCCATCGAAGAGTTCCAACACCAATAGTGCCAGTAGCAATCTTATTATATGTCCGTCTCTCCTTTCCTCTAAGCGTCGAGCGTCGGCCAGAACCTCTTGTCACTCCACGCTGCTTCACTCTTGCCAGACCATGGTGATCCATTTGCTCCTCCGAGGTGTGCACGTGCTTCCACAAGGCCGCAACCACGTCTGCCTTGTCATGCATCAATACACCACCAAGTTTTGCAAAAGGCTACCTTCGCAATAGAACAAGATGTGTCATTGTGAAGGTAGCCTTTTAAAAGATGAAAAACATACTGACCAATACAAAGATATCAATTGAAACGAGAAAAAGAATGTTAAAGTGCTACATAGAACGTGTGCTTTTGCATGGATGTGAAGTGTGGACAATGAGCAGTGAAGCTGAAAATCATCTGATGGCTGCGGAAATGTGGTTTCTGAGGAAAATGCAAAGAATACCGTGGAAAGACAGAAAAATCAATGAATAAGTCCTTCCAGAAACAAATGAAGATCGTAAACTGATTAGAGTCATTAGACGTAGTCAGTCAACATTTTGTGGGCATGTTATGAGAAGAAATTACTTGGAGAACTTGGTGACAACTGGCAAGATCGAAGGGAAGAGACCAAGGGAAAGACCGTGAAGTAAATACCTAGATGGCTTGGCCAAGTGGCATGGTCGAAACAGAAACACGTAGCTGATCCACGACTCTGGTGGTCGAGTGAGATGGCAGAACGCTTATCGGCATGGCACATGATGGATGAAACATGCAGACTATTTTTAGACATGACACAAACTATTATAGATGCATGAATATTGTAATGGTAGGAGATAATAATTGTGTATTACCACATTAGGCCGAAATAGGAGATCATATACGAAGAAATGGCAGGTATGGCGTGTATTAACTTGTCACAAAACACATGCTATTTATACTCAATATCATATAGACAACATAATACCAAGCGAATAATTGCAAGAAATTCTACATATATCAAACAGTATCACTAGTCATCATCATCAAGTGCCGTGCCGGCTGGCGTAGGCGTTCATGGCTCTCCATAGATCTCGGTCTTTGGTTTTCTGGATCAACTCTGCTGCTGATATTCCTCCATGCCACCGTCTCAATCCATCCAGCATCACTTCTTTTGGTCAACCTCTGCCTCTCTTCCCCTCGATCTTTCCAGTAGTTACGATGTTCTCCAATGCCTCTCTTCTCATCACATGACCGAGGAAAGCTGTTTGTCTCTGTCTTATTGTTGTATATAATGTTCTAGTTTCGTTAGCCTGTTTCAGGCAGTCGTCGTTAGTTACTCTGGCAGTCCAAGGAATTCGCAACATTCGTCTCAGGAACCACATCTCTGTTGCTTCTAATTTCTTCTTAATTTGTTCATTTACATTCCAAGATTCACTGCCATACAGCAAAACTGGTTCTACATAGCATTTCAGCACTCTTTTTCTTACATTCAGTGATAGTGACTTATTGCATAAGATACTCTTCATTTTCTGAAATGCGGCTTTTGCCTGCCCTATTCTGCTCCTAATCTCTGTTGTACATCTTCCATCTGATGTTATAAATGCCCCTAGGTATCTAAAATTATCAACTTGGTTAAGGATTTTCCCTTCTATTTCTATGTCACATTTTGGTGTCACCATTTTCTTTGATATTACCTTTGTTACTGTTTTCTTGATATTCAAGGAGAGTCCTTTCCTTGCACTCTCTGTTACTACTACGTCTATTAATTGTTGTAGGTCTGTTGAATTATCCGCCACCAATACTGTGTCATCTGCATAGCGTATATTATTTATATTATAACCTCCAACTAGTATTCCTGGCATCTCTTTGATCTCTCTCATTATTACTTCGCTATACAGGGCGAAAAGATCTGGTGACAAGACACACCCTTGTCGTACTCCTAGCTTTATCTGTTCGTAACTACCCTCTTTATTTCCCATTTTAATTGCTGCTACTTGGTTCCAGTAAATATTCTTTATTATTCTTAAATCTTTTCCATCAGTGTTGATATCTTCCAACATTTTGATCACTAGTATCACTAGTACATAATATAATTCATTGGCACCTTGCCGTCTTGACAGACGATAGTGTTTGTTACATTGTGCTTCAAAACGGCATAATAACTACAGCCCACGGCGGTAGCTAATGTGACTGATAAGGCCAGTTCACGCTGTAAATGTTCGTCGACAGTGGATGCATATGAACACATGGTCATTTCCACCATCATCCATTTCTGTTATTTGCCCTCCATGCAACACGATCAGCCGCGACTTGCTCCCAATGTGCATTATCAATGCCTGTATCAATCATGTCCCCCTTACACACATCTTTGTATCGTAGTAGAGGCCGACCCTGAGATCTCTTACCCATCTGTAATTCACCAAAAAAGATGTCCTAGCAGACACCGCATATGAAAGCTGTTTAAACGTTTCTCTTGGCGTGAGTAAGTTGTCCAGGTTTCACTGCCATAAAGAAGAGTACTAAGGACACAGGCTTGATAGACAAGGACTTTTGTTTTGGCAGTAAGCTTCCTGTTCTCCCTAACTCTTTTTCTCAACCTGTTCATTGTTGTTGCTGCCTTACCAATCCTGATGTTGATTTCCTGATCTAGGGATAATTTGCTATTTACCTCTGATCCTAGATATGTAAAATGGTCTACCATCTCTAGTTCGGCGTCGTCAATAAAGATTGATGGTACCACATGTGCACCTAGTGACATAATTTGTGACTTCTTTATGATAATTGTTAAAGCAAATTCAGAACAATCATTGGAGAATGCAGATATCAGACGTTGTAATTCTTCCTCAGAGTGGGTCGTAATTACAGCATTATCTGCTAAAAGCAACTCTCTGCTCAGTACCTTCTTAATTTTGCTCTTGTCCTTCATTCAATCTCTGAGCATCGTAGAGTCCACCATCTGAGAGTGAGTGAATGTATATTCCACCATCCTGATCACGAAAGGCATGTTTCAGTAGAAGTGAAAAGTATATTCCAAAGAGGGTGGGAGCTAGTACACAACCTTTCTTAACCCCACTCTTGATTTCAAACTCTTCAGAAGTTGCACCATCAAACTTGATTATACCCTTCATGCCTGTGTAGAACAATTCCACAATAGACAGAAGAGTTGGTGGGCAGCCGATCTTCTTTAGTGCCTTGAACAGACCCTCACGACTGACCAAATCAAATGCCTTTGTGGGGTCGATGAAGACAAGAAACAGTGGTTGATTCTGTTCACGGCATGTTTCTTGCATTTGTCGCAATGAGAATATCATATCAATGGTAGACCGGTTCTGTCAAAAGCCACACTGTGATTCGGGGTAGACTTGATCTCCCAGGACTTGAAGTCTGAGCAGAACAATTCTGTCAAATACTTTCCCAACAATACACAGAGTGAGGTACCCCTATAGTTGTTACAGTCATTCTGATCGCCCTTGTTCTTGTAACATAATATAATGAATAACAGCCTATCAAATGATTACCACACTGGCAATTTAATAACACACTTCTAGAACATACATCCTTTACTACTACTCCTGATTGGCACATTGCCGTCTTGACAGACGATAGTTTGTAAAATGTTGTTACACACTCTATAGCACAAAGCCTGGGCTGAATTTACAAACCTTGTGTTGCCCATGCCTTAAGATCCCTTTCTTGCGCACTCTAGTTTACTCCATAAGAAAGGTAAAACCAATACGTATGGAAAAAGACAAGCTGCAGAAGCTGCCGGATCAGCAAAGCAATACTCTAACTGTCCGCCTGTCGGAGCCTCCATCCTAGACCAGTTGCCTACCAAGGCTTAGGGCCCGTCTGCCCTGCCAGACATTTAGTCTTAAGGTTGCATTTCCTCGCACATTAGGGCTGCGTGGTCTCAAGGTATGGTGTCCGCCTCGAGTACTGGAGGTCCCGGGTTCATGCCCCGGTGATGCGGGGATTTTTTCACGAGGACCTTTAGTAATAAATTTCCCCTGGTCTCTGGGTAGTAAGATCGGACGCCTGTGTGTATTGTTGCGCACGTAAAATATCCCTTGGCAGTTGAAAATCGAAAAGGAGTAGCCTAACGGCGCTGCCCGGGCAAAATTTCGAGTTAAAAATCTACCCAAAGTATTTTCAGGATCCTCGTCGGTGCTACGGAGGTCGTGCACTAAGCTAAGTATCTCCAGACTCAGATTTGAGTTAGGAGGAAAACGGAGCACTTATGGGTTGCACCCGTGTGCTGTGATATTGATCCATCGACTAAACTAAACTAAACTTCCTCGCACTAGGATAAGTCTTGTACCCTCCCAATTGCACTCCTCCGCCTGAAGCTGATGGCACAATGCGGGATGTTGGTTTTGGTGAACACCGCCCACAATATGGGGCTAACAGAAAGCAAATAGTACCGTCTACTTCATACGGTAGCTCAGTCAGATCAGACTAACACCAGACATGTTACTGCTATTGAAGTACTACTACTACTACTACTACTACTACTACTACTACTACTACTACTACTACTACTACTACTACTACTACTACTACTACTACTACTACTAGTACTACTACTACTACTACTACTACTACTACTACTACTACTACTACTACTACTACTACTACTACTACTACTACTACTCCTACTACTACTGCTACTACTACTACTGCTGCTGCTGCTGCTGCTACTACTACTACTACTACTACTACTACTACTACTACTACTACTACTACTACTACTCCTACTACTAATACAATTACTACTACTACTACTACTACTACTACTACTACTACTACTACCCTTTCTTCCTCTACTAACAATATCACTACTACCACTATTCATACTACTACTGCTATTACTACCATCGCTACTATTTCGATTACTCAGATAGCCTAATTTCTAGGCCTCGTATCTTTTGAATTAACTCTGAAGATAATATCCATTCATGGCAACCCCTCAGTCCATCCAGTGTTATTTCTCTTTTTCTACCTCTGCCTTAGTCAACTAATTAAATAACTAACTAACTAACTAGCTAACTAACTTACCAACCAACCAACCAATCAACTAACTAATTAACTACCTAACTAACTAACTAACTAACTAACTAACTAACTAACTAACTAACTAACTAACCAACTAACCAACTAACCAACTAACTAACTAACTAACTAACTAACTCACTCACTCACTATCTATCTATCTATCTATCTATCTATCTATCTATCTATCTATCTATCTATCTATCTATCTATCTATCTATCTATCTAACTAACTAACTAACTAACTAACTTACTTACTTACTTACTTACTAATTAACCAACTATCTAAATAACTTACTAATTAACCAACTAACTAATTAACAACTAACTAGCTAGCTAGGTCTCTCATTTATGCATTCACTCACACACTCACTCACTCACTCACTCACTAGCTCACTCACTCACTCACTCACTCACTCACTCACTCACTCACTCACTCACTCGCTCGCTCACTCACTCACTCACTCACTCACTATGAATTTATCAGTTGACCTACCTTCAGATAATGTCGAACCAAAATGAACAGACACTATTACAACCAAACACCGATATCTATCTATCATCCACATCCTTATGTCTTTATACTTCTAAAATATCGCTTTAGAAGACTATTAATAGTACAGTAATGTCTGAACGTAACACATTGATCCGACTAATATTCGAGTAAATTACTGTAGATAAAACGAGATGATATATTATAATATCGGGACTATTTTTTATATTATCTTAGACAATATGTTACAATATCCCGGACAGTCTATTACAGTAACATGAGCAGTAAATTCACAAGCAACAATCGATGCTCACAGAAACATCCACAAGGAACGATCGGCAATGATATATTAAAAAATAGTGTTACTATATGTCACATGAGCTTTGTGACTGTTATACCTCATGTCATTACATATACTTCTCTAAGTGTAACTTATGAATCATACAGCTTGGTGTATCTTTCCTTTCATATCCCGGGTTGGTTGGTGTTAACAATTGTCAACAACTATCTTCCGCTTTACTTACTTTAACATGGTAAGTGACATTTCGGTTTCTTCCTCTTCCTCTTCGATCACCTTTGGACGTCAATATGAATAAATACAAAGAAATCAGCAGTCAACTTGAGCTTGTTGATATCACCATAGTGTTTGCCCTCATAAAGATCGGGTCTAGGCTTACATCCTGTTCGCTATTCTTCATAGGTTGGGCACTCCTGCAACAAATGTTTAGCTGTTATTTTACCGGTCCCATAGTTACATTCGTTAGTATCTCTAATTTTTAGTCTATTAAATAAGTGGTATTTCAGCCTGTTGTGGCCTGTCCGTAGTTTGAATATTGTAACATGTTCTTTCGGTTTAACATGTGCTTAAACTTTCCGGTGACCTGGATGTCTGTATATTATGTTATGGCTTCAGTGAATGAAACGCCTTATAAATTTATATTTTCTTAGATTCATCATCACCATCATCATCATCATCATCATAATCATCATCATCATCACCAACATCATCATCATCATCATCATGAACACCAGCAGCCATTATTGCAGAGGTTATTTCTAACAGTCGTTGGCGGTTAGCCTGTGGAGTTTGAGGATTGACAGGGAAGCAAAACTGACAAGGATCGATGGGTTTGCTGACGCAGGCTCACGAATCATGGAGGAAAATGGAAGAACGGCACAAGTCACAGGCATTAGAACATCAATAATCCCTCCCCATGACGCCTCACGGATTAAGTGGAAGACAACAACAGCCGACATGAATGATACTCACCTCCACCTTTCTGGCCAATCTGATCTGATTGTTTTGCTTCTTCTTTTTCGGCTTATTAGCCGCTTTTATTGGTCTTGTTTTTTTTGGTGTTTATTTTAGAGTTCTCTGCCGCTCACTTCTTGAACAACCATCCAAAAGAAATCAAAGACACCATCAATTCCTATACATACAGTTGCATCCTGTTTGAACACTATCTCAGTACAGACTACATGCCCCCCTCCCGCCTATAAATATAATTATTATGTCAAATGACAACTAGTATAATAAACGTTCCCCTATCTATGGTACATTACACCTACCCTAGGTAATTATAATTGCATTGTTAAAAATTGTTTTAGTGAGTCATGTATTACACAACCCTACAAAAATAATTTGGTTGAGTGCCAAACATTCTACACCTGATTTTGCATATATGAGGCCTGCTAAATCCAAATATCAAATGTATTTGTCTGTAGCAAATCTAGTGTTTGAGATACAGGCATGTGTGCATTTAATTAATATTATTACATTATTTTGAGTACAAAATGAAACTGCTTATTTTCTTACAATTTAAGTTTTCAAAGAATATTCCAAGATTCGAAGAATATTCCAAGATAGCCAGTGATCCGGGGTTAGTTTCCGTGTCCTGTCAAGGATATGCACTAATGACGAGCTCAAACAAGAGCGAAACTCTAGTATAGTGCTTCAAAATTGACGTGGACAAGGCCTTAGGTTCGTACCGGAACACGATCAGCGTTGCCAGTAATGAGTTTTGCTCAATCTTTAAATCTCAAATTCCGAAACAACCAAATAAATAAATCTTCCGAGAATTGCCGTTTTTAGATTGTAACCCACTGCTTGCATGTTAATATTCTAGTTAATTTCGTACTCTACTAATACATAATGACACATCATCTTCAAAAATAGTGTGTTTTCTATTACTAGATTTATTTTGTTATATGTGTGGAGAGTACACTTTGAAAGAATAAAATAGGAAGCATATTACATAGAACCTATACTTTTGTATGGATGTGAAGCGTGGACAATAAATAGCAGTCAAGCTGAAAAACAGCTAATGGCTGTGGAAATGTGGTTTCTGAGGAAAATGCAAAAAATACCATGGACAGATAGAAAAACCAACGAACAAGTCCTTCAAGAAACAAATGAAGATCGTAAACTGATTAGAGTCATTAGGCGTAGACAGTCAAATTTGTTTAGGCATGTTATGAGAAGAAATGAATTGGAGAACTTGGTAACAACTGGCTAGATCGAAGGGAAGAGACCAAGGGGAAGACCTAGAAGCAAATACCTGGATGGCTTGGCCACGTGGCATGGTCGAGACAGGAACACAGAGCGAGTGAGATGGCAGAACATGACCGCCCACGCTTACCGGCATGGCACATGATGTATGGATGGATTACTGTGGGGGTGGGGGGAGGGGTGTTTGTGTGTGTGTAAAAAAGGCATGCTTTGCTCACCTTAAATTAAAACTAAGTGCCCTGGACAAGTCTTGGGCTCCTATTGTTTACAAGTCATTTGTTGAACGCAGTGACCTTGTGGGAAAAAGAACATGTTTAAAATTGGAATACCAATGGTTTGGAGAGAGCCCAAGAACCACTATGATGACTGTTATTTCTGTGTTGTCAATCATTGGCACCTTGCCGTCTTGACAGAGGATAGATTGTAAGGGATGGAGGTATTGCCTCTCCATAGCACAAAGCCTGGGCTAAAATATAGAGATCATGTGTTGCCCATGCAGCATGATCCCTCTCTCGGCCTGCCTAGTTCACTCCAGAGGAAAGGAAACACCCCTACATCTGGAAAAGACAAGCTGTAGAAGCTGCCGGATCAGCAAAGTAATGCTCTAATTGTCCGCCTGTCGGAGCTTCGATCCTAGACCAGCTGCCAACCAAGGCTTAGGGCCTGGTCTGCCCTGCCATGACACTTTGTCTTTAGGTTGCATTTCTTCGCACCAGGGTAAGGCTTGTGCCCTCCCAATTGCGCTCTTCCGCCCGAAGCCGTTGGCACAATGTGGGGTGTCGGGTTTGGTAAGCGCCGCCCAACGTTCGGCGCTAACAGAAAGCAGGTAGTACCGTCTACTGTTATACGGTAGCTCAGTCGTATCTGACTAAGACCTGACACAACGTGTGTGTTGTCAATATTAAAAGAATAAATGGGAAAAGATCACAAGAAAAAAGAAATGTCCAGATTTAGATTCTGCTATACCGCGTCTTTCACACGGAGATGTTATACACATTCTAGCTTTCAGTCAGATTTCGTATTCCCTGTTCGAAGAAGAGACAGGAGTGGCATGTGAACAATAACTGAGAGTGATATTGATTTCGAAGATGAGTATTCAGCTGCTCAACGATTCGACCAGCGTGAACTGAATGATCTAATCCGAGATCTATACCTCTCCAAGGAATCTTCAGAACGTTTGGCTTCAAGATTGAAAGGAAGAAAACAGTGACTGCTGAAAAAAAAAGTTTACATTCTATTGCAGCAAGAAGCAAGGTTTTCTGTCATTCTTTGGTAAAGAAAACAACCTTGTGTTTTGTACTAATGTAGGATATCTTGTAAACGAATTTAATATACGTTATACACCAGATCAGTGGCGACTTTTCATTGACAGCTACAAATGAAGTTTGTAAAAGTGTTCTCTTACACAATGGTAACAAATATGGCTCAATTCCGATGGCTCATATTACAACAATGAAGTATTTAGAACATGATTGGGTGGTTTGTGTAGATCTTAAAATGATGAACTATTTGCTTGGCCAGAAACGGGGATTCACCAAACATCCATCATTATATGTTTGTGAGATAGCAGGGAAAAAGATGCGCACAGTACAAAGAAACAGTGGCCGTTGAGGTATGAATTTTAAGTTGGAGAAAACATATTGTCAATAATCCTCTCATTGATCAAAACAGAGATCTGCAGCAAAAATTACATATAAAGCTTGGCTTGATGAAGGAGTTTGCTAAGGCACTGATCAAAGATGGTACCTGTTTTAATTACTTATGCAGACAGCTTCCGAATTTGAGCATAGACAAACTGAAAGCGGGACTATATAATGGTCCGCAAATTAGATAGTTAATAAACGATCCAAATGTTATTGATTCCATTAACATAATATAATACACAGCTTGGTCGTCTTTTGTTTTATTTGTGCAATACTTTCCCGGTAACTTTAAAGCAGACAATTATTCTGAATTAGTTGATAATATGCTGTCAACTTTTAGCAAACTTGGATGCAACATGAGCGTACAATTGTGCTACTTCCATAACCATTTTCATTTATTTCCCGAGAGTCTTGACGACTTTAGCGAGGAGCAAGGTAAGAGATTTCACCTAGATATTTAAAAAAATATTTGGAAGAGAGATACCACAGACTTTGGGATGCCTACATGATGACAGTTTACTGTTGGGCCCTTAAACGCAACTCTCCGGGCATATCACATTTCAGGAAGTCCTCGAAAAGAAACATGTTGTGTGTTGACTATAAATTAACACATGCATGCTAATGATACAGTTTTAATTTTTAATAACATTTTTGAGTGATTTATATGAAGGCAATACATGCACAGTTATTACATATACTATGAATGCAGATTACAGTCAAAATGCCACCGAAGGCACCTAGCACTGGACTTGTACATAGCAATTGCCCTACTAAGAAGGTCATTCTCGGTCATCTCAAAAACTAGAGCTCACAGAAACTGATTACATGTTAGAAATCAGAAACACAAAATTACATAAGTAGTGCTATAAAATGTAAAACATCAACATGTCTGTAAACCAGTGTTATTGATTATTGCACATTTTCCATGCGTTTAATGCATACTTTTCTGTTGTTGTATAAAATAAGCTGCATAAGTCATGAATGAATGAAATAATGTATGGGAGCAACGTGATAAGAAAGGCAGAATGACAGACGGGCCTACGTACCCAATTCCTATCCCTTTGAAAAAAAATAATGTTTGTTCAATCAGTCCTGTTTTAGGTCATGTTATTTAGCCAAATTGACGGAGTGGCCATGGGGAGTCCTCTTGGTCCTATTCTAGCGGACATCTTCATCTACAAGCAACATCGTTCCAGGCCACAATGAACATGACGCATAAAAATATCTCTCTATCTATGGAACACGAACACAACGAAGCGTTGCCGTTCCTAGATATTCTAATGAGAGGTAGAGAAGACGCACAATTCAAAGATCGGTGTAACGCAAAGAAACATGACTGGCCAATACTTAAATTTTCAGAGCTTCACACCTGTCCAGTACAAACGGGGCTTATTACGGATTCTATTTGATCGAGCTAGGAAGATATGCACCAAGGACACACTGACAAAGGAATTTGAAACTCTGAAGAATGTCTTAAACCTGAATGGGCACTCCACAGGATTTATAAAGCGCCGCTGCCAACAGCCGAAAACAAAACCAGATGAAACTACAGTCCTTAAACTAACTTTTCGAGAGTGGTGGTGGGTGGGGGTGAAATAATGTAATGTCTACAGGACGGGCTCATTACAGCAATAACCCGAACATTCTGTGCTGCAACTCCAGTTATTAAGTACAGAACCACAATATTCCCACCCCAGAAGTTAAAGAATATGTCCCTCTGTACTCCAAATCCAATTGTATTTATCAATTCACCTGCAGGTGCCAGTCTACCTACATCGGCAGAACAGAGCGGTAGTTGAACAATAATGTGGTTAAACACATACCTAATTGAATTAACAAGATACTACACACAGGCAATGGGAGCCAATTGAGGTCGGTACACCACAAACTTCCCGCTTCGTCGACTGCACGGCACGTATCGAGAACAGGCCTTGTTATTGATAGAGACAGTGCCTTTCGTGTGTTGTTTAATACACAAAGTAGTCGCTTGTTAAAGTTCGCAGAAGCCATACTGATTAATCTACATAGGAGAATTTTGTGCAAACAGCAAGACATGATAGTCAGTTTAAAATTACCGAGGTAGACAATTGACATTACTGTGCGATAATGTGAATATTTCAGCTTGAAAGATGTACCTATTTATTTTACTTTATGTTCTGTGAATTCTGCAGTATGTACCCGATGAGATGCAGCGAAATATGCCAGGCAATAATTCGTGTTGTTGGTTTTGTTGTTGGTTTTATTGTTGGACTTGTTGTTGGTTTTATTGTTGGACTTGTTGTTGGCCTTATTGTTTGTCTTGTTGTTCATTTTGTTGTTGGTCTTGTTGTTAAACATGATGTCATTTTGGAAATTGTCCTACGTAATGAGGCAAACAACTTGTATAGTAAGTTACGATATTGTTTTGCTTCTGGCATGCCGTGAGATAACGGTGACATATTTTGCTAACATTTCTATAAGCCTTTAAGAATGTTTCCGTTGGTTGCTTCGTATAGTTTCTCATGATCACTCATGATAGCCAAACACTGCCTTGCTCAAAACTGGCCCATTGCAGTCATTCTGTCAATACTGGTCTGTTCTTTTTGGATTTGAAGTACTGTTGTTGTTCTTTATCAGTTGTAAACCGGTTGTCGAAACGTGTTTATTTAATTCATACATTTTCCCACATCTTCTAGACATGCTTCATGCCGAGACAAATGAGTAGCTAAGTGTAGTTGGTCCAAGCCATGAATATCAGTTAATATGGTTTGTTTAGCAAAGTTTGCAACAAAATCGCAACATACAATTGCATTAGCCAATCTGTTTACATGTTTTCATCGTTACACAGTGACACAGACAATGACCTTCTAATGGTATCTGTAGGACATTTTATATTTTAAAGCGTCGCTGGTCTCTTCTCAGTTACAAGTTCTAAAAACCGTTAGTTGCAAATCCATTACAGGACGTGGCAATTAATCCACTCGTTATTCGACTGTTTGTGAATCATTTGCAAAGTTACGTTCAGCAGTTTGCCATTGCTTTCTGAACGAGCGGCACTCTACATTTGTTGGTAACCAAGGCAAGGAGGTCTGCTTCCACATCGCCGACAGCTGTGTTTCAAACGCGGTGTGAGGGATTAGGAACTGCATTCGTGACCGCTTCGCCACATAGCTCGATAAATGATATCAACCGACCAATAAACACGAAGGCTAATAGACTGCAATGGCTGGGGCATATAGAAAGAATGGAAGATAATAGGGAAACAAAACTCGCTTACACTCAGGAAATAAATGACCGTAGACCCCGAGGTAGACCAAGAAGACGGTGGAGAGATAATACATGTACAGACCTACAAGCACTTGGAATCAACGACTGGCAAGAGAAGGTCCACCAGAGAGACGAATGGAGACGGATTGTATCTGCAGCAAAGAACCTCAATGGCTCGGAATGCTGAAGAAAAAGAAGAAGAAGAAGAAGACGAAGAAGAAGAAGAAGAAGACCAATAGATGGCCAGCTATAAGAATCTCCTATATCATGTTCAACCCCTACACCGGACAGTTGGACTAAAATTTTGACTTCTCGTCCATGACTTGGAGACGTACATTACAAGTACTTCTGTCACGGCTCTACATTATATTGAGAACAGTTCAGATAAGACAGAACTAGGTAGACATGAGACAAACATACAGTGAACAACAATTCACGACAGTGAACGAATAGTTGGGGTGAACTCGGTTCGGGAGTGTATTCCGCACGCATGACAGGCGAAAGAAAGGAAGCGAGTAGTATGTGACAAGGCAGTTAGACTAGGAACGGAATAGGAGACGGATCGAAACACTTGTCGTTGTACAGACTGTTTGTAGTTAGTGACGAATGATAGAAATAAATATGTTAGTGTAAGCGATAGCATGTCGACGAATTAGTGAGTTGACAAGCAACGTGTTAGCGGATATTAGGACCGACATTTGTTAAGTTAGGACGTAGGTGTTTGACTTAACAAATTGTTCGTCTGTTATTGATGTCGGAAAGTTGGTGGGTAAATATGTGAGGAGGGTTTTTGTGAGAATAATATTTGATGATTGCAAATAAACCGTGATATTATGGGACGATCTTGCGGTGTGTTTATTAGTGTTAGTCAGAAGGCGTATGCCTGCTCTGTGGGGCTTGTTAAGATTGTCAGTTAACGAGGTGGAAGGTACCAGCAGGCTCATGACAACCCCTGAAATCGGAGTGTGTTCGCCTGATGGCGAGGGACACTGGCAATAGGGATTCTAATTCATACGCAAAATCCAGTCCAGTATTACTAGACATAGTGTGTATGGACTACACTTGAGTTCAAAGCGAGCGAGCGCAATAAAAAAATTCATCCCGTCGTTAATTCAACATTGTTATTTAGCGAATTGTCTCCGACGCAACTTGATTTTGATATGTGTGTCATTAGGCAAAAATGCGTGAAGTTTCACTTTCTGTTTTATCCTTGCTGCCTGAAATAGATTCCCAAGCGACTGATATTGACACTGTTGGTGATACCACTAAAACTGTGATTGTCTCTAAGGTTGTTATATCGGAAAGAGAGTGCTCACACGTATTTGTACTAGACTCAATCACACTAGTTCCACTGGTAAAATGTTATTATAATATAACATAACGATGATGTAGATGTCACGTGAGTAGACTTACATTAGCACAGGTTAGCCATGTATCTTATAGATAATACACGCATCTTACACGGAAGTAAAACATATACGCGGAAGTAAAATGTGTGCATTTACATATTTATATACATAATGACATATGATGTATATACTGAATTAAGTTAAGTAGACAACGTTTAGGCAAAATACATTATAAACCTTCTCTTGTCTGTTGTCTTTCTGCTCACTATTGTGTCTGCCGCTTTATATGTATTTATGTTTTTGTATGTCTATATATCTGACAGTCTCCTTGTCTGTCTGTTTTCTTCCGGGCTGGTTGCGTGCAAACATACGAATGTGTCCGTCCGATTGTCTGTCTGTCTGTCTGTCTGTCTGTCTGTCTGTCTGTCTGTCTGTCTGTCTGTCTGCCTGCCTGCCTGCCTGCCTGTCCTTCTTCGTGCCTGCCTGTCTACCTGCCTGCTGTCTTGTTTGTCTGCCTGTCTGTCTGTTCTATCTATAAATCTGCTTGCATGCTTACCTGTCTGCTTGCCTGTCAGCCTGTCTATCTGTTAGTCTGCATACCTACTTGTCTCCTGGCTTTTTTGCCTGTCTGTCTGTCTATTTGGCTATCTGTTTATCTATTACTGTTCCTGCCTGCTAGCTTGTAAGTCTGTCTGTCTGCCTAGCTTTCTATTTATTAGTCTGTCTACCCGTTTGCCTGCTGACATATTTACCAGTGTGGCTGATTGTCAGTCCATTAATGATTTCACTAACCGCATCCGCATCCAGACACCAGCTTCTCTAATCGGTTCAATGGATTTAACCTAATTCTACCATCAGTGTCAAACTATCAATGGATTCAACCTGATTCAACCATCAGCTGTCAAACTATCAATGGATTCAACCTGATTCAATCATCAGCTGTCAAACTATCAATGGGTTAAACCTAATTCAACCATCAGCTGCCAATCTATCAATGGATTCAACCTGATTCAACCATCAACTGTCAAACAATCCATTGATGCAACCTGATTCAATCATCAGCTGTCAAACTATCTGATCTCATCTCATCATGTTCCTCTTGTACCTTGCGGTGTCGAGGTGAAGTATAAACATCGTGAGAGTGCACGATTATGGGCTTCATGTATCGATATTCCCATGGACTCTGCTATTCCCTCCGTCCAACGATTAAGTGGGCTGTCTCTTCCTCTGTTTGCATCTGGTCTGTACATTATTGCTTGTTGTGGTATGCTGTTGGATGGTAACCTACCTGTATGATCAAACTATCATCGGATTCAATCACACAGTTATCATGTATGTGTCATCTTCTTCTGGTGTCCTTTATTCCCTCATCAGGGCTTAATCCTCCAATCACCCCGCCCCTAGCCCTCTGTCTGTAGGCATGCACAAATATACCATTCACAATCAAATAAAATCCTTTGGGTTATTATAAAATGTGATAAACAAATAACAAAAATTACAGCAGTGGTACAATATGAGCTGCTGTACCAAGATACAGTATGCACCTTATTTACCAACAAATGGTATACCCAAGTGCAACATCAAACTGTATGGAACCAATCTGAGATAAGCCAATGTACGAGTATTTAAATATTTGGGCACTTTAATAACAGCAGTTGGAATATTTATTTAGGGAGGTACATGAACTTCAGCACAAGGAAAATCAGCATTTTACAAGATGAAGAATATTCTCTGATGTGTATCTTCGTCAACCGAGGTGAGGAAAATAGTTCTTTAGAGACATATTGATCTAATCCCGATGTATGGAAGCCAATCGTGGACAATTAGCAGACATGTGAGGAGTTATGTGTTGGATGAGGGAATATGGTTTTGTAGAAGAATGATGGGAATACAGTGGAGGGATAGCAAGAGCAATGATGATACTTTGAAAAAATTTAACTCATAAAAATAAATCGTTATTCGGACCAATTCACATTCTTAGGGATTTTCATTAGAAGAGGTAAGCTGGAGTAGGTAGTCCCAACGGGAATGCTGTAGGGGAAGGGGGTCAGGGATGGGCCAAAGTGAAGATGCTCAACAGCTTGACTTCATGGCAAAGAGGAACATCAGTTTGAGAAATGGCTGGCAGTACACGAGACAGAAGACTGTGGACAGACATGGCCATCAACGCCACATGACATGGACTTAAAGAAACGTTATACACGCTGAAGCAGTTAATATACATCACTGGAATGAAAACATCACCATGAAAACACCACACCGCAGTAAGGCAGAAATCTGCCGAAACTGTGCCGATCACCACGCCTTCAAGGAGTGTCCGCTGGCCAAGCAGGACACGGACTTCCTAGCACCCAACAACAAAAGAAAGTGCGCCAACTGCCTGGACAAGCATGGTACAAGATACTTGGGCTGTCCGTACCTTCAAAGACACAGAGATGTGTTAAAAATAGCCATTACCACAAAGACACCATATATAGAAGCAATGCTGAGGTGCGAGACAACCACCTGCGTCTCACAAGCTGAAAGATTACAACTACACAGCCAGATTGACGAGTTAAAAAAAAAAAAAAAAACAGGTCAAGCTATTTCAAACACCGGCACCAACCAGCGACAATGAGAAGCTGCTTGATGAAATAAAGGAGTTCCATCAAAACATCAAACAAGAGGTGGCGCACATGGTGGAGACGACAAAGGAGAATGAAGAGATTCTACGAGACATCAAAGCAGAGAGAGAAATGCTAAAAATTTAAAAGGATTCAACTCAAATCAAACGAGCAAAAACCACGGAAAAGAACACAGAGAAGCCGCAAGATGAAGCCCAACAAGAAAACATCGAAAAACTTCTGAAGACAATACACAAAAAAGGAGGCAAAAAGACGCATGATGGAGCCAAGCCACAGACGAATTAGAAACAGCAAGCTGAAGCCAGTAGTCCATCCACGATGCCCAAGCAGCTCAAGGGAAAACCAGAATCCCGCTAGACACCTAAAGAAAGCCCATAGGACGTTATCGACACACGTGAAGACAACCGGAGCCAAGAAGAGAAAGACAAAGAAATCTTAACTCCCGAAGAGTATTGGGATAAATATGAGCTGGATAGATACGACACGAGGGAACACCAAAGAAGAATACGAGCCGGCATATGGATCTATGAATCGCCATTCAGCGCCAAACGTATCTATCCAAGCGACACGGACAAGTACAAGTAGCCAACACTGACAAAAAATCCGCCTGAGGAGAAAGACTCAAAGGAAAACTTGCCGGCCAACTAATCCCCCAGCTGACGTCACAGGTACAAACTTTGCAAATCGATAAGCCAGCTAATACTAGCACAGAAAAACTTAACAAACCCATTCCGCACCATGAACCACCACTATTATAACCGATACCACATGGGCTGGTTGACATATAGTGGACAGTTTTGATTTGTTTTTTTCTCGCAAACTGGACCCGGACTCGGACAACACCAACTTATATTATATTGCATGTGACGATGCTTAACATTTTGCAAACACAAAAGAAGACAACCTGGACTTGTGAACTGACAATTAGACACATTCTCAGGATGCCTTGAATTAAGAAGTAAAATACAAACATGTTACACTGTGTGAACGTGGAGGAAACCTGTCTCATAAACAGCATCACGTCTCGAAAACTGAAATACTGGAGCAGTATGACAGGTCACAGTGGCTGGGGGAGAACAGTGTCATAGAAGGCTTGCTTGCTGGTGGAAGGGGCCGAGGGTTGGTTAGACCACTTCAAACATAGACATTGCAAACATCTTAGGGGTGAAACAGGAACAATCGCAAGAAATACGAAATTTTTTAAACATTCGTGAGGACAGCCATGCTCTGCAATAGATCTGTATATGATGATGACAATGATGATAATGATGTTGATTGCTCATGCTTTTAAGTTAGTAAAAGATATGCATTGATTAAATGCAATGTATAAAATATAAATAAAAATGACAATTAACAAATGCTTCGCTATACTGACCACGTCTATAGTATAGAAGTTAGTGAAGAAGGGCTTGTCAGAGATTGTCATATCATACCGACTACACAGCAATATTTACAATAACTCAATAATATATAAATGCATATTAAAGTGATCCCTTGTTACACACCAACACGTTAGAAGAATGAATCAATTAAGGGGAAATTGTACATGCAACGTAATACAGGTGATGAAATAAATGACAATATCAAAATGTTATAAGTTACTTAAATGTAAACATAGGATCGGATAACACGGGTTATGAAGAGATCACAAGGAAACCAGCAACACCACTACTAGTAGTCAGATCCCATGAAAAATACGCAGAAGCTAGTAAAGAAGTTAGAAAGTGGATAAGGTGGCAAAAAAGACAATATATAGACGGTCTCGTTTGTGAGGCAGAGGCAACAGCAACGAAACACAACCCCAGAGACCTTTACAACACAACATTGTGAGATATCTAACCAATCAAATGCACTTCAACAATTGTACTGGGAAACTTTTCTCCCACATTACAGGTCACGTGAACAGGTGTGGTAATACGTTGCGGAACTTCTGATTACACCAGTCCCATAAGATGCTCCATATACCAAACCTGCTAAAGTCTAGCAAGATATCAGCTATGATAAATTATATTTGACAACGAAAGAAAAAGTGACAAGCTATCAAATTTCCGTAGAATAAGAAAGCCGTAGATACAAAGGGTCTTCCGGGAGACGCTTTTAGAGAAGAATTACCGCACATATTATTTAGCAGTTTTCGAGAGACTGAAGAAATACCAACAGAGAAAGGTATCTAGTACAGTTGTCAATATATACAAATATTGTGATTGTCAGCTCTTGAGAAATAATAGACATGATCACCATGGAGAGATTAAGAGATGCCATTGACAAGCAACTAAGGGATAAAAAGCAGATTTTCCATCAAACAAATACTGACCAAATTGTCATTTTACGCGTAATGTTTTTTTTTTTTTTTGCATATCCTTTACAGGACATCGCTGTCATCATCAGCATCTTTCAGCTGATTGTTAATTTCTTGGCAAGATTACGCTCAGTAGTTTGCCATTGCTTTCTGAGCGGCCGGCTCACATACCCCGTAAGTTACCGATGCGATTCGAACAACTGCTAATTCTCACCGTCGTCACGTTACTTACGAGAGTACACGAGATTACGGAGAAAAGTCGCTAACCTCTAGGCCAGGAAGCCGGCTTACGCGTAATAATAGAGCAAAATATCGCCACGAATTCTACACTTTAATTTGTATTGCTAACATATGGTAAGCTCTGTGACAACAACAGTCGGGACAATAGCTGGGATTTGATGATCCATCCATCCATCATGTGCCATGCCGGTAAGATTTGATGATACATTATTAGATTCCATGTTGGATAAGTAGATTAATAATGACAACATATCAGAACATGCAATGCGGATATCTTTATGAGTGTAATCGTGGTGACATTTAATTTCAAGCGGTGGAACAATGCACATATTTAGGTAGCGATGTAATCAAAGACATAGGAACATATTTACATATTAGCATAAAAATACAAAAAGCAAGCAGAGTCGCCGTTGCACTGGACAACTTGTTAAAATCAAAAACATTGCAGTCTAGATCCAAACTGAGAATACTGTACAAGGTCAACAAGGTCAAGGACTATTTACACTCCTTAACAACCATTAGTTATATAGTGCTGGAGCCATATTTGTATAGACTAATCGGCACTCAGTGGGCGGTGGGGTCAATGTAAGGCCGCCAGCTTTCACTTCCCAAGACTTACATAGGTACACACTGTAGGCTGGGCTGATCTGGGAGCCCCGATGTGCATCGACCCCATGACCAGCGGACCGGTATGCCAGCGTCCAGCCAGGAAGCGCCTCGACTGCCACTCATCGGTATTCAAAGGCAATAAATGTCTTGTATAACCAGGTTGATTGTACATTATAGTTCACAAACGGTACAGTTTTGGTGACACAATTTCAGCAACATATATTTGTTCGTGAAGTGATACCTCTAAAAGTAACTAACATAATTTGGTCATATAAAACGTGACAGTGACTGGGAGAGAAGAGTGATGGAAGGCCTTACTTCCTGATAGAAGTTACAGGGGTGGACCAGCAGGAAGATGGAGACCGTCATGACAGCGACGTACTGCAATTGACCTGCTACATGATGATGATGATGATGATGATGATGATGTTGATGATAGTTAGTTAGTTAGTCGACAGATCATCCTCATTGCACATCGAACCATTCAGTCCATAAGTGCTCGGATCCCCTCCTCAGCAAATCCCGCACGTGTAGCGGCTAACGACACCTGTTCTGTGTTGGTTTATCAATCTTCTTTGGCTTCCTGCGTAGTGTTCTTGTTTGGCCACCCCTCTTTTAATTTGCTGCTCTCGCAGTCTGGCCATTGTTGTAGATTCACAGTCATCACTTGGTTCTCGCAAAAGTCTTACTTCTCGTAGACCATTCAGAATGTCGGCCTGGTCCATGGATGATGATAATGATGAGTTACAACTAAGCAGCAAAACACTAATACATCAAAATATCTGCCTGTTAATTTGCTGAAGTTAAAATAGCTAAATACCCCTTTATGTTAATTTACTACATTATATTCGAATCCGCTTACAATACTTATCTATAACTACACTACAAACATGCACTATTTAGTAAATAGATTGTCTGAAATGGCATGGTAACATCACTAATTTGGAGCTCACGGGGCGGACTCAACAGATACTCTTGAGTCAACATCACTGAACTGAACATACTTTCTGTTATCGTCTCCCGTACTCGCCAGACCTAGGACCAAGTAATTTCCACCTGTTTGGACAACTAAAAGAGTCACTGGGACATTTAAGTTTTTCATTAGAAGCCTCCTCGCAATTACAAGAGCCTATTTAACCATCGTTGATGGCCCATAAAGAATATATCATGACTAAATATATTGAATATATTACCTACAAACATGATAACGGACATTTCAAAATATGAAGCATATCTCCTATGCAATAGTTCTCAATCGCTATATTGAGTCACGCCTGATTACTGAAGCGAATCAAGGACTATTAGCAGACACGTAAGGAATTATGTGGACGTTGTTAGATGTGGTGTAAAGTAGATGAGAGCGCGGTGGATAAGTAAAAAAGGGCATCTTGAAAGAAGTTAATTCATAAAAATAATTGTTACTCGCATCAGATCAGACAGTTCACACTCTTTTGGCGTTCATGAGAAGAGGAAAGCCGGAGTGTGTCGTGACATCGGGATTGTTGGAGGAGTAGGGAGGCATGGCCACACTCAGAGATAAGACGCCGGGCAGTCTGACATCAAGACATGGAGGAACACCGGTGTCAGAAATGGTTTGAAGCATGAGAGACACAAAGTTGTGGGCATGCCAGACGGCATGGACTTTAAGAAGAAAATAACAAATATGAACTTTAAGAAAAATGTAACAAAACTAAAGCTCTCACATAATGCTTATACTCATAATCGTTATTTCTTTTTCAAAATGTCGCTTAAAAGTAGACAGGGTTGACTTCATTGCACCGGGTTTATCCCATATCGCTTAAATCATTATTTCATTAACTGCCACCTATTGCCGTGTGTCAGATTTCTCTCCCGGGTCATCGTCTTTGTTTTCTTCTTCATCAGCAACCAGGAGTTTTCCTGTTTTCTCAAAGTCAAGTGTGATATATTCTGCATGGCCTTCATCGTCGCACTTCTGTTTGGATGTGTCTTTGCCTCCCTGTGATCTCTTGTTGATTTCTTTGTTTGCACTGACCACGGTAGTGTAGACTTGGCCGTCTGCGGTTATGTAGCGCCCTGATTCCTGGGGACGAGAAGACACATTCATGAACACAGTGTAAGGTCAAATTCCAGGGGGAAAAAGAAGAATCGTCAGGAGTGATAATGTCAGAATCTTGCAGATGAAAAGAGTCGTAGACACAGTAATCAGTGGTGATATAATCAGATTCCTGGAGACGAGAATACATAAGTCAGTGGTCAATAGTGCTATTGACAGATTATTGGGGACGGGAAGATATTAGAGTCAAGGACACTATGTTTGCCATGCACCATATCGGGAAAACCAGTTGAGGAGGAAAATTGATAATTCATATGTCCATTACAAATTGAATGAGCTATATAAGAGCCACATTTCAGTTTTCTCCGCCGACTCCTTCGTGGTCATGCTATAAAGACTTATGAGAAGCCCCTTGTGTGTGTATATATATATATATATATATATATATATATATATATATATATATATATATATATATATATATATATATATATATATATATAGCCCAGGACATCGCAGAAACCTTGACCATGAGAGTGTGTGAGGCAGAAGATCGAGAAACCGTCTGGTGAGCGCTGATGGAATCAACGTTCTATGAGTAGAAACAACCGGCTACATGATGGCAATGACCGAATCTTCATGCCAGATATCAGACTGTATTACTTGACATGGCATGTACGTATCATGTCATGCATTAGTCTGTTGTTTTTCTAATTTTTATTTTTGCGTTGGCTCGCTTTCAACTCAAGCATAGTACATGTGCTTCTACTTCTAGAGCATTGGACTGATGGTTTTGTGTGGATAGGTTTCTATATTACCAGTGTCCTGCACCATCAGCCGAATCCACTCCGACTTCTGAGATACTTGTAATTTACGTCCCCAAGCCAATGACGAGAAATCAAGACTGTTGTCCAACTGACGGGTGCATGGGATTGAACCCGCTACTTTGGCATCAGCATACCGGTAGTATAAGACAAGCTCTCTTATCCATTCGGTATTGGTGACCTTCTATTTCCTATTACAATTATACAATCAGTTGCAGTAGCATGCTTATAAATAACGACCTGTATATGTCTTTTTACCTGGTCATGTAGATCTGTAGTATTCCAGTCTTCTTGACACTGAAGTCTGTCTGCCTCTTGTTGATGCCCCGCCTCTTCTTGATGTTCATCCTCTTGTTCCACGGGCACTCTTCCAACTGCCGTCTCTTTCAGGTTGGCGTACATTGCTGTGACAGGGAACAATGACCAGGCTATAGTAAGTTTGTGGCAAATACATTCAACATAACTATACACTACAACGCAAATATACATGGCAGTATATGTCAATCACACACTAAATCACTTACAGACTAACTTGTCTAACGTACTCAACAAAAACTATTGAACTTTTTATGTATAATAAGTCGTTGACGCCTTGCAGTCTTGACAGACCAAAGTATGTGAGTTGGAATGTGGCCAATATTCCATCACAATGTCTGGGCAGAGCTTCAGAGGAACATGTGGCGCCCAAACGACATGACCTCTCTCTCGGCCTAACCTTGTGTTGTCCAGAGGAATGGGTAACCAATACGTCTGGCACAAGGTAGGCTGCAGACACTGGCGGCTCAGCGTCAATCCTCCGAGACCTCACCACCACGAGCAGTTGGCGAGTTATGGCCAGACCCTGACACCCAAGGGACCCTGCTTAGAGGCGTTCAGCCAAGTCCCGCAGGTGAGGGCCTCGTACGAGCCCGGACCATGAGGGCGCGCACATCTGTCAATCACAAGTGTCCGGACCTGTGTAAAGCGTGCACTATCGTCAGACTCTCCATCTGACTTTAGGCGGACCCCGCGACCAGCGGGAATAGGCCCGCCAGAGCTACCGCAGGAGATATTGCCTGTCTATTTGCAAGCAAATCCCCCATCCTTCCACAGTGCGGATCTCGCGACCGGCGAGAATAGGCCCGCCGGAGATTATGCTCGTCTGCTGCGAACAAATCTCTACCGAGAGACTGAATAAGTAAAGAAACGATAAAAGTAGTGGTATTTCAATTGCGCTTGCGCTCCCAACTATCCTATGACTCTCTTAAGGTAGCCAAATGCCTCGTCATCGCATGAATGGATTAACGAGATTCCCACTGTCCCTATCTACTATCTAGGGAAACCACAACCAAGGGAACGGGCTTGGTAGAATCAGCGGGGAAAGAAGACCCTGTTGAGCTTGACTCTAGTCCGACTTTGTGAAGACACATGAAGGGTGTATACATAATCACCCATTAAATACGTTACTATCTCACCCAATAATAACTATTGAACTATCTAACTCTGCATACTTCAATCACACACTAAATCTGTTACTAACACACTTACACAATATATCTATGTATACTTCAATCACCCACTACCAAGTTACTCAATAATAACGATTGCACTATCTAACTATGTCTACATCAATCAACCACCAAATGTATACTAACTCACTAACTCAACAATAACTATTGAACTATGCAACTCTTTATACCTCAATAAACCACTATATATGTTACAAATTCACTCATTAATAACTATTCAACTATCTAACTTCGTAAACGTCAATCAACTACTAAATATGTTACTAACTAACTCACTCACTCAATAATAATTGTTGAACTATCTAGTTCTGTATACTTCAGTCACACACTAAATCTCTGACTAATTCACTCACTCACTGTCTCGCTATTGAACTCGCTAATATGGTATATGCCGGCTTCCTGGCCTAGAGGTTAGCAACTTTTATATACTCTCGTAAGTAACGTGACGACGGTGAGAATCAGCAGTGGTTCGAATCGCGTCGGTAACTTACGTGGTATGTGAGCTGGCCGCCCAGAAAGCAATGGCAAACTACTGAGCATAATCTTGCCAAGAAACCAACAATCAACTGAAAGATGCTGATGTTAACAGCGATGTCCTGTAAAGGATATGCAAAAACAAAACAAAACAACAACAATGTGGTATATTCAGATTGCCCAACTACCAAGCCACCTTACCTTCCCCATTGTTATAATTTCCGCTGCCACAGTCAATTATTTCCTTGGATCTGTCAAAAACAAAGTGATACATTGTATAAAGACACTTCATGTAAGCTTAACTTCTGTTGTTTTTTAGTTGTCTATGTGTGACACATGCCATGCATCGTTTCCTGTATCGTATTTGTCACAATTATTTTTTGTTCTATCTGTGACATATTCATTAGTTTTGTGTAGCATATTTCTCACAATTATTTCTTGTTTTATCTGTATTACATATGCATTAGTTTTCTGTATCATATCTCTCACAATTATGTCTTGTTTTATCTGCGTGACATATGCATAGCTTTATGTATCATATCTGTCACAATTATTTCGTTTTTTTTTTTTTTTAAATCTACATGACATATGCATGTTTTTCTGTAGCATTCCAGTCACAAGTATGTCTTGTTTTATCTGTGTGGCATATGCATTAGTTACCTGTATCATATCTGCCACAATTATTTCTTGTTTTATCTGTGTGGCATATGCATTAGTTTTCTGTACCATATATGTCACAATTATTTCTTGTTTTGTGTGTGTGTGTGTGTGTGTGTGTGTGTGTGTGTGTGTGTGTGTGTGTGTGTAATGCATTGTATTTCTGTATCACTTCTGTCGTAATTATTTATGTTTCTTCTACTTATGTTGCTTATGTTTCTTCTTCTCTTCTTCTGCATCTAATATACAGTTCTTTATTCCATACTCGTATCTCGGTATCTTCGGCGGGCCTACTCCCGCTGGTTGTGGGATCTGCTTAAGTCAGGCGGGGAGTCTGACGATAGTGCACGCTTGACACAGGTCCGGACACTTGTAATTGACAGAAGTACGCGCCCTTACGGTCCGGACGCGTACAAGGCCCTCACCTGTGGGACTTGGCTGAACGCCTCTAAGCCGAGTCCCTTGGGTTCCAGGGTCTAGCCATCACGCGCCACCTGCTCGTGGTGGCGAGGTCTCGGAGGTTTGACGCTGTGCCGTCAGCGTCTGCAGCCTACCTTGTGCTAGACGTATTGGTTACCCATTCCTCTGGAATACACAAGATTAGGCCGAGAGAGGGGACATGTCGTTTGGGCACCACATGTTTCTCTGAAGCTCTGCCCAGGCATTGTGATGAAATATTGGCCACATTCCAACTCACATACTTTGGTCTGCCAAGACTGCAAGGTGCCACTCATTCGTAACTCGTAATTAGAATTCTATGTGGCCAAAAGGATTAGAGCGGTTTGATTCCCAACACTCGTGAGGTGGACTTGAACGCTGACTTCTCGTTCTGAAAGCAATGGCAAACTACTGGCGGTCAAATGTTCCTTCTTCTACACGTGGTTATATTTATGCATAGAAGTTTGCTGACATGTTTTATGAGGTTGACTGTACACCTGCAATTGATTTCGAAACTGGAATGCAGGATTGAGAATCGCGTTTGCTGCTCCTTCGTCCCAGACGCTGGCTAGTAAAGACATAAGGCACCTTGTGTGTCTGTTTTATTTTATTTATTTATTTTATATTCTTTTTGCGTTCGCTCGTTTTGAACTCAAGCGTAGTCCATGCATTTGCTAATACTGCTAGTGCACTGGACTAATGTTTGCTTGAGGATTACCTTTCCCTATTACCAGTGTCCCTCGCCATCAGGCGAACTCACTCCAACTTCTGATGTACTTGTAATGTACGTTCCCAAGTCAAGGGCGAGAAGTCACCATTTCAGTCCAACTGACCATTGTAGGGGTTGAACCCGCTACCTCACTATCAGCATAACGAATGTATAAGAGCGAACCCTCTTATCCTTTCGGCCATTGTGTTGAGTTACAAAATTAGAAAGAGGGATACACTGTGTTGTACTGGATGCCGGGAGACAAGGATACACTGTGAATAATGTGAATGTCAAAAGTAGGCAGAGAAGGATACAGTGTGATTAATGTGAATGTCAACATTAGAAAGAAAAATATATATTGTGTTTAATGTGAATGTCAAGATTAGACAGAAAATGATATATTGTGTTTAATGTGAATGTCAAGATTAGACAGAAAAATATATATTGTGTTTAATGTGAATGTCAAGATTAGACAGAAAATGATATATTGTGTTTAATGTGAATGTCAACATTAGACAGAAAAGGATATATTGTGTTTAATGTGAATGTCAACATTAGACAGAAAAGGATATATTGTGTTTAATGTGAATGTCAAGATTAGACAGAAAAGGATATATTTTGTTTAATGTGAATGTCAACATTAGACAGAAAAATATATATTGTGTTTAATGTGAATGTCAAGATTAGACAGAAAAGGATATATTGTGTTTAATGTGAATGTCAACATTAGACAGAAAAGGATATATTGTGTTTAATGTGAATGTCAACATTAGACAGAAAAGGATATATTGTGTTTAATGTGAATGCCAACATTAGACAGAAAAATATATATTGTGTTTAATGTGAATGTCAACATTAGACAGAAAAGGATATATTGTGTTTAATGTGAATGTCAACATTAGACAGAAAAGGATATATTGTGTTTAATGTGAATGCCAACATTAGACAGAAAAATATATATTGTGTTTAATGTGAATGTCAAGATTAGACAGAAAAGGATATATTTTGTTTAATGTGAATGTCAACATTAGACAGAAAAATATATATTGTGTTTAATGTGAATGTCAACATTAGACAGAAAAGGATATATTGTGTTTAATGTGAATGCCAACATTAGACAGAGAAGGATTTACTGTGGTTCATGTAAATCGCAAAATTCGACAGAGAAAGAAAGGACGTCGTTAAAGTGAATGAAAGACTTAGTCAAAGATGGATCAAGTGTGTTTAATGTTTAATGAAACACATTAAATAAGTTGCGCCGTGTTGAGTTGGGTTGAGTTGAGTCAAGAACCGACATTACACCACTCAAGACATTCCCATACGTGCTCAGTCCTCATCTTCAACAGCCAGCGAAGGGTCATCCCAATACTAATAGTACCAGTAGCGGTCTGTTAATGTGTCCGTCTGGCCTTTTCTCTGCGCACTAACTGTATGTTAGGTCTTCCAGTCTTTCCCTGCCGCACTAGTCTCTCCAGGCAATGATGGTGTATCTGCTCTTCCACACAATACACATGATGCCAAAGGGTCATGGCCTTGTCTGCCTTATCATGCACCAGCACCTCACCCAACGGTGCCAACCCAGTCAATCTATCCTCCTGTCCGCTTCCCACCACACCAGCATGTCCTGGGGGAAAGATCCAACAGGTGCTCCCTATTTTTGATTGTTGAATGGAAGCATGCCATTCTACACAAAACATGTCTGTCTTTATTTTTCCCAGCGTGATCTGTGAGTCATTTGTTTAGAACATTGGGAGGGGAAAGGAATGGGCCTGAATGCCAGAGGAAACAACTTCAATAAAAGAACTATGAACTGCTTACCTTGTCCTGGAGACGCGTGTACCTGTAAAAGAAGAGGTTGTGGTGTCAATTGCAGTATGAACATAATATTGGAACAGACAACAGGTGCTTTTGTGTGTGTTAAATATAGAGTCAGTCATCATCATGATCTCGTCTTGTTCCTCTTGTACCTTGCGGTGTGGAGGCCACTCATAAACAGCGGGAGAGTACCTGGTTGTGGACTCCATATAAAAGGACACAGTTACATGCATCACGACTCACTGGAGCATGTGGTCAGTCAGTCAGTAACAACTAGCATTGAATGTTCTTTACAGGACGTCGTGATCAATCCAAGATTGATTTTCTATATATTTTACGTTTAGTAGCTTGCCATTACTTTCTGAACGAGAAGTCAATGTTTAAGTTCAAGCAGGGAACTATAGCATTACCATGCCATTAGCGCATCGGAAGTTTAAGAGTTAGAGCGCTCTTATCATTTATGAAATAACGATCACTGGTACGAGCATGAAGACTTAATGTCCATACATTATTATACCCATATTTGTATAGACCAATCGGTGCCCGGATGGTGATGTAGTCAGAATCACGCTGTCCCCGTTCACTTCCCAAGGCATTTTCTGGTACCCCTGTCAGGCGAGGCTGGCAATTTTAAATATTCAAACCCGCCCCGACGCGGATGGAAGCCATGACCACTGTACCGGCAGACGAAAGTCCAGCCACTACACCCCCGTGTCCCTGACTGGACACTGCTACAGGACAACACATATTTTATGCAATAATTGTGATTGTATATCTCAACACTCTACAGTTTCGCTAAAACAATTTCGGTAAACTATATTAGTTAAAGAAATGGTTGACACATATCCATATGTTCCAACACATTACATTGAGTATACCTGTACATAGCAAACCCGGAGCTATGGCGAAGTAGTTACGAATGCAATTCATAATTCCACATACCGCGTTGGAAACACAGCTGCGGGCGATTTGGCAGCAAACCGTCTTGTGTTGGTTTCCAATCAATGGTATGAATGCCGATCATTCAAAAAGCAATAACAAGCTACTGAACGTAAACTACCCCAGGAATCACAAACAGCCAAAAAATGCTGAGGTTGACTGCGGTGTCCTGCAAAGGATATGCAACTAGCTACATCCATAGCAACCATCGTTCTAACGAAGGCAAAGACTCAAAAATGCCTACCTTTAACTCGGTACCAGACGATACCGACGATTATAAACACGAGGATGATGAAGCAGACGGGTGCAATAGCGATGAGTAGAGTGTTGAATTCCGACTCATGTCCCTGAGCTTTCTGTCCAGCTGGTGTGTGATCTGGACCTGCAAATTAGGACATGCGGGATGTTAAATATATACCAGTCCTGGCTAGTTTACTCTAGAGCAGGAGTGGCCAACCTTTTCAGCAGGCGGGCCAAATTTCAGAAATAATATTTTTTGCTGGGCCACGCACCTAATTTTTTGTTTGTTTAATTAAAGTAAACAAGCAAGCTTGCTACAACTTCGACCACTTCGTCGCTTCCCACTCCGCGGGCCTCAACGTGATTCCTGGCGGGCCTCGTGTTAGCCACCCCTGCTCTAGAGGAAAGGTGACACCAATACGTCTGGAACAAAACAAGCTGCAGAAGGTACGGTTTAAGCAAAGCAATGCTGGAAGTGTCGTAAGAGAGCAGAGTTGATTAAGATATGATAATAACATAAACTGACATAAATCATTAGATCTTCACGCACTACAGGCCATATTTATTAAGCTGGGATGGCCAGTTGATTTCCTCGTCGCTCTCCTCCCGAGACAATACTCAGTGCATTCTTAAAATATACATAAGTATCATCGCCGGAGCTAGGTTCTCTATGCTCGATCTCATTTTCAACAGCCAGCAAAGAGAGAGAACGAACGAACGAACGGAATTTATTTTCAAAGGGTAGCAAACTGGGCACGCAGGGCCGTCTTACATACAGCCCTTCTAATCACGTATCTTTCGTTCATCAATAGTGCATAATACATTCACATATGAAAAAAAAACACATTGTCAAATGAATGTTGTAAACTTAAACAATGCATGCTACCACACATCCTCCACACACCTACTCATCCCCCATCAATCCATACATCCCCCCACACACATCCCCCATCCAACCATACACACATCCCCAGGCACACATACATTCCCCCACCCATCCACCCATCCCCAACCCACACATCCCACACCCACACACACGCCACCTACACACATCTCCGCACCCATACACGCATCTCCAACCCACCATACATCCCCCACACACACATCCCAACCCACCCAAACACACACACCCTGACACGCTTACATGCATCCACTCATCACCCACACACACATCCCCCACCTACACACATCACCCCAACCACACACATCCTCCACCCATCCAATAACCCACCCACACATCCTCCACGCCCACCCACACCCCCAACCATCCAGCCAAACACAAATGCCCGAACAACACATCCGCCACCCATACACACATATTCCCTCAAATTTACACATCCTACATCTACCCACACACAAAACACGCACCCATCCTCACATCTCCACTTACACACATCCCTACCCACACAGTTTCCCCACCCACCCACACATCCCGCACCCACACACACACACATCCCGCGCCCATCATCCAAGCTACACATACTCACCCACACAACCTCACCTACCCACACATCCTCCACCAACTCACCCCCAAATCACCCATCCTCCAATCACACATCCCTTAACCACACATCCCTTAACCACACATCCCCTCACCCATACACTAACACACACATCTCCCCACACATCCACACACATATCCCCAATCACCAACATATCCCCCATCCACAAACACATACCACCCACACCCTCCACCACCCATATATACTCCACCCACACACATCTTCCCCTCACACACAGCGTCCCATCCAAACACATCCCCCATCCATACACTCATCTCCCACACACATCCACCCATTCACGTACTCAACACTCAACCACTAACGCCCACATGTATCCCACACACCTAAAAACACATGCATCTTCCATCTACCCACCCACACTCACACACCCCAACCACTAAGCCAAACACACATTCCCCCTCCCTCATATACATCCTTCACCCACCCGCACATCCCACACCCAACCACACCTCCCTCACCCACCAACATACACACATCCCTCAACGACACATATCTCCTCTCCCACACAACAACCCATCCATATACACATCCCCCATACACATCCCCACCCTCACATCCCTCACAAACACACACACATCACCACACCCACCCACACTTCCCCACCTACAAACACTCTCATCACCCACACATATATCCTCCACCCACACATACATCCTCCACCCATCCACACACACACACACACACACACACAAACACACACACACACATATATATATATATATATATATATATATATATATATATATATATATATATATATATATATATTAACGTAAAATTTCGTGATGCAATTCAACTGAATTTCTGAATTCTTCAAGAGAGAGAGAGAGAGAGAGAGAGAGAGAGAGAGAGAGAGAGAGAGAGAGAGCGAGAGAGAGAGAAAGAGAGAGAGAGAGAGAAAGAGAGAGACAGAGACAGAGAGAGACAGAGAGAGGAGACAGAGAGAGAGTGAAGAAAAGAAGTCGAGGGAATGGTGAGAGAAGGATCCTCATGACCTGGAGAGAATGGTATTGCTGAGGGCAGTCAGAGGACCTGGCCGACACTCTGGACTCAGCAACGTGTCATATCTAGACTTTTTCAGTTAGTGATATAATGTTCTTTAATTTTCTAATTTCATGTTTTTCTTTGGATGTGTTTGTGTTGTTCCAAGTAAGATTTGTATAATAAAAACGTCGATTCGTTGTGTCGTAGTATACTTATGTTGATTTCATTATTTTCTAAATATATTATCATTGATCTTGTCCCTGTGATTTACGTTTGCCGTATTTGAGTTCGTAGTAGGTGATGTCTTTGTTTATTATCTCTCATTTTTTTTTTTTTTTTCACATTACACCATGGACAGTCAGAAAAACCAATGACCAAGTCCTGCAAGAAACAGATGAAAACCGTAAACTGATTAGAGATATTAGACGTAGACAGTCATAATATTTAGACACGTTACGAGAAGAAACAAACTGGAGAACTTGGTGACAACTGGCAAGATTGAGGGTATCAAGAACAAGGGAAAGCAAAGAAGCAAATACATGGATGGCTTGGCCACGTGGTTTGGTCAAAACATGAACACAGAGCCAATCCACGACTCTGTCTAGTTTCCCTTAGCTTGGCATGATGGAATCTCTCCAGTTTTCTCTCTAAGCCCCGTATGAGTGAACGTGACATACCACTGTAGTCCTTTTTGCTCAGATTTCCCCGTCTATTGTCCTACGCATATTGTATATTGTATATATTGCACATATTGTATATATTCTAAACATATTGTCCCCAGGCAGTTTTCTGCTATGAGCCTGTAATGTGATAGCGCCCTCACGTGTTTTAGGCCTGAGAACCAAGAGAAATAAGTGGCCAGGTTGTCCCTCATTTTGACAAGCGAAGAGCCCAGGCATCGACCCTTCTAATGACATCATCATTGCAGTTCGCTAACCACTTCAACAGAACACAATGTGACGTTTCTTGCATTTTAAAATGTGCCCCAAAGCAGATGTCTGTTGTGAGTCTGTGCTGTGACCGCACCATCATACTGTGTAGGACTGATTCCGTGGAGGAACAGGTGACCAATCCTTTCCTCACTTTCGCAGGCTACGAGCACCAGGCATCTGACCGTACTTGTAACATTATCAACGCATTTTGTTATCAACTTGGCTAACGAGCAGACGCATTGTAATGTAAGATCATATAACACAATATAATACAATATAACACAATTTAATATAATATAACAGAACATAATAGCGTATAATATAAAGTAGCATAATTGAATATAACATAATATAATAATATACCATTATTTTTCAGTTATTACTGAAAGACATCGGAAGCCGCGGTAGCTTTTATTTGCCGGGTCGGTAGTCAAGTGTTCAAATCCTCGTAGAGATGGATCGTAACTACACAATTTCCTTGTTTAAATGTCAACCCCCGCCCAACATAGGAATTATAAAATGTTGTGGAACGTTAAGGCAGGTAGAATGCAGAGAAGATAGCACGATAGAACACTATCTTCTATCGTGCAAGACATATGATCAGGAACGTGAGGACCTGACAGACTATTTTCAAGCAAGGGATACCATGATGACAATGAAAGAGTGCTTGCGGACAGATGGAGACAAAGAACTGCAAAAAACGGTTAATCAATTTATAGCAAGAACGGGTAAAGTGATATAACCGACATAAAATTGAAACCACGAATGAAGAGGACAAAAACCGCCCACTCGCAGAAACGATTAACAGAGGTTACAGAGAGCCAAGGAAAGGATCTCAGACGCTGGAAAAGAGAGAAGCGACAGGACACACCCTAGAGTGGGACTAGAGAAGATGACAAGAAACCTCCTTAATCAAAGAACATACAAATAAATAATGTATCAAGTCGAACAAATTAGACAAACAAACCATATAACTAAATAACTAGACACATAACTCAAACTAACAAATAAATCAAATAAAACAAATAAAATAGATAAATACGTTGCTTAGACAAACAAATAAATTAACTTATTTTCATAAATACAGTAAATATACAACACATAAATTAAAAAAAAACCTAGATATATAAATAAAGGAATAAGTAGAAACAGATTAATAAAGAGCCCAAAACAAAAGCAACTACAACAATAAACAAACAAAAGATACAAAATCATAAAATCACGGATAAAATAGGAAAACAAAGATAACACGCACACACACACGCACACAAACGATGAGAATAAATATAACGAGACACTAGCTAGAAAAACAGCATAACACCATGAATGTCTGTACCCGTTGATTGTCAGTTTGTACCTTTTTTGTCCGGAGCGACGGAGTTTGTGCCATGTGCGACACTTTCGGTAGACCGCACTGGGGATAGAGATCGAGACATATATGATAACACTTATTGCAATTTTTTTTTTCGCTCGCTCGCTTTGAACTCAAGCGTAGTCCAACAGGCGAACCCACACCGACCTCAGAAGTAGTTGCAGTTTACGTCCTCAAGTCAAGGACGACAAGTCAACATTTTCGTCCAGCTGTCCGGTTAGGGTTGAACCCCTAACCTCGGCATCAGCACACCGGATGCTTAAGAACACGCGTTCTTACCCATTCGACCATGCAGACCTGTGCCTATTGCATTGAAGTAGATCCTCTTAACATTCAAACCCTTCCAACCCTTAATCTGACTAAATGTCGTGCTACCGGGTATTAGCTGTGACAGTAGCAGGCGGTATCACTGCCCAAGAGCACACAGTAACAGAAAGGTCAAGGACCCATTCACACACTCTGAGAAGTATTAAAAATATGCTGCTTGCCCCATATTTGTATGTCCAGTATGTACTAAATATGCTGTTGTTGTTTTTGTTGATGATGTTGTTTTTGTTGTTGTTGTTGTCTTCCACTTATTCCGAGAGGAGTCGTGGGGAGAGGTTATAGAAGTTCCAGCGCCTGTGATGTGGCCAGTATAACACCGACCGCCCTTACATCCCAGGACATATCCAGGGACTATTCCAAGCTGGCTTTCCACCTGGGAGTCTAGTTATTTAAAACAATCATCGGCCTGGATGGGGAATCGAGCACTTACAGGGAACACTAGGACAACATAGGCGCATCCATCATTAATACACTACGACAGCCAACAGCAGTCATGCATTCAGACATTTAGTAAACAATAATCAGAAAAATAGACTTATGTCTGCAATAACGCCCATTGCGTTATCCAGAATCCAATAACTTAAATAATAGAAGATTTAGAATGTCTTTAGGTTTGTGACGAGAAGGCACTCTTCGCGAGTGAAAAAAAGAGACGTTTCATTTTCTCGAAAATATTTATCTTCATCACATGCCAGATGGCACAGGCGTTCATGTCTTTCCACAGATCGCAGTTCTTGTACTCTGGATCAACTCTTCTGATAAAATGCATCCATGGCAAAGTTTCAATCCATACAGCATCATTTCTCTTGGTCTACACGTGTCTCTTTTCCCACGGAAAATTCCAGTTGTCATAATTTTCTCCAATGTCTTTCTATCACCACATTATTAAAGAAAGCCGCTTGTCTCTTTCTTATATTTGTATAAAACGTTTTAGTTCAATTAGCCTCTTCCAGACAATCACTGGCAATCAATGCGCAACATTCGTCTCAGGAACCTAATCTGTGTTGTTTCCAAGCTTTGCCTAATTTGTTCATTTAGGTTCCATGATTCGCTGCCATTCAGCAAAACAGTACACAAGTATAAAAAATATAAAATATTAAAAATGATTGAATACTTTCTGTATTCTGAGTCGCTAAACACAAGTCGTTTGATGGCTAATGCCAGATATTTAGTTAGTTGTATATCCTTTACAAGACGTCGCAATGAACCCCAACACTGTTGGTTATTTATGATGTACTAGGCAATGGTTTTGTACAGTAGTTAACGACAGATGTAACATTCTTACTTTCATCCGTCAATGTAAACTGAACATCCATACTTCTATAGATGTTTGCTATCCTGACTGTGTGTGTTCTGAAGTCCTTGCCTTGGATGTTGTACATTGTTATGTTGGCAGTCCAGTAGACACGGGTGATGGGGTTTCTGGTAAACTCAACCACGATCTTGGGGTCATTAGATAAGGAATTCAACCATTCACTGGACATTAGACACAGAGAAAATGTGACGTTTTCCCCCTGGATAGGCGAAATTTCTCGTGAAGCATCTTCACTCTCACACAGTGACACCGGGTCTAATCGGGAGGTCAGAAACAATATGATTTCAGAGATGTTGAGAACGAAGATATCTGTATACAGTATATATGTGCGTGTGCGTGCGTGTATGAGTGCGTGGGTGTGTGCTTGTGAGCGTAGATGCGTGTTTGTCTGTGTGTCTGCATCATATTCAACTGTCCATGTTGTGACATGTTTTCATACATGTCTGCATGCCTGCCTGCCTGCCTCCTCGGAATTCTGAGGTAAATGGGAACATTTTTTTCAAATTTTCATTTTCTCTTCATTGCTTTCATTTTTTTCATCTTTTTATTCTTCTCGTCCTGTCGTTACGTTTTAATGTAGTTACAGGAGATCTCCGTGACTATATGTTGTGTTTTGTGAGAGTGTTTGTTTGCTGATGAAGGCTACTCGCGGCAACGTCCTGTATGTGTCGTAATTATGTTATGTAAAGCTGCACTACTTTGTGTCATTTTATACTGTTTACATTTTCACAGCTCTACCGCAGTTCCACCCAATTTTATTCATATTCAATACATGGAATGTTAACTGAATGCCACATATGTTTTATTTTGTCGTTTGTTCGCTGTGAACACGAGCGTAATCCACAATGGACATATTTTTTTTGCGTGTGGACCGGCTTTTCAGATCCCCGACTACCATCAGGCCAACGCACTCCGATCACTCAGGTACTTATTATTTACTTCCCAACTCATGGATTAGAAGTAAACCTTAAGTCCAACTCATGGATTAGAAGTAAACCTTAAGTCCAACTCATGGATTAGAAGTAAACCTTAAGTCCAACTCATGGATTAGAAGTAAACCTTAAGTCCAACTCATGGATTAGAAGTAAACCTTAAGTCCAACTCATGGATTAGAAGTAAACCTTAAGTCCAACTCATGGATTAGAAGTAAACCTTAAGTCCAACTCATGGATTAGAAGTAAACCTTAAGTCCAACTCATGGATTAGAAGTAAACCTTAAGTCCAACTCATGGATTAGAAGTAAACCTTAAGTCCAACTCATGGATTAGAAGTAAACCTTAAGTCCAACTCATGGATTAGAAGTAAACCTTAAGTCCAAATGACCAGTGTAGGGTGGTAGGGGGTGGGGGAGCTAGACACACCCCCCCCCCACCACTACCTCGCCATCGAAAGTTTAAGAGCACATAATAAATAAATAAGGCGTAGCTTACAGAATGTGAGACCACACGAGAAGGAATGACTTAAAGCATGGAGTTCGATAAATAACAATAGATCCAAAGGGTAAGTTACACGAATTAAAAACAGAACAACACCGCGCCAGTAGCAAGTATGCTTTTAAAACAGGCATTCGTATCTCCACGCTTATTTTATTGTTTATGTGCCTTTTACTCAAAGGCAATAATAATATATGAAGATACACTTAACAATCGTGTAAACAGTTCATCATCATCATGCCCGGTGCTGGCAAGCGTGGGCGGTCATATTTAACCATCTCACGCCATCGCCAGAGTCGTGGATCAGCTCCGTGTTCTTGTCTCGACCATGCCATGTGGCAAAGCAATTCAGATATTTACGAGGGGCTTCAAATTAAAACTTACATTTTTTGGGAGGGAGGAGGGGTTGGGGGGGGGGGGTGAATATATTCTGAAAAAATAAAGAACAAACGTATCCTTTTTCGATGTAGTCACCACTGCGTTCAATGAAAGTTCTCCAGCGCCGATAAAGTTTCATGTAGAAAAAACAATTCTCTTGGTCGCTTGTGTAACCTACCATGCACCATCTGCTGTACCTCTTCATCAGACCGACAAGTCGTTCCTCCAAATGACATTTTGAGTTGTTCAAACATGTGGAAATCACTCGGGGTTAGGTTCGGCGTGTTCGGGGGAATGTTGTACACATTGAATGCGGAGGTCACTGAGCAAACAACCGATAACAGAACGCTGCTTCTCTTTGGCGCATGTGACAAGTTGGGCGACCATCTTTAAAATATCCTAATGACGTCAACGTGTTAGTGTACACTGTGATGTCACGTACTCAACACTCTTGACATCCTTAACAACATTATTGACATGTTACACATTATTGCTTGGTTACTGTAATTTCTATGACACGTTTACGGTTTTTAAGTGAAGCCCCGTTGTAGTTATCTGCCCTCCACTTGTTCTTTACCCTTCAATCTTGCCAGCTGTCACCAATGTCTCCAGTTTATTTCTTCTCATAACATGCCCAAAAAAGGTCTGACTGCCTGCGTCTAATTATTCAAATAATTTTATGGTTTTCATTTGCTTCTTGTGCAGCATGCTCATTGGTTTTTCTCTCTGTCCATGATATTCTTTGCAGTTTCTTCAGAAGCCACATTTCCACAGCCACTAGATGTTTTTCCACATATCGGCTCGTTGTTCACGTTTTATATCCGTACAAAAGTACAGGTTCTATGTAGCATTTCACCACTCTTTTTCTCGCTGCTATTGCCATCTTTTTATTGGACAGTATGTTTTCCATCTGGCAAAAGGCTGCCTTTGCCATAGCGATATCTTTAATTAAGGCTTCTGCCATCTGATTGTGTGACTGTTCCGAGATAGATGTACTGAATGAATTACTTGTTTAAGAATATTACCATTTGCTCATATATTGCATTGTGGAATTGCTTTCTTCTTAGTGACAACCGTAATCATTATCTCTGTCTTCTTATAATTTAATTATAACCCTAGTTGTTCAGTGTGTACAATAACCGCATCTACTAAATATAGCAGACCATGTTTGTTGTTTGCATTAAATGTTGTATCTTCACCATATATACATTTTTTTTAAAAATTTCATGTCCCATAATGGTGATTCCTCTCATATCGTCTAAATTTCTAATATTTTCACGGTATCGGGAAAAACGATCTGGAAGCATTACACATCCCTGTCCCACACTTTTCTTAATAGACTGATATTGACCTACTTCATTATCAATCTTTACGGCATCTTGTTGTTTACAGTATATGTTTTTCACAAGTCTAAGGTCTTTCCTATTAATGTGTTCATCTTCATCGTGTTGACATGTTTTACTTTATCGAAAGTCTTTGTGTAGAAAATAAATCAATGATGTAGGTCTCTGTTTACTTCCATTCATCGATCAATTAATTTTATCAGCAAAATTTAGCATTTACTGTACCCTCGCGTCCCACAAGCCCACATTGTTCTTCCCTCATTTCATGTTATATTTTATTACTAACATTTTGCATTATGATTCTTATCAAAATCGTGGTGTGGCTCATTATACGAATTGTTTGATATATATCACATTTCAAGGCTCTTGATTTCTTCGGGATTTCAATAAATATAGAATGACATAATTCAGGCTGTATATCTCCAGTATTATATATTGTGTTCAGCAGTCTGGTGATCTGGTCTATCCCATATTCTTTTAAGGCATTAATCATTTCTGTTGTGATGTTGTTGGACCTGGGGTCTCGCCAGTTTTCTTATGTTTAAGAGCATTCTGAAATTCCATCTTCAAAATTGATGGTCTTTCTTTATTATTAAGAATATCATACTGTCCTTCTCTTGTATCGTTTTAAAGGTCTTTCACATAATCTAAGCATGCATTTAAAATTTGAAACATTTTCTATTATGATTTTGCCATCATTTTAATATGTAGGCAACCGACATATGTATGTTGTCTGTTCTTAAATATGTCATGAATTTACAGTGCATTAAGTTGTTATTCTGGATGTTAGGTTGATTTTCAATTGTCCTGCAATGTTCTTCAAGCCATGCTTCGCTTGCCTCTTTGCAAACACTATACGACGTTCCATGGGAATTTCGATATATAAAGGCCATAAACGGGCACTCTCCCACTGTTTATGCTTCACCTCGATACCGAAGGTACAAGAGGAACAAGAAGAGAGAGGATGACTATACAACTATGAAGATAGTTCAAACTGTCAGAGCCTAACATGGTATAGCTGTGCAGCAACATCGTTGCGACACCCGGCTGACAAGATTGTTACCTGACACGCGACCAGCGGTCAGGCTGACGACAGACGCACGCAGGACACGTGACACCACTAGAGGCAGTGGGCAGTTGGCGTGCTAAGGTCAGACCGAGCTGGGACTGGAGACCGGACGGACATGTGCGATGAGAGCAAGGCGTTTGCATGAATCTCCGTGATTGAAAGCCGAACGACTGATATCTTGAGCGTCAGACCTATGAGCTGTATTGTGGTTGTGAGCGTCGTGAGTTATATATTGTAGATTGCTGTAATTATCGTTCTGTATTTAATGTGGCAATAAATCCATAGAACTTGTGTTACTGTGTCTTACGTCGAATCACGTTATACTTGTACTGTCTCACACGTGTTAGCCAACGAGCCAATTATAAGACCCTGACATGTGTGGACGTGGGTTGCTCGTCCTTGTTTAAGAACCTAATATATGTAGACGTGTGTTGCTCGTCTTTCTTATTTAAAACTATAATTCCTGAACTTGTGAAATTTGTCAAGGTTATAGCTATGTAAATGTGATCGTGAAAGTCTCAGTATGATCCATTATTACATTGTTTAAATATGTGTAAAACCATTAGTAAATGTGCAGTACATATTGTTTGATCCTGTAAACGTGTAAAACATTTGTGATTTGTGAAACTTGTCACCGTTTGACCTTGTCGACATTGTTATTTTGTCGCCATTTTGACCTTGTCGCCATCTTGTAAACTTGATGTCTATGTCCTTACTGAATGTCATCTTGATGTAAGTGATGTGTCATCAATGTTATTGAGTGTTCAAATACAGATAGATTGTCTTTGTGCATTGAGTTTGTGGAACGCAAAGAGTTTTGGAAAGAGTGTAACTTCTGTTGAAACTGTTGACGACAAATTTACGACATACAATTACACTCGACGCCATCCAAACCTAGTCAACACTTAGTGACTTGCAGGCACACACCAACAAATAGACGCTAACTTATTTTCTTCCAAAAATAAAGCAGGTTTTTCCGTACCATCCATAACCTTGCCGTAGAGGTCATTAGTGGTTCCGAAGTAACGACCCTACAGTTTTCTAGCCCGAGTGTCCAACCATTCTTCACCATATCCAGGGCACTTGAGTATATTTTTCTATACTTTAACTTTACGTATGCAATAGTAGGCACGCATCGTATAGTAAAATAAATTGTAAATTGTTTATTACTAACCATTTATAACATATTTTGTGTGGTTGATTTGCATTGACGTATTTTCTCCATCATGTCGTCACTATTTGATTTCATCGATATGGGTATTAAATTACATCTAACAGGTGATGAATTAACAAAATGGAGCGAAGACAAATACGCTGAATACCTGCTGGTACAGGAGAAAAATAATGAACGCGAAGAAAGAGCAGCGGAGAGAGCTCTAAAACAGGCAGAGATTGAAACAGCCTTGAAACAGGCAGAGATTGAAAAAGCTGCCAAGCAAATAGAGGCAGAAACAGCATTAAAGCAAGCCGAAGTAGAAATGGCTGCAAAGACAAAGCAAGCTGAGATAGACAGTGAACTTAAGAAAGCAGAAATAGCAGCTCAGAGTAAGAAAGAAGAACTAGAGTTACAGTTGAAGATGAAACAACTTGACACTGAGACTGCGATGAATAAAGAATCAAAGAAATCTGAAAGACTGGAAAAAGAAAACCAGTATAAGAAGTATCAAGGTATCGTCCGTAACTATACCTCGGGTGACTGCATAGCAGCCTTTACTCAAAATTTTGAGACTTTAATGGAACATTACCAAGTTCCACTTTCTGAATGGAATATTCTTTATATGAGGAGTCTATCTGGGGAACCTCTTAAAGTCATTGAAACCATCCCCAAAGACCTAAGGAAAGAGTACCATTATATTAAATCTAAGATAATGGCACATTTCATGTTAGACGAGGCAGGTTACAGAGAACAATTCAGTAAATTGAGTCCAAAATCAACTCAAACGTTCTCTGACTACCTCTGTTTAGTCCGAGATGTTTTCAGCAAATGGACTTCAGCAGCCAAAATTAATAAAAGTTATGATAGATTAGAAGATCTCATCATTCGAGATAAAATCATTTCTTCTATCCCATCATCGTTTTCTAAGTTCTTACAGGAGAATGAATGCACAAGTGTGGAAGAAATTGAAAGACGTGGGTCGGCCTATTACACGGCCAACAAACAATGCTTTGCCACTGAAGCTACTGACAGTAACTTGGTAGCAGCAGCCAACTATGAGAAAAACTATAGTAGGCAAAAACCAAACAGGCCTACCTCTGAAAAATTTAGACAGTGCAGATTTTGTAAATTTTCTCACCATTTGAACGAGATGTGCGATCAAAACCCAGGATACCAGACATACTTGCAAAATATAGTAAACAGTCAAGACAGAGAACGTAAATTGTTCAAAAATAAACGTAAATGTTTTCTCTGCAAGGCTTTCGGGCACCATCGCATGGAGTGTAGAGGCAGGCATATGACCAACAAAGCCAATGCCGCCTTGTTCGATAGCTCAGCTTCAGAAGACGAAAATCCAGAGAAACATCCTGTGAATGCAGCACAGGCTTGTGATGTATTTAATGCTAACAAATGCACTGTCTGTAACACCTTCTATGAAGATGGTATCTTAACATGCGGGCACGCCATCCCTATTGCCAGTGAGGAAGCTAACTTGGTAATAGACTCAAAAGGCAGATTAGACATCCATCACGGGTATGTTAATGGCAAGTTTGCTACAGTACTTCGCGACACCGGAAGTACACTTATTGGCCTGAAAACAACATTCATAACGCCTACAGACTATACAGGCAGACACATCACATGTAGAACATTTTCAGGCAATATTGAAAAATATCCATTAGCATGGGCATACATTGAAACACCATTCCTCACCGGGAAAGTAAAGGTCGCGGCACTTACAAACCCAGTGTGCGATATAATCATAGGAAATTTACCTGAGGTGAATGACAAACCTCATAATCATGACATAACATCACTATGTATTGATGATAACACATCACCACCAAATGTCATCACTGAAAATGTCATATCACCTATTGAATGTATGTTAGCTAATGCAGCACTAAGTTCTCATCACATCATTGACGATATCATTCCATCATCATCTGATGTCATTGAGTGTGTGAACGCAGTAACAAGAGCTACTGCTAGAGTGCAAGATGAAAGTAACCAAACTGAGGCTATACAAATGCTTAGCCCAGAATTACCACCTAGTGACTCTATGAAGGAAACATTCATAACAGCTCAAAAAGCTGATCCTTCACTGTCAAAGTACTTTGACCTGATCGGCAAAAAGGCAAGAGTAACCAAAAATGCGAAATGGCATTTTGCTTTACACAATGATATACTCACCAGGTACTACACCAGAGGTGACATTACAACAAAGCAAACTGTTTTGCCAACTACTTATCGCAAGCAAGCTTTACATCTTGCTCACGATATACCTTTTGCAGGTCATATGGCATATGTTAAAACCAGGTCAAGACTTTTGACACAGTTTCATTGGCCAAAATTTTGCAATGACATAAGAACATATTGCAGAAGTTGCGATACATGCCAGAAACTAGTAAAAAAAGGTAAACACCCACAGGCAAAGTTACAAGTCACTGACTTAGCCAGTCGACCCTTTGAAAAATTATCAGTTGACATTGTGGGCCCTCTTAGTCATACAACTACTAGAGGGAATAAATATATTCTAACTTTTGTTGATCAATGTAGTAGATGGCCAGAAGCGATCCCGCTAAAGAACATTACTGCCAACGACATCATGGAAGTGTTCTTCCATATTTTCTCCCGAATTGGATTTCCAGATACTATCCAGTCTGATAGAGGCACTCAGTTTATTGCCGCATCCACCCAAGCTTTCACTAAAATGTTAGGAGTGAAGCAAGTTTTCAATACCCCCTATCATCCTCACTCTAGCGGTATTATAGAAAAGCTTAATGGGGACCTGAAGCACATGCTTGCCAAAGTAACTCAAGATCACCCCAACAACTGGGATGTATACTTACCAGCTGTCCTTTTTGCTTATCGCGAGGTACCACATTCTAGTACCGGTTTCTCTCCTTTTGAACTAATCTATGGTGCCAAACCACGAGGCCCATTAACAATTTATCACCAAATGTTAACTGATTCTACTCCAATACTGAAACCCATATCATCATTTGTGTATGTAACATCATTGCGTGAAAGGATTATTAAATCATGTGAAATTGTTAAAAATGCACTTAAACTATCTGGTGCTACTTACAGACAGTACGCAGACAAAGGTAACAGGACTATAACATTGACACCTGGACAGGACGTTCTACTACTACTACCTAGTGACAGACAGCTACTGACTGATTCTTGGCAGGGACCTTTTAAAGTGACAAGACAAATCTCACCTGTAGACTACGAAATCCTAATAAAAGACAAACACAAAATATTTCACATAAATATGCTAAGACCATACCACAACAGAGACAACGAACAAGACGATACGACAGCTTGCACCGTGATAATAGATCACGAAGATGACGATTCTAGCGACGAGATTCCAACACCTACATTAGACACGACAAACTGCTTGAAGGAAATCAAGATCAATCCAAACTTAAGTCAAGCAGAGACAAACAGTTGCAAACAGTTGATACAACAATACAACACCATCTTTTCAGACAACCCAGGACAAACAGAATTAGTACAGCATCACATCACACTCACATCAAACACACCAATAAGATGTAGACCATACACAATACCATTACACTACAAAGAACAGTTACATCAAGAAATTATCAACTTAGAAAAAAACAACATCATCAGACGATCCTTATCAGACTTCTCTTCACCCATGGTCATTGTACGCAAAAAGGACAAGACAATACGACTTTGCATCGACTACAGAAAACTGAATAAAATAACTGTTTTAGATCTTGAACCAATGGCAAACACTGACGATCTTCTGACAGAATTGACTGACGCTAAGTTCTTTACGACGCTTGACATGTCTAAAGGTTACTGGCAGATAGCTGTACATGAAGACAGCAGACATCTAACAGCTTTTGCCACGCCTTGGGGACTGTACGAATGGTGCAAACTTCCATTTGGGCTAGTCAATGCCCCAGCCACATTCGTACGCATGACACGACTCCTCCTATCTGACATTCCTAATATCATTTGCTATATTGACGACATCTGTGTCCATACAGAGACAATGACGGAACATATAAAGACACTAGAACAGACACTAGAACGTATCAGACAGCACGGACTGACAGTGAAGCCTTCAAAGGTGAACATGGCTTACCAAGAGATATCATTTTTGGGGTACAGAATATCCAATGGCTTTGTCATGACAGACAACAAAATTGTCTCCAAAATTCTGAAACTGTCACTCCCGACTAATAAGAAACAAGTCCGGAGTTTGTTGGGACTGATCAATTATTACAGGCAATTCATTCCTGATTTTTCAGAACTGACCGAGGTTTTTTCTAACTTACTAACCAAGGATAAGCCTGAAAAAGTTGTACACGATGAATGCCTACGAAATGCATTTCATAAAGTTTTGACATACTTTTCTGATAAGAATTCGAATAATCTCATCCTTAAATTGCCCAACATTCGTTTACCTTTCAGATTGAGAACAGATGCTAGCTACGTTGCGATTGGGGCAGTCCTATTGCAGGAATACAACAACATCCTGCATCCCATTTGTTTCATATCAAGAAAACTAAGGCCTAGAGAACGGGCGTGGTCCATTCCGCAATTAGAGGCACTTGCCTTAGTAGAAAGTGTGACGAAACTATCCAGATATCTTCTAGGACGTCACTTTATCATCGAAACTGACAACAGTCCATTACGGTATATAAATGCCGGAGTACCATCCAACAATATGATTGCTCGCTGGTCCTTGAAGCTTCAAAATTACAGTTTCGAGGTTCGTCACATTTCTGGCAGAATCAATACAATTGCCGATCTTTTGTCCCGTTGTCCAACCGACCCAGTAAGCAATGTCTGAGTGCAGAGTGTACTAATACACTCAGAACAACACAGCCACCAATGAGTGAATGTTTTCTATTCACCTACTGTGTAAGGTCTATAATTGTAATTGTGATACGGTTAAAAAACCGACATGTATAATATACTTATTTTAATCAAGCCATATAATGAGTGTAGTATAATTGTATAGTGTGTGTTAGAAAGAGAACATTATTAATTGTAAATATACACCAAGAACAGTGTCACGGACGCTTAACCACTTACCAGAAGCGAACTTTACCAGTTAACAGTGACAGCTGTGAGTGACTTTCTTCACCGTGATATTTTAACGACGTGTGCAAATGTGGACTGAACAATGACTTCTACACCACCTCTGCATCGAATTTAATCCAAAATGTTCGACAATTGAACATCGGAAATAAGAACATTCAATCTTTATCCAGAAGTTGTGAACACATCGGAAATAAGAACATTCCATCATAATCCGATAGTTGTGATACTAGAACATCAAACACGAACTTTGAGAACATTTAACTATCCGTTACAAAAGAAAACGGGAACATTTGTGGTCAAACAGCAACTAAATTTTGCGTTTCGTGTGTACTTCCTGTGTAATTTAAAAAGTATAGCAAAATTAGCAGACGATATACAAATATTCAAAAACTTATGACGATTGTAAAATCCTTTTGAATCTATAAAATATAATACACCAATTGGGTCCTTATTTAAATTGATTAGTGTAATCTTAGAATCATATCTTGATTAATGTATTCATATTACCGACTTTTTCTCGTTAATATGAAGAAACGTCAAGCAATGACGCTAAGAAATTAAATAATTATTGTCATTTATTGAATTTCTTGATTGTCAAAATTACTTCCCTTGCATTTACGAATTACACCAAGGGCCATAATTTGAAACATATTCATTAATGTGTATTGTATAAATAGACATTTTGTTGCTCAAATGATTAACACACCGGGTAGGCGTCCACCAAGCATGGCAGATAGCTGCCAACATTGCAAACCAACATAAGAGCTCCTGGCCAAATGAGGTCAGAGTTTGAGTGTTTAATGCGACTTATGTAAAGTCGTATTTCAGTCTGGCTAGATGGCTGTTGCAAGACAACCATATTATTACGTTTTTTTCAAATTGCTGCGAAGTAGATGCGTGAAGCTGGTAACTACTGATCTGACTGGGTATTATTGCAATGGAGGTAACCAGCCATCAGGGGGATGAAACCTAAGTTGTGTTAAAAGTTGTACTTCATTTGTCATTTCAATGCAACTTACATTTTTTGTATATATTTCCATGCCATATATGTATTTTCATGCATAACACTGGGAAAGAGTAGTCTCTGACATGAAGTTAACACTACCCCAGTATATACAGACATCATGAATGAAAGATGACATCTTTCATTGAGGTACCCGGGGAGAATGTCAGAGCCTAACATGGTATAGCTGTGCAGCAACATCGTTGCGACACCCGGCTGACAAGATTGTTACCTGACACGCGACCAGCGGTCAGGCTGACGACAGACGCACGCAGGACACGTGACACCACTAGAGGCAGTGGGCAGTTGGCGTGCTAAGGTCAGACCGAGCTGGGACTGGAGACCGGACGGACATGTGCGATGAGAGCAAGGCGTTTGTATGAATCTCCGTGATTGAAAGCCGAACGACTGATATCTTGAGCGTCAGACCTATGAGCTGTATTGTGGTTGTGAGCGTCGTGAGTTATATATTGTAGATTGCTGTAATTATCGTTCTGTATTTAATGTGGCAATAAATCCATAGAACTTGTGTTACTGTGTCTTACGTCGAATCACGTTATACTTGTACTGTCTCACACGTGTTAGCCAACGAGCCAATTATAAGACCCTGACAGAGGATGACTATACAACTATGAAGATAGTTCAAACTGCAGGCAAACACAGCAACTCTAGCCACACTGTAATGCTAAAAATAAAATTGACACCTTTTGTGAACACGGAATGAATGCTATAAGAAGGCACTGTCACGAATTGGCAGCCTTTACTTCCCAGAACAATTTTCGGTTCACTTTTGATGGGCCATGTAGAGGATCAACAGACGAACAAAACCGTTTTCTCTATATTCAAGGCTATACTGTCTTGACGTAAGCTTGCAAAACTTGCAAGTAAACAACCACCAGGAATGGCTTTCTATTTGGGAAGTTAATTTGACACCAGTACCGGTCACCCCCAGATCAGTTTCACAGTCTTATCAATCCAGCCAGACGGGAGGGCAGACTCAGAGGACTGAATAGTAATTAAAACCAACCAGGCATGACGCAAGCAAACCTGGTTTACCAACAGAGTTGTAAACTGGCTGTTGACCATGAGAACCTAATTGTTCCCTTGACATGACACCTGATAAGAATAGCTAGGAAATCGCCCAACCGCGATGGATGACCCCATTTGGTAGAGACTAGAGGCGCAAGGTGTGAAATCACTGATAAGACTCAGTGGGCTAATAATTGTCAGACCCACAGGTGTGATGGCCAATTGCAGTGATAAGTGCAATTACCGTCCGGTGGAGATAAGAAGAATTTATGATGGGAATGCCAAGGAGATAATACGGTCTGCTTGACTCAGCTTAAATAAGGGTCCCTAGCCTGTTTTATGTTAGATTAAGTCTGACTTCAGAACAGGTAGGCAGCCAGCTCAATGTTTGGTAGTCATATGTATGATTCTTATGTTGCTAGATTTAACTAGGAGAAGTATTTCTTAGTAACTAGTCAGTCTATATCGGACATAGGTTATTTCAATAAATATCATTGTCTAAGTATACTTTTAGGTGTCTTGGTAGATGCTTGTCATTTCTTTGTACACTACCCTAGTTGCCTTTTGGTGTGTTCATTTGTTGTACAGAATATAGTCAACTGACTATTTATTTAATTCTTACAACAGCAGTAACTAAGTGGTTTTTTAAACCGGGTAGCTCAGCAAATATGGCTGGTCTGTGTGGTAACTTCAATTAGACTTGTTGTATATCTCATTTTGTAGCTATACAATATTAGTACTCATTAATAATGCCTGATGCTATTATGTTGAGTATCATTAGATGTCCATCTTGAAGTAATATAATGTTTACGGATATGTTGGATGTATGTATGTGTAATTTCATAAACTAACTAGTGCATTATGCTATGATGTTAAAGTATCATAATATGTCTAGTTTAATCAATATGTTTATGTGTATTGGATGTTTGATATATTGATTTGTCATATGCAACCGTACCAATATGAAGTGTTATGCTATTGTCTGTGCATTGGCACATTGGCCAATGATTGTGTTGGAAGCAGAGGTGTAAGGGTACAGACATTACCCACAATTGGTAGTATAGGGTATATGGTGCTAAACTTTCTCAGTGTATTGTGGGCGTGCGTCCACGGTAATGCATGGAAATCTGGCACAGCTACTGGTTACGGCTTGCAAGCCTGGATGATCAGGCATTGTTATAATACCCTTACCGACCCTGTGAGCTGCTAAACTAACATTGGACGGAGCGGCTGTACGACACAGAATTTCTGTATTAGCGACATGGACATGGGGCGGCAGAAATGTAATCATTACAGGCGTGTGAGACAATTGAAAAGCCCCTCCCAGACTAAAGACAGTAGGGAGAAGGAGGATGGTGAACACAGTAGAGCTGGAAGATAAACTTGGCCAGACTGGTCATTGTATATGTTTGTGTTATGATATGTTTTAATTAGGATTGCGCTGATGTAGAACTGATATAACACATTCTTGACTTTCTTTCAAGCTCTCACAAGGAGCACCTATGTTATAGATCTCAAGACTAGAGACTACTGACTAGGAGTGTCAGGACTGGCAGGATCGTCAGAATACCGGCAAGCTGTTTCTTTTGTTGAGTCTACTGGAGAGTGGAGATCTGGACCACAGTTCCAGATAGATGAAGTAACAAGTAAAGTTACGTAATGTTTCTCATCACAATATGTTATATGATTTTATCATCCTCATATTAAAAACCATCAGATGTCTATGATTAGTAAATAAATGTTGTAATATTGTAACTCATAGTTCTCTCGTTATATTTTAATTCCAATTGTGCATACGTGTTGTTGTGTACATTGGTGGGGGTTCACTTACACACCAAGGAAGGGAGCAGTCAGGGAGAAAAACCTGTACTGAGATAGTCGTCTATATTCATATATTTAGACTTAAACATCTATCTTAGCTAAACTTCTCTTTCCTATTCCTTGGCGAATATTCAGCACAGTTCATTTCATTTTGTAACGAGCCACTTGGAGCTGTACGTTGGATATTCAGGGCTTAATCTATAGTTCAGCCATATAGATTGTGTCCCTAGTCAGTTTCTGACTATTAGGGGTTGCTCGCCAGTGAAAAATACTTTCATCTAGCCGGTGGGGCACCCAGACTTCTGACAGGCACAATGGGAAAGAATAATTCCATGGAAGTTGCAATAAAGAAATACTGAGAAAATTTGAAAAGAAACAAGCAAATAGTTAATGGCTTGCCATGTAAACGAATCTACAATATAGTGAAACAACTGGGATGATTATTTCAACGAAAGAGAATCAACTTCACTGCACGGGGTGTTATATCATATCGCTCGGTTTCTTTCTGCAGGCCGTCTGCCGAAAGCGCCGCAGAAAATACGATCTCCGTACCTCTAGCGACGATCCCCATGAATCTCCGTGAAAATTGCACTCATGTTCCGAACGACGTAGCCCGGAATCGAACCCACAACCTTCGGAGTGCCAGGGAGATAACGGAGACTCCCGTAACATTTTGAAAGACATTATATGGCAGAATGGACACTGGTCAAGTTCCTTGATTGAATGGAAATGATCGCCAGTGGAATAGATCAATATCACTTGTGCGTATGTTGTTGGGAGACATGATCTTGTTCACCAGGTGACAAGTAGCGTATACACGTTCGATTTCATAATTTATCATCATCATGAGTTATGCCGACAGGCGTGGGTGGCCATGGTTCGCAATGTAATACTATAACCAGAGTCTTAGATATATATGTTTCCCTGTCCCAATCATGCCATGTGACCAATCCATGCTAAGACAGTTATATTTTTGCATTTTCTTTGCTCTTTCACCTCCAAACTGCATGTTGATGCTGTGAATAAATAAACTCTTTTACAGAAAAAATAACGTTAATGAAAACAGAGGGAAAAAAATATTGCACCAACCTGATTTCGCAGTTTCTTTCAAATGAAAGAAGAAAAGCGAGTTATCACCAACGCTTTTATTTGTGTGAATTATGGTAGAAAACTGGTCTGTGAAATCTTTTTTCTGTACTGCCTTAATAGTTATGTTAATTGTGGCTTTATATGCATTGGAAGTTATGCTGACGATGATTTGTCGCCCATCATCTTTATTGTTTGTATAGTAAGTAGGGACTATGGGATGGTTTGGGTGGTTTATTTTAATATACGGGGATATGTAAAGATGTGGATCACACTGAACACAGAACACGACAGAGACCGGCTTTTCCAACATGGCGGGTATGGCTGTCCCATTCTCGAAACTTGTCGGGCTTTCCGTGCACAGTTTTATGCTGCCTGTGGGAAACAAAATCAACAAATTACGTATATCGTACAGTGGAAGATAACAATTAAAAACAGTATCAGATTTACTTATTACGAACCACTAAATTACTTTAAACAAACGTCACTATCAAGTGCCCTGCCAGCTGGCGTAGGCAAGGCGTTCATGTCTCTCAACATATCGCGATCTTTGGTTTTCTGGATCAACTCTGATGATGATATCATTTCTCTTGGTCTGCTTCTGCTTTTTCCCCCTTGATCTTTCCAGTGGTCAAAATGTTCTTCAATGCTTACATTCTCATTACATGACTAAGCGAAGCTGTCTCTGTGACGAAACCACCCAGGGCTCATGTCTTTACTCCGCGGAAAATCCGGTACGACGGAAATAGACGAGTGGTCTCCCGTCTGAGCTTAAAATAGCTAGGGAAAACCCCAGCTAAAATAGTCCCTTCTAAAGAATGCGAGTATATTCTAGAAATAGATATCCAGAGTGTCTACGTGATGTTGGCAGTCACGTAGGACAGCAATCCACATGGGTTGCATGAAGATCTGAAATTCTCCGTGGACCAAGAGATTCTTAGGAGTCGAGAAGGTTTCGAAACTGCGCACAAATGCACAGTCGAAATCATTCGCCAGTGGTATGTCACCGAACACGGTCGCAATTTTATGGCTGTGGAGAACTGATGTCTGCAACGCTTGCCAGGGCGTGACGCCGATTCAGTCTATAATTGCTGTGACTCTAAACTGAAAGTAATTGATAAAGTACATAGAATATGTTTGTAGCGAAACACCGTCCGCGTACATGATGGTTATCGAGACGCGATATTGTCTGGCCGACTGTATGAATATGTAATTAGCGTTATTGATCGGCTAGTGACGGTCTGGGTCTAGCGGCCTGCTGTGAATACAGGTGTAGTTCTCGCTGACACATTAGGCGTGTGTAGTTAGTAATACATGCTGAGTTCTGTAAAACATACGTTATTATAGGAAATATGACTTACATTGATATATTAATAATATTCATATTGATTGCTAGTGCAGGTTATTTACTATAAATTTACCACTGCTACTTGTGTGTGTGTTTTTGGTAATTTAATAACTATATGTGAAACAACTATGTTAACCTGCTTTTTATTGATTGCATAGATAGGGTTGTGTGGAATTCTGGACACTGTGTGATATTAGATGCATCACTAGTGATGAGTTATCTGTCTTAGGAAGCTAGTGATGTGTTCGTTGCTTAGCTAGATAGTTATGTAACTTAGGCATGCGATAGATTGTGCTTTATGAATTCCTGAAAACAAGGTGGGGTGTTATTTCCATCAGTACGTGAAGGTAAGTAGTTACTATGTGAGAGTGATCGTGCTATTACATCTCTATGTATGAATTCTTTGTAGTTACCTGATTGTGGTAGTTAGGAATTACCTGTGGAATTATGATGTCACTACTTGGTTGATTTTGCATGCCCGACCGAATGTATTTTGCATGCCCGACCGAGTGTATTTTCCATGCCCGACCGAGTTGATTGTACATGCCCGATCGTGGTTATTTTGCATGCCCGACCGAAAGTGATGCGACGCGTTGTAAACGAAGCCGTTGCGTTTGTACCGATCCGAAATATGAGCGAAAAATTGATGAATGACTCTACTTTTCTTCTCTTCTGTAAACCCGACCATGTTAGTGGGGGAACACATCCAATAGAGGGAGGGAGTTACATATAAAGGATTCAATCTACACTTACAGGAGGAATGTAGATTTTGAGGTGAGGTGCTGGATGCCTTTTTAAACAGGACGACGTGGTCTAAATCGCGAAGGAAGCAAAGTACACTTTTTCCACACTTATCTGCGGGAAAGATTACTGGGTGGATTGCCACCAAACCTGGGATAGACCTGCATAGACTTGACCGTCAGGAGACAAGGTCAACTAAGAAAGATCGAACCTTTTTTTGGGACAGAGATCCCAGGACAAAAACATTTGCTTGGTTTATGAGTTCGTTAAGGCTGTTAAGTTATTAACGCATCATGATTTAGTAATTTGTTAATATTGTTACGTTATTAACGAATTATGATTTAACTAATTTATTAATGCCATGAAGTCATTAATAAATTCTGTTAAATTAATTGATAAATGGGTTAAGTGATTAATTAATTGTTGAGTTATAGTGATGAGGAGGACATTTTCGGCTGGACACCTCCCAGATAGTTACACCTCTACACTGAAAGATAATTAGGTGTATTCTACGGTTGTTGTTGGAGGAGAAACAGAGGAATGGAATAACACCAGGCAGTAGGATCCTATGACAGAGTCAAACAGACTACTCTGGTGCTATCGGGCAGATTATGCCCAGACGAGTTACTTGACTATTTACATGCTCACTAATGCACTCTCATGCAGGTACCTCTTTGTTAGGAGACATGATCTACTATGTTGATGATCTATTATATCATTGTGTTATGATATTATGTACTGATGCATGTGATATTGTTGATGTGCATGTTCGTCGCAGTTGTAGTCGAGTATTCTCACTGACCTCCTTGTTTCAGGATCTGTTTATACGATGGAGATTCTAGAGTTATACCATCAACTCAATTGGACCAGCTCGTTCCAGTGCTAGTCAATGTGATGTTTTGGGTCAATACTGGGAGCGGTCACATGACTCTGTCAAAGTCAACACATATGAGAAAACTGAGGTTTAGAAAGTCATAGTGGGTCTAAGCTAAGACAACCGCTACGAGTCCGACGAAGATTTGATCAACATATCCAGATGGGGTCTAGGACTGATGCGTCTCCTGGTTCACGCCGGTAAGATTACTGGTCGATTTCTATGAAGACTCGAATGTAACCCTTTTTTTAATACATGCAGTCTTTATGACATTGCTTCAAGTTGACTTGAAGGAAGTGAACTCTGTTGAACAGCAATTACTATGGCCAGTTTTAATATGTTTCAGGACAGGCTGGGTCTTAGTGATGTCCAATGTATAATGATTCATCTAACTCCTGTGTGGATCTACTTTTGTGATCATCTCAGAAACCTTGAACATGGTCAGTGAACCACAACAGTAGTCAGCTATTTTCATGAACACATGAGGAATATAATGTTATGGTAGGGAGCTACTACATTCCTAGAGGCGTGTAGAACTATGCCATTGCTACTCTGCTGAGTCATTAGACTCCTCAAGTGCGGTTGAAGTACTGTGACATTGTGAATCTGCTGGTTCATTACATTCCTACGCTGGAGTATTATCCAATGACAGTGTTAGTGAATGGAACCAACGCTCCAGTCTTATGTTGCAGAATAGTTCATCCAAGCAACCAGCTCTTATCTTATATTGTATTGTGCAGCAGTACTTAACATCAGATGGGGACATCTAGAACCCTAGGGTCGCCCATAAGTCATCAGTAGTGCGAAATATGTTGCGAATGATTCCGTCATCGAGGGATGACCAGCGAACATCGTTGAAGTGCCAGTCAGGTATCAGACATACGCCTGACTAGTCCGGGATCTTACTCACAGTGGAAGGAGAGAACTCTTGAGAGGTCTACGACTTGGAGTTCCTTTGCACCGGAGATTTATCGGGTGAGTGGTTAGCCACGACTGGACGACGGCACGAACAGACTTCACATGCTTTATGATGGTGAATGATCATCTGTATATCTTCTCGCTGCTCTCAGTCAGCGGTGTATATACGTTGCCTTCTATCCAGGATTTTCAACCATTCCTCTCTGAATTCAGTGTGACGTATTAAGAAATTAAATTTTGCTTTGTTGACCATGGCTTTAAGTACTTGTATGACTGGTGTATTGTCAGAGCCCTCTGTGGGTAGGAATCCATAGGTGGGAAGGGATAGTCAGCTGTCCCGGCTTGTGGGGGCCCTGTAGACGGAAAGTCCTCTCGGGGTGGTCGGACCAAAAGCTGGGGATATTAACTATTAGTAACATACCTGTCCAAGCCCCGGGGGGTTTTTATACAGCAATAGAGTTGGGGCCGTCCAGGATCTTCTCTTTGTTCTGGCATCTCGTAGGGATAGGATATAGGGTTCTGTCCTATACTTATTGTTTACTTGACGAGTAGGGCTACTGATGCCTTTCTCTTCGACATGGACAGACATATAGTTAGTTAGTATAGTATAGTTACATTGTTGGTTACATTGGTAGTTAGCATTATAATGTTGTGATAGCATATTGTTTGCATTGCATATCTATACTTAGTACTTCTTTACACTAAGCATGGCTACTCGGACTTTAGATTTGTCCAAGGTGCGAGCAACTGAAACAGAGTTGGGATTAGAAGGTGATGGATTCTATGCTTATGTACTAGAAGTTGCCTACTGTGAATACAAGTGTTTGTTCTCTCTGACACATTAGGCGTGTGTAGTTTGTAATACATGCTGAGTTCCGTAAAACAGAATCCATAGGAATCCATAAGTGGCAAGGGAATGTCAGCCGTCCCGTCTTGTTTGGGGCCCTGTAGACTGAAAGTCCTATTTTGGTGATCGGACCAACGACATGGGATATTAACTATTAGTAACATACCTGTCCAAGACCCGGAGGTCTTGTTACAGATTCTTGCGTATTTTTGCATATACTGTTCTTGTTTCATTAGCCTCTTTTAGACATTCGATGTTAGTTAATCTGGTGAACTGTCTGAGCCCTTTCCTGTCACCAATGGGGTGAAGCAAGAATGTGTCCGGTCACCAACACTGTTCAGCCTCATGTTTACAGCTATATTGATGAATGCCTTCGAGAACAACGACATCGGAACAGACATCAACTACCGCATGGATGGATAGTTATTCAATCTCAGAAGAATGAAAGCTAAAACAAAAATTAGCAGCGTCACCGTCAGAGAGCTCCTGTTCACTGATGATTGCACTCTATGTGCCAACTCAGAGGCAGACTTGCAACACAATTTTTCAGCTATCTCACATGCCTGTGCCAACTTCATCAATATCAACTTGAAGAAGACTGTAGTTATGTACCAACCAGCTCAAGGAAATAATCACACTGTGCCGAATATCAAAAGAATTCAAAGTTAATGGTCATAGACTAAGTTTTGTGGACACATTCACCTATCTTGGCAGCACTGTGTCACAAGCTGCCACAATTGATGACGAGGTGAGTGCAAGAATCTCCAAGGCCAGTGTGGCCTTTGGCAGAATGTATGACAAGAATGTATGGGCCAGAAATGGAATAAGCCTGCAAACAAAGCTGAAAGTCTACAAAGCAGTTGTATTATCCACACTCCATATGCCTGTGAAACTTGGACAAGCTAGTAAATTAAACCACTTTCACACAGTCTGCCATATGAAGCTATTGAAGATTAAATGGGAAGACAAGATCCTAGACACTGAAGTCCTACAAAGAGCGTCCATACCCAGTATCCACACTCTACTCATGAAGAATCAGATTCGCTGGGATGGTCACTTAACTCGCATGCCAGATCACAGGCTCCCTAAACGAACTTTTTACGGTGAGTTGCGTTGTGGTAAACGCTCTCAAGGTAGCCAGAGGACACGCGTTAAAGACACTCTGAAAATTTCACTGAATGCTTTTGGAATTCATCATGACACTTGGTAGACTGCAGCCAGAAACCGAAATTCGTGGCGTGCATCATTACGCAAGGGTGCAATCACGTGTGAGGCAACCAGGACTGCAAGAGCTAGAAGAAAAGGCAGGACAGAAAAACCACTGCAGGAAATCATCTTCCAGAAACGTCAAGAATTCTTTGCCCACATTGTCAAAGAACATTTCGAAGCAAAATAGGGCTTATCAGCCATCTTAGAACTCACGGCACCATACGTTCAACCCCTCTGGATGAAATGAATTATCATTCTTGCTGGACAATTAACACTCTGGTGGTCCAAGGATTTCGCTACAGTCTTTAAAGAAATGTGAGAAATTCAAAACAAATATGTGTACCGAATTTAACATAATGTTTAATTCACTTCTTAGTCAATATCGGGAGGTTTAAGCCAGGCCTGTGATAGACACTTTAGTGAAAGATCAGAGAACTACGTGCTAAACTGATACTGTGCCAAGCAAACATGTAGGCTTGGGAAAAAAATCACGAAAGTGAGAAATGGGAAGTAGGGGTGTACCACAGTTATGGCTTAACAGTTGTTAATATGGTATCAGATATGTTGTATCATATACAGTGACAATATTTTGGGGATATATAAGCCCATGAGTGATATGGGATGTCGCTTAAGACAAATAATCATCCCATGAAAGTTAATCAGTGAAACGTTGTCACGAAACGAAATGAGAACTGTAACTGGGCGGGTCACTGGCGGAGTTAAATGCGAACTGTTGCGGTATTGTCATAAGAATAGTCGGACGTGGTTGTGACGCGGTTTCGTCGCTTGGCAAAGTGAGGAAAAGATTGGCCACATATTTCTCTTCGCTCACAGACCTACAACATGTGATGACGCTATCACATCACAGACCCATAACGTGAAACTGATGTATGATAAGTATCATTATTAATAACTTTTCAATTGTATCATCGAATCATCCACGATTCGTACAGTCCCAACTTATTTACCATCTTTACCATTAAATAAAGTGTGTTTGTTCGTTCGTTCTATCATCATTTACTTCCGGAATAACAATCATGCAACAGATGAAAAGGAAGGCGGTATCTTAGTGGCCTGACGCTCGCCTGTCCGTCTGATTGCTATAGATTTGAATCTGAATCGATTTTTAAATTTGAGTAACGAAGACACAAACCATAGATTGTACGATTTATTGCCTGGCATATTTCGCTGCATCTCGTTTAGACACGTACTTCAGAAGTGGCACAACATAGAGTAAAATAATTAAATACATCTTCCAAGCTGAAATATATATACGATCGCACAGTAATAACAATTGTTTACCATGGAAATTTTAAATGGACTATACTGTCTTTCTGGTTGCATAACACTGGCCTATATAGATTAATCATTATGTCTTCTGAAAATTTTAACAAACAACTATTATTTTGTGTATGAAACAACACGCGAATAGCGGTCTCTATCAATTACATGACCGGTTTCCAAGACATTACGTGCAATGGACGACACCGAAAGTTTATAATTGTGGTGTGTCAGCCTTCCCTTGATCCCAACGCCTGCGTGTAGTATCTTATCAAGCCAGCTGGGTATGTGTTCAACAACCCTGCTGTGTAATTGCAGCTCTGTTCTGCCGATGTCGGTAGACTCGCACCTGCATGTGAATCGATACATACAATTTGATTTGGCGTACAAAGTTGTAGATTCTTTTACAGCTGGGGTGGGAATAGGTGTGGTTCTGTACCTAATAACTGGAGTTGCAGCACACAAGTTTCCACCGACTGCTGTAATGAGACGGTCCTGTAGACATTGCATTACGTCACCCATCGAAAGGTTATTTGGTTAAATACCTTGAGCTTAGGGACTGTAGATACGTTTGGTGTTGGTTTCGGTTGTTGGCAGTGGCGCTTTATAAATCCTGTGGAGTACCAATTCAGGTGTAAAACATTCTTCAGAGATTAAATTTCCGGTGTCAGTGTGTCCTGGGCGCATATTTTCATAGCACGGTCAAACAGGGTTCTTACTAAGCCCCGTTTGTAATGGACAGGTGCGAAGCTATGAAAATTTAAGTATTGGCCAGTCCATGTCTTTTTGCGGTACACAGATCTTTGAATTGTGCCGTCTGCTCTACGTCTCATTAGCATATACAGGATCGGCAACGCTTCGTTGTGTTCGTGTTCCTTAGATAGAGAGATGTTATTATGCTCATGTTTATTTATTATGGCCTGGAACGATGTTGCTTGTAGCTCGTTTGTGGTAATAATTAATATATCGTCCACATAGTGACGGTAGAAGACCAAGTTTTTAGTGACTGAAGATCTCTTTTCTTCTAAATGTACCATGAAGATGTCAGCTAGAATAGGATAGATTGGTAGCAGATCTCAGGGTCGACCTCGACTACGATCTAAAGATGTGTGTAAGCGGGACATGATTGATACAGGCACTGATAATGAACATTGGGAGCAAGGCGCCGCTGAACGTTTTGCCTGGAGGGCAACTATCAGAAATGGAATAAAGACAAAGGAGAAAATGATTGCAGATAAAGCACACACATAGCGTGAGAGACGTAAAGTGGTGCATGATGGTGGAAATGACCATGTTTTCACATGCATCCACTGTCTACTAACATTTACAGCACGAATTGGCCTTATCAGTCCCACTCGCCACCGCCATGGTTCGTAGTTATTAAGCCTTTGTTTGAAGCACAATGTACCAAACTATCGTCTGTCAAGACGGAAAGGTGCCAACGATACCAATGATGTTCAGGGATACCGTACCACAATGTACACTGACTGAGCAGTAATTACCGTTCCATAGTTTACACTGGCTGATCAGTATTTATCGTACCACAATTTACAATGACTGATCAGTGATTACCGTACCACACTGTACACTCGCTGATCAGTGTTTGCCTTTAGCGAAGTAGGGGCATCCCCTATTAAAGGAGATGTAAGACGCCTCCTTTCCTCTGTTAGCCTACGGGGCACCCTTGGGCAAGGTGGAATATCCATTTAGCCTCCCCCTCCCTTATCAAGGTTACGTTAAGCTATGTTAGCAGGTGATGGATGGAGTGTGAGAGCAGCCGAGAGATTGGTCTGCACTCTGCTGCGAAAGGCAGATGATCTCAACAGTAGAGACAATATCTATGACCACCAACTACTCAGTCAATGACCAGAAGGAAAGCAACGGCAAACTACCTTTTGCAAAACTTGTCAAGAAACTCTAACAACCATAAAAGAGCACATAACAATAGATCTGGTGTTGAGATGCCCCAAGCCAGGCATATCAGTTAACATCGGGGGAAAAGGGGGGGGGGGGAAGTGTGACGCAGGGGCCAGTACTAGTAATCGTGATGACGAAGATAATACCGACGGTGTTACCATGGGAATCCCATGTGCCAGACTAAGATGCAGAGTGCGACTAGGAACGTGAAATGTGAGAAGTATGTATGAAGGAAAGCTTAAGGTAGTATGTGATGAGATTGAGAGGTTAAATTTTCAAATTTTAGGAATTAGTGAACATCGCTGGAGAGGCAAGGGACACTCTAAAAGTGAAAATGGAAGTCTTTTAATATATTCTGGTAGAGACGTTGGAGGCCCGAACAGTGGCATTGTGTTTTGATATAACAACAACGAAATCTGTACTTTGATATAACCCTGTTACCGATATAATCCTCACTATCAGACAGAGGCCATAAAAAAAAAAACACACACACACACACACACAAAACTCCCATACAGACATAAAAACCTACATCAATAACAGAGGAGGATTAGATTGAAGAGTTTTACAGCACACTACAAGACACATTAGATAAGATTGGACCTAATGACATAAGAATAATAATGGGATATGTTAATGCAAAAGTAGGTACAGAAAGAGCTGAAAATGAGAGACACGTTTTTGTAAAATGTGGATTGGGATACAAAATTGATACGGATGAGAAATCAATTAAATTATGCACAGTAAATGAGTTAACCATAGCCAACACACATTTTAAACAATATCCGAGAAAACTCGTCACGTGGAAGTACCCGGACGGTACTACAAAAAATCAGATAGATTATATTTTAATACAAAGAAGATGGCGATCAAGCATAACATCGGCAAAAACTCTACGAAGTTCAGACGGTGATACAGATCATCAGTTAATATAAATATAATTGAAAGTAAAACTCCAAAAGCTTACTCATTTTGATCTCACAAAAATACCAGATGCATACAACGTAGAAATGAAGAATCGTTGTGAGGCCTTGAGGGCTATAGAAGAAGAAATGACATCTGTTGAATTGGCAGCCAGAGATCTAATTCCGACCACAAATAAGCAACACAATCCACGGATTACATCAGAAACGTTAGAATTTATAAAGCAGGGCAGGAAATTGAAACAAGAAAAGCAACCGATAACAGCAGGACGAAGTATAAATCTGTAACATGGGAAATAAGAAAGAACACAAGAAGAGGACAAAAACCAGTATAAACAAGATTGTTGTACTAGAATAGAAGTGAGTTGCATATCCCTTACAGGGCGTTGCAGTCAACACCAGCAATTTTTGTTGTTGTGATATTTTGGCAAGTTTATGTTCGGTAATTTGCCATTGCTTTCTGAACGACCGTCTACATACAATTTTGTAAAAAAAATAACAAATCAACAACGCATGGTGGTAGGCTGCCGAATAGCCCGCAGCTGTGTTTTAAACGTGGGTATGCGAGATTACGAACTGCTCCCGTTACCTCTTCGCCAAGTAGCGGGCTAGAATAGAGCAATATCATGAGAATGGAAGAGATTACGAAGTGCTAAAAGAAATATAGTTATTGACAAGAAATGGTCAACCCTCAGTTAAATGTTATCTGTGACAAGTTGGGAAACACCTTTACAGAATCTAGAAAATGTATAGAAAGATGAAAGGTACACTGCAGTGGAATATGTGATATGAATGACTGTGAGTATATGAATGAGATACATAAACAAATCACAGTGGAGACAGAACCTAAACCCTCATTAGATGAAATTGTATGAGCAGTTACACAACCCAACAAATAGTAAATCACCAGAATGTGATGAGATACCAGCTGAACTAATTAAAGCGGGGGGGGGGGGGGGGAGATGGGGAGAAGGGGGAGAAGGGGGAAAGCATACAAATCTATCACGCATTATGTAAATAGACATGGGAATATTGTATATTACCAAAATAATGCAAGGGTACTATCTTCATTCCAATACAAAAAAGTGAGTCCTGCAATTATGCACCAATTATAGAACTGTTGCCCTTATCAGTCATGCAAGTAAAGTTCTACTAACAATCATAATGGAAAGACTTCAAGGAAAATGGAAGAAGAAATTAGCTTGGTTAAAGCTGGATTTAGACAAGGAAGAGGAACAAGAAATCACATACTCAGCATGCGTTTAATAACATAAAAGTGCAGAGAATGTAATGTAAACCTATCCTCATGTTTTGTGGATTATTCAAAGGCATTTGACTGTGTACAACGTCCGAAACTTCGGGAAATCATGAGGAATAGGGGCTTTTCATCACATGTAATACGTACGACTCATAAAACCCCGCTATCTATACCAACAAGCACCGGCTAGAATAGATGGCAAGACATCAGATTAGTTTGACATCAAGGAGTCTGTCAGGAATAGGTGCTATTCCCCCTATTTGATTAACCTGTACGCCGAAAATATAATGAGAAATTTCAGAGATCATATGACCATGGGACAATAGGATAGTTCTTTTCCAATATGTTGGCCAGATACCATATTTCCATATCTTTTTTACATAATGCGTGATAGATGTGCGAGGTAAGGTGTCCGCCTCGAGTGCTTGAGGTCCCGGGTTCAGGCACCGATGAGGACCGGGATTTATTTAAAAAATCCACCTGGACTTCCAGTAATAAAATTGCCCCTGGTATCTGGGTGGTATCTGAGATCGGACGCCCGTGGGTATTGTTGCGCACGTACAAAATCCCTTGGCAGTTGGAAATCGAAAAATAGTAGCCATAACGGCGCTGCCTTGGCAAAATTTCGAGTTAAAAATCTACCCAAAGTATTTTAGTATCCTTGCCGATGCAACGGAGTTCGTGCATTGAGCTGAGTTTCTCCAGACTCAGGTTTGAGTTAGGAGGAAAGCAGAGCACTTATGGGTTAACCGTGTGCCGTGATGTTGATCCAACGACTAAACGACTAAACTAAACTAAACTAGATGTGTATGCTTTCTTCTCCTCATGCTTTAAAAATTAGTTCAGCTGGTATCTCATCACATCCTTGTGATTTATCATTCTTCGTGTTCTTTATTGCCCATACAATTTCATTTAATGAGTGTTCATTTTCTGTCCCTGTGGTCATCGGTTCATGATTCTCATTCGTATCGTCACAGTCATTCATATCGTACATTCCACTGCAGTATTTCCTTTAATCTGTCTAGGAGTTTTCTAGATTCTGTTTGGGTATGTCCCAACTTGTCACAGATACCATTTAATTGAGGTTGAACACTTCTTGTCAATAACTTCATTTCTTTTAACAATTTGTAATCTCTTCCATTCTTATGATGTTGTTGTTTGCCCATCACGAATGATGACGACCACTCATTTCCTCCAGTAGGGTTGAAAGTATTGGGTCGTGAGTTCTAAGAAAGAAGATGTGGCATAACGGTCAGCCTCGAGCAGTTACATACACTTTCATTCAGAGTTGCCGAGAGTGCATATATGGTTGCAGGAAAGGTTTCGGCGAAATGCCGCTTCACGCGGGATTGTTTATATTACCTTACAAGGCAACGCAGAAGAATGAATCACAGTTCGCTAAAAATAGCTTAATTAACAAGGCTATTTAACCCATGGGCGAAGCCGATAGCGGCACTTGGAGTCTGAACCGCCCTCAAGTCGAAAATGTAGTCGATAGGGAAGTGCATTGTTACTAACTGTGCTTTCTTAGTGCTATTGTAAGCTAATACGTCTTTTTTTGAAAGTAATACTTGTATTTTATGATAATTAGAATACCTATACTTGATGTGGATTTTGGTGAAGTGATAACTACATTGTTATTTCTTGCAAAGATAGCCTGACTCTTGTTTCTGCGGAAATAGTGTCCCCGCCACTCCTGCAAAGTCTATGCTTACATTGGTAATCATGCTAAGATGCTAATATCTTGAGGAAAACTACCCCACTATCATCTGCGATTTGGAGGCAGAATTCTGTTCACTCTAATTCTATACTTGAACCTAGATTCTTGAGATTAGGAAACTGTCTTTGTTAAGACATTTAAGTGAACACTTGTGTACTCAATAGTGCATTATTATTATTAATACATGTAAACCATATATTGTGTGTGAATCATGTGGTAACCTTGTTTACAGAAAAGACAGGGAAATTGGTGTGGGTTTTGTCTATGAGAATACTCTCATAGGGAACGAGAAGTGGACACTCTGTGTCTCCAGGAAAGGTGCTACATCTGCATAGCAGTATGAGCAAGTAGTACAACAATCTTGTATATACTAGTTTTTGTCATTTCTTGTATTCTTTTTTATTTCTTGTGTTAAACTGTTATCCTTTGTCTTGCTGTTATCATCGGTTACTCCTCTTTTCTGTTTCAGTTCTCTAAGTTGTTTTATTAATTTTAGCATATCTGATGTAGTCCATGGCTGATGTTGCTTATTAGTGGTCGGAATTAGATCTTTGGCTGCTGATATCAAGATATCTCTAGCTTGAATCACCAGGTCATAAAGTGTCATTTCCTCCTGTAAAGACGTCAAGACGCCAAAACGGATCTTCATTTCCACGTTTTATGCATCTGGCATGTTTGTGAGATCAAACTGAAGTGGCCTTGGTCCTCGTGTAAAATTGTTGAGTTTTGCTTTCACATCACATAACAAATAGAATTTGATTAATATATATTTTATAGACAACATAACATATTGTGTTGATTTACTATATAATGTACAGTGAACATATATATAATTTGCTTTACTATATATTTTACAATCAACATAACAAATAGACATGGATTACCATATTTTTGGCACACTCAGCATAGCATATATAACTGGTTTACTATAGTCAACATAATATATACAAATTTGTTTACAATGTATTTTACATTCAACGTGACATATACATTTGGTTTACTATATATTCTAAATTTAACATAATATATAAAATTGGTTTACTATATAGTTTACAGTCACCATGTCATGATCAACTAGAAGTCGCTATTACACGCTGTAAGCTGTCGGCCTCTGTGACAAAGAGTTTACGGACGCGATTCGTAATTCCGTAAACCTGGGTTCGAAACACAGCGGTGCTGGTTTTTTTTTCGAAAAAGGTATAGGTGCCGGTCGTTCAGAAAGCTCCATCCATCTGTCAAGGTCTCACATCCGAGGTTGCGACGCGTTGTCTGCACCAACGCCAGACAACATAACAACACGCAACCCTGAGTGATGTTAAACACTGCAGAGAGAACGCGGCGTCTTCGACGACGCCCGGATAAGCAGCCAAGCACAGCAATTGAGCGAAGCTTAAACGACCGCTGGTCAGCAGTACACCCCGTGAACCGTGCAGGGGTCACACTAGCTGACGTGAGCGCCGACTGGCGTGTAGCGTGTAGAACGCCAGAACTGGCAGACGGGTTTAGGTGTTTGAATGGACAGGTCGCATGGGTATGCGAGGAGTGTTTGAATCTGCATTGAGAGCTAGCCTGTACGACAGTGGGAGACTGGTTCGAACGCTTGAATAGTTTGACTTGTAAGTGAGATGTTTATTGCTTGCATGTATTATTATGTATTGTAGTGATATTGTTCATGCCGTAATGATTGCTATGGATTGTCAGTGCGCGATGTTTGTGAGATAATAAATGCAGCGCGTAAATAAAGCTTGTGAATTATACTTTCGGATATTCACTTCGTGTGATTTGATAGTTTGATATTGCTTCACACTTGCCAGAAAACGAGCTACTTATCTTGCGCTACACAAGACTCTGACAAGTGCGAACGTGGTGGCTTTCGTCCGGGTTTTGAACCAAATGCGAACTTGTAAATTATTTTGTCCGAGTTTGAAGCGAATGTGAACGTGCCGATAGAAGTGCGCAAGTCATAGATTAAGGTAAAGTAACAATTAGATTCCCGTGTGTTGCCGGGGTCCATAAGGGAAGCAAAGAATAGCAACACTGTAGCCTACCACGCATGTCGTAAGAGGCGACTAAGGAGGCTATGGTTCCGTCGCCCTGGTACTGAGTGAGTGCGTGGCGCGACACTGTAAGCTGTGGGTTTCGTGTGAAATGTATTTGAATCTGCCCGAGGTTTTTTGGAACGTGACTGCATGTTCGGAGCGATGGCAGCTGGCTATGTCCCAGAGTTGACCGGTTTTTGCCTTATGCAGAAATGCGTGGCTGCTGGGCTTCTGGTTGACTGCCACTGCCATCGACGATGAACTGTATTTTCGTGGACTGTGTGGGTGAACATCTAGGAAACATCCAGATGGGAAAATGACTGCCGATTCCATCAGAGATAAACTGGATGTTTCGTGGGGGACTATTGTGTTGACATTCTGGCGGTGGCATTATGCACAGTGAATCTGTGCGGGCTGTTGTTTGTCGAGACTCCTGTCTTTTCCACTTTTCACATTGGGCAGTGGGGAGCGTTTTATGTGATATTCACTGGCACAGGAACGGAGCATAATGGGGACGTCCCGTTGCTATGAAGTTGGAACTGTGACTAACTAACTAACTAACTAACATTTAGATAGAGTTGATTTAATTAAATTATAAGTGTGAAGATATTATTGGAAGCCAATCGAGGCGTCTTCAGACTTATCACTAAATTCAACAAATTTTTGTACCTAAAATCCAAAATGGCGGCCGTGCCCTTGAATGTCATTGAGTAGGATTAGTGTGAGCGTGAAAGTTGTTGATTGTGGTAACGACTAACAATAATACTTGACAGCATACAAACCTTTACAGACTTCAGTGACATTACACACACCATACATTTACAAACATTCTAATTTCGTTTAGTTTAAAAAGTACAGGGTTTTTGTGTCAACTTTACCTGAGTCTGGTGAACTTCAAAAAATGTTTTGTGGGTCAACCTGAAAGACATTCCAGTGTGATTTCGAGCACCACTGAACAGCACATTACCCAAGGATTACTTGAGTATAAAATTTTTTTCATCTCTCTTTATACTTTCGTTAGTCTGGCTTTAGACATTAACTGTGCTAGAAATATTTGTAACTTACTAACATCATAAGTAATTTTGTTTATATTTATTCCATCATACCTATTGTTCATCATGTCTTCTTTAAACGATTTCATTGAAATGGGTTTAAAATTGAATATGTCTGGGAAGGGATTGAGAACATGGAGTGAAAATAAATATGCTGAATATCTTGTGAAACAAGAGCAGATTATTGAGCGGAATGAGAGCGCGGCCGAAAGGACGTCAAAAGCACAATCAGAAGCTGCTCTAAAGGAATCAGAAGCTGCTTTAAAGCTTCAACAAGCACAATCAGAAGCTGCTCTAAGCTTCAACAAGCACAATCAGAAGCTGCTCTAAAACAATCAGAAACTGCAGTGAGGCAAGCTGAGATCTTAGCCCAAAGTAAGAAAGAAGAGCAAGAAACACAACTGAAAATTGAACAGCTAAAACTGAATGTTCTAAAGATAAAGTGAATAGAGAAACAGACAAAGATCAACTTCATAAGAAGTACCAAGGTCTGATCAGAAGTTACAACACAGGTGATTGCATAGCAGCATTCACCCAAAATTTTGAATTTGTTATGGATCATTAAAAAATTCCAAAACCTGAATGGAGGATAGTATATGTAAGAAGTCTTTCTGGGGAACCTCTTAAAGTCATAGAGTCGATCCCAAATGACCTGAAAGAAGATTATCTTTACATTAAAGCAAAAATTATGTCACATTTTTTGCTAGATGAATCAGGTTATAGAGAACAGTTTAGGAAGTTGTCTCCTAAGCCAACACACACGTTCTCTGATTCCATCTCAGAAATTCAAAATATTTTTTTCTAAATGGCTGTCAGCAGCCAAAGTAAATGGAATTTATGACAAATTAGTTGATCTTATGTTGAGAGATAAGATTATCGCATCTCTCCCACCCCCCCCCCCTTTTCTAAATTTTTGTTGGAATGTCAGTGTGACAGTGTTCAACAGATTGAAAGTCGTGGCTCTGGTTATTTTGCAGCGAATAAGCATTGTTTCTCTAGTAGTCTGACCAGCACAGACTTTGTAGCAGCAGCTACATATGGCAAATATCAGGCAGGGTCAAATACCAAACAAAGACCTTATAAACAAGCTGCAGAGAAATGGTATCAGTGCAAATATTGCGATTATAAACACAATGAGAATGATATGTGCGACCAACACCCTGGGTACACTACGTACTTGCAAAATTACATTTCTAAGCAAGATAAAGAAAGGAAGAACTACAGAAAAGTTACCAAATGTTATTTTTGTAAAGCTTATGGTCACTGGCGTAAAGATTATAAAGGCAAGTCAATGACCAAAAAGGCTAATGCAGCCATGTTTGACAGTTCTTAGTCAGAAGATGAAAGTGTACAAGATCACCCAGTAAACTCAGCACATTCCATTGAGGTGTTCCATCAGGAAAAATGTACCATTTGTGATCAATTTCATGAGGATGACGTGTTAACATGCGGCCATTCTATACCTGTTACCAGTGAGGAGGCCAATTCTGTAGTAAACTCCAAAGGTAAACTAAACATCCACCAGGGGTATGTTAATGGTAGAGCTGCCACAGTTTTACGTGATAGCGGGAGTACTCTCATTGGTGTAAAGAGAGATTATATTTTACCATCACAATATAGTGGTAAATATGTCCCATGCAGGACATTCTCAGGGAACATAGAGAAATATCCACTTGCATGGGCATATATAACTACACCATTCCTTACAGGAAAGGTTAAATGCGCAGCATTAACCAATCCTTGCTGCGATATTATCATTGGAAACCTTTCTGAAGTGAATGACATACCACATGACAGTAGTACATCAACTGTCAGTTGTAATATTGATACTACCATTTCACCTTCATCACCAATCACCATTCATGATGTATTACCACCTGTATATGAATGTACAAATACCAACCTGGCTACGCCAGAACATACATGTAATTGTGTGAATGTAACATCAATGTGTGATGAGAATGATCGTTATAATATAGTAAATGCAGTAACTAGATCTACTGCACAGATGCAAGATCGAATCGATCAAACAGAGGCTTTACAACGAGTAAGTCCAGTTGTAACATCTCCTGAGACAACTAGGGAGACGTTTATAACATCTCAGAAAGCCGATCGGTCTCTGCAAAAGTATTTTACACTTGTAGGCCAAAAGCCAAGAGTAGCAAAGAATGCTCAATGGTACTTTGCTCTGAAGAACGGAATTCTAACACGGTATTACACCAAAGGTTCCAGCACTATACAACAAACAGTGCTACCGTTAGAAAACCGCAAGCAAGCATTGAATCTAGCTCATGACATACCCTTTGCAGGACACATGGCGTATGCTAAAACTAGAGCAAGGTTACTTACTCAATTTTATTGGCCAAAGTTTTGCAGCGATACCAAACAGTATTGCAGATCATGTGACATCTGTCAAAAGCTTGTCAAAAAGGGTAAACACCCCCAAGCTGAATTGCAAGTTACTGATTCGGCTAGTAGACCGTTTGAAAAGATCTCGGTCGATATAGTTGGTCCTCTGAACCATATAACATCTAAAGGTAATAGATACATTGTAACACTCATTGATCTATGTACTCGTTGGCCAGAAGCTGTTCCAGTGAAGAACATAACTTCCAAAGACATCATGGAAGTGTTCTTTCATATTTTTGCGAGGGTAGGATTCCCTGATACCATCCTTTCAGATCGGGGTAGCCAGTTTATTTCCTCAGCTACACAAGCCTTTACCAAAATGTTGGGTGTTAAACAATGCTTCAACAGTCCATACCACCCACATTCGACCGGCATAGTGGAAAAGATTAATGGCGATATGAAACATATGCTCTCTAAGGTAACCCAAGAACATCCTGAAGATTGGGATACTTATCTGCCTGCAATTTTGTTTGCATATAGGGAAGTGCCCAATTCCAGCACTGGGTTTTCACCATTCGAAATGTTATATGGTGCACAACCACGCGGCCCATTATCTCTGTATGAATCTATGTTGACTGAAAGTACAACTGTGTCTATACCCATTTCACCATATGAACATGTAACATCATTGCGTGATAGAATTATGAAATCATGTATGTTAGCTAAAGAAGCTCTCCAAAAATCAGGAGCTATTTACCGACAATATGCTAACAGAGGAAATAGAACTATTACACTGACACCAGGACAGGACGTTCTTCTTCGTTTGCCAAGTGATAGACATCTCCTAACTGACTCATGGCAAGGACCGTTCAAAGTGCTACGACAAATTTCGACGGTAGATTACGAGATTGCAGTTAGGGACAAACATAAAATTTTCCACATTAACATGCTCAAACCATATCACCACAGGCAAGACGAACAAGTAGAGACTGCAGCAAGCACCTCCATAGTGGACCAGACGGACGACAACGACAGTGACGAGATACCGACACCAGTTCTTGACACGACGACAAACTTACAGGACATTAAGGTAAATCCTAAACTGACGCAGACACAGACTGACAGTTGCAGACAACTGATACAAGAGTACAGGACGATCTTTTCTGACAGCCCAGGACAGACAGATTTAGTGCAACACCAAATCATCTTGACATCTGACGTTCCTATTAAGTGTAGACCATATTCCATCCCTATACACTATAAAGACAAACTTCATCAAGAAATCATTGATTTAGAAGAAAATCATATCATTCGACGTTCACAATCTCATTTCTGTTCACCAATAGTTTTAGTACGCAAAAAGGACAAAACTATTAGACTTTGTGTGGACTATCGTAAACTCAACAGCATTACACAGTTGGATTTATAACCGATGAGCAACTGTGAAGACATCTTGACTGAACTAGCTGACTCACGTTATTTTACTAAACTTGACATGACAAAAGGCTACTGGCAGATAGCTGTACATCCTGATAGTATACATCTGACTGCATTTGCCACACCGTGGGGTTTATACGAATGGTGTAAACTACCTTTCGGATTAGTCAATGCACCAGCTACCTTCGTCAGAATGACAAGAATTCTTTTGACATACATTGCTAACATCATTTGGTACATGGACGACATTTGCATACACACAAAGGACATGACAGAACACATAACAGCACTACAGCAGACATTTGACAGGATTAGACATCATGGACTGACTGTAAAACCTTCCAAAGTTGATATAGCCTTTCAGGAAATTTCATTTTTGAGCTATAAGATCTCAAATGGCTTTATATCAACTGACGATAACATCATGTCCAGAATTTTGAAATTGTCGCTTCCGACAACTAAGAAACAGTTGCGAAGTGTGTTAGGTCTTTTAAACTATTATAGACAGTTTATTCCTCATTTTGCTGAATTGACCAAATGTTTCACTGATCTACTAACAAATAAACATCCCAATGTGATTGTAAACAGTGAATGTTTAAGGCCAGCATTTACGAAAATTCTTTCATATTTTTCTAAATCACCTATTCTGAAATTGCCAAATTTGAATATTACTTTTAGATTAATATGTGATGCGAGCTCCGTAGCCATTGGAGGTGTGCTTCTCCAAGAACACGACCAAATATTGTACCCAGTATACTACGTCTCTCGAAAACTTAACACCAGCGAACGAAATTACAGTACACCGGAACTCGAGGCTCTTGCCATGGTATTTTCGGTACGTAAACTTTCTAGGTTTTTGTTAGGTAAACATTTCATTATTGAAACAGATAATAGTCCGCTGACAATTGTTACCAGAGGAACGCCAAGTAACAGCAAGGTGGCAAGATGGTCCCTTCTTCTGCAGGACTATAGCTATGAGATTAACCATATAAAGGGTTTACAAAACTGTCTTGCAGATCTCTTGTCGAGATGTCCATACGACGAACCTAATACCCAGTCAACACCAGAGCACAATGCAGAGGGTGTATAAAACTGCAACGTAGATAGTGCTGAGTACCACAGCCAATTGTGACAATGTGTCAGTAACGCTGTGTACACCATTGTGATGGGGAAGATTGTATCTCCCAATGTATATAACTTATGTACATATTGCGATTCTTATTATTATCATGCGAATGAATGCGTGTATAATTGTGAGATATGTGAAAGAATGGAATCCGTATTATGTAAACCAATGTGTTGTATAACTGTGAGATATGAGAAAGAATGTAATTATTATTGTAAATACATAAATATTGTAACAACCGGACACTACAGAGAAGTGTCACTGGACAACACTACAGGATCCAGGAATTTACCAAGCCACTACAACGTGAGGTAATCCTGAAGGTATCCAGACCGAGGTGTCCAAGACGTTTTAACAAGGTACGAAAGATGACTGCGACAGTACAATCCGAGCAGAAGGCGGAAGAGACGATCCAACAGCTGATAGTAACAACTACTACTCCGTTTATATAAGATCCATCCAGAACGGACCAACGTTGTATGAATGACACCACAACACATGTAATAGTACAGCTGTATACTTCCGATTTTTTGCATATTAAGTTAAAAGTTATCAGACTACGCTAAAACGTCTATAAATGTATGACAATTGTATTAAAATGTGATTTAAAATATTTCCATATACAGAATTGTATATGTCGATTTTTATAAGATGTAATCTCAGCATCGTAACTTGATTGCTTCTTTACAAACGTGACTTTCTGTGCACACTTGTCAATAAGGATCAAATTATGACACTAAGAAATAAATTTGCAATTGTAATTTGTCTTGTAAACGACGATAAATTATTGTTCCTAAATTTTTTGTATAATAACCAGGAGACATTACTCTAAATTGTTGGTGATATGTAAATATGTATTGTAACCATTAACATGTGTGCTTGATAAATAACATGTCAATGTAACATCGTTTAGATATGGACAGTATATTGCCAAAACTGTTGACCTTCATTAGAAACTCTAAACAGAGGTCTGATGATGGAGCTATCTCAGAGGGAGATGCTCACGGCTTGACCTGATTATTTTAGTATTTTTGTTCTTGGTTGTGAGGTAGGGGCCAGTTTAGCCGATACCTACCGGACTAGCTGTGTTACAGCGAGGTAATGCCCATGAAATAGATTGTACTTGACTGTTGTACTTCATAGTGCAACATAATTGGTGTATACATATTGTTTACTATTCACCTGTATATATTTATTATAATTGTTAAGGTATAATGTTCGACTTTGACATGTTTAATAACACCTAGATATATATTGTACATGAAAGGAAATCCTTTCATGAAAAAGGGGTGTGGAGAGTGTCAAGGTCTCACATCCGAGGTTGCGACGCGTTGTCTGTACCAACGCCAGACAACATAACAACACGCAACCCTGAGTGATGTTAAACACTGCAGAGAGAATGCGGCGTCTTCGACGACGCCCAGATAAGCAGCCAAGCACAGCAATTGAGCGAAGCTTAAACGACCGCTGGTCAGCAGTACACCCCGTGAACCGTGCAGGGGTCACACTAGCTGACGTGAGCGCCGACTGGCGTGTAGCGTGTAGAACGCCAGAACTGGCAGACGGGTTTAGGTGTTTGAATGGACAGGTCGCATGGGTATGCGAGGAGTGTTTGAATCTGCATTGAGAGCTAGCCTGTACGACAGTGGGAGACTGGTTCGAACGCTTGAATAGTTTGACTTGTAAGTGAGATGTTTATTGCTTGCATGTATTATTATGTATTGTAGTGATATTGTTCATGCCGTAATGATTGCTATGGATTGTCAGTGCGCGATGTTTGTGCGATAATAAATGCAGCGCGTAAATAAAGCTTGTGAATAATACTTTCGGATATTCACTTCGTGTGATTTGATAGTTTGATATTGCTTCACACTTGCCAGAAAACGAGCTACTTATCTTGCGCTACGCAAGACTCTGACACCATCCATCCATCATATGCCAGCCGATAAGCGTGGGCGGTCCTGTTTTGCCATCTCACTCGATCACCAGAGTCGTGGATCAGCTCCGTGTATCTCTGTGTGTGTGTGTGTGTGCCTTCTCTGTGTGTATCTCTGTGTGTGGGAGCATCACTATTTTTTACGCCACACACTGTATATGTACACATTTTTCTCCATGTTTAACATATTTATGAGACTGCTCACGACAATTGTCAGTGTATGTGTGTGAGTAAAGTGTAGGAGTTTGTTTATACTAGTTTCAATGCTCACGTGAGGCATTGTGTATGTGTCTAGATGTGAGGATGTGTGAGTAGGTGTGGAGGATGTGTGTGAGTGTGGGGATATGTGTGTGGGGGGATGTATGGGTGTGTGGGTGGGGGTATGCGTTTAGATGGGTTGGGGTGTGTGGGTATTGGTGGGTAGTGATTTTTGTGGGTGTTGGTGGGATGTGTGTGGGTGAAAGTAGGGGTGTGGGAATGGGTGTGGAGAATGTGTGTATGGATGGAAGATGTGTGTATGGGACGGGTGCGGGGAATGTGTGTTTGGGTGGGGTGTATGAGTGGGTGGGTGGAGATGTGTGGATGGTTTGGGGAAGTATATGTGGGTGGCGGGGTTGTGTTGGTAGGGGATGTGTGTGGGGTGGATTGGGGATGTAAGGGCGGGTGGGGAGAAGTGTATGGTGTGTGGATTTGAGATATGTGTGTGGTGTGTTGGTGGGAGATGTGTGCATGGTGTGTGGGTGGGGGTATGTTTGTGGTGGTATGGGTGAGAATATGTGCGTGATGGGTGCAGAGAACGTGTGTATGGGTGGTTGATATGTGTGGGTGAGAAAGGGATGTGTGGTGATTAGGGGAAGTATATGTGAGTGGTGGGGGTGTGTGGGCGGGGGTGTGTGCATGGATGGGGAATGTATGGGTGTGGTGTGTGAGTGGCTTAGGGTTGTGTAGGTGGGTGAGGGATGTGTATGTGTCGGGGTGGGATGCGTGAGTGGGTGGAGGATGTGTGTGGGTAGGGTTATTGTGATCGAGAGATGTTTGATTGGGGGTGGGTTGGGGTGTGTGGGTGCGTAGCGGAGGATGTGTGGGTAAGTGAGTGTGTGTTGGTGGATGGGTGGGAAATGTGTGTGTGGGTGGGGAGAGGTGTGTGGTGTGTTGGTTGGGGATATGTGTGTGGTGTGTGGGTAGGGAATGTGTGTGGGTGGGGGATTTGTGTGGTGTGTGGGTTGGGGTATGTGGGGGTGAGGGTATATGTGTGGGTGTGGGTAGGAATATTGTGTGGTATGTGGGTGGCGGATATGTATGTGGTGTGTAGGTGGGGATTTATAGTGGTATGTGGGTGTGGGATTTGTTGGTGAGGGATATGTGAGTGTGGTGCGTGGGTTGGGAATATTGCGTGGTATGCGATGTATGCGATATGCGGGTGGGGGGTGTGTGTGGTGGGGGATTGGGTTATGGCATTGTGGGTGGGTGGAGGATGTATGTGTGAGTGGTGGGGTGTGTGTGTGAGTGGATTGTTTTTTTTTAGGTAGTTAGGGAGATGTGTGTGTGTAGAGGTAGGGAGATGTCAGTGGGTGGGGATGTGTGTGTATAGTTTGGGGATGTGTGAGTGGATGTGTGATGTGTTGGTTGGTGGGGGATGTGTGTGCGTGGGTGGGGAATATGTGGTCGATGGAGATGTGGCTGGCGGATGGGTGGTTGGAGGTGTGGGTGGGGAGAGGATGTGTGGTTTAGGATGTGTATGTGGGTGGGCGCGGGATGTGTGGGTTGGTGGGAGATTTTTGTGGGGGGGGGGGGCGAGTGTGTTTGGGTTGGGGGAACAGGTGATGGCAGTGTGTGTGGGTGGGGGATGTGTGGGGTGGGGATGGGTTGGTTGGTGGGTTATCTATGTGTCCCTGGGTGTGTGTGTGTGTTTGTGGGTAGGTGGGGGTGTGTGTATGGGTGGGGTGATGTGTGGGTAGGTGGGAGATGGGCCTCATAACATGGTAATTTGCCTTGTTTATCTTTACAACATTCATTTCACAATGTTTATTTTTCTTCCAGAGTTCTACTAGTTAAATTGAGTGGCAGACCTTTTAGCATAAATGTTATTCAAGTATATGCCCCAACAGGAGAGTCCAGTGAAGATAGTATAGAGGAATTTTATAATGACATAGAGTCTGACTTAAAGAAATGTAAAAACTCAGAAATAAACATCATAATAGGAGACTTTAATGCAAAAGTAGGAAATCAAGGTGATAGATACACAGTGGGAGACTATGGTTTAGGAGAGAGAAATGAAAGAGGATGCAGATTCGTAGAGTGGGCAAAAGAAAAGAAAATGATTGTAGGAAACACCTGGTTTAAGCAACAACCTAGAAGATTATGGACATGGAGGAGTCCAGGTAGCAGGATCAGAAACCAGATTGACTACATTCTGATTAGCAGAAGATTTAGAAACGCACTAACAGTAGCAAAAACAGTTCCCACGTGCTGATTGTTATTGTGACCACAGACTAAATACAGGAACATTGAGGAAAAAACTGAAGAAAGTCAAGTATATAACAGGAAATGAGTAATGACAAGGAAATACAAAACAAATTCAACATAGAATTACAGAACAGATTTGATATATTGTCTGATCTAGAGATATTATTCCAGGATGTGAATAATCAATGGGAAATGTTAAAGAATTCAATCAGATTGGCTGCAGAAACAACTATTCCAAAATTAAAGAAGGTGGGTCGTAAGAAATGGATGACTGAAGAAATTTTACACCTAATGGAAACAAGAAGACTCAACAAAAATAATCCTGCCAAATACGAAGAAATTCACAGAGAAGTCAGAATATTATGTAGGAAGGCGACAGAGTCATGGCTTGAGGAAAAGTGCTTAGAAATTGAAAAACAACAAAACAGTCAATCTACCAAATTAGTGCACAAAAGAATTCAGGAACTTACTAATAAAAGAGCAAGTACACCAACAGGCTGTATAAAATCTAAAGATTACAAAATCATAATAGAAAAAGATCAGATTCTACATGTATGGACAGATTATGTGAAAAACCTGTATAATGATAACAGAGAGGAACAGTATGATATTAGATTTAATAATGAAGGACCACCAATTTTAAAGAGGGAGGTTCAAAATGTTCTTAAGCATATGAAAGCTTGCAAGTCCCCCGGTGCAGATAACATCACAACAGAAATGATTAAAGCTTTTGAAGAATTTGGATTAGAGCAAGTCACCAGACTGCTGAACACATTATATGATACTGGAGATATACCTTCTGAATTATGTAATTCTGTATTTATTGTAATCCCAAAGAAATCAGGAACCTTGGAATGTGGTCAACATAGAACAATTATTATAATGAGTCACATCACAAAGCTATTGTTACGAATTATCATGCAAAGAGTGAGGAAGAACATACAACCTGAAATAGGGGAAGAACAATGTAGGTTTGTAGAAGGAAAGGGTACAGTAAATGCTGTGTATATGCTGCGAACAGTTATTGAACGTGCTATAGAAGTAAACAAGGATATCCATCTTTGCTTTATTGACTATACAAAGGCTTTTGATAGAGTTAGACATGTCAACATGGTGGATATGCTTGCAGATCTACAAATTGATGGGAAAGACATTAGACTTATAAAAAACATATATTGGAAACAACAAGCTGCCATAAGGATTGATAATGAAGTGGGACAATATCAACCTGTTAAGAGAGGTGTTAGGCAGGGATGTGTAATCCAGATCTGTTTTCCCTATACAGTGAAAATATTTTCAGAAATGTAGAAGTTATAAATGGAATCAGCATTGAAGGAAGAAACATCAATAACATTAGATATACAGATGATACAGTATTGATTTCAGACAATGCACAGGATCTGCAACAATTAGTAGATGCGGTTGTTGTACACAGTGCGCAGCTGGAGTTGGAATTAAATTATAAGAAGACACAGGTTTTGGTCGTCACTAGGAAGAACAAAGTACCACAATGTAATATACAAGTAAATGGGAATATTCTTCAACAAGCGAATCGATACAATTATCTCGGAACAGTCATAACATCTGATGGGAGATGCCTTGAAGAGATTAGAACAAGAATCGTCATGGCGAAAGTAGCCTTTAGCCAGATGAAAAACATTCTGACCAATAAAAAGATGTCAATTGAAACGAGAAAAAGAGTGTTGAGGTGGTACATAAGGCCTGTTCTTTTGTATGGATGTGAAACTTGGACAATGTGCAGTCAAGCTGAAAAACATTTGATGGTTGTGGAAATGTGGGTTCTGAGGAAAATGCAAAGAGTACCATGGACAGATAGAAAAACCAATTACCAAGTACTACAGGAGACAAATGAAAATCGTAGACTGATTACAGAAATTAGACGAAGACAGTCAAAATTGTTTGGACATGTTATAAGAAGAAATGGATTGGAGAATTTATTGACAACTTGCAAGATCGAGGGGAACAGACCAAGAGGAAGATCGAGAGGAAAATACCTGGATGGCTTGGCCACGTGGTATGGAGGTGACAGGAACACTGAGCTGATCGACGACTCTGGTGATCGAGTGAAATGGCGAATCATGACCGCCCACGCTTTCCGGCATGGCACATGATTGATTGATTGATTGTTCTTCCTATGTGAATGTGAATGTCTTGATGAACGAAAGATGAGTGATTCGAAGGGCCTATTCTAAGACGGGCCTGCGTACCCAATTTGTGACCCTTTTAAAACAAAGTTGATTTGATGTGATTTGATTTGATTTGTCTCCAGCATGCAACGTGGCCAAGCCATCCAGGTATTAACTTCTTGGTCTTCCCCTTGATCTCTTCCCTTCGATCTTGCCAGTTGCCACCAAGTTCTCCAATTCATTTCTTCTCATAATGGCAAACTACTGAACGTAAAACTTTTCCAGGAATCACGAACATCCCAAATGCTGGGGTTGACTGCTACGTCCTGTGAAGGAAATGCAACTAAATTATAATTATTATTAAAGGCCTGTCGAGTATATTATTCCGTCCCATGCTTTTTACAGCCGATAAGAGAAACTGCAATTGCAGAATGGTAAATAAACACAGTACGTTATTCTAAAAGGTAGTACGTCACTTTTACACCCACCGTCTATTATTTGTTTGTGCTAACTAGGCAATTTTACGTTTAGTAGTTTAGCATTGCTATTTGAAGGAAATGTCACCAAATTCAAATAACTGAAGTGTTGAACCAACCAACTAGGCCGCCGCTAGAAGGGAAAATGTAAGCCCGTTAAACCTCTCAGCCATGGTGATCTATGCGTATGACAATATATCATGAAACGGTAAGGTATCTCTGGTTCTTAAAGAGAGAGAGAGAAAGAGAAAAAGGGAGAGAGAGAGAGAAAGAGAGAGAGAGCGAGAGAGAGAGAGAGACAGAGAGAGAGAGAGAGAGAGAGAGAGAGAGAGAGATAGAGAGAGAGAGAGAGAGAGAGAGAGAGAGAGAGAGAAACACACACAGACACAGTGCACGTAGCTTACAATGAACTCAGTCAAGGAGAACATAAATCACAGTGGGTAAATGGATTAGGAAAATACATAAATAATAAACATGTTTAACAAATAAGTAAAATATAAGCTTAAAAAAAAAAAACAAATAACACGAATCCGACGTTTCAACCATAGTGATCTTCTTCTTGAACAACACACACTGATATAAAGAATAAAATATCCTAAATGTAAGCGGACAAAGGTATAAACTATGAACATTATAAATAAGGGCTGAAATGTTGTTATGACCAATCGTCACTCCCGGGGTGATGTGGACAATGTAAGACCGACCGCCTACGAGTGCCAGTACATATCCTGGTTCCCATTTTACGCTGCGCCCACCTGATATGCGAATACTAACCCGTGATATATAGAACCTGTTTTCTTGTATGGCAGTGAATCTTGGAATGTAAATGAACAAATTAGGAAGACCTTAGAAGCAACGCAGATGAGGTTCTTGTTTTCCTGTATGTCAGTGAATGTTGGAAAGTAAATGAAAAAATTAGAAAGAACATGGAATCAACAGAGACGTGGGTCCTGGGACGAATGTTGCGAATTCCTCGGATTGCCAGAGTAATTAACAACGATTGCCTAAAAGAGGAAAATGGAACTAGAACATTCCATACAACAATAAGATAAAGACATATGTCTTTGATCATTTAATTAGGAGAAAGACATTGGAGAACATCGTAACAACTGGAGAGATCAATTGAAAGAGAGGCAGAGGCAGATCAAAAGGAATGATGCTGAATGAACTGAGACGCGGCTTGAAGGAATATCATCAGCAGAGTTGATCTAGAAATCAAGGACGGAGATCTGTGGAGAGACATGAATGCCTACGCCAGCTGGCAGGACACTTGATGATGATGAATCCATGTTAACGTAGCCGGCAGCCGAGCGTTTAGACGACACGCCACAGCTGTTCCGTACAGTACACACGACGTGTTAATAGTTATTGAAACTGCTATTCAAGTTGTCGACGTGGCCCAAAGGGTAAAAGCGCTCGTTCTTAAACTTTGGGTGCGCAGAGGGCGGGATTGGAGCTCAATCCTACACCGACTTGTAGTTGAATTTAAACGTAAACTTCTCGTTCAGAAAGTAATGATGAACTTCCGAACGTAAAATTGTCTAGAAAATCAACCTCGGGTTGATCATAATCAACGTGGTGTTGAGCACAACGCGCTGCAAATGACATGCTACACCGGACATTCAAGTGGTACAGTTAACTAGCAGACTTCTTGTGTACGGATAACGATTATATTAACTCTATGAGAATATCTTACTTGTACGATTATCTAGCAGACTTATTGTGTACGGATAACGATTATATTAACTGTACGACAATATCTTACTTGTACGGTTATCTAGCAGACTTATTGTGTACAGATAACGATTATATTAACTGTATGACAATATCTTACTTGTACGCTTATTTAGCAGAATTCTTGTGTACGGTTAACGATTATATTAACTTTATGAGAATATCTTACTTGTACGGTTATCTAACAGACTTCTTGTGTACGGATAACGATTAAATTTATCCTATGACTATAGCTTACTTGTACGGTTAACTAGAAGACACCTAGTGTACCATCCATCCATCATGTGTCATGCCGATAAGCGTGGGCAGTCATGTTTGGCCATCTCACTCGATCAACAGAATCGTGGATCAGCTCCGTGTTCTTGTCTCGACCATGCCACGTGGCCAAGCCATCCAGGTATTTACTTCTCGGTCTTCCCTTCAGTCTCTTCCCTTCGATCTTGCCAGTTGTCACCAAATTCTCCAAGTCATTTCTTCTCATAACATGCCCCCCCCCCAAAAAAAAAAAAAAAAAAAAAAAAAAAAAATTTTTTTGAATGTTTACGTCTAATTTCTCTAATCAGGTTAGATCTTCATTTGTTTCCTGAAGGACTTGTTCATTGGTCTTTCTGCGTATACTTTGTGTACGGATAACGAGTATATTAACTCTATGACAATATCTTACTTGTATGGTTATCTAGCAGACTTCTTGTGTATTGACAACGATAATATTAACACTATGACAATATCTTACTTGAGCAGGACGTTCTTCTCAAGCACGCAGACACAAGCAAGATCACAGCACACCTTGTTTCCATTGTGAGCAATGACCACACAATGTCTTCTGTCGACACTCTAAACTTACATTGACGATCGCATTCCGGATGTCAATGTTGTGAGTGAGCTCGACACTAAATATAGACAAGCCATTTCGCAGTATGATACGCAATGTAGATCCTTCTTTCGAGAGGATTACAATTACAACGATGAATCACGGCCGCTTTATGCTTCAACCTTATTGTTTTCTTTTTGCCCTCGCTGACTTTGAATTCAAGCGTAGTTTACTCTCGTTCTACTGCTTCTAGGGAACCGGACTGATATTTGCGTGTGGATTATCTATTCCTAATAATAGTGTACCTTGCCATTAGGCGAGCCCGCTCCGACGTTAGAGGTACTGGTAATTTGTGTCTCCAAGTCAAGGACGAGAAATAACCACTTTAGTCCAACTGACCAGTGTGGGGTTGAACCTGCTATCTCGGCATCATCACATTGGATGTTTAAAAGCCAGCGCCCGTATCCATTCGGCCATGCTGACCTAAGAGATGGTTTTCAAAAGATCAAGCGGGATACATGTCTTGGTCATTTCACGTTTCGAACACATTGGTACGTTTGGGCACAATTTCTCATGTGAAGTTATACTTTCTGTTGTATCTTTGCTGCCTGAAATAGATTCCGAAGCGACAGATGTTGATGCTGTCGGAGCACGCCCGTCCAACTTCACGCATTTCAACATGGATCCTCAAAGTGGTTCAATTAAAGTGATAAATGTGAAGTTCCAAGTGTCTCGATCACACAGCAGTCACTGGATATCTGGTCTGGCTGGATGTTAAAGTACTATCAGTGTATCTCAGCAGCTAGTGTTGCACTGAGCGAATCTATTGACGCTGGTGGGCACACAATCCAAACTATGATTGTCTTCACACGTCTTTGTACCAGACTCAATCACATTAGTTCCACAGGTTTAAATAGACGTTTAGTCGTTAGATCAACATCACGACACACGGTTTACCCATAAGTGCTCCGTTTTCCTCCTAACTCAAACCTGAGTCTGAAGAAACTCAGCTCAATGAACGAACTCCGTTGCATCGGTGAGGATCCTGAATTACTTTGGGTAGATTTTTAACTCGAAATTTTTCCCGGGCAGCGCCGTTAGGCTACTCTTTTTCGATTTCCAACTGCCAAGGGATTTTTTACGTGCGCAACAATACACACGGGCGTCCGATCTCACTACCCAGAGACCAGGGGGAATTTTATTACAATAAGTCCAGGTGGATTTTTTAAATAAATCCCGGTCCTCACCGGGCCTGATCCCGGGACCTCCAGCACTCGAGGCGGACACCATACAGGTGAAATATTGTATAATATAATGGCGGTGGGTGTGTCACGTCAATAGACTGACAGTAGCACAGGTAAGATATATACGCGTAGATAATAAACACATAATACATGGATGTGAAACAAGTAATAAACGGAAGTAAAACATGTTGTAGGCCGAAGTACTTAAAATGTGTGTATTTACATATTTATATAAATAATGATATATGATGTATATATTGTATTAAGGGAATAAAACAATGTTTAGTCAAATAACATTACATACCTTCTCCTGTCTGATATTTTCTTCTCACTTATAAGTCTGCCGCTTTATTTGTATTTGTGTTTTTGTGTGTCTGGTAGTTTCCATGTCTGTCTCTCTGTTAGTCTCCATGTCTGTCTGTTTTTTCTCTGCTTACCTGCATGGTTGCTTGTTTGCATGTCTGTCTATCTGTCTGTCTGTCTCCCTGTTCCTGGCTTGTTTTCCTACCTGTCTGTCTGTTCTATCTGTTAGTCCGCCTTCCTGCTTATATGTCTACTTGCCTGTCTGTCGATCTCTTTGTCTATCTGTCTATTTGTTAGTCTGCCTGCCTGCTTGCATGTCTGTCTATCTGTGTATCTGTTAGTCTGTCTGCCTGGTTGCCTGATAGCTTTTTGGTCTGCATGTTTATCTATCTATGTTTCTATCTGTTAGTCTGTCTGCCTGATTACCTGCTGACATATTTGTCTGTCAGATTGATTGTCAGTCCATTAATGATTTCATTAACCGCATCCGCATCAAGATATATGCTTCTCTAATCGGTACAACAAGTACCCTGAATCAATCATCAGCTGTCAAACTATCAATGGATGAACCCTGATTCAATCCCCAGCTATAAAACTATCAATTAATTTAACGCGATTTAACCATCAGCTGTCAAACTATCACTGGATTCAACGTGAATTAATCATCAGCTTTCAAACTATCAATGGATTTAGACTGATTCAATCATTAGCTGTCAAACTATCAATGTATTCAACCATATTCAACCACCAGCTGTCATACTATCAATGGATTCAAACTTATGTAACCTGTCAGGTTCTTACATTTAACAATAGCTAAGGCTCGTCTTTCCTAACACATGTGAGACAAACACCGTCACAGAATGACTTGACGGAACACACTGCAACACTAAGTCAAACACTTTATTTACACTTCCCGCGCAACACAATTAGATCAGGCATCTCGCCATTACAATGTCGATGCCGCAACACAATTACTCAATAAATCAATACAATGGATACTCTCACAAACCTATACCACAGCCGCAGAGTCTCCTAGCCTCACACAAGGTTTACTATCAATTTGCATTCAGACGCAGCAGTCATACGAGCTTCTCTCAGACCCGTCCGTACTGTCCGACAATCCCAAGCCGTCTGGCGTTTCTCGCTGTGAGTTCTTGCCAGGCGAGATTGTGTCCCTGCGTGATCTTCCTGCGTCACGCATGTACTGGATTACCGCTGTCCGGTTAGTCCCGCTCACAGGCGAACCTGTGGACAGGTAAATTGTATTCGCCTGGCGCCGTTGACGACGCCGCGGCACAACTACAGGGGAGATTATGACATAACCACTTATGTCAAACTATCAATGAATTCAACCTGATTCAACCATCAGCTGTCAAACTATCAATGGATTCAAACTGATTAAACCATCAGCTATCAATTATCAATGGATTCAACCATCATCTGTCAAACTATCAATAGATTCAACCTGATTCAACCATCAACTGTCAAACAATTCATGTATTCAATCGACTCAACCATTAGCTGTCAGTCTATCCATGGATTTAACGTGATTCAACCAGCAGTTATCAAACTATCAATGGATTCAGTCACACAGTTATTCTTTATTTATCATATATATGTCTTCTTCTTCTGGTGTCCTTTCTCCCCCCCCCCCACCCATATGGGCATAGGCCCTCGGTCATCCAACCACAAGGTCCCCTGTGTGTAGTCGTGCACAAACATACCTTTCTCAATAAAAACTGTCACTGGAAGTATGTATATGTGTGGAAAACAAAGAACAACAATTACAACAGACGTAAAGGAATGATTAAATCATGAGCAGTTATACCAAGATACGATATATACCTTATATACCAAAAAATGGTATATCCAAGTGCAACATTAAAGTGCAAGGAACCAATCTGAAATAAACCAATGTATTAAATCATTTGAGCACTTTAATAACAGCAGATGGAAGATTTATTTAGGAACTCACATGCAGAATAACACAAGGTAAAGCAGTATTTCACAAGATAAAGAATATTCTCTGCAGTTTATCTTCGTCAATCGAGGTAAGGTATAGATTTCTTTAGAGATATATTGATCTAATCCTGATGTATGGAATCCAATCATGGCCAGTTAGCAGACATGTGGGGAGTTATGTATTGGGTGATGGGATATGGCTTTATAGAAGAATGATGAGAACACAGTGGAGGGATAACAAGAGCAATGACGATATCTTGAAAGAAGGCACTCACAAAGAGAACTGGTTACTCACATCAGTTCATAGTCTTTGGCAATGTCATGAGAAGAGGAGATCTGGTGTAAGTAGTCATAACGGGAATACTGTAGGGGAGGGGAGGCAGGGAGAGGCCAAAAGAGAAGATGCTTCTCAGCTTGACTTCGCGGCATGGATGAACACCGGTATCAGAAATGGCTGGCAGTAAACGAGACAGAAGGCTGTGGACAGACATGGTCATCAAAGCCAGACGGCATGTATGGCTAGAAGAAGAAGAAGTACACGCTGAATAACTGAAGTGAACAACGCCATTTTATATTCAATGGCGTGTGACGACGCTTGCCATGTTGCAAATACAAAAGAAGACAACCGGGACTTGTGAACTGAAAATTAACAGACACATTCTCAGGATACAGTGAATTAAGAAGTAAAATACAGACATATTACACTGTGTGAACTGGATCATAAACAAAATCATGTATCGATAACTGAAATACTGGAGCCATATGCCACTTCACTGTGGCTGGGAGAGATGAGTGTCATAGAAGGCATGCTTGCTGGGGGAGGGGGGAGGGGTGGGGGTTAGATCAGCACAAACATGGACACGGGTCATTGCAGACGTCGTGGGGTTGAGACAGGAGAAATCGCGAGACATATACAAATGTTTTAAATGTTCTGGTTCTGCAAAAGATCTTAACATAATAACAACAATGATGATGATGGTAACGAGGTTGATTGCTCATGCTTTTAAGTTAGCAAAAGAAATGCATTGATTAAATGCAAATTTTAAAAATATATTTTAAAAAAAATGACACTTAACAAATGTTTGACATAGATCACGTCTATAGTGTAGAAGTATAGTGTAGACGTAGTCTAGAATTATAGTGTAGAGCTATAGTGTAGACATATAGTGTAGAAAGGGTTTATATGTATAATGTAGAAGTAGGGTAGAAGTATAGTGTACAAGTAGTATAGAAGTATAGTGTAGAAGTATAGTGTTGAAGTATAGTTTAGAAGTATAGTGTAAAAATATAGTGTAAAAGTAGTGTAGACGTTTAGTGTAGAAGTATAGTGACGAAGATACTGTCAGAGATTGTCATAACATACCGACTACACAGCAATATTTGCAATCACTCACAAATATATAAATACATATTAATGTGATCCTTTGTTGCAAACGTTTTTTTTTTTTTTTTCATATCCTTTACAGGACATCGCTGTCAACACCAGCATCTTTCAGCTGTATGTTGTTTTCTTGGCAAGATTACGCTCAATAGTTTGCCATTGCTTTCTGAGCGGCCGGCTCACATACCCAGTAAGTTACCGATGCGATTCAAACCACTGCTGATTCTCACCGTCATCACGTTACCGACGAGAGTATACGAGATTACTGAGAAAAGTCATAACCTCTAAGCCACGAAGCCGGCTGTTACAAACTAACAAACAATAAAGATGAACTAGTGAAGTGGGAATTCTACACTAAACGTCAGGTTAATACATGTGATGACAGAAGTGACAATATCAAAATTTAATAAGAGACTTTATTGTAAAAATAGGATCAGATAAAGTGGAATATGAAGAGATGAAAAGCAAATATAGCAACACCAAAATTACTAAAGTCAGACCCCATGATAAATAGGCAGGAACTAGTAAAGAAGTTAGAAAGCAGATACGATCGATAAAAAGACAATATTTAGATGGGGTAGAAGGTGAGGCAGAAGTAAAAGCATCGAAAGAAAACCTCAGACACCTTTACAACACAACATGGCGGGATATATAATCAAATGTACTTTACAAATTGTAATGGAAAACTTCTCGCCCACATTACAGATTAAATGAACTGATGTCCTAATACTTTGCGGAACGTCTGAATACACCAATCCATAAAATCCTCCATATATCAAACCTGCTTAAGTCTAGCAAGATCTCAGATGTGAGAAATCAAAAAGAAAAAAAAAAACGTGACAAGCAATGATTAATTTATTGATTTATTGATTTAAGAACCGACATCACAGCATTCGGGGCATTCCCATAAGCGCTCCGTCCCCATCCCCAGAAGCCAGCGAAGAGTTTGACAAGCAATCAAACTTACAAAGAATAAGAAAGCTGCCGATAGACAAGATCTTCCAGCAGACGCTATTAAAGATGATATGTACAGCTCATAAGAATTACTGCACATTTTATTTAGCGATCTTCGAGAGACTGAAGAAATACCAGCAGAGAATGAAATCTTGTACAGCTGCTAAAAAAGGGAATATTGTCATTGTCAGTTCTTGAGAAAATAATAGGATCGTTGTAGAGAGAGTAAGAGATGTCATAGACGAGCAACTAAAGGATGACAAGCAGACTTTGTATCATACAGATTCTGAACTGACTAGATTACCATAATATGCGTAATAAAAGAACAAAATATCGCCAACAATTCGGCACTTTATTTTTTATTTTCAACATATGGTAAGATCGTTGACAACATTGGTAGGGACTATCGCTGGGATTTGATGAGACATTATAAGTCCCCAGGTAGGATAAGTAGATTAATAAAGACAACAAGCAATACTGATATCTTGATGAGTGTAATCGTTGTGGCATTTCGTTTCAGGCAGATGGAAAAATGCACATATTAGGTAGCGATTTTAACAAAGAAAATTTAAATATATTGGTCACTTGAAACATCACGAAATATGGAAAGAACAATCATAGAGGGGTATATGCCTGGGAAGAGAAGAAGAGGAAGGCCAAAGAGAAGATGGTTGCAGGATGTGGCGGATGATCTCCATGTGCGTGTATCGGTCACGGGGCATCTTGCTTATGATCGAGAGGTTTTCCGGAAGGTTGTTATGGGAGCGTGGTTCTGCAAAGGACATGCTACTGAATGAATTAATGAATGAATGAGTGAATATAGACACAGACATTTTAAAATGCACATTCCTCCGAATTCGGAGAGTGTCTGCCTGTATGGCGAAGAACCACCAGTCTGCACACCAATAAGCCAGACATGGGACAACGGATACTCACGCAAACCTCAGGTCATGTATGACATCACACTGATGTTGGACAACAGGATGCCTTCATCCGACATACAGGACTTCGCGTTGGAGCTCAAGCCAACGAACACAAGCAAGCAAGCAAAATGCACATGCAAAAAGCCAGCATTGTCGTAACTGCACTTGAAAACTTGTTAACGTCAACAACATGGCAATATACAATCACACTTAGACAACTTAGCAAGGTCAACAAGTTCAAGGACTATTTACATGACTCAAGAGCCATTGCTTATACGGTGCTGGACTCATTTTTGTATAAACCAGTCGGTAATAGGTGGCTGTTGGGGTTAATGTAAGGCCGGCGGCTTTCAATTGCCAAGACTAGCATTGGTACACAGTGTAGGCTGGGTTGACCTGGGAGATAGTGGGTCGAACCAATGGACAGCGCCCAGCCAGGAAGCGCCATCGGTTGCCACTCACCAGTATTAAAGGGGAATAACTGTCTTGTATAACCATGCTGCTTGTACATTATAGTTCACAGATTGTACAGTTTTGGTGAAAAAATTTCAACGACATATATTTGTTCTTGAAGTGGGACCTCTGAAAATAACTACAATACTGGCCATCTAAAAAGTCACAGCAGTTGAGAGAGAACAGTGATGGAAGGCGTGGTTCCTGGAAGAAGTGACAAGGATCCACCAGCAGGAAGATGAACACACGACATTATCTTACAGACACCTTTGACAATGGAATGCAAGAAGAGGGGGTAATGGTAAGCTAACGAGAGATTTTTTATTTTTGAGGTACCGATGAGAGCGATGTTCTGCAAAGGAACTGTTACATTATAATGATGATGATGATGATGATGATGATGATGATGATGATGATGATGATGATGATGATGATGATGATGATGATGATGATGATGAGTTACAGCTGAACAACAAAACATTAATACATCAAAATATCTGCCTATTAATTTACTATAGTTATATCCGAATCCGTTTAAAATACGTAACTGTAACTAAACTAACAACAGGTACTACTTGGTAAATAGATTGTCTCAATTAACATGACAAAATCACGCATTTGCAGCTCATGAGGCGGACTCAAAAGATCCAATTAGGGCAACATCAGCTGAACTGAACATACTTTCTGGTAACGCATTGTGACTAAATGTAAATTAACCTTCTATCAATTTACTGACAAGTAACTGTGACATAACGGCCGCCTTTTTACGCCTCTGAGCGTTGTGGGTATATGGTGCTGGCATCATGATTTTAGACACAAGGGAACTCTATGGATCATCATCATCATCATATGTTCCAGGAAAATGAGTGGTACCCACTTTTAATGGTTACACCTGGGAGCCCAGAGAAACCCAAGCTTTGAAGTGGGTTCTAACATATAACCATGTAGCCCGGGGGGGGGGGAGGGCAAGCATGCCAGCCATTGCACCACCGCTTCCCCCAGTCAACTAGTAAATAATTGATACGAGGGGGCTTCAAATGGAAATCTCAAAAGTGTCATATAAAGTACAATAACCATGTCATTGACTTGTAACATGTCAATATTGTTGTTACGAAAGAGAAGAGTTTTAAGCACGTGACTTTACGGTGCAAACGAAAACGGTGACGTTATACGGACAGTTTAAAAATGGTGGCCCCACTTTTGACATTTTGACATGTATCAAAGAGGAGCGGCGTTCTGTTATCCGTTTTTTTTTTTGTTAATCAGTAAAGGGGTGCAAACCTATAGAAATTCAAGGCGAATGAAGGTCCAGTATAGTGGTGCATGTTAGTCAGTCCAGCAAGTTTGTGAGTGGGGAAAGAAGTTTCAACGCGCAAACAAATCTAAATGAAGTGGACTTATGAGTAATGGTGTCCTTTTGCAACATGACAATGCTTGACCTCATACTGCAAGTGCAGTGGTTGTAACCATCGAAGATCTCGACTTTCAGTGTGTACCACATCCCCCGTACTCGCCAGACCTAGTCGAAAGTGATATTCGCCTGTTTGGACAACCCAGAGAGTCACTGGGACATTTAAGCTTTTTTCATTTGAAGCCCTCTCGTAATTAAAAGGACCTGTTTAACTAGAGCCGATGGGCCATAAAGAATGTATCATGATTAAACATGTTGACCACATTGCCTATAGACGTGATAGCAGCCGTTTCAGTATATGAAGTATATCTCATATGCAATATACCTTTGTTAATGGAAGTGAGGAAAACAGTTCTTAGGAGCTATATTGAGCCAATCCTGATTTCGGAAGCGAGTCAAGGACAATTAGCAGACACGTAAGGACTTATGTGGAAGTTGAGAGATGTGGTGTACAGAAGAATGAGAACACGTGGACAGATAGAAAGAGCAATGAAATTATGTTGAAAGAAGTTAACTCGTGAAGAGAATTGGTTACTCCAACAGAATCAGACAGTCCTCAATATTTTGGCTGTCCATGAGAAGAGGAAAGCAGGAGTATCTCGGCTTGTTGGAGAGAAAAGAACGGGATTGTTGGAGGAGAACAGAGGCGTGGGGACACTCAGAAATAAGACGTCGGCAGTCTGGCGTCATGGCATGGAGGAACGCTGATGTCAGAAATGAATGGAAGCGTGAGAGACAGAACGCTGTGGAAAAACATGATCACCAACGCCAGACTGTAGGAAGAATATAAAAAATTTGGGCTTGAAGAAAATTATAACAAAACTAAGAGATCTCATATAATGCTTATACTCATAATCAGTATTTCATAAACTGCCACTTATTGTCGTGTGTCCGTTTTCTCTCCCGAACCATCGTCTTTGTTTTCCTCTTCATCAAAGACTGGCAAAAGGCCAGAAAGGCTAACATGCCACAGGTTGAATTGGCGAACCTGAAGACTGAGGTCGTTAGGACGACGACTTTATTCAAATCCTGCGCCAAACAGGCCAAGGCCGACAAATGGGACGAGTTCTGCAGGAAGGTGTGCTCCGAGCAATCTCTTACGACATTCTGGCGCCTCCACAAGAGCATGAACGGTGCTGCACAACGTAGGGGTATTCCAGACTTTCAAGGCACAGACCTCGCATGGAAAAAGTCGGATGCGGATAAAGGTAAGGCCCTTCTTGCACGCTACATAGAACAGACTGACCAGAAAGACGAGCCCGCCAGACAGAGGACCACAACAACACTCTCTCAGTTGTGCGAGGGGGTCGGGACAGACGAAGAATGGACGATCACAGTTGACATATTGCGTGCGATGCTCAAGAAATCACATAACACCGCCCCAGGCCCAGACGGCATCCGATATGGTGACCTAATGGTGATATCAGATGATGACATGGAAGAACTGGCCAGAGAATTCAACACCAGTATCCAGAGGGGTCAGGTCAAAGAAGAATGGCTACACAGCTACCTGCTGCCGCTGCCAAAACCGAACAAAGACCACTCCAAGATAAGCGGCTACAGAATCATTACGATGCAGAATACTGTTGGCAAGCTACTGGAGAAAATTGTAGCACACAGACTTGCTTGGGACTTGGAACAGCTCGGCTGCTTCCCGCCCACACTTGGAGGATACAGACGCAACAAAGAGTCATGGCTGAATGCGGCGGTCTTTGCTCAAGATGTTTACGAAGGATTTCAGGTCAGAGAAGAGACATGTGCGGCCGCCATAGACTTAGAGGACGCATATAACAGAGTATCTTTCGAGCACTTGATGCAAACCCTCCTCAGACTGAAAGTGCACCCTCACCTTGTACGATGGATAGCTGCAGTTCTACTCCAAAGGAAGGTGGTGCTAAGATGCGGGAGTTGGTCTTCTGAGCCGATAACGATATGTCCAGGATTGCCGCAGGGTTCACCACTGTCACCAGTACTATTCAACGTGTATACGGTGCCGATCACTGAACAACAGTTGGATGGGAGGGGTAGGACTCTATCATTCGTTGACGACATCCTCGTGTATCGACAGGGTCGAGATAGACAGGCGGTTGCCAACTATATGCAGGGCGAACTAGATCGAATTTCCTCATGGTGTGCTGATGCCGATGCCCTTGTCAACCCTGCAAAGGCAACGGTTACATGGTTCTCACTAAACAACCATATTGTGAAAACAGACCTGCCGGCAGTAAGAATGGATGGGAGCATTCTGAGTAGAACCCAGTCAATGACATATCTTGGCGTGAGGCTTGATCGTAGCCTGTCCTTCAGAGATCATGTCGATTATGTCATAACGAAGGCTCGAAAAGGTTTGGCAGCAATGAGAGTCATGGCGAGTGCCAATATCGAGCAAAGACTGCTATTACTTCTGTTCCAAGGACTTGTGCTTTCACGCATCGAGTATGCCCTGGCCATCCTCACTGTCAGCCCTACACAGATTGGAAGACTTGAAAAGGTACAAAACGAAGCCATGCGCATCATTTTGGGCTGCACGAAAGACACCAGCTGTGTAGCAATGAGATACCTCCTTGACTTCCCGACAATGGAACACAGAATCAAGATCTGGAGAGCTCGTGCATACTTAAAAATAAGTGCAGATGAGCAGCACCCTCTGCATGACGCTGTATTCAGAGAAAAGGGTGACAGGCTAAAGAGGGGCAAATCATGGATGGGTCGGGCGGAAGATGTCGTCGGACAGGTCTGCAGTCTTACCAGTATCAACCCCGGCAAGGAATGGGTGCCGGTGCCTCCAGCTTTTAAGTGTACCTTCTCCTGCATTATCACACTCGACAGACGGTGCAGAGAGCAGAACCCTGCCGCTGTCAATGCAGAGGTTAACGCGCTCATCTATGATCACTCAGATAGCCCCGAAGTGCTCATCTATACAGATGGATCTGTTGTAAAGCAGCAGCGAAGTGCGTGGGCATTTACAGCCCGCTCAGCGGGCCGAACCGTTCAAGAATCCAGTGGTGCCCACTCCATGACCACGAGCAGCATGACGATGGAGGTGATGGCAGTTACACAGGCTTTCATATGGCTGGAATCACAGCATTATACCAACGTGTGTGTACTAAGTGATTCAATGAGCATGATTCAGAAGGTCGAAGCTGGATCTGTACGTAGACAGTGGACTGAGTCGCTGCGGAAGTCTGTTGTCCGCAAAGTCACCTTCATCTTCGTCCCGGGACATGCGGGAGTCGAGGGAAATGAACGAGCTGATAAATTGGCTGGCTCTGCACCCCCTGTAGATGGCCAGCCCATGGATCGTGCCGATGTTATTAACGCCCTTAAAGATATGGCGAGAACAGAGGATTTTGACGCCAGTGATTCCACATCGCTTTCCAGGATGAAAGACCTGGGAGTAAGAATCGGCACAGCCAGACGCGAGAGGTACATCGGGAAAACAAAGCGCCTCGTCAACCAACACAGAACTGGCACTATTAGCCACCGGACGCTGATGCATATGCTGGGGGAAGGATCTGAGCACCTATGGACATGTCCGGAGTGCAACGAAGATACCCCAACTGATAACTAACTAACTAATAACTAACTAACTTCCTCTTCATCAGTAACTAGGAGTTTCCCTGTTTTATCAAAGTCTAGTGTGATATATTCTACTGGGCCTTCATCATGGTACTTATGTTTGGATGGGTGCTTGCCTCCCTGTGATCTCCTGTTGATTTGTTTCTTTGCATTGACCACGGTAATGTAGACTAGGCCCTCTTCGGTTAAGAAGCGCCCTGATTCCTGGGGACGTGAAGACATAGTAATAAACACATTTGTCAGTAGTGATAAGGCCATATTCCTGGGGAAGAGAAGACATTCATTAATATAGTGGTTAGAAGTGGTACGGTCAAATTCCTGGGAAGGAGAAGAATCATGAATACATTGTTCATCAGTAACACGATCAGATTCCTACAGATGAGAATAGTCATGAGCACAGTAGTAAATGGTGATACGGTCAGATGTATGGAGATGAGAATATATTACAGGCATGGGTCCAGTGGTTAGTAATGGCACGGTCAGATTCGTGGGCACGATAAGACATTATAGACATGCACACAGTGGTCAGAAGTAATACAGTCAGATTCTTCGGAACGGACAGAAATTAGAGTCACTGACACAACATTTAGTAGTAATAAGATAATATTTGCGTTAATGATGCATCATTATATTAATGGACACCTGGTGTAATAGTGATACTGTCAGGTTTGTGTTAACGGCGAATCATTAGATTAAACAACACATGGTTTAGTCTTGAAAGAGGTCAGATTTGCGTGAGGGAGAAAACATTACACACTGGTTTGCAGTAATACGGTCATATTCCTGGAAGTAAGAAAGGTCATTGACATAGTGGCCAGTAGTGATGTCCAGTTTCTCATGGACAGCATGACATTAGAGAGCATGCCTTATATACTGTTCAATTTCTTATATCTCAGTATCGCAAAGCTGACCACACATTGTTACTGTTAACATTACAAATGGTAATTGAGAAACTAATGAAATCAATGTGTCATATATATATATATATATATATATATATATATATATATATATATATATATATATATATATATATGAGTGTGTGTGTGTGTGTATTATATATAATTACATTACAAATTATTATATAATATTATATAATTAATTATAATTATATTATTAAAAATATTATATACATTAAAAATGTAGTAGACACCTTGCAGTCTTGACAGACTAAAGTATGTGAGTGGAATATGGCCAATATTCCATCACAATGTCTGGGCAGAGCTTCAGAGATCATGTGATGCCCAAACGACATGACCCCTCCCTCGGCCTAGTCTTGTGTATTCCAGAGGAATGGGTAACCAATACGTCTGGCACAAGGTAGGCTGCAGACGCTGGCGGCTCAGCGTCAATCCACCGAGACCTCACCACCACGAGCCGGTGGCGAGTTATGGCCAGACCCTGACACCCAAGGGACACGGCTTAGAGACGTTCAGCCATGCCCCACAGGTGAGGGCCTCGTACGAGCCCGGACCATGAGGGCGCGCACATCTGTCAATCACAAGTGTCCGGACCTGTGTAAAGCGTGCACTATCGTCAGACTCCCCACCTGACTTATAGCGGTCCCCGCGACCAGCGGGAATAGGTCCGCCATAGCTACCGCAGGAGATATTGCCTGTCTATTTGCAAGCAAATCTCCCATACTTCCACTGTGCGGATCTCGCGACCAGCGAGAATAGGCCCGCCGGAGATTTGCTCGTCTGCTGCGAACAAATCTCTACCGATTACTACTGAATAAGTAAAGAAGAAACGATAAGTAAAGAAACGATTAAAAATGTATGATTTATATATATATATATATATATATATATATATATATATATATATATATATATATATATATATTTATTTTTTTTTCCGCGTTTCCATCCTGTTTCAGGATATTGCGGTCAACACCAGCATCTTTCAGCTGTATGTTGATTCCTAGGCTAGATTACGCTCATCAGCACGCCACAACTTTCTGAGCGACCGGCTCCATACTCTCATAAGTCACTTTTGCGATTCGAACCACTGCTAATTCTCGTCGCGTCACGTGACGAGAGTATTCGGAGTTAGCGGAGAAAGCTGCTAACTCCTCGGCCACGGAGCCGATATATATATATATATATATATATATATATATATATATATATATATATATATATATATATATATATATATATATATATATATATATGTCACTCAAAATAATCATAGTGTGTCTTGCCTTGCTGGTGTATTGCTGGCATAGGCAGTCATGTCTTTCCAACATCTTAGTCGTTGATGATCTGGATCAACTCTGCTAACAATAATCTTCTATGTCGCTGTAGTTTCTCTACTGATCTTTCCAGTGGTTACGGATGACTAAAGAATCTGCTGCGTCTTTTTCTTAGAATTGTATGCAGTGTCCTGGTTTGATTAGCCTCTTACAGACAAGTGCTGTTAGTTACTTTACTTTATAATAATTAGTTACTTTAGCTGTCCAAAGTATTTGCAGCATTAGTCCCAGGAATCACATCTCAGTTGCTTTCAAGTTCTCTGTAATTTGCTCCATGATTCGCTGTCATACAGCAACACAGGTTCTATATAACATATTAGCACTATCGTTTTTACATTCTGTGATAGTGACTTATTGCATCAGATGGACTCGTCTCATTTCATCTCATCATGTTCCTCTTGTACCTTGCGGTGTCGAGGTGAAGTATAAACATCGTGAGAGTGCCCGCTTATGGGCTTCATGTATCGATATTCCCATGGACTCTGTTATTCCCTGCGTCCATCGTTTACGTGGTCGCCTCTTCCTCTGCTTCCCTCTGGTCTGTACATCATTGCTTGTTGTGGTATACTGTTAGTTGGTAACATACTTGCATGGCCAAACCATTTGACTTGCTGCCTTCTAATAAAGTCTAGTGCAGCTATAACCCCCACTTTAGTCCTCATTTCTTCATTTCTGATCAGAACTCTTCTTGATACATTGAGTATTCTTCTAAGGAATCTCATTTCTGTTGTTGTGATTTTTCTTTTCTCTTTTTCTGTCATTGTCCAGGTTTGGCATTGGTAGCATAGAGTTGGCAGGGAGATTGTGTTGTAAAGTGCTTTCTTAGTAGTTATTGATACATGTTTGTTCTTTAGTATTGGTGCCATTTGTCCAATGAGTTGATTTGCCTTATTGCATCTATTTTCGATCTCGTCTTCTGATTTGCCATTTGACGATATTATACTTCCTAGGTGCCGGCTTCCTGGCCTAGAGGTTAGCGACATTTCTCCGTAACCTCGTATACTCTCGTAAGTAACGTGGCGACGGTGAGAATCAGCAGTGGTTCGAATCGCGTCGGTAACTTACGGGGTATGTGAGCCGGCCGCTCAGAAAGCAAAGGCAAACTACTGAGCATAATCTTGCCAAGAAATCAACAATCAGCTGAAAGATGCTGATGTTGACAGCAGTGTCATGTAAAGGATATACAAACATTTAATTTAATACTTCCTAGGTACTTGAAGCTCTTACTTGTTTCAAGGGATGTTCGTTTAGTTGAATCGTTATTGCTTTTTCTTCTTTAGTTATCGTCAATAACTCTGTTTATCTTGTGCTAATTTTCATGTTATGTTCCCTACACATTTTGTTTAGACTATTCATGTGGTCTTGTGCTTGCTTGCTTGCTTGCTTGTGTTCGCTGGCTGTGAACTCCTGCGTGAAGTCCTTTATGTGGATGAATACACCCTGTTGTCCAACATCAGTGTGATGTCATACAGGACCTGAGGTTTAAGTGAGTATCCGTTGTCCCATGTCTGGTTAATTGGTGTGCAGACTGGTGGTTCCTCGCCATGCAGATGTGGTCTTGTCATTCAGCTTCTGATTTTGCTATTAGTGCTTTGTCGTCCGCAAACAGGAGTTCTCTAATGGTAAGATTTGCAGATGATTCTTCTTCTGTTTTCTCGTTATGCGGTGTTCTTGCGGTCTCTGTTTGGCTGGTTTCTTTACATATGTTGTCTACATATGTCATAAACAAGAGAGGGGACAGGACATAACCTTGTCGTACTAAGGATCTTATGGTGAAGGGTTCTGAGTGTCCTCCAGTTGCTCTCACTATGCACTCACTGTTGTTGTATAAGCTTCTAAATAGGTTTGTTAGATGTGTACTCACTCTATATTGTTTAAGGATTTCCCACAGCTTATTTCTATCTACTCTATCAAATGCCTTTTCTTGGTCGACAAAGGCTAAGTAGAGTGCATCCTTTGTTTTTCCTAAATCCAAGTTGTGTGTCGCTTAGCTGGGGTTCTATAATAGTTCGTAATCTTGTCTCACGAATTTTGCAAAATTCGTTCATTTTTTTTTTAAATTAAAAGAAGTACAACTGTTGCTATAAGCATACTAAAGCAATTTAGGACTTGATAGACTGAAATAAACAGAACAGTATAAATGGGGGTGATGAGAGCATATACATTTCCTGTGTCAACTTGGGTTCGTCAAACATGGATATTTAACAAAAAACAGCTGAAATGCATATATGCGTCTTTGAATGTAAGAGTTGCAAAAGAGTATTGCAAACTCACTGACCGAAACTAATAATACACAGATCTTTACAACAACAATTCAGTACTGAAACAAAAATACCTGTAGGGGTTATCCCGCTATCTCGACATCAGCAGAACGGACACTTAAGAGCTCTTATCTGTTCGGCCAAGCCGACCTACAATTTGCTGTTATAATTATATAACTAGTTTCACTAGCATGCATATAAATGTCATAACGACCTGTACATGTCTTCGTACCTTGTCATGTAGATATATGGTGTTACTGTCTTCTTGACACTGAAGTCTGCCTGCCTCTTGTGTCTGCTCATCCTCTTGTTCCACGGGCTCTCTTCCAACTGCCGTCTCTCTCACGTTGGCGTAAATTCCTGTGACAGGAGCCAATGACCAGGCTACAGTAAGTTTATGGTTAATACATTCAACTTAACTATACACCTCAACGCAAATATGAATGGCAGTGTTATATTTCTATATTAGGATGCAATGTCACACACTGTGAACATATTGGCTCCCAAATTAACAACAACGAGATGAGGCCGGTCGAAAGCAAAAAATTAAGCGCAGACTGGCCATAACACCGCAGGGTTTAGTCGTTAGTTAGTCGCGGTTCCAACTTCACGCCAAAGGGTTACCTAATCATGCTCCATACCTGTGCCAGTGAAATCACAAAATGCTCCTCACTTCCCCATGCGAACATTGGAACAGACAGCAGTCCCGACAAATCAACGGCATACATGCAAAAGACTGCTGCCTGAATGCCAACACAAAGGCCAGCCACTAAAATTACAGTTCATCATCGATGGAAGCGGCAAACACTAGAAAACCAGCAGCTGCAGAGTTTAAACAGTATTAAGAACACCATAAAGCACCCTTACAATGTGTCATTATTCAGGTCTCTCGTCCAACAAACCCCATAGTTTTAGAATATTGACACTATTTGTATCTAATCTTTGAGAGAGTGAATTATGTCTCATACTTTAATATTAACCAAACATTAAGTCATTTAAAGCCTGCATTTGTCGTCCGCCAACAGAGGAAAAGACTGGCCACCAGAATGTTCATCCAGGCATACAGCATGTGACTGTTCTATCACATCACAGGCCTACAAAATGTGACGGTCCTATCACATCACAGACCTACATATATGTGACGGTTCTATCACATCCAATGCCTAAAACATGTGACGGCCTTATCATATCACAGACCTACAAAATATGACGGCCCTATCACATCACAGTCTTACAACATGTGATGGCTTTATCACATCACAGATCTACAAACTGTGATGACCCTGTCACATTACAGATCTACAAACTGTGATGACCCTATCACATCACAGATCTACAAAATGTGATGGCTCAATCACATCAGAGACCTATGAAATGTGATGATTCTATCACATCCCAGACCCAGAGCTGGCACCTGATTCGGAACATGATTTTATAGGTCAGATTGTAAACACATAAACACTTCTGTCAGTAATTACTAGGTTATTACGGGAACTCTGTATTTCAAAAAGTCGACTAACTTTCTTTCTAACGCACTCACAAATAACGAGTAAACTATCTAACTTTATGTTTTTCATTCACCCTCTATATCTCTTAATACTAACTTACTCAACAATATCTATTGATCTCTCTATGTATACTTCAACCATCTATTAAATATGTTACAAACTCACTCACTCAATAATAACCGTTGAACTATTTAGCTCTGTAGCTTCAGCCACACATTAAATCTCGGACTAACTCACTCACTCACTGTCTCGCTATTGAACTCGCTCACGTTGTGTACTCAAATCACCCATTTACCAAGCCATCTTACCTTCCCCACTGTCATCATTACCGCTGCCAGGGCTAATTACTTCCACAGATCTGACAACAACAAAGTGATACATTGAATAAAGATTCTTCATGCAAGCTTAACTTATGTTGTGTTCTGGTTTTATCTGTCTGACATATGCTAGTCATATACTAGTTTACTGTATCATATCTGTCACAATTATTCCTTGTTTTATCTGTGTGGCATGCATTATTTTTATGTATCTTATGTGTCACAATTATTTCTTGCTTTATCTGTGTCGCATATGCGTTAGTTTTCTATATCATATCTGTCACAATTATTTCTTGGTTTATCTGTGTGAAATATGTGATATAATAGTGTGTGTGTGTGTTTTTTTTTTTTTTGGTTGCCTCAATATAAAATTCAATATCTCAGTAACCAATTGAGGGAAAAGGATGAGATTTAGCATATAACCTTATAATTATGTCCACCCAACAAAAAAAATTTTGTTCTGGAGATTGTACAGCAGATTTCAATGTTTGGTTGTATGCGGTATATATTTTTTTTGCCCCCGCACTCATTCCATCATTTTAAGAATATTACCGCTTCAACAAGACACCACCCCCCCCCCCCCCCCCAAATTTTTGAAATTTGTCTGCGCGGTTTTGCTTTTGGCAGACTGAGGGAATTTATATGGGGTAGGTTCAGAGGTGTCGTCAAACTGTGGGTTCTTTCATGAAACGTGATTATATAAATAAACTAGCTGGCTCGGCCCGGCTCCTGGCGGGGATCTATCTATCTATCTATCTATCTATCTATCTATCTATCTATCTATCTATCTATCTATCTATCTATCTATCTATCTATCTATCTATCTATCTTATGTTTATTTTTCTTCCTATGTAAATGTATAATGCTCTTGATGAACGAAAGACGAGTGATTGGAAGGGCCGAATGTAAGACGGGCCTGCGCGCCCAATTTGTGACCCTAATAAAGTTGATTTAATTTGATTTGATTTGATTTCTATCTATCTATCTATCTATCTATCTATCTATCTATCTATCTATCTATCTATCTATCTATCTATCTATCTATCTATCTATCTATCTATCTATCTATCTATCTATCTATCTATCTTATGTTTATTTTTCTTCCTATGTAAATGTATAATGCTCTTGATGAACGAAAGACGAGTGATTGGAAGGGCCGAATGTAAGACGGGCCTGCGCGCCCAATTTGTGACCCTAATAAAGTTGATTTAATTTGATTTGATTTGATTTCTATCTATCTATCTATCTATCTATCTATCTATCTATCTATCTATCTATCTATCTATCTATCTATCTATCTATCTATCTATCTATCTATCTATCTATCTATCTATCTATCTATCTATCTATCTATCTATCTATCTAATCTAATCCATCTACTTGCCTGCCTGCCTGCCTGCTTGCCGGCCGGCTGTCCGACCGACCTACCGATTTCTATCTATCTATCTATCTATCTATCTATCTATCTATCTATCTATCTATCTATCTATCTATCTATCTATCTATCTATCTATCTATCTATCTATCTATCTAGTGCCTGGTAGGGGGTGTGTGTGATGTGCGGGTGGGGGATTGTGTGGTGGGGGGGTTAGGTTATGGCATGTATGGGTGGGTGGAAGTTGTATGTGTGGGTCGTGGGGTGTGTGTGAGTGGATTGGGGATGTATGGGTGGTTAGGGAGATGTGTGTGTGTGTGGGGGGGGGGGGGGGTAGGGACATGTCAGTTGGTGGGGATGTGTGTGTATGGTTTTGGGATGTGTGAGTGGATGTGCGATGTGTGGGTTGGTGGGGTATTGTGTGCATGGGTGTGGAATATGTTGTCGATGGAGATGTGGCTGGGGGATGGGTGGTTTGAGGTGTGGGTGGGGAGAGGATGTGTGGGTTAGGATGTGTATGTGGATGGGCGTGGGATGTGTGGGTTGGTGGGGGAATGTTTGTGGGTGGCGAGTGTGTTTTGGTTGGGGGATTAGGTGAGGCCAGTGGGTGGGGGGTGTGCGGGAGGGGGATGGGTCGGTTGGTGGGGTATGTATGTGTCCCTTGGTGTGCGTGTGTGTGGGTAAGTGGGGGTGTGTATGTGTCCCCTGGTGCGAGTGTGTGTGGGTAGGTGGGGGTGTTGTGTGGGTAGGGTGATGTATGGATAGGTGGGAGATGGGCCTCATAACATGGTAATTAGCCTTGTTTATGTTTACAACATTCATTTCACAATGTTTATTTTTCTTCCTATGTAAATGTATAATGCTCATGATGAACGAAAGATGAGTGATTGGAAGGGCCGAATGTAAGACGGGCCTGCGAGGCCAATTTGTGACCCTAATAAAGTTGATTTGATTCCCACCGTCCGACCGACCGACCGACCCACCCACCCAGTCAGCCAGCCAGCCAGCCAGCCAGCCAGCCATCCACCTACCCACCCACCCACCTACCTTTCTGCGTACCTACCTACGTACCTACGTACTTACCTACCTTTCTGTCTGTCTGTCTGTCTGTCTGTCTGTCTGTCTGTCTGTCTGTCCGCGCTATTAAATATTGATAAAAGTTACTGGAAAAAACGTCAGGACCATGTGTTGAAAGAGGAAGAGGACTATTGGAGAAAGGATTTATTGAATTTTATGCAACCGGGAGCAATCATCAACCTATTGGAATCGTCCGACACAGATTAAGGTATGAGCAGATCGCAGACCTTAATCTACGTACACACTTACTGGGATATTTTGCTCCAACTATTCAGACGAATTGCAGGCCCTAAACATTACAGCATCAGCATCAGCTGAAGAAACAAGAAGGCAATGAAAAATAAGGTAAGAAATATATTCCTTCTACTTTCCTGTTAATTTACAAATTATTTACCTCGTGCCTCTGTAAATTCTCTGTCTTTACTACTAATATTACACATTGCACCCCTCTCGGGATTCTCCGTGGTGAAGTGGTCAAGACGTCTGACTCGGGCTCCGAAGGTTGTATGTTCGATTCCGGGCCGCGTCCTTCATTTCACGAGTGCATTTTTTCGGAGATTCCCGAGGGTCGTCGCTGGAGCTACGGAGTTCGTGCTTTGTGCGACGCTTTCCGCGCTGCGGAAAGAAACTGAGCCAAATGGGATAAACACCCGGTGCAATGCAGCCGACCATGTCGATATTAAGCTAATTCTTTCATTGTACCCACTCTCATACGAATCCGGATACGCCTTTGTGTGTCAACAGAATTGGCATGTCTCAAATTACCGTAAAAATAACTTCGTTAGCGAGAAATCACTAGGTGTTCAGCAAAAGATCAAAGGAATGTCGCCGCTTTCAATGATTTAAGTTGTTTTTGGACCTTTCAAAGACGTATTCCTTGGGTGGGGGTAAATATAAGACGGCTGGAAAAATTTCATAACGATGCAACAGACAGTTTTCAAAATAATTGATCGTGAATGACGGCATTAATTTCCGGACAGACTATAGTTTTCTATCTCATATATTTCACAATTATTTGTCGTTTTATCTGTGTGACAAATGCACTAGTTTTTTGTATCATATCTGTCACAATTATTTGTTGTTATATCTGTGTGACAAATGCATTAGTTTTCTGTGTCATATCTGTCACAATTATTTGTTGTTATATCTGTGTGACAAATGCATTAGTTTTCTGTATCATATCTGTCACAATTATTTGTTGTTATATTTGTGTGACAAATGCATTAGTTTTCTGTATCATATCTGTCACAATTATTTGTTGTTATATCTGTGTGACAAATGCATTAGTTTTCTGTATCATATCTGTCACAATTATTTGTTGTTATATTTGTGTGGCAAATGCATTAGTTTTCTGTATCATATCTGTCACAATTATTTGTTGTTATATCTGTGTGACAAATGCATTAGTTTTCTGTATCATATCTGTCACAATTATTTGTTGTTATATTTGTGTGGCAAATGCATTAGTTTTCTGTATCATATCTGTCACAATTATTTGTTGTTATATTTGTGTGGCAAATGCATTAGTTTTCTGTATCATATCTGTCACAATTATTTGTTGTTATATCTGTGTGACAAATGCATTAGTTTTCTGTATCATATCTGTCACAATTATTTGTTGTTATATTTGTGTGACAAATGCATTAGTTTTCTGTATCATATCTGTCACAATTATTTGTTGTTATATTTGTGTGACAAATGCATTAGTTTTCTGTATCATATCTGTCACAATTATTTGTTGTTATATTTGTGTGACAAATGCATTAGTTTTCTGTATCATATCTGTCACAATTATTTGTTGTTATATTTGTGTGGCAAATGCATTAGTTTTCTGTATCATATCTGTCACAATTATTTCTGGTTCTTCTATTTATGTTTCTTGTTTCTTGTCTCCTTGTCTTGTGCCTCTAATGTCCAGTTCTCTATTCCATACGCGTATCTCGTAATTAAACGTGTAGGTGACCAACGTGATTAGAACTGTGTGATTGCCCACACTGGTGAGTTGGACTTGGACGTTAACTTTTCGATCAGAAAACAGGGGCAAACTACAGGTGGTAAAATGTTCCTTCACGTTCATGTGGTTATATTTATGACTAGAAGTTTGGTGACGTGGTTCATGTGGTTATATTTATGACTAGAAGTTTGGTGACGTGGTTCATGTGGTTATATTTATGACTAGAAGTTTGGTGACGTGGTTCACGTGGTTATATTTATGACTAGATGTTTGGTGACGTGGTTCATGTGGTTATATTTATGACTAGAAGTTTGGTGACGTGGTTCATGTGGTTATATTTATGATTAGAAGTTTGGTGACGTGGTTCATGTGGTTATATTTATGACTAGAAGTTTGGTGACGTGGTTCATGTGGTTATATTTATGACTAGAAATTTGGTGACGTGGTTCATGTGGTTATATTTATGACTAGAAGTTTGGTGACGTGGTTCATGTGGTTATATTTATGACTAGAAGTTTGGTGACGTGGTTTATGTGGTTATATTTATGGCTAGAAGTTTAGTGACGTGGTTTATGTGGTTATATTTATGGCTAGAAGTTTGGTGACGTAGTTCATGTGGTTATATTTATGACTAGAAGTTTAGTGACGTGGTTTCTGAGGTTGACTGTCCCTTGCAGGATTGAGAATCGTGTTTGCTACCCCTTCGTCACAGACGCTGGCTAGAAATGTCTTACGGCACATTGGGTGTGTGTTTATTTTTTATTTTTTTTGTTATTTTTTTTTTTTTGTTGGCGTTCGTTCGTTTTGAACTCAATCGTAGTCCATACAGGTTCTACTACTTGTAGTGCACTGGACTTATTTTTGCTTGAGGATTAGCTTTCCCTATTACCATTGCCCCTCGCCATCAGGAGAACCCAATACGACTTCTGAGGTACTTGTTAATTACGTCCTTAAGACAAAGATGCATAAAGTGTGTTTAATGTTTAATGTCTTTAGTTTTATTTTTTATTTTTTTTACCGCATGTCAGCTGATTGTTGATTTCTTGGCAACATTACGCTCAGTAGTTTGCCATTGATTTCTTAGCGGCCGGCTCACATACCCCGTAAGTTACCAACGCGGCGAGAACCGCTACCAATTCTCGCGCAAGTTACGTTCCTCACATGGATATACGGGATTACGGAGAACTTCACTAACCCCTAGGGCCAGGGAGGTGTTTAATGTCTAATAAAAATAAATTAAATAAGTAGCGGTGTGTTGAGTAGGGTCAAGAACCGACATCACAGCACTCGGGACATTCTCATACAGCAAACATTCCCAACACTAATGATACCAGATGCAGTCTAATTATGTGTCCGTCTGGTATTTTCTCAGGGAACTGACCGTATGCTACATCCTCTGGTCACGCTCAGATGCACCATTCTCTCCAGGCAATGATGGTGAATGTGCTCTACCACACTATAAACATGGTTCCAAAGGGCCCTGACCACGTCTGCCTTATCGTAGATCAGTAGCTCACCCAACGGTGCAGACACGGCCAACCTGCCCGCCTACTCGATTCCCACCACATATGTCCTGAGGACAAGTTCCAACAGGTGCTCCCTGTTTTGATTGTTGAATTAAAGCATGCCATTCTACACGAAACATCCCTGTCTTTACCTTCCTCAGCATGCTCTGTGAGTCCTTTCTTTAGAACATTGGGAGAGGAAAGGGGTGGGCCAGAATACCAGAGGAAACAATTTAAATAAAAAGAACTATGGACTGCTTACCTTGTCCTATGGATGCGTGCACCTGTAAAAGAAAAGACAGTGGTTTAAAATGCACTATGAACATAATGTTTGAACAGACAATATGTGCTTTTCTTTTTAAAATAGAGAGCAGTTGTAAATGTGTTAGACTGCAGGACTTGGGTCTACTCCTTGAGACGTGCTGGTGTATGGTCAAGGCAGTATTCATCATCATCTTATCATGTTTCTTTTTACCTTGCGGTGTGGAGGTGAAGCATAAACAGCTGGAGAGTGCCTGGTTATGGGCTTCATATTAACTAATTCAGTGCCAAACAAAAGATATGTTTCGACCAAACGTGTACACAATCAATTGAACAAGTATAATGGTATAGATTTCAATTCACTGAGCATTACAATTGCGGGAAATATCATACATCAAAACAAATAACACGTTCAACCTAGTAGGGCGATATATAGTCCTTCTATCCAAATGAGAGGTCACATTTGGCGATATGTTATCCTTGGGCACTGAATCAGTTATAGAGAATTGGGCGTGTGATCAGTAGGTCAGTCGCAACTAACATTGCATGTCCTTTGCAGGAGGTTACGTTCGTTCCAAGATTGATTCTCTAGACATGTATACGTTCAGAAGTTTGCCATTGCTTTCTGAACGAGCAGCCAACGTTTGCAGTTCAACTGACCGGAAGTTTATGAGCTAGAGAGCTCATATCCTTTCTGAAAAAAGTGCACTTTTACACGCGTTAACACATATTGAGACATACAAGGGTCTTTCATTTGAAACCCGTTCCAGTGGCTTTATTACAAAAGCAGGAAAGAAACATTAACAGGTGTTAGTTAGTTAGTTAGTTAGTTAGTTAGATAGATAGTTAGTTAGTTAGTTAGTTAGTTAGTTTGTTAGTTTGTTAGTTTGTTAGTTAGTTGATTGGTTGGTTGGTTGGTTGGTTGGTTGGTTGGTTGGTTGGTTTGTTAGTTAGTCGCGGTTCCAACTTCACGACAACGGGTCGTCCCCATTATGCTCCGTTCCTGTGACAGTGAATATCACACAAAATGCTCCTCACTGCCGCCGGCAGAATGGCAACACAAAAGCCCCCCCATGCAAAATACAGTTCATCGTTAGAATCAGCAGTCACCAGAAAGACTTCATTGACTCAGATTTTATCCCACAATGCTCAGTCTCTTTCCGCGGGGCGACACGCCGAAAGTGCCGCACAAAGTACGAACTCCGTAGCTCCAGCGACGACTCCCAGGAGTCTCATGAAAAATGCACTCATGAACCGAAAATGCAAACAAGTCAATTCAGCGACAGCCGGCCATTGTTCCGAACAAGCAGTTCACTGTGCAAACAACAGCGGATTGATATTACAGCATTCCACACGCATTTCACAGCTCACAGTATCGCGCCACTCACCTCCTCAGTAGCAGGAACCATAACATTAACAGTTGTGGTAGAATTAAACAAAGCATTCATTTTGAATGCATTATGCACCATGGGTTGGTCAGAAGAAGTCGCCGTAGGCATTCAGGTAAGCCCCCCATTGCTTAGTGTCGTGGAATACTGAGAGTTAATGATTCCCAGATAGACGACTGTATACACCGACTAACCAGGTAGAAGAAGGGTTAACAAACGAAGCAGTAAGGGTAACCAACAACGGAGTGACCAGGCGCATGTGTTTATAGGTCAAGACAGAGAAGGGGCCGCCAACAGCCCAGGTAACCTGTCGCGTGGAAAAATTGGTTTGCGACAAAGGCAGACAGCATTATTGGACAGCATATTGCGGTCTGGATGTATGAATAACGGAAAAGTTTCAGATCTGTAATTTTCCACTAACGGTGATAATGAAGTATGGACTTGAGGTGTCAAGCAAGGTCAAGGACTATGCGGCAAAAATGACCTATAAAGAGTGTCCACTTCTTTGTGAGAGTTTAGTGTGTGTTCCAAACTGAACTGAAGGAGATATGTTCCTGAGTGGGAATATAAATACACGTCCCTAATGATGGAAAGAGGGGATAGTAGTGTGTTATTCGCTAAGTGTTTTTCGATTCCAGGAACATAGATGCCTAAATAAGGTATTAATATATTAGAGTATAGTTTTAGCATAGGAATATAGATGTGCGTGAAGTGCATATAACATTTCTTTCTATTAGTAGGAATAGTATAGACGTTAGGTGAATCTTCTATCCTATGTGAGAGTGGGTTTTTTCGGAAGCCTTTTAATTTCGGCTGGAGGAAAAGACACTCACATAGGAGAGAAGAGGAAGCAGACACAGATCTCATTATTAAATGTATATCACACAGGTTCCCATACCAGTGCGAGACTTATCAACTAAGATATAACACAGATGGCTGTGGTCAAGATCACTCAGTGTTGATAACCCACAAGAAAGCACTTTAAAGTAATAAAGCACGACACTTGTGCATAAGAAAGGAAAGAAAAGAAGTGTCATCGTAATAAGTCAGGAGGACTGAGAACGGAAAATAGAGATCATACAAACTAAAAACAAAAGACTCAAATGACTCAGTATCGAAGAGTTGCAAGGTGCATACCAAATGCCTATACCAATTACGAACTATCCAGTGTAGAACTTTTACAGGACAAAAATAGAGAATACTAGAAACTCGATGTGTTTTCCAGGATGGATTTAAGAACGCTATAAGAAAGCAACGAACATTCAGTTTAAGCTGACAGCATATAGTGATCTGTTTAAGTACATTGATACAGTGGTGAACATTTTTTCATTAAAAACAAAAAACGGATATACCTACAGACTCAAGCAGACGGAGCATTCAGGGTGAGACCGTTCTGTTGTATCTATGTACTGTCCTGTACTTTAGCCGAGAGAAGAGACGAGAGAAGACACGGAGACTATCTATCAACATCTTATCTGGCAGCCACACTAGAAGAACATACCAACTACATAGACAATATCCATCCATACACCAGACATAGTTTTATTAATAAATCTTTTATTTATTGTTGAAAGGAACTGTTGTCTGAGTATGTGTTGAGAGAATAACAGAGAGAGAGTGAAAGAAATAGATATATGGAAGGGAAGACAGAAGAGAGGAGTGTAGACCAAAGTCAGTCAATAATCCCAACAGATAATAAGTTTAAAGATGTGCTGGTTGATTCCAACTTCCTCTCGGGAAAATAATAGGACACTTAGTTAGGCGGCGAATGCGGTCAGCAAAAAATGAGTGTGGTTGCTTACTGAACCAAGTGTTTGCCGCGTTCATTACGTCTGCATCTGTGTGAAATCGTTGCCCCTTGAGAGTTTTTTTTAGAGGTCCGAACAAATGAAAATCGCATGGTGACAAAACAGAATTATAGGCAGAATTTCCCACTTCTTCCAAGAATGCTTCCTGCATAAGCTTTGCAACATGCGGACGAGAAATATCGTGCAACAAAATCACACCGCGAGAAAGCATGCCGGGTGGTGTATACTTGATGGCTTTTTGCAGCTTGTCTAGTTTTTCCAAGTAGTGGTAAGAGTTGATGTTGACACCAGGTTCTTTAAAGTCGGCAAACAATAGCCCTTCATGGTAAGAAAAATGCGCTCAGCATAACCTTACCAGCGGAAACCTGTAACTTGAATTTGTTTGGCTTTTGGTGATCCAGCATGCTTCCATTGCATGCACTCTCTTTTGCTGCTCGGCTCAAAATGGTGACACCATGATTCATCGCCTGCCACTAATGCGGAAGAGAAATGCATCACCCTCCACTCTGTAACGCAGCAAGTGGTTCAAACACTATCCCATGCGTTCCTATTTTTGTTGGTTTGTCAAAATCCGTGGTACCCACTGTGAACACACCTTCCGATATTGCAGTTTCTTACGAACGACGTGTTGAATTGTCCCAACTGACACATCAAATTCTTTCTCTAGCGAACGTATGCTTCGACAACGGTTCATCTGTACTGCTGCATAAATTTTGGCGACGGTTTGTTTCTGTTGGAACAATATGCGCTTGACCCGGCCTTCGAAGATCTGTCGTGAACTGAGGTCCTTTCCGAAACATTCATGCCCAGCCTGTCACTGTAGTCTTCGACACACATTTGTTACCGTCCGCTGCCTGCATTCTTCGATGAATGTCCACTGGTCGACATTCCTCAAATGAAAGAAACTGAATCACCGCTCGTTGAGATTCTTTGGACGGATTCTGGATCAAACCACTACACCCCCGTGTCCCCCACTGGACACTGTTACAGGACAATACATATCTTGGACAATCGTTGCGATTGTATATTAAATATCACAACACTGTACAGTTTCGGTAAAATAAGTTCAGTAACCTATATTAGTAAATGGCGTGGTTCGAACGTACACATATTTTCTAACACACTACATTGAGTATAGCTCTAGATAGCAAACCCGGCTCTGTGTAGGAGAGTTACGAATACATTTTGTAATCCAGCATATCGCCTTCGAAACACAACTGCGGGCGATTTGGCTGCAGACCATCTTGTTTTGGTTTCCATACAATGGTATGAGAGCCGGTCGTTCAGAAAGCTATTGCAAGCCACTACACGTAACCTTGCCCAAGAATGACAAGTAGACACACACTGCTGGGGTTGTCTGTTGTGCACTGTAAAGGATATTCAACTAACTACATCCTTAGCGCCGGTCTCTCTGGCCGAGGGGTTACAACACTTTCTCCGTAATCCCGTTTATCACGCAGAGTCTCGTAGCAGGGCGAGAGCTGGGAGCGGTTGGACCCTCGCTGGTGACTTGCGTGATAACTGAGCTGGCCGCTCAGAAAGCAATGGCAAACTACTGAGCGTAATCTTGCCAAGAAATCAACATACAGCTGAAAGATGCTGATGTTGACAGCGATGTCCTGTAAAGGATATGCAAAACATTTACATCCTTAGCAACCTTCGTTCTAACGATGGAAAAGAAGCACAAGTGCGTACCTTGAACTCGGTACCAGACGATACCGACGATGATAAACACGAGGATGAGGAAGCAGACGGGTGGAAGAGCTATGAGAAGGGCGCTGGATTCTGACTCATGTCCCTGACCTTTCTGTCCAACTGTTGTGTGATCTGAGTCTGCAAATTAGAACATGCGGATGTTAAGTATATAACATTCCTGACTAGTTCACTCCAGAGGCAAGGTGACACCAATTCGTATGTAATAAGACAAGATGCAGAAGCTGCGGTATCAACGCAATGCTTGAACTGACGTAACCGAGCAGAGTTAATTAAGATTTGATAATAACATATTCTGTATTAGGTTTTACACGCATTACAGGCCATGTGTATTGAGCTGGGATGGTTAGTTATTTTCTTCGTCGCTTCTCCTCCAAACACAACCTTCTGGGCATTGAAAGTATACATCATAATCATCACCTGCGCTACGTGCTGTGTGTTCTATATATAACAGTGCTGGTACATTAAATAGCAGAGACAATTCATTTGCTGGAGTTTTCAATTGTTTATTTCATCAAATATATCGTAGATTATCAAGTAAGAATTGATCATACAAAACAGGTGTGGTTCGCTTCAAACTCCGATGGTAACTCTCTATCTCTAACCCCGCGTCACGGCTTGAGCGTCCCTAGTTACGTTTTTACGGGATGCTCAACCGTGCCTAGTCTTTGCACACCACCTATTAACCCACTAACAGAGATGGTGCTCTGTTACATTCCTCCCTATCTTTAAGAAGACTTTTCCCGAAAAGTCTTAATCCCTAATCTACTTATTCTACTTATTCTTTCCCTCACTAAAATCTTAGCCCCAATATTATTTCTCCAACCCATCTTAAACCAGCCCCCTCTTAACCAGTGAACGTTATTTCTTACCCTTTCTACTCATTCGAGTCCACTTTTCCGCTTATCTCTTATAGCTAACCGCTATGTTCTGTTATAGATCTTCGTGAAGTGATACTTCTTCTTCGTTTCTATATATGTGCCTACAAGGTTTCATTAAAAAAAAACAGTTCATAAGGAATTACCTAGATATTTCATTTCATATATACATATGTTCATCAAAATCGTTGGTATATAATTTGAAACTTATCATGCGTTATGCAACTTCTCATTTTCTCTCAACATCAACAAAACAACACAGGATAGACAGAAAAGATGGGGTGCGCACCCAGTTATAAAGATATAAAGAAGTAGTCAGAAAGCAATCACATTTACCTCCCTTGCAAACACAAAAACTTTATAAATAAAGTTTTAAAAACGCATCTTATAATCCATGAACATATGCTTCTGTTTGTTATAAATTAAGTCGATCCAAAATTTCTTCCTTATATACTCAATACTAATTTTTGTGCTACCATCCACACCTATTAATGACTATATTTCAGATGGCTCATGTTCAATCATGAAACCATAAAAATAATATTGACAATGTTCATTTCTTATGAACATACTTTAAATCAATTAACGCTGTTTATCACAGCTCCTATATTTACCCCCTCACATCCCATTATAAGCATCCTTGTTCATGGGCGTATCTAACTTTGTACTAAACCATATGTACTGCTATCTACAGCCCCATTAATGTCCACTCTCAATTAACTAGCTCCTTATATTCCCCTTGATGCTGACTAACACAGCGTCTTTTTATACCACCTATAGACGTTAGTCACGTTAACCTCTTCTTCCTTAATATAACATGGCATCTAATCCATATATATTCAATTAATGCTGACTTAATGCAGCTCCTATTTCAACTCCCCAGAACCATATATTTCTACTAACTTTTATTTGTGTAAGATCCATTATAAAACCCCGTCATCCAAGCATGTCATGTGTTTCCAAACTTCATAGCCATCATGTAATTAACTAATTAACCTCCCTATCTCAAAACATTAACGCTGATTCTTCTTACTAGCACAAGGCCAAAGTGTTTGGTACTCATGTTTATTACAACTTATTACTCACAAGGAGAATGTGTCTCTCTTGGTAGTCTAGAGTCGTTTGTTAACTATTTTCTGAACGAAGGGCTTTAAATAAGGCCCCGTCTTATTACTCTTTATTCTAAACAAAACAATAAGTGCTTGTGAACTAAATTTGTACCAATTTTCAACTTATTTGTAAACAAGGGTAAATACTATTCAATACGCAAGACAATTCAACTAAAATCACAATTCATGAGCCAACCAAAACGAAGTCAAAACAGGATATCATACCCCCCAACGTTTTGAAGACAATTTTCATTCCCCTCATATTAAATAAAGGTAATCAACCAATTCAAAGAAAGACATTATTCAAAATAATATGACATACATGATGAAACAAAAGAAACCATTTTTAAATATATCATATCCATTATTAGTCGCTTTTTTGGACTAATAATAAATTATTTATCTATTAAGAAAACTCAACAAGTCAAATCTCAAAATCAAATGGCAATAAAAAATACATCTTCAAGACCACACGAGAATTGACATCCATATTACCTAACTTATTACCAAAATATACAACATCATGTCTACTCATCAAGACAACTCACAACAACTATTAATCAGGCTATTTGCCAATCTGTTTCTATAATTCATCTGTAATTCACAGCTACCGTATGTCATCAATTACCAATTTCCTCTTTAAACCACAAAATTTTCATCCTGCTATCTGCAGCATATTCTATCAATCTATTTACCATTTCTCCATTTCTTCAGTAATTCTAGATTTTTCTGTGTAAGTGCCATCTCCACATCAATGGCTTCATCTTCTCGTAGAGAAACATTTTCCTTCATGCTACTATCTCTATTAGATTCTGAATTTTCATCCATTCCTTCTTCTTCATCTGTATGTCTGTTGCTAGCAGCCGCTATTTTTTTTTTCTATATCTAATCTAATCTGTCTATGATAGTTTCTTAACGATCTTTCAAGTAGTGGCATATCTTCGTCGCTTGATGAATTTTCTCTAATTCTCCTCTGTCTTTTAACTTCTCTATTTCTCTGTCTCTCTATTCTCCTTTTCACTGCTTGTCTGGTATTTTTAAATGGAGCGGTTACCTCCTCCTCCATAGATTCAAGACTATTATAACCATCATACGTATTCTTTTCTTCCTTCATCAAAGTTTTCGGTATTGTATCCGCTTGTTCATAAGTATCATCGTAAACTGGTGTTGTTATTAATTGACTTTGTACCGGATATTTTCCAAAATCTGGGGGTATTGTATATTTAACTCTTCTGACGAGTTGTCCATCTAAGTATAACCCGTCTGAATAATAATAATTATTATTGTTATTGTCTCTCTTATCTTCATTATCTCTTCTTAAATGTTCCACGTAAGCCCGTGCCACACGTCCTGTGATTTGGTTCTTTATACTGTATGATACAGCACCTAACTTTTCTAAAATATAATAACCTGGAATCCAATGAGCATCAAATTTGGAGTTTCTTCTATGCTTCTTATAGTAAACTCTATCACCTACTTTAAATTCCTGTAGTTGTGTATTTTTGTTTGCGTACTTTTTCTGTCTTTCTCTGGCTTTAATTATATTGTTTCTTAACCTTACATGCGCTTTGTGCATTTCTTGTATAATAACTTCCTGAAAATCCACCCCCATATATTTACGTCTTGGTTTTAACAGATTGTCAATTGAGAGTATAGGCTCTCTTCCGTGTAATAAGTAAAATGGTCAAAAACCTGATTTGTGCGTATCGCGCTTAATGCAGATCCTAAGTAAAGGTCCCAATCTTTTTCATGTTCCTCCACAATTTTTGCTATTATATTATACAATGTCCGATGTTGTCTCTCATTCTTCGCATTTGAAGAAGGTCTGTAATATGAGGTTTTTATATGGCCTATATTCAAATCCTGTAATAACTTCTCGAACTTCTTGTTCACAAACTCCTTACCATTATCTGTGAGTACGATCTGTGGGCAACTAAATCTTGGTATGTAATCCTGTAGAAAAATATTAATAATGGTATCTGCGCTCTTATCCGGAATCGCATAGACCTCTGGCCAAAGACTGTAACAATCTACAATATGAAGTAAATATACATTCCCCGATAGTGTTCTAGGGTGAGGACCTGATATATCTAAGCTCACTTTCTGCATTGGAAACTGGGGAATGTCAGTATATTGTAAGGGACATTTGATTGTTTTCAAATTTCTTAACCTACACTTCTCACACGCATCGACATATTTACAAGCAGTTTTAAATAAATTCGGCCAATAATATTTATTAGTGAGGGCTTTTACTAACTTATCACGACCAAGATGACCATTCTCATCATGATATGCCTTTAGAATCTCAATTTCCAATAGTTTTGGAATGTATTTTCTCAACTGTTCGCTTCTTTCATTCACGTAATATAACTGATCGTCATCATGCAAGACTAAAAAAATTTTCTTACAACTGTTTTCACCCGTTTCGTTCAATTTCTGTTTTATTTCTACAACTTTCAGATCTACTTCTTGTTCTTCCTTCATATTAAATTGCATTAAATGTGGGTCTTCCGCTATAGGTTCAGATTCTTGATCCGACGGTGAACTCCTAATATCATCTCTACTTAATATTGCAGAATCTAATATATTTACTTGCCAGTTTCGGTCGTCTATTTCGGGTTCGCCCTCATCCTCAGTGTTCCCTGATGTATCTGGATACGGGATTCTGGATAATAAATCTGCACAGGTGTTGTCCCTACCGGATATATACTCTATCTTCGCGTTGTATCCCTGTAAATTCAACGCCCATTATCTGTATTTTTCTGTTCTGCACTGGAGCTTCTAGTAAAGATTTTAAGGGCATGTGGTCAGTTCTAATAATGAAATTTGCGTTATGAAATAATAATTAAGTTTCTGAAGAGCATAGTGAATAGCATATGCCTCTTTTTCTATAATTGGCCATTTCTTCTGAGATTTACTAAGTTTATGTGATAGAAAATAAATTGGTCTTTCGTTCTTAACTCCTGGAATTCCTGAGTTTTCTCCTTCATATGGTTGAGTGAGGCATGCTCTTATAGCATTATCTGAAGCATCAGTATATAAAATTAACTGTTTGTTTAAATCTGGATGCACTAATAATGGTACTACTGTTAGAATATTTTTTAAAAACTCAAACGCTCTTTGACACTCATCATTCCACTTAAATCTAGCGTATTTGCCAGTCAGGTTAGTGATGGGTTCTGCTATTTTTGAGAAATTTGGAATAAAACGACGATAATACCCACACATACCGATAAAAGCACGAACTTCTCTTATGTTGGTCGGAGCAGGTAATTCTCTAATAACCTTTACTCTATTCTGATCTGGTTTAATTCCGTCCCTATCAATGATGTACCCCAAATACTTTGTTTCTGTTTTTAGAAATTCACATTTACTGAGTTTCAGTTTAACATCATGTAGTCTTAACCTGTCAAATACCAATTTTACATGTTTCAGGTGGTCCTGTACGTCTCCTGCTGAGTAGATCAAAATGTCATCTATATATGATAATGCAAACTTTTGCATGCCTTCTAATACTTGATTTATTAATAGCATATAGTGAGAAGGTGCAGTTTTGATCCCAAATGGCAATTGTAAAAATTCGTAAGGAACCTGCGTGTGTACAGAAAGCACTTTTCTTTTGAGCATCTGGCGACATAGGGATACACCAAAATCCTGACCGTGCATCTAATGTAGTAAAGAAGATAGACCCATTAAGTAACCCTAAAATATCGTCGATCACCGGCAATGGGTAAGCTACATTCTTAGTGATTTTGTTCAACGCCCTGTAGTCACAGCAGAATCGGTGTGAACCATCGGCCTTGGTCACTATGACGATCGTAGATGACCATTCTGACTTCGATCTTGTTATTATTCCTGCTTTCAGCATATCTTCTGTTGCCTTTTCGACAATTTCTCTATTCCTTAAGGGAGTTCTATACGGTTTCAAACTAATTGGTGGGTGATTTCCAGTATAGGGGTTTCTGAATAATTAATTCTCGGCATTTCTACTCTGTCTGTTGTTAATATGCTGTTAGGATCATGTTCTACTTTGGCTATTACACATCCTCTGTACAATTTAATTTCCTTGCCTGTGTTGTTAATAATCATTACTGGAAAAGTTAAGTATTTATCTAATGTCATTATTCCATCTGGAACTTCTAGACCAGATTCATCTATTACCTCCCTTTCTAACTCTGTTATTCTAATTGTATGTCCTATTAAATAGTATGGATTTCTTTTCACTTTCGCCTGTATCAGATTAACCGTCTGTGGTTTTAAAGTCGTGGACGTTTTAACTCTAACCAGTGCTGATATGTGCATGTCCTCTTCTAAATCTACATACACGCCGTGGAAACTTAACTTGTGTAGATCAAAAAAAAAGTCTTACACCATTTTTCAATAAGAAATCCCTACCTATAAGCATGTTCCTATTTAACTCTTTGACTACGTGAAAAAGGTGTCTTACGTTGATTCCTCCTAATTTGAGATTTATCATTGTTTGGCCAACTAGGTCTAAATTTTGTCCTGTAACAGAGTGAAGAGTGTCATGACTCCTGAATATTTTGCAATTTTTTATTATTTTGTATAAACAATTTTCCTTGATTACACTAACTTGAGCTCCCGAATCAATTAATGTTCGAATTCTATATTTCCCTATTTCTATTATGCATGAACTGGGGTCCGTTTTATTTATTGAAAACTTTGATTTCACCCAGTTTTCAACCACTTTCTACTCGTCCTCCTATACTTGTCATTAAAATATTCCTTAATTCTTGGGACCTTGTTATCTTCCCTCCTACTGCAGGTCCTATTCAGTAAGTGGGATGCCGGTTTTCCTGCGTTCTTGGCCTTGTAAAATTCCTCTGTCTGTCTTCAAAATTCCTATTTGATCTGTTATTAACATTTCTATTTTGTGTATTCGACTGAACACGCCTGTTACCACAGAATTTAAAAATGTGTCCGTATTGTCCGCAACCCCAACAGACTATATTTGTGTTACCTACCGTTTCTCTTATAGGATTTCTCATTTGTCTTCTTCTATCGTAAGCATTTTCATTACCTCCCTGCAACGTCTGTATTCCTCCTCTTCTATTCCATCCGTACCTTGCTTGTCCGATCTCCATGGGATCTTCAATCCTATCCTCCCGACTAGTTCCTATTTCTCGTCCTACTCTCAGTCTAAATCTTCGTCTCAAATTCTCTTCCTGTACAGCTATATCCACAGCTTGTGATAATCTCTCAGGGTTTTCTCTCATTAATTTAAACTTCAGTCCATCCGACTTTATACCGTCTACAAAAATTCCGACCAACATCCTTTCTACCTCTTCCCCTCGTACGTTCTGTCGCAGGAATGCCTCCTCAGCTAGGTTAATCAACCTATTACTAAATAATTGCACAGTTTCTCCAGTGTTTTGCTTGGATTGTCTTAACACTGAAAACGCATGCTGAAGATATGTGATTTCAGCATACTTGTGGGCTAAGTCATCCTTAAACTGCTCCCATGTCTCATCTACTCTAGCTTCTAATTTTCTTCTAATCTGATCCGAAACCGGTGCTACAGTGGCCTGGTAAGCAATTTTCATCTTCTCCTCATCCGTCGCCGCTACCAAGAATGCATGTTTCTCTACCGAAGTCATCCATTTCTTGAAATCTTTCGCCTGCCCACTAAATTTTTCAATCTCTGTCCCTACTCCTTGTTGCTTTATTGCTGTGTTGAGTCTGCCTATTGCCGTGCCTACTCCAGTTAAAACCTGTGTTAACAAAACTTGTTCCTCTGCCATGCTGAAATAGTTTTGCTATACAACTTATATAAACAAATTCACAATTATAATATAGTTTATAGTTATCAATAAGTATACAACAACTGCAGGCGTATTTAAACTAGACAAGGGACGTAAGCATCTGTTTTTCGTCTATAAAAATCGAGTGTTCTAAGTAATTAATTTTACTTAACACACAATGTTATGTTATATTAGTTAAATCAATTTCACTTATTATAACGCTATATTAGCTTAATCAATTATCTTAAATCAATTTCTTAAATACCGTTCATTGGATATATCCACGAGTCCATAAAGAAAGTCCAAATGTGCGAACTGGTGATTATTCTTGACAGTCAGACTTCATACATGCTTCAAAGAAAAACGAGCGTGTTGTCTTCTTCGGTTCCATCACAGGGAAAGGACTACTTCTGGACTCTTCATTTCACCCATGGGCGGGCACCTCGGATTTCAGGCTTCTTTTCACGTCTGGGTTTGTGACTTCTTTTCAACCCTAGGCGGGCACGTCTGGGTTGAAAAACGTTTCCGGAGCAATTTATCGGGCAAGTAAAACAACACATCAGCCACGAATGGCGATCGGTCTAGAAAACTTCGGACTAACATCATGTACACCAGATGTGGCCACCCTTTTCAGCAGGCGGGCCAAATTTCAGAAATAATATTTCCTGCCGGGCCACGCACCTTAATTACTTATTTCTTTTTTTTTTTAAAGTCATTAAAGTAAACAAGCAAGCGTGCTACAGCTTCAACCACATCGTAGCTTCCCAGTAGGTGAGATCGTGGTCAAACGCTTGTCTGGTTTAATGTAAAAAAAAATCAAAAAAAAACTAGTATATATGTATTTTATTTTTAAAGAAAATAAAACATAACCTAGAATCAAACATATTTATTAGACATTTAATAAAAAAATATTTAATAGTGAGACATCTGACATTGTTTTGCAGAACTAAGAAAAAATCATTGTCAAATGAATGTTGTAAACATTAAAAATGCATATTGACATGTTATGAGGCACATACCCCAACTATCCACCCATCCCCCATCCACCCACACATCCCCCACCCAATCAAACACACACCCCCAGGCACACATACATGCACCCTCCCACCCATCACCCACCTACACATCCCTCACCTACACACATCTCCCCATCCACACACACATCCTCCACTCATCCCATAACCCATCAACACCCATCCACCCACCCACATATGCTTCACCACACACGCACAGACGCAACAACCATCCAGTCAAAAACACATCCCCAAACCACACATCTCCGCCAACCCACACATCACGCACCTAACTACACATACAACTAGCATCCACCCACACATCCCTCACACAACCCCCCCACCAACCCACACATCCCACGCCCATACACATACACACACATTCCCACCACCAACCTAAACATACTCACAGACACACCCATCCTCCACCCAACGCCCCCCCCTCCCAATCACACATCCCTTAACCAACACATGCCTTAACCACACATCACCCACCCACACACACCCCACTAATACACTTACACACACACACCTCCCCACCCATACACACATCCCCCACACACATCCCCACCTACCAACACATCCCCCTTCCACAAACACACACTTTCCATACGCACACCCCCACCTACGTCATTCGGTAGTTAGTTATATCGACCAGAAATGCCAAGTCGCAAACTCACTCTTTGTCATCAAACGCTGAGATACTTTTTCACCTGCTTGCATAATTATAACAATAATTATATTTCTTGCTGCAAATCAAACACTCTTTTCAACATTTTGGCACGGGTCAGCCATCTAACATCTGCTTAAAATGTAACGTCAATATCATTTAGAAATTCTTCAACCCGTTAGACTTAATGAAAATTACTATTTTGACGACCACTTTCACGAAATCGTCCATTTTGAAGGATTTCGAACATAAATTCTCCTGATGAATAATGCAATGCAAATTTAGCACTGAAGTATTACCGACTTTGGTGGTCTCATTTTCTATCCATTTTACTAAACCTTCGTGTTTCCCAACCATTGCTAGAGCACCATTGGTTGTTAAGCCCGATAAGTTGTTAAGTTGTAACAAAAAGTGATTCAATGTAGATGTAACTGCCTCTAACAAATCTCGTGACTTAGTAGTGTCCTTAAGTGAATACACTGCCGCTAATTCTTCTGTCTGTTTAAAATGGACATCAACATCCCTGATATTGATTTGCCAGTTGGGTAGTATCTGCTATATCTGTTAGTTAGTTAGTTATTTAGTTAGTTAGTTGGTTGGTTGGTTGGTTGGTTGGTTGTTTGGTTGGTTGGTTGGTTGGTTGGTTAGTTAGTTAGTTAGTTAGGTAGTTAGTTAGTTAGTTAGTTAGTTAGTTAGTTAGTTAGTTAGTTAGTTAGTTAGTTAGTTAGTTGGTTAGTTAGTTAGTCGACAGATCATCATCCTCATTGCACATCGAACCATTCAGTCCATAAGTGATCGGATAGCTTCCTTAGTAAATCCCGCAGAGTGCAGCGGCTAACGACACCAGTTCTGTGTTGGTGTATCAATCTTCTTTGGCTTCCTGCATAGTGTTTTTGTTTGGCCACACGTTGTTTAATTTACTGTTCTCGCATCCTGACCATGGTTGTGGATTCACAGTCATCACTTGGTTCTTGCGAACGATTTACTTCTCGTAAAGTATTCAGAATGTCAGCCTGTTCCAGGGCGCGTCCACATTCCACAGTAGACTTACGTGCGAGCTTGTCAGCCAGCTCATTTCCTTGTACACCCGCATGCACTGGCACGAAAATGAAACTAATTTTTGCCAGCCCAATCCGCTCCAGAGACAGCAACCACTCTCTTCGAATCCACCCCGTCTCTATCTTCTTGAGCATGCTCATTGAGTCACTAAGGAAACACGCCCTAGTGAATGTCTGTGTCTCGAGCCATGGTATTGCTTTACTTACTGCCATGACTTCCATAGTCAGGCTATTTGTGGTCAAAGCAAAAGTTTCAGGGTCCTCCTTCACAATTCTCCCTCTGGCCTGAGCCTTAAAGGGCCATGAACTTCTCACTCCTCGTCGAACGACCGACCCATCTGTGTAAATGGCAGCATCACCGTCTAACGAATTCTCGAAGATCAAAGCTTCTACTTCCGCCTTCTCTGCATCCGGATTTTTTTGGGTCTGCATTTTCTATCTAGTTGGATGCAAAAGTCCCCCAGCACACACACCCCATCCATACACACACATTCCCACCCACACACCCATCTCCCCACCCATACACACATTCCCCACACGTACATCGTACAGCCACACATCCTCACCCACACACTCATCGCCCCACCCACCAACAAATCCCCTATTCACCCACATACACTTCCCACCCACAGACACACATCGCCGAACCAGCTACATACACCCAAACTAACCCACCCACACATCCACATCCACCCACATCCACACATTCCACTACCCACCAACACAAACACAACCCCACCCACCCAAACAGAAACCCCAACCACTCATCCACACCCACACACATATTTGCCCACCCACACATCCCTGATCCCTATTCACATCCCTGCCTGCCTGCACATTTTCCCACCCACCCTCGCATCCGCCCGCACACACATCCCTCACCCACATATCTCCCCACCCACCCACCCATACATCGCCCACCCGCAGACTCTCCCCCCCCACTCATATACCCACATCCCCCACCTCACACATCCCCCACCCAGACACGCACCCCCAACCAACACACACATTGTCCCAAACCACCATACATACCCCATCACACACACACACATCTCCAACATACCTCCAACACATATTCCCCACACACACCCACACACAAACATCTCTCACTCGCATACACATCCCTCACTCACATACACAGCTCCCCCACGAACATACACACATCCGCCAACAACATACACACATCCCCACATACATACACACATCCTCACAGACATACACACATCCCTCACCCACACACACACACACAGACACACACACACACACCTATTCCCCAACCCATATACAATTCTTCCCACACCACAACAAATACCCCCACTACACAAACATCCACCACACACACACATCTCCACACACACACATTCCCACAACCCAGGAAACACACACACCTAACCACACATCCCCCACTCACACAGATACATCTCCTTGTCAGTCCACACATCCCTTACATACCCACAGACACACTTCCCGCACCCATACAAACTGCCCCTTTACACACATTCCCACACCCACATAGTCTCCCAGACCAACTCACACATCCCTCTCCCACCCATACACACATCCACTAACCTACACAATCTCACCCACCCACACATCCTCCACCCACCCCAACCAACATATACGTTAACCACACATCCCCACCAACATACACCTCACTCATACACACACATGACCACCAACACACATCTCTCCACCCATACACACATCCCCCACCACATACCCATCTCCCCACACAATAACACATCCCCCATTCACCCACATACACCTCCCACCCACACACACAATTCCGACCCACTCACACGCATATCCCCCATCCACACGCACATCCCCACCCAGTCACACATCTCCCATTCCACACGACATACACACACCCCACATCACACTACACAGAAACACACACATCCATCCAGACATATACCCCTACACGCACATACCCACCCATACAGACATTCCCCAACCCACACATCCCTGATCCACACACACATCCCTACATACATCCCCACACATGTTTGCCTCCTCCCTCGCATCCTCCCCACACACACACACATCTGTCACCCACAGATCTCCCCACCAACTCACCCACCCCTCACCTACACACACATCCCCAACCTATACAATCCTCCCATCCACACACCCATCTCCCAACCCACACACCATCTTCACACACCCCACACATACCCATATCACACATACACATCCCCTAAACACACCTGCAACACACACAATACTCCCACATACACCCACACACACACATCCCCCAGATTCACACGCATCCCCCCACTCAATACTCACAACTCCCACCCACATACACACACCCTCACCCACATACGCACATCCCCAACCCACACACATTCCCCACCCACACACCCATCCCCCAACCCACACACCCATCCCCCAACCCACACACCCATCCCCCAGCCCTCACATACATCTTCCCCCACCACACGCACAAACCCTCACCACACATATCCCACACCCCCTCCAACACACACACACACTCACACACACACACACACATCCTTACAGACATCCTTAAACATCCTAGACACATACATGATGCCTCGCATAATCACTGAAACTGATATGAACAAAATTCCACACTTTACACACATGAGAAGAACAAATACTAATCCGAGGTTGTAAAATAAACAGTATACGATATGCGGATGACACAGTATTGGCGGCGGATAATGCTAAAAGTAATATAATCTACAAGAATTGTTGGGCATTGTATTAAAAGAGTTCGAAGAAAGAACACTATATGAATGTTGAGAAAACTAACAATGATGATATCAAAGCATAAATAGACACCAACATGTGAAAAAAGAGATCGACAGAAACAGTCTTTACCAAGTGGATAATTGTAAATACCTAGGGACATTTATAACATCAGATGGAAGATGTACAGCATAGAATAAGAACAAAGAAGGGCAAGCAAATGCTGCATGTCAGAAAATGAAAAGTGACTTATGCAGTAAGTCACTATCATTGATTGTGAGAAAGTGCTTATGCTATATAGAGCCTGTTTTGCAGTATGGTAGTGAGTCGTAGAATGTAAACGAGCAAATTAGAAAGAGCTTGAAAGCAAAGGAGATTTGGTTCCTGAGTCGAGTGTTGCGAATTCCTTGGACTGCCAGAGTAACTAATAAAGATTGTCTGAAAGAGGCGAATGAAACTAGAACATTTTTTTTACAATAATACGAAATAGACAAACATTTTTTGGTCATGTGATGATAAAAGAGACATTTGAGAACATCGTGACAATTGGAAAGATCAAGGGTAAGTGAGGCCGAGACAGAACAAGAGAAATGATGCTGGATACACGGGGATGGTGGCATGGAGGAATATCATCAGCAGACTTGATCCAGAACACCAAAGACCACGATATGCGTAGAGACATGAAGACATACATGAAGACATGACAGTCATGAAGACATGAAGACAGATGGCCGGACACTTGATGTTCATTATCGTCATCGCGCCCCAGATACCGTAGGCGTTCATATCTTTCCACAGACTCAGCCCTTGTTACCCTGTATCAACTCTGCTGATGGAATTCCTCCAAGCCACCGTTTCAATCCATATATCATAATTTCTCTTCGTCTACATGCGATTATTTTCCCACTGATATTTCCAGTTGTTGAGTTGAGTTGAGATAAGAACCGACATCACTGCACTCAGGACATTCCCATACGTGCTCAGTCCCCTCGTTCAACAGCTAGCGAAGAGTCACACAACTAATCGTTCCTAACGCTATCTGATTAAAAGTTATCCTGGTCTCCCCTCTCAGTTTTGAGATTCTTCCAGAACCACTGCCGATCCCCCGCAATCTCATTCTTTCCACATATGGGTTCTCTATCTGTTCCTCCGCCTACTCCATCTGGTCCCACAAGCACACGACCACCTCCCCCTTGTCCATAGGCAAGATACCACCAAGTGGTGCATTCCCTGCTAGCCTATCAGCCTGTTCATTCCCTCGTACACCCGCATGGCCAGGGCAAAATATCCATACAATTCTCACAATTTGTGACCTCTGAAGCGACGAGAGCCATTCCACGCGAAACAGTCCTTTCTCCATCTTGCTAATATTTCCATTTGTCACGATATTCTCAAACACCACTCTTCTCACCACATGACCAAACAAAGCCTTTTGTCTCTTTCTCATAGTTGTATAGAATCCTCTAGTTTCATTTGCCTCTTCCATGCAATCGTTGTTAGTTATTCTGTCAATCCAAGGTAAGCGCAACTTTCGTCTCAGGAGCCACATCTGCGTTGTTTCCAAGCTTTTCCAGAAATATTTATTTAAGTTCTTTTATTCGCTGCCATACAGCAAAATAGTACATAACTATAAAAAATATAAAATATTAACAATGATTGAATTCTTCCTTTATTCTGAGCCGCTAAACATAAGTCGCGATTCGTCTGTTGGTTAATGTCAGATGTTAATTTAGTTGCATGTCCTTTACAAGACGTCGCTTTCAACCACAGCAGGTTTGGCTATTTGTGAATTACTAGACAATGTTTACATTCAGTATTTAAGGACAGATTTAACATTCTTACCTTCATACTTCAGTGTAAAATGAACATCCAGACTTCCATCGCTGTTTGCTATGCTGACTGTGTGTGTTGTGTAGTCTTTGACTTGGATGGTGTACACTGTTATGTTGGCAGTCCAGTAGAAACCGGTGATGGTGTTTCTGGTAAATTTGACGACGATCTTGGTTTCATTAGCCGAGAATTTCAACCCCTCACTGGACACTAGGCATAGAGAAAATGTAACGTTTTCCCCCAGGATTGGCGACATGTCTCGTGAAGCATCTTTACTTTCACACAGTGATACCGGGCCTATGAGGAGAGAGAGAGAGAGGGGGGGGGGGGGGAGTGCGAGAGAAGGAACATACTATGTTAAAATGTTTTGCGTATCCTTTTACAGGACTTAGCTGTCAACAGCAGCATCTTTCAGCTGCCTGTTGATCTCTTGGCAAGATTACGCTCAGTAGTTTGCCATTGCTTTCTGAGCGGCCGGCTCAGTATCCGCAAGTCACGAGCGGGGGTCGAACCACCTCAGTTCTCGCTCCGCTGCGAGACTCTGCGTGATAAACGGGATTACAGAGAGAAAGTGTTGTAACCCCACAGCCAGAGAGACCGGCAACATACTATGACTTTAGATAATTTGAGAACGGAGATGTATATATGTGTGTGTGTGTATGTGTGGGTGAGTGCGTGGGCATGTGTGTGCGTGGGTGTGTGGCTGTCTTTGTGTCTGCGTACATTTTCAACTGCGCATGTTGTGACATATTATCTTCTTCATCAGAGAGAGAGAGAGAGAGAGAGAGAGAGAGAGAGAGAGAGAGAGAGAGAGAGAGAGAAAGAGAAAGAGTATTATGTGTGTATGTACAAGTACACATTCAATAGTGAGTTTGTGATTATGAGTGAGTGTATTTGTAATTGAAGGAGTGGGCATTTGTGTGTTATTGAGTGGGAGCATGCATTTGACAGTTTGTGTAAATGATGTAAATATGTATTACAGGTATGTATGTATGTGTCTATGCGCGTGCGTTTGTATGTGTGTCTGGCTGCCTGTCTGTCTCATAACACGGTAATATGCATTGTTTATGTTTGCAACTTTCATTTGACAATGGTTTTATCTGTAGTTTATATATTTAACATACACAATAGATATTGATACGAAAGATGTGAAGGGTCGAATGTAAGACAGGCCTACGTGCCCAATATGCGACCCTTTGAATATAAACGTTTTCTTCTTCTTCTTCTTCGTCTTCCTCTTCTTCTTCTTCTTTCTTCTTCTTCTTCTTCTCTTCTTCTTCTTCTTCTTCTTCTTCTTCTTCTTCTTCTTCTTCTTCTTCTTCTTCTTCTTCTTCTTCTTCTTCTTCTTCTTCTTCTTCTTCTTCTTCTTCTTCTTCCGCCCTTCATCCTTCTTTGGAGCATAGCTATGCCCGCAACTTAACCGCATCAAGCCATTCAATCTCCTTCTACCTCCTCTTGCTCTCTCCATGTTCTTCCAATATTATTAATTTATGTCTATAATTATCTTCTCCGTGTATTTTGCTAGACTGCTATTTCGTTTGCATTGTAGGTTCCAGTAAAGAGAGTGTCTAGTTATATTGTCAACATGCGTTCTCAGTGTGTGTCATATCCTGCGTCAGCGTGTTACCTCACCGCTTGAATCATTGGACTTTGTTTAGCTCTCTCCACCACCTCCAATTATTGACTCTACCGTACCATTTTTTCCCATTATTCTACACAGGCACCAATCAGCGAATGCTGTTTCTTTCCTTAAGTTGACTTTTGTTATGTGGTTGCTCCTGTTGATTTCTGTGTCTTTCTCTGATTGGTGTTGGTTTGCCTGTTTTTGAGTGTGTTGTTGTTGTAGACGTTTCCCTCCTGTTATGACTTCGTAGTTTTCACAAACATTATACAGAAGATGGACAATATGAAATCTGTTTTCTAAACTTTGAGATGACGACAAACAACTTTTATATATCGTACAAAGAACATTCTGTTCCCACAAGGACAGAAAAGCCGACAAGGGAAACAATACAGCACTGTTTAAGTATGGGGGAGTCGGCATCTGTGGCTAAGGCGTTGGCAACACAGTTTCACAAGTTCCCGATATAACCTCGAGAGTTAGAAATCCGACTGGTAGCAGATAGCTTTTCGTTGATTTCGATGGCATGGGGTGTCGGGCATTCAGAAATCAATGGCAATCTATTGAATGTAAATTAGCCTGATAAATCACAGCCAACCAATAAATGATGTGGCTGAATGCAACATTCTGTTAAGAATATGCAGCTATGCTTTTAGTATGGGGAAAGAAAGCTGGCAGAAACATATGTATTGTATTTCATACACTGGCTAAGGTATGCGCTGCAGAGACCTATGTTGTATAGCAACAGAGCATTGTTGTCTGTTGATGAAAGATGTTGCATAGTAACAGTGATTGCTGCGCTATGATGAAAAATATTGTATGATAATACAACTTGCTGTGCTATGTTGAACTGCATATTATGATAACACAGCTTGATGTGCTATAATAACGTATATCTATACTAACACACGATTGCTGTGGTATGATGAACTATGCCATGTAATAACACAGGATCATTGTGTTATGATGAATTCTGCTGTATAACAACACAGGATTGCTCCCGCTAGGTACTCACAGCCTTTGACTTCTAGACCTGCTGTTTCCTGCACATCTTGACCAGTCGGAGAATTCGCTAGACATGTGTAGGTTCCCATGTGCGAACAGTTGACACCTGTTATCTCATGGACAAGAGGAATTGTGTAGTTGGCCGTCTCAGCTATGGGATGTTTATTCCTAGATATAGTGATTCTATGTGGACATCCGTCTACGGAACATCTCAATTCTACTATATCACCGGATCTGATCTCCGCTCTGCTGTTTTTGTTGTTTACAGTGAACTTGACCTTGAGTGGACCTGGAATGGATGTATAATAGACTTTTTTTCTGCATATTCTTTACAGGACATCGCTGTCCACATCAGCATCTTTTAGCTGATTGTTGATTTCTTGGCAAGATAATTTTCCGTAGTTTGCCATTGCATTCTGAGCGACCGGCTCACATACCCCGTAAGTTACCGACGAGGAAAGAACCGCAAATCACTTTACGCACGAGAGTATACGGGATTACGGAGAAAGTCGGGTAACACCTAGACCAGGGAGACCGACTTATAATAGACTACAAAAGTGTAATATTAGTGAGGCCACAATAACTATGTCTGTGCTGCTGACCGTGGTTGTTGTTGGAGAGGTATGAGTAATGAGCATGTATGTGACGAGTCGATCTGGAACATTACTTCCTACGTAGCACAATAATTTTTTTGTTGTTGTAATTTTCAGTACTGTTTACATCTGCGTAATTACGAGCGTGATTTAGTGAATTAGGCGTAGCACGATCGTACGAGTGGCATAGAGGAGTTCCAGTTTGACTTCCGCTGGTGTACTTTCATGTCTACACGCTAGGATATTGAAAAAAACATGCCAAGTTTTGACGATAGCTTAAGTTGGGGCAGACATGTGTCCGTCTTGTGAACAAGAACTCGTCGACAGCTGAGCGCCATTACTAGAGGTAAGAATTAAATAATTTATCTGCTGCTGTGCCTACACCAACGGTATTCCATTTGCTTTTCTCCATAACGATAGTCTCTTGTCGGGACGCTGTTTAAAACATGTGTTAACTCTATGCGATGAGGAGTTATTTTTTTTTCCATATCTTTCTTGTCATGGTAGTGTGCCTGCATATAAGTATCATAATGCATCTAATATTAATGTAGTGTTTATTCTGATAAATAATATATGTGCAACTGGGGGGATTATATTATCTTAATACTTCTTCAAAAAGTATAAAGTTAACACGCTTTTGTGTACTTGGACACTCACATTACTATAATAGAAAAACCATTGCTAGATATTGCTTCTTGTATCATTAAGAATACACGACGTGGAAGATAACTACTGATTTAGAAAAGTATTCATTATTTATTATCATCATTATCATCAACATCACCAAGTGCCCTCCCAGGTTACACAGGAGGACATACCTCTCCATTAATCGCTGTCCGTGATGGTACAAATACTATTTAATTATATGCATTCCTGTTAGGCTAGGAGGGGCGCCAATACAGGCTGTAGAACGTACTCAATCATTATAATATATACGATCACAGATCTGTCGCTAGAATATCGATATGGCACCGAGGTCATGATGTCTGAAGTCCTTGTGATAACCCAACAGAGAGAAAATGAAATTTATATTATTGAAATAAACGTCGAATCAACACAAAATGATTAGCTAACCGTGAACAACCACGGATCTTTTATAGATGTTGAGTTAATGTGTGTATTTTAATGCATAATATAATAAGACCACTTATGTTGTATGCATTTTGCTTTCTGACTTTGCCTTTTCTGTGATACTACACAACTCCTGAGACTTCCTGGCCAGTATAGTCCAGCAATGGAGTCACATTGGAACAGCAATGGACAATTGCTGCAACTACAATGGAATACTACATATAAACTTAAAATAAACACTCTTCTGAGAGGGTGTCCAGGCTGTTCTCCTGCACAATGAGCTACTCTTATTTCAGGACACACTGGTTCTTAGGTAATACCCATGTAAGAGTCGCGAAGATCGAGAAATTTGCGCATGCGCAGTATAGATTACAAAACGGTAATTTGCAGTTTCAATGCAGTGACACATACATCGTCGACTCCATTATGGTTAGAGGAATTAAAATGATTGGGGACAGGTTTGTCAGCGCCCTGATTAATGTCTCTGAGGTGTTCTCTAAAACGGTCAGAAAGGCGTCTGCTAGTTTTACCAATGTATTTTATGTCACATCGTTTGCAGATGATGACATATATCAGATTGCGGGATGTACAAGTAAAAGAATCTTTCAAGGTGAAGGTGCCTAGGGGGAATGTAATCGCCGGTGTCTGAACAACGTATGGGCATGTCAGACAGTTCTTACGAATGTGCCCACGGATGAAGTAACCGTGGGGAGGCAACTATGCACAAGGTGCTCTCTGAGGCTTTGGTTACGGCGGAAAATTACCGTAGGGGGGCCATTGGAGAATACCTCGCGAGTGGTTGGATCGGATTCCAAGATACACCAGTGTCGGAGGAAAATGTGCTTGATGGCACAGGCATGTGGTTGGAAGGTGAGGATGAGCTTAGGTTCATTGTTAGGAGGTCGCGTTTGTTTGACAAGGGACATTTCCCGCGAGACTTGGGTTATGCGACAGAAAGCTGTGGACAATACGTCCTCAGGGTAGGACCGTCTGCGGAAAAAGTCCAGCATTTCATGGGCTCTCTCGAGGAAGTCATTATCATCCTGACAGATACGACGAAGACGGAGTAGCTGGGAATATGGGATGGAATCTTTGCAGCTTTTGGGGTGGGATGAGCTGTACAGGAGGAAACCGTGAGCATCAGTAGGTGTGATTTTATTCCTCCAACCATAATGGAGTCGACGATGTATGTGTCACTGCATTGAAACCTTGCTTCTCCAACAGCTCCGTTAGGCTCAAAATTGAATGCCAGTTAATCAACAAGCTGGGATCCGTCCATCCAGCAGGTAACAATACTATTCATACCTAACTGTCTCCACACCCGTATATTTTCATATCAGACTGTTTGCATATGTTCGGCGATATAAATCCTATCTGGCAACCTACTATACTTAAACTCTGCAGCCAAAGAGTGCCTTCGCAACGGGCAAATCTTCCTGTTCTGCTCCCGTATGGGAACGTAGTAGCTGTGCTTTTTTGTTTTTGATTTGTGTTTTTTTAATATTTCGTTGTTCTATCTATCCGTGGTGTCCTGTCCTTGACAAAGATTCTGAGAATCGAAACGTCGGCCGTCCTGTGTGTCGTATTGTACGCATTTGTGTGTATTTTATTTTATTATTCATTTTATATATTTATTGAGTGCTTCTGATTTTGGATTCTCACCTGTATTTCGGGATACGATGGATCTCCTTGTAAGGTATGTGCAACGTGTTGATGACTAGTACGTTTCTTCTCGGAGGAGCTAAATATACCTATTTGTTTCCAATTCAATATGCACTTGACCCGGCAGTCGAAGATCTGTCGTGAAATGACGTCTTTTCCGAAACATTTGTGCCCAGTCTGTCACTGTTGTCTTCGACACACATTTGTCATACACTAGACACAACCACAGCCACCTCAATCTATCAGCAGCATTATATATATATATATATATATGTATGTATATATACACATATATGTGTTTATGTATGCATATATACACATATGTGTGTATATGTATATATATATATATATATATATATATATATATATATATATATATATATATATATATATATATATATATATATATATGTCCATGTCATTCCCATACTGTCAATTTGTACTTCTCTTCTCCGTAAGTTGTTAGAACTTCCTTGATTCCATTTTGTATTTCGTTAAAAAGTCGTATAACCCCACATGAGAGGATCTACTTCATTGCACCGGTTTTATCCCATATGGCTCGGTCTCTTTCCTTTGGAACGAACTCCGTAGCTCCAGCGACAACCCCCAGGGGTTTCCGAGAAAAATGCACTTGTGAACCGAAAGACGTAGCCCAGAATCGAACCCACAACCTTCGGTGCGCGAGGCAGACGGCATGACCACTTCGTCACGGAGACTCATTTGTATTAAGTTAGACAAAGGTAATTTTACTCACTTTCGTCTTTTTATCGTCATGCTATGTGGTGACTAATTGCTTGTCGCCCGCCTGTTTCCGTCATTAGTCAATCAATGAAGGTTGACTGCAATATATTTCCAACACTCTCTGTCCCACACCATTGTGGTTCAGTATGACAAACTGCTGTTCGTCCATCTCTTGATGTTATCTTCTCCCTTGTATCCTTATCTATCTCATGCTTCGCTGCGTTTTCAATTCAATTCTCAAGTTTGGGTATTACAAGAGTCCAATATCCTTTATGTGGCCGAAATATTTAACTTACCTGTTGTTTGCTTTTTTTTGGCGCTCGTTCGCTTTGAACTCAAACTTAGTCCACAGAAACTACTTCTAGTAGTGCTGGACTTATTTTTGCATGTGGATTAGCTTTCCTATTACCAATGTACCTCCCCATCAGGCGAACCGTCTCCGACTTCAGAAATACTAGTAATTTACGTCCCCAAGTCAAGAAGGAGAGATCACCATTTTATGTCTAACTGTCCGGTGCACAGGTTGAGCCCCTTACCTCGGCATCAGTAGCCTACACCGGATGTTTAAGAACACGCGTTCTTATCCATTCGGTCATGCTGGCCAACAGCTGCTTTCTGTTTGTTTCAACAGCTATATTTTCCTCTCCAGGCGATTCCAGAACCTCTGTATCAAAGTCCACATTACATATAGATAGCATACAGAGTTAATAACAAGTACGATTAGAGACAACCCAAGTTACAGATTTAACTGATAACATCGTCTGTACATTGATCTAGCCTTGGCCACCATCAGAGGCGGTCATCCCAATGACACACAGGGACGTGGAACCTCATGGGGTGGCTCTGGCCCCATGGGGGACCATGAGCCCTACAAATATCAATTTAAATATCGATGGACAAGAAAGATCAACGATGTAGATTGCGAGAAATGTAGCAGAAATATGTGTAGATGCTTATGTGTCCCATTGTATGAGGCGATCACGCTGTTGGAGTTGACAGAAAGGCAAAATAGTTTGTTTTTCGGTGACAGGCGAATAAATCAACAGCTTGCTCAGGGTGCACTCGTCATCAGAGAGTTGGATGCCAGAACTGGGAGTATATGAGGGTATTTTTGCATAACGTGGTGTGCACCAGAGGAATACATGTTACATAGCCTACTTGGAGTTTTGTCATTTCTTTGTGTGTCATTAGGAATTGAGAGAAAGACACAGAGAGAGAGAGAGAGAGAGAGAGAGAGAGAGAGAGAGAGAGAGAGAGAGAGCGAGAGGGAGAGAGGGAGATAGAGAGAGAAAGGTAGAGAGAGAGGGAGAGAGAGAGGGAGAGAGAGATAGAGACAGGGAGAGACAGAGGGAGAGAGACAGAGGGAGAGAGACAGAGGGAGAGAGAGAGAGAGAGAAAGAGAGAGAGAGCGAACGAACGAACAAACTTTATTTTCAAAGGGTTAAGAATTGGGCACGCAGGCTCGTCTGACATTCTGCCATTCTCTATTTAAGAGAGAGAGAGAGAGAGAGAGAGAGAGAGAGAGAGAGAGTCAGAGAGAGAGAGACAGACACACAGACAGAGAGAGAGAGAAGGAGAGAGAGAGGAAGCGATTGATTGATTGATTGATTGGTCTTAGATTGATTGACCTTTATTATCAAAGGGTTACAAATTGGGCACGCAGGCCCGTCTTACATTTGACCCTTCCAATCACTTATCTTTCGTCCATCAATAGTGCATGATACATTCACATAGAAAAATTAATTGTCAAATGAATGTTGTAAACATAAACAATGCATATTACCATGTTGTGAGACACATCCCCCACCCACCCACACAACCCCCTCCCATCACACATCCACCACACACACACACACACACACACACAGGTGTTGGAAATGTCTGCAAGGGGCTTCAATACAGGACTGTACACGTCTCTTGCTGCAACGTGTCTGTTGTTACTTCTCGAACTTTTATTTTCTAATTGATAATTCTGATTGCTTTTTTCAGGTCCTCAATTGCGTGGACATTATAAACTCTATGGACCGCTGAGTGAACTAAGCAAGACTGTTAGATTCATACAGAAGACAACATTGCAGTTATAGATGTATTTCAAGCGAACGAAAGAAGAAGAAGTAAACATTTTCTTTCACGAAGACACATAGATTATAATCTAATGGCGTTAAATCTGAAGAATCTGGAGGCCTAATTCCATGTAAGATTATGCTTCCAAAAAAACGCTGCAATGCTATTGGTGTGTGTGCAGTTGCACCATCTTGCTGGAACCAGGCTTCTTCAATTCCACGTTCTTCAGCTGTTCTAAAAAGGTTCAAGAATGTCAGTACGGTACCGATCGGCATTTACAGTTTTGTTGAAGAAAACAATTAGTCAAATAAAACTTTTTGTAATGACTGTACACCATACATACATTTTATCATAGTGTAGAGGTGCTTCATGAAATGCATTGGGGTTAAAAGTTATCCAACTACGATAATTTTGGCTATTAACGTATCTCATCATCATCATCAAGTGCCGTGCCAGCTGGCGTAGGCGTTCATGGCTCTCCACAAATCTCGGTCTTTGGTGTTCTGAATCAACTCTGCTGCTGATATTCCTCCGTGCCACCGTCTCAATCCATCCAGCATCATTTCTCTTGGTCTACATCTGCCTCTCTTCCCCTCAAATCTTCCCAGTTGTCACGATGTTCTCCGATGCCTCTCTTCTCATTACATGATCAAAGAAAGCTGTTTGTCTCTTTCTTATTGTTGTATATAGTGTTCTAGTTTTATTAGCCTGTTTCAGGCAGTCGTCGTTAGTTACACTGGCAGTCCAAGGAATTCGCAACATTCGTCTCAAGAACCACATCTCTGTTGCTTCTAATTTCTTCTTAATTTGTTCATTTACATTCCAAGATTCACAGCCATACAGCAAAGCTGGTTCTACATAGCATTTCAGCACTCTGATTCTTACACTCAGTGATAGTGACCTACTGCACAAGATACTCTTCATTTTCTGAGATGCGGCCTTTGCTTGCACTATTCTGCTCTTAATCTCTGTTGTACATCTTCCATCTGATGTTATAAATGTACCTAGGTATCTAAAATTATCCACTTGGTTAAGAATTTTTCCTTCTATTTCTATGTCTCATTTTGGTGTCACTATTTTCTTTGATATCACCATTGATATCACCTTGAGCATAGCCTACGATGGGTAGCGTTGTGATGTTCTCTTGTGATAATTTGGTGTGTCCAGTGTGTGCCGCGTGGTTACACACCCGCTTCACACGCGTGATCCGGGACTGTTTCCGGATCCGGTCAGGGATATGCACTACTGACGAGCTTAAACGAGGGCGAAACTCTAGTATAGGACTTCCATATTGACATGGATAGGCCTTAGGTTCATACCAGAATGCGATCGGCTTTGCCAGTAGTGGGTTGTGCTCAATATTTAAATTTCAAATCCCGAAACAACCACATAATCGATATCACCATTGTTACTGTTTTCTTGATATTCAAGGAGTCCTTTCCTTGCACTCTCTGTTACTACAGTGTCCAACAATTGTTGTAGGTCTGTTGATTTATCTGCCACCAATACTGTGTCATCTGCATAGCGTATAATATGTATATTATAACCTCCAACTAGTATTCCTGGCATCTCTTTGATCTCTCTCATTATTACTTCGCTATATAGGGAGAAGAGATCTGGTGACAAAACACATTCCTGTCGTACTCCTAGCTTTATGTGTTCGTAATTACCCTCTTTATTTCCAATTTTAATTGCTGCTACTTGGTTCCAGTAAATAATCATTATTATTAGTAAATCTTTCCCATCAATGTTGATATCTTCCAGCATTTTAATCAGTTCATCATGTTTTACTTTATCAAATGCCTTAGTATAATCTATGAAGCATAAATATATGTCTTTATGTTTCTCTGTTGACCATTCTATTAGTGTCCGTAATGTATATATTGCATTGTTTGTGCCTCTTCCCTTCACAAATCCATACTGTTCTTCACTAGTTTCCATTTTATTTTCTTTCTGGTTCTTCTCATTATTATTCTGTGCAGAAGCTTAGTGATATGGTTTATGAGGTTAATTGTACGAAAATCTTCACATTCAATTGCTCCTGGTCTTTTTGGTATAGCTATAAATACAGATTACACCATATCACTGGGTAAATATCCACTGCTGTAAATATCATGTAACATTTTGGTTAACATATCTACTCCAAATTCTGCCAATACTTCTAATTCTTCTATTGTGATTTCATCTGGTCCAGCTGTTTTTCCTTTCTTCATACGTTTCATAGCGTCAGTGACTTCTTCTTTCAGAATAGGTGGACCTTCTAAGTTACTATCTTCTGTTAATTCTTCCCTTTCTCCATCATATAATTCTCTTATATACTCATTCCACCTCTTCATTACAGCACCTTCCTCCAATATTATCTTTCCTGTTTTTGAATTCAAACACCCTGTATTTGTTCTTATTTCTCTTCCCGTGAGCTTACTGATTTGTCTGTGCATATTTTTTGTACCATTAACGTATCTAGATAGATAAAATCATGCCTCATCTGAGAAGAATGTTACATCACAAATTGATTCGTCTTCTTTAGCTAAAAATGTGTGAAACAACGTGGAGTTATTGACTCTGGATTGATTATTGCACTCTTTCAGTTCAGACACAACATAAATTATGTATGGATGAAAATTTAATCATTATGTAAGAATTGTGTGCACTGTGCTCACTGATACGTTCATTTATTGCTACATTTCTCTTAAGAACTTGCTTGGACTTTCTGTCTTGGATATCTAGACATTTTCTTCAGACACAGCCAGATCGAGGATCATCTTCCAAATTTCCAGTAGGAAGAAAATTATTCCACAAGTGTCTACCCGTCATGCGGTGAGGGGATTGTTTATCAGGAAATCTTGCTATAAAACAACCATCCGTATGTATCGACAGTCATTTCGAAACACTTGTTCAGCCAAAACCACTATTCCTTCCGGTGATACCACCATTATGTTTGGAGTGAAAAGAATTACTCCAACAGACGACATCCATTCGTTGTATATCGCTTCATAATGCTTCGTTGTATACCGCTTCATAATGCACATTGGGAGCACGTCGCCGTTGAACGTGTTGCATGGATGACAACTATCAGAAATGGAATAAAGACAAAGGAGAAAATGATTGCAGATAAAATACACACTGAGCGTGAGAGACGTAAGATGGTGGAAATGACCATGTTTTCACATGCACCTACTGTGGGCAAACATTTGCAGCAAGAATTGGCCTTACCAGCCACACTCACCACCGCCATGGATCGTAGTTATTAAGCCTTTTTGAAGCACAATGTACCAAACTATCGTCTGTCAAGACGGAAAGGTGCCAATGTAATATCGCTTCACAATGGACAGTGGAGCACATTTTTGATGACGTCGAGTAATTTATTTTTCACATTTGTTCTACATGTAAAATATAGTGAGACTGTACAAACACCCGATATATATATATATATATATATATATATATATATATATATATATATATATATATATATATGGGATCCAGCACAGTGACTAGGCGCTCATCTGCCGGCTCCTTGGTCATTGGTGCACATTTAACAAGTGACCAGGGCTCTCAGGTGGAACCAGCCCAAAATGGGTACTAGAAAATATCATGGAGAGTCAAGGCGACCTGCGTGATACTGTCCACATCGACCAGCCTGTGCTGATTTGTCTATGTAAATATGGGTCTAGCACAAGTGCGCTTTAGAGCGTGTAAGTGCATCCTATAAGTCGACTTTACTATATATGTATATATTGTTTATGTGTTTGTAACAGGACCTGCAAAATTTAGTCAAGGTCTCACACCCGAGGTTGCGACGCGTTGTCTGTACCAACGCCATAACAATACGCAACCCTGAGTAATGTTAAACACGGAAGAGAGAACGCGGCGTCTTTGCCGACGCCTGGATAAGCAGCCACGCACAGCAATTGAGTTCACCCCGTGAACCGTGCAGGGGACACCAGCTGACGTGAGCGTGTAGCGTGTAGGACGCCAGAACTGGCAGACGGGCTTAGATCGTTGAACGGACAGGTCGCAAGGGAATGCGAGTTGAGTTTGAATCTGCCTTGAGAGCTAGCCTGTATGACAGTGGGAGACTGGTTTGAACGCTTGTATAGTTTGACTGTAAGTGAGATGTTTATTGCTTGCATGTATTATTATGTATTGTAGTGATATTGTTCATGCTATAATGATTGTTATGGATTGTCAGTGCGCGATGTTTGTGCGATGATAAATGCGGCGCGTCAATAAAACGTGTGAATAATACTTTCGGATATTCACTTCGTGTGATTTGATAGTTTGATATTACTTCACACTTGCCAGAAAACGAGCTACTTGTCTTGTGTTATGCAAGACTCTGACAAGTGCGAATGTGGGGGCTCGTCCGGGTTTTGAATCAAATGCGAACATATAAAAAATTTTTTGTCCGAGTTTCAAGTGAATGTGAACATTCCGATAGAAGTGCGCAAGTCATAAATCAAGGTAAAGTAACGAATTAATAGAGTTGATTTAATTAAATTATAAGTGTGAAGATATTATTTGAAGCCAACCGAGGCGTCTTCAGACTTATCACTAAATTCAACAAATTTTGTACCTAAAATCCAAAATGGCGGCCGTGCCCTTGAATGTCATTGAGTAGGGTTAGCGTGAGCGTGAAAGTTGTTGATTGTGGTAACGACTAACAATAATACTTGACAGCATACAAACCTTTACAGACTTCATTGACATTACACACACCATACATTTACAAATGTTCTAATTTCGGTTAGTTTAAAAAGTGCAGGTTTTTTGGGTCAACTTTACCTGAGTCTGGTGAACTTCAAAAATTTGTTGTGCGTCAACCCGAAAGACGTTCCAGTGTGATTTCGAGCACCACTGAGCAGCACATTACCCAAGGATTACTTGAGTATAAATTTTGTTTTCATCTCTCTTTATACTTTCGTTAGTCTGGCTTTAGACATTAACTGTGCTATAGATATTTGTAACTTACTAACATCATAAGTAATTTTGTTTATATTTATTCCATCATACCTATTGTTAATTATGTCTTCTTTGAACGATTTCATTGAAATGGGTTTAAAAATGAATGTGTCTGGTGAGGGATTGAGAGTATGGAGTGAAAGTAAATATGCAGAATATTGTTTGAAACAAGAGCAAATTAGTGAGAGGGATGAGAGAGCAGCCGATAGGGTTCTGAAAAGTAAAGAGGCAGACTCAGAAGCTGCTTTAAAGCTTCAACAGGCACAATCAGAAGCTGCTTTAAAGCTTCAACAAGCACAATCAGAAGCTGCTCTAAAACAATCAGAAGCTGCTCTAAAACAGTCAGAAGCTGCAGTGAGGCAAGCTGAGATCTTAGCCCAAAGTAAGAGAGAAGAGCAAGAAACACAACTAAAAATTGAACAGCTAAAAGCTGAATGTTCTAAAGATAAAGTGAATAGAGAAACAGACAAAGATCAACCTCATAAGAAGTATCAAGGTCTGATCAAAAGTTACAACACAGGTGATTGCATAGCAGCATTCACCCAAAATTTTGAATTTGTTATGGATCATTACAAAATCCCAAAACCTTAATGGGGGATAGTATATGTAAGAAGTCTTTCTGGGGAACCTCTTAAAGTTATAGAGTCGATCCCAAATTACCTGAAAGAAGATTATCTTTACATTAAAGCAAAAATTATGTCACATTTTTTGCTAGATGAATCAGGTTATAGAGAACAGTTTAGGAAGTTGTCTCCTAAGCCAACACACACGTTCTCTGATTACATCTCAGAAATTCAAAATATTTTTTCTAAATGGCTGTCAGCAGCCAAAGTAAATGGAAGTTATGACAAATTAGTTGATCTTATGTTGAGAGATAAGATTATCGCATCTCTCCCAGCTCCCTTTTCTAAATTTTTGTTGGAATGTCAGTGTGAAAGTGTTCAACAGATTGAAAGTCGTGGCTCTGGTTATTTTGCAGCCAATAAACAATGTTTCGCTAGTGGGTTGACTAGTACAGATTTCGTAGCATCAGCTACATATGGTAAATCAAAGTCAGTGCCCCACAATAAACAGAGACCATACAAGCAAAATACTGAGAAATACTATCAGTGTAAATATTGCCAGTTTTCACACAAGGAAAATGATATGTGTGACAAACACCCTGGGTACCTCACTTACTTACAGAATTACTTAAGCAAGCAAGATAGGGTGAGAAAGAGCTACAAACGTCTCACAAAATGCTTCCTTTGTAAAGCTTATGGCCATTGGCGCCACTCTTGTAAAGGCAAGCAAATGATTGCAAAGACTAATTCAGCCATGAGTGATAGCTCTTCCTCAGACGAAGAAACTGTGAAACATCATTTTGTAAATGCAGCACATGCCATTGAGGTGGTTCACCTTAATAGATGTACCATCTGTAATTCTTTTCATGAGGATGGCAGTTTAACATGCAGCCATTCTATACCAGATATCAATAAAGAGACCAATTTAAGAATTAACTCCCAAGGTAAATTGAATATCCACCATGGGTATGTTAATGGTAAAGCTGCTACCGTCTTAAGAGATAGCGGATGTACCCTCATTGGTCTAAAGAGAGACTATATTTTACCATCACAATATAGTGGTAAATATGTCACATGCAGGACATTCTCAGGGAACATAGAGAAATATCCACTTGCATGGGCATATATAACTACACCATTCCTTACAGGAAAGGTGAAATGCGCAGCATTAACCAATCCATGCTGTGATATTATCATTGGAAACCTTCCTGAAGTGAATGACATACCACATGACATCAATACATCATCTGTCAGTTGTAATATTGATACTACCACTTCACCTTCATCACCAATCACCATTCATGATGTATTACCACCTGTAAATGAATGTACAAATACCAACCTGGCTATGTCAGAACATACATGTAATTGTGTGAATGTAACATCAATGTGTGATGAGAATGATCGTTGTAATGTAGTAAATGCAGTGACTCGATCTACTGCACAGATGCAAGATCGAATCGATCAAACAGAGGCTTTACAACGAGTAAGTCCTGTAGTAACATCTCCTGAGACAACTAGGGAGACGTTTATAACATCTCAGAAAGCCGATCGATCTCTGCATAAGTATTTTAAACTTATAGGCCAACAGCCAAGAGTAGCAAAGAATGCTCAATGGTACTTTGCTCTCAAGAACGGAATTCTAACACGGTATTACACCAAAGGTTCCAGCACTATAGAACAAACAGTGTTACCGTTAGAAAACCGCAAGCAAACATTGAACATAGCTCATGACATACCATTTGCAGGACACATGGCTTATGCTAAAACTAGAGCAAGGTTACTTACTCAATTTTATTGGCCAAAGTTTTGCAACGATACCAAACAGTATTGCAGATCGTGTGACATCTGTCAAAAGCTTGTCAAAAAGGGTAAACACCCACAAGCTGAATTGCAAGTTACTGATTTGGCTAGTAGACCGTTTGAAAAGATCTCGGTCGATATAGTTGGTCCTCTGAACCACATAACATCTAAAGGTAATAGATACATTGTAACACTCATTGATCTATGTACTCGTTGGCCAGAGGCAATTCCAATGAAGAACATAACTTCCAACGACATCATGGAAGTGTTCTTTCATATTTTTGCGAGGGTAGGATTCCCTGATACCATCCTTTCAGATCGGGGTAGCCAATTTATTTCCTCGGCTACACAAGCCTTTACCAAAATGTTGGGTGTTAAACAATGCTTCAACAGTCCATACCACCCACATTCGACCGGTATAGTAGAAAAGATTAATGGCGATATGAAACATATGCTCTCTAAGGTAACCCAAGAACATCCTGAAAATTGGGATACTTATTTGCCTGCCATTTTGTTTGCATATAGGGAAGTACCCCATTCCAGCACTGGGTTCTCACCATTCGAAATGTTATATGGTGCACAACCACGCGGCCCATTATCTCTGTATGAATCTATGTTGACTGGAAGTACAACTGTGTCTATACCCATTTCACCATATGAACATGTAACATCATTGCGTGATAGAATTATGAAATCATGTATATTAGCCAAAGAAGCTCTCCAAAAATCAGGAGCTATTTATCGACAATATGCTAACAGAGGAAATAGAACTATTACACTGACGCCAGGACATGACGTTCTTCTTCTTTTGCCAAGTGATAGACATCTCCTAACTGACTCATGGCAAGGACCGTTCAAAGTGCTACGACAAATTTCGACGGTAGATTCCGAGATTGCAGTTAGGAACAAACATAAAATTTTTCATATTAACATGCTCAAACCTTATCACCACAGGCAAGACGAACAAGTAGAGATCGCAGCAAGCACCTCCATAGTGGACCAGACGGACGACAACGACACTGACGAGATACCAACACCAGGTCTTGACACGACGACCAACTTACAAGACATTAAGGTAAATCCTAAACTGCCAGTTGCAGACAACTGATACAAGACTACAGGACGATCTTTTCGGACAGCCCAGGACAGACAGATTTAGTGCAACACCAAATCATCTTAACATCTGACGTTCCTATTAAGTGTAGACCATATTCCATCCCTATACACCATAAAGAAAAACTTCATCAAGAAATCATTGATTTAGAAACAAATCATATCATTCGACGTTCACAATCTCATTTCTGTTCACCAATAGTTTTGGTACGCAAAAAGGACAACACTATTAGACTCTGTGTGGACTATCGTAAGCTCAACAGCATTACACAGTTGGATTTAGAACCAATGAGCAACTGTGAAGACATCTTGATTGAACTATCTGACTCACGTTATTTTACTAAACTTGACATGACAAAAGGCTACTGGCAGATAGCTGTACATCCTGATAGTATACATCTGACTGCAGTTGCCACACCTTGGGGTTTATACGAATGGTGTAAACTACCTTTCGGATTAGCCAATGCACCAGCTACCTTCGTCAGAATGACAAGAATTCTTCTGACAGACATTGCTAACATCATTTGGTACATGGATGACATTTGCATACACACAAAGGACATAACAGAGCACATAACAGCACTACAGCAGACATTTGACAGAATTAAACATCATGGCCTGACTGTAAAACCTTCCAAAGTGGATATAGCCTTTCAGGAAATTTCATTTTTGGGCTATAAGATCTCAAATGGCTTTATATCAACTGACGATAACATCATGTCCAGAATTTTGAAATTGTTGCTTCCGACAACTAAGAAACAGTTGCGAAGTGTGTTAGGTCTGTTAAACTATTATAGACAGTTTATTCCTCATTTTGCGGAATTGACCAAATGTTTCACTGATCTTTTAACAAATAAACACCCCGATGTGATTGTAAACAGTGAATGTTTAAGGCCAGCATTTACGAAAATTCTTTCTTATTTTTCTAAATCACCTATTTTGAAATTGCCAAATTTGAATATAACTTTTAGATTAAGATGTGATGCGAGCTCCGTAGCCATTGGAGGTGTGCTTCTCCAAGAACACGACCAAATCTTGTACCCAGTATACTACGTCTCTCGAAAACTGAACACCAGCGAACGAAATTACAGTACACCGGAACTCGAGGCTCTTGCCATGGTATTTTCGGTACGTAAACTTTCTAGATTTTTGTTAGGCAAACATTTCATTATTGAAACAGATAATACTCCGCTGACAATTGTTACCAGAGGAACACCTAGTAACAGCAGGGTGGCAAGATGGTCCCTTCTTCTGCAGGACTATAGCTATGAGGTTAACCACATAAAGGGTTCACAAAACTATCTTGCAGACCTTTTGTCGAGATGTCCATACAACGAAGCTAATACCCAGTCGACACCAGAGCACAGTGCAGAGGGTGTATAAAACTGCAACGTAGATAGTGCTCAGTACCACAGCCAATTGTGACAATGTGTCAGTAACGCTGTGTACACCATTGTGATGGGGAAGATTGTATCTCCCAATGTATATAACTTATGTACATATTGTGATTCTTATTATTATCATGCGAATGAATGCGTGTATAATTGTGAGATATGTGAAAGAATGGAATTAGTATTATGTAAACTAATGTGTTGTATGACTGTGAGATATGAGAAAGAATGTAATTATTATTGTAAATAAATATTATAACAACCAGACACTACAGAGAAGTGTCATGGGACAACACTACAGGATCCAGGAAATTACCAAGCCACTAAAACGTGAGGGAATCCTAAAGTATCCAGACCGAAGTGCCCAAGACGTTTTAACAAGGTACGAAAGATGACTGCGACAGTACAATCCGAGCAGAAGACGGAAGAGATGATCCAACAGCTGATAGTAACAACTACTACTCCGTTTATAGAAGATCCATCAAGAACGGACCAGCTTTGTTTGAATGACATCACAACACATGTAATAGTACAGCTGTATTCTTCCGATTTTTTGCATATTAATATTAAAAGTATATAAATGTATGACGTTGTATTAAAATGTGATTTAAAATATTTCCATATACGGAATTGTATATGTTGATTTGTATAAGATGTAATCTCAGCATCATAACTTGATTGCTTCTTTACAAACGTGACTTTTTGTGCACATTTGTCAATAAGGATCAAATTATGACACTAAGAAATAAATTTCCATTTGTAATTTATGTCTTGTAAACGACGATAAATTATTGTTCCTAAATTTTCTGTATAATAACCAGGGGACATTATTCTAAATTATTGGTGATATGTAAATATGTATTGTAACCATGAACATGTGTGCTTGATTAATAACATGTCAATGTAACATCGTTTAGATATGGACAGTATATTGCCAAAACTGTTGACCTTCATTAGAAACTCTAAACAGGGGTCTGATGGAGGAGTCATCTCAGAGGGAGATGCTCACGGCTTGACCTGTTTATTTTAGTATTTTTGTTCTTGGTTGTGAGGTAGGGGCCAGTTTAGCCGATACCTACCGGACTAGCTGGGTCACAGCAAGGTAATGCCCATTAAATAGATTGTACTTGACTGTTGTACTTCATAGTCCAGTCCAACATAAGTAGTGTATACATATTGTTGACTATTCACCTGTATATATTTATTATAATTGTTAATGTATAATGTTCGACTTTGACATGTTTAATAACACCTAGATATATATTGTACATGAAAGGAAATCCTTTCATGAGAAAGGGGTGTCGAGAGTGTCAAGGTCTCACACCCGAGGTTGCGACGCGTTGTCTGTACCAACGCCATAACAATACGCAACCCTGAGTAATGTTAAACACGGCAGAGAGAACGCGGCGTCTTTGCCGACGCCTGGATAAGCAGCCACGCACAGCAATTGAGTTCACCCCGTGAACCGTGCAGGGGACACCAGCTGTCGTTGAACGGACAGGTCGCAAGGAAATGCGAGTTGAGTTTGAATCTGCCTTGAGAGCTAGCCTGTATGACAGTGGGAGACTGGTTCGAACGATTTTATAGTTTGACTGTAAGTGAGATCATGTATTATTATGTATTGTAGTGATATTGTTCATGCTATAATGATTGTTATGGATTGTCAGTGCGCGATGTTTGTGCGATGATAAATGCGGCGCGTCAATAAAACGTGTGAATAATACTTTCGGATATTCACTTCGTGTGATTTGATAGTTTGATATTACTTCACACTTGCCAGAAAACGAGCTACTTGTCTTGTGGTATGCAAGACTCTGACATAAGTCGACTTTACTATATATGTATATATTGTTTATGTGTTTGTAGTAGATGCGGTTGTTACACACAGTGAACAACAAGGGTTAGAATTAAATTGTAAAAAGACACAGATTATGGTCGTCACTAGGAAGAACGAAATACCACATTGTAATATACAAGTAAATGGAAATATTCTTCAACAAGTGAATAGGTACAATTATCTCGGAACAGTAATAACATCTGATGGGAGATGCCTTGAAGAGATTAGAACAAGAATCGCCAGATGAAAAACATACTGACCAATAAAAAGATGTCAATTGAAACGAGAAAAAGAGTGTTGAGATGCCACATAGAACCTGTACTTTTATATGGATGTGAAGCTTGGACAATGAGCAGCCAGGCTGAAAAACATCTGATGGCTGTAGAAATGTGGTTTCTGAGGAAAATGCAAAGAATACCATGGACAGCCAGAAAGACAAATGAACAAGTCCTTCAAGAAACAAATGAAGATCGTAAACTGATCAGAGACATTAGACGTAGACAGTCACAATTTTTTGGGCATGTTATGAGAAGAAATGATTTGGAGAACTTGGTGACAACTGGTAAGATCGAGTGGAACAGACCAAGGGGAAGACCTAGAAACAAGTATCTGGATGGCTTGGCCTTGTGGCATGGTCGAGACAGAAACACGGAACTGATCCACGACTCTGTTGATCGAGTGAGATGGCAGAACATGACCGCCTACGCTTACCGGCATGGCACATGATGGATGGATGGATGGTTTGTAATTCTTCCATCCACAGATCTGTTAGTTTATCCTTCTACCCATTAGCTAGATTGTCAATCCTTTCTGATGTTTGTGGATCGTTCTAGTGTGTCCGTCTATCTATCTATCTGCATATTTCGTTTCTAACTTGTCTCTATTTATGTTTATATATATATATATATATATATATATATATATATATATATATATATATATATATATATATATATATATATACATCTATATTTATAAAACAAAGTGTATGTATGTAAATATGTATGTATATATGTATGAATGTAAATATGTATGTCCTTTATTTGTTCGCGAACGGCCCATCCGATTGAGATGAAATTTTCTACACGCCTTCCTTTCATTCCAGAGCTGTCAACTGTCATAGTTTTTTTTTCTTCTTCCTCCTCCTCCCTCCTCCCCCTCCCAAAATACGTACGTAAATATATGATGATGATGATGAAAGAATCCCCGAACCAAAACGCTAGGGAAAGGGAAGAAAATGACGTGACTACACAGAATCGTCACACGGCAATCATCATCATCAAGTGCCGTGCCGGCTGGCGTAGGCGTTCATGGCTCTCCGTAGATCTCAGTCTTTGGTTTTTTGGATCAACTCTGCTGCTGATATTCCTCCATGCCACGGCAATATCAATAACAATTCATCTTTTTATGTGTAAGGAAGTTATCTACAGTCGTGTAGAAGGGAAGAACTAGACGAGTATGAATTCGGAATGGCGAACTCTCTCCCCCTCTCTTCTCCTCCCTCTACCTCCTCCCTCCACCCTTCTCCTCTTCCTCCTCCCTCTCATCCCTCTCCCTCCTAGCTCCTCCTTCTCCCTCTTCCTTCTCCCTCTTCCTCTCCCCTCCTCCTCCATCCTCCTCCCTCCTACTCCCTCCGCCTCCTCCCCCCTCCTCCTTCATCTTCCCTCCTCCTCCCTCTCCCTCCTCATCCCTCCTCCTCCTGCCTCCCTCCTCCTCCTCCTGCCTCCTTCTCCTTCATCATCCTCCCTCCTCCTTCTCCCTTCTTCTCCCTCTTCCCTCTTCCTCCTCCTACCTCCTCCCTCCTCCTCCTCCCTCCACCCTCCTCCTCCCTTCTCCTCCTCTTCCTCCTCCCTTTCCTTCCTCCTCCTCCCTCTACCTCCTCCTCCCCCTACCTCTTTCCTCCTCCCTCCTCCTCCCCTTCCACCTCTCTTTCCTTCCTCCCCTCCTCATTCTCCCTCCTTCCTCTCCCTCCTTCCTCCTCCTCCTTCCTTCTTCTCCCTCCTCCTCCTCCCTCCTCCCCCTCCTCCTTCCTCCTCCTCCCTCTCTTCCTCCTCACTCCTCCTCCTCCCTCCTCCTCCTCCCTTTACCTCCTCCCTCCTCCTCCCTTCACATTCCTCCTCCTCCCTCTTCCTCCTCCTCCCTCCTCCTCATCCCTCCTCCTCCCTCCTCCTCATCCCTCCTCCTCCCTTCTCCTCCTCCCTCCTCCTCCTCCCTCTACCTCCTCCTCCCTTCACATTCCTCCTCTTCCCTCTTCCTCCTCCTCCCTCCTCCTCCTCATCCCTCCTTCTCCCTCCTCCTCCTTCTTCCTCCTTCCTCCTCCTCCTCCCTCCTCCCCTCCTCCTTCCTCCTAATTCCTCTCCTCCTCCTCACTCCTCCTCCTCCCTCCTCCTCATTCTACCTCCTCCCTCCTCCTCCCTTCACATTCCTCCTCCTCCCTCTTCCCCCTCCTCCCTCCTCCTCCTCCCTCCTCCTCCTCCCTCCTCCTCCCTCCTCCTCCTCCCTCCTCCTCATCACTCCTCCTCCCTCCTCCTCCTTCTTCCTCCCTCCTCTTCCCTCCTCCCCCTCCTCCTTCCTCCTCCTCCCTCTCCGCCTCCTCCCTCCTCCCCTCCTCCTCCCTCCTCCTCCTCCCTCCTCCTCCCTCCCTCCTCCTCCCTCTACCTCCTCCTCCTCACTCCTCCTCCCTCTACCTCCTCCCCCCTCCTTTCTTCACATTCCTCCTCCTCCCTCTTCCTCCTCCTCCCTCCTCCTCTCTCCGCCTCCCTCCTCCTCCTCTTCCCTCTACCTCCTCCCTCCTCCTCCCTTCACATTCCTCCTCCCTCCTCCTCCTCCCCTCCTCCTCTTCCCTCCTCCTCCTCCCCCTCCTTCTCCTCCTTCTCCCTCCTCCTTCTCCCTCTTCCTCCTCCCTCTTCCTTCTACTCCTTCTCCCTCCTCCTTCTCCCTCTTCCTCCCCCCTCTTCCTTCTCCCTCCGCCTCCTCCCTCCTCCTACTCTCTCCTCCTTCTCATTCCTCCTCCCTCTCCCTCCTCCTTCCTATCCTCCTCCTGCTCCCTTCTCCTCCTGCGTTCTTCTCCTCCCTCCTTCTCCCTCCTCCTCCCTCTTCCTCCTCCCTCCTCCTCGCCTCCTCCTCCACCCTACTCCTCCCTCCTCCTCCTAATCCCTCCTCCTCCCTCCTCCTCCCTCCTCCTCCCTCTACCTCCTCCCCCCTCCTCCTTTCACATTCCTCCTCCTCCTCTTCCTCCTCCTCCCTCCTCCTCTCTCCGCCTCCCTCCTCCTCCTCCCTCTACCTCCTCCCTCCTCCTCCCTTCACATTCCTCCTCCTCCCTCCTCCTCCTCCCCTCCTCCTCTTCCCTCCTCCTCCCCCTCTTTCTCCTCCTTCTCCCTCCTCCTTCTCCCTCTTCCTCCTCCCTCTTCCTTCTCCCTCCGCCTCCTCCCTCCTCCTACTCTCTCTTCCTCCTCCCTCCTCCTCCCTCTCCTCCTCCTGCATGGACGAAATAGAGAACACACTGAACCGTTCAACAGGGATTCATTGTCAAAGAAATGTGGTTATTAAGACAAACGAAAGTGAGGGAAATGAAATACTTTGGGCGTGTAGAGTCTGGAAAAGATGTATATGGAGGGAGGCCTAACGAGTAAGCGGACAAGAGGAAAACCCAACATGGATGGGTATATCTTATATATAAAAGGCGATCTCCGTCCGTCTGTCTGTCTGTCTATATGTCCCTAATGCGCTCGCGAACGGCCCATCCCATTGAGATGAAATTTTTTACACGTCTTCCTTTCATTCCAGCGCAGCCCACTGTCATATTTTTTTAGTATGAAATCGGCTGCTTACCCAAAATTATTTCATTTTTCATTATAATTTCATCTATTTCAGGGGACTTAACTCTGTAAAAGTTATTTCAAGGGGTATAACTTTTCTGTATAACTTATAGTCATATTGTGGCATCGTTTTCAAAGATTTATAAACTCTTTGTCCATAGTTATGTACCGGCATATGAGTTATAATAAATAATGATACAATCTGTAAGGCATTTTCAAAGTTTTCATAAAAATAATGCATAATGCATAACATTGTAACTCATCTTTTTTTGCTTAAAGAATGAATAAATAATAGTTACCTTATCTCTATCAAGTCTGAAGATTTTATATTTCTTTACACTGTCGCCAACTCTAAGAAGACATGGAACAACCTCAGCCATTATTAAATCTACAGGCATATGCGTTATATTCCTCCTCCTCCTCCTCTCCCCTCCTCCACCTCCTACCCTCTTCCTCTTCTCCTCCCCCTCCTCCCTCTCCCTCCTCCATCCTCCTCTTCTCTCTTTCTCCTCCTCCTCCCTCCTCCTCCCTCTTCCTCCTCCCAGCTCCTACTCCTCCTTTTTCTTCTTCTTCTGCTGCTGCTGCCGCTGCTCCATTTACCCAAGTTAATATATTACCAAGTTGGTCTTCGTTTATCTAAGGTTGTTCTAACTGCAACCAATAAATGATTAGACAGACAGACAGACAGACAGACAGACAGACAGACAGATAGACAGACAGACAGACAGACAGACAGACAGACAGACAGACAGACAGACAGACAGTCGGGAACGGGAACTTATCCATCCATCCATCATGTGCCATGCCGGTAAGCGTGGGCGGTCATGTTCTGCCATCTCACTCGATCAACAGAGTCGTGGATCAGTTCCGTGTTTTTGTCTCGACCATGCCACAAGGCCAAGCCATCCAGATACTTGTTTCTAGGTCTTCCCCTTGGTCTGTTCCCCTCGATCTTACCAGTTGTCACCAAGTTCTCCAAATCATTTCTTCTCATAACATGCCCAAAAAATTGTGACTGTCTACGTCTAATGTCTCTGATCAGTTTACGATCTTCATTTGTTTCTTGAAGGACTTGTTCATTGGTCTTTCTGGCTGTCCATGGTATTCTTTGCATTTTCCTCAGAAACCACATTTCTACAGCCATCAGATGTTTTTCAGCCTGGCTGCTCATTGTCCAAGCTTCACATCCATATAAAAGTACAGGTTCTATGTAGCATCTCAACACTCTTTTTCTCGTTTCAATTGACATCTTTTTATTGGTCAGTATGTTTTTCATCTTGCTAAAGGCTACTTTTGCCATGGCGATTCTTGTTCTAATCTCTTCAAGGCATCTCCCATCAGATGTTATTACTGTTCCGAGGTAATTGTACCTATTCACTTGTTGAAGAATATTCCCATTTACTTGTATATTACACTGTGGTATTTCGTTCTTCTTAGTGACGACCATAATCTGTGTCTTTTTACAATTTAATTCTAACCCTTGTTGTTCACTGTGTGTCTGTCTGTCTGTCTGTCTGTCTTATATGAACTTATATGACTACTCATATGAATTAAATGAGATGCTCCCCATCAGGGCCTGGGCGAAGCCGGGCCGGGTCAGACAGACAGACAGACAGACAGACAGACAGACAGACAGTCGGTAACGGAAACGGGAACTTATATGACTACTTATATGAATTAAATGAGATGCTCCCCACCAGGGACTGGGCGAAACCGGGCAGGGTCAGGCAGACAGATAGACAAACAGATAGACAGACAGATAGACAGTCGGGAACGGGAACTTATATGACTACTTATATGAATTAAATGAGATGCTCCACACCAGGAGCTGGGCAATGCCGGGCCGGGTCAGACAGACAGACAGACAGACAGACAGACAGACAGACAGACAGACAGACAGACAGACAGACAGACAAACAGTCGGTAACGGGAACGGGAACTTATATGACTACTTATATGAATTAAATGAGATGCTCCCCACCAAGGACTGGGCGAAGCCGGGCCGGGTCAGCTAGTCTATATTATAAAACAAAGTGTATGTATGTAAATATGTATGTATATATGTATGTATGTAAATATGTATGTCCTTTATTTGTTCGCGAACGGCCCATCCGATTGAGATGAAATTTTCTACACGCCTTCCTTTCATTCCAGAGCTGTCAACTGTCATAGTTTTTTTTTCTTCTTCCTCCTCCTCCCTCCTCCCCCTCCCAAAATACGTACGTAAATATATGATGATGATGATGAAAGAATCCCCGAACCAAAACGCTAGGGAAAGGGAAGAAAATGACGTGACTACACAGAATCGTCACACGGCAATCATCATCATCAAGTGCCGTGCCGGCTGGCGTAGGCGTTCATGGCTCTCCGGTAGATCTCAGTCTTTGGTTTTCTGGGATCAACTCTGCTGCTGATATTCCTCCGTGCCACGGCAATATCAATAACAATTCATCTTTTTATGTGTAAGGAAGTTATCTACAGTCGTGTAGAAGGGAAGAACTAGACGAGTATGAATTCGGAATGGCGAACTCTCTCCCCCTCTCTTCTCCTCCCTCTACCTCCTCCCTCCACCCTTCTCCTCTTCCTCCTCCCTCTCATCCCTCTCCCTCCTAGATCCTCCTTCTCCCTCTTCCTTCTCCCTCTTTCTCTCCCCTCCTCCTCCATCCTCCTCCCTCCTACTCCCTCCGCCTCCTCCCCCCCTCCTCCCTCATCTTCCCTCCTCCTCCATCTCCCTCCTCATCCCTCCTCCTCCTGCCTCCCTCCTCCTCCTCCTGCCTCCTTCTCCCTCATCATCCTCCCTCCTCCTTCTCCCTTCTTCTCCCTCTTCCCTCTTCCTCCTCCTCCCTCCACCCTCCTCCTCCCTTCTCCCCCCCCTCCCCCTACCTCTTTCCTCCTCCCTCCTCCCTCCCCTTCCACCTCTCTTTCCTTCCTCCCCTCCTCATTCTCCCTCCTTCCTCCTCCTCCTTCCTTTTTTCTCCCTCCTCCTCCACCCTCCTCCTCCTCCCTCTACCTCCTCCCTCCTCCTCCCTTCACATTCCTCCTCCTCCCTCCTCCTCCCTTCACATTCCTCCTCCTCCCTCTTCCTCCTCCCTCCTCCTCCTCCCTCTACCTCCTCCCTCCTCCTCCCTTCACATTCCTCCTCCTCCCTCTTCCTCCTCCTCCCTCCTCCTCATCCCTCCTCCTCCCTCCTCCTCATCCCTCCTCCTCCCTTCTCCTCCTCCCTCCTCCTCCTCCCTCTACCTCCTCCTCCCTTCACATTCCTCCTCCTCCCTCTTCCTCCTCCTCCCTCCTCCTCCTCATCCCTCCTTCTCCCTCCTCCTCCTTCTTCCTCCCTCCTCCTCCTCCTCCCTCCTCCCCTCCTCCTTCCTCCTCCTCCCTCTCCTCCTCCTCACTCCTCATCCTCCCTCCTCCTCATTCTACCTCCTCCCTCCTCCTCCCTTCACATTCCTCCTCCTCCCTCTTCCTCCTCCTCCCTCCTCCTCCTCCCTCCTCCTCCCTCCTCCTCCTCCCTCCTCCTCATCACTCCTCCTCCCTCCTCCTCCTTCTTCCTCCCTCCTCTTCTCTCCTCCCCCTCCTCCTTCCTCCTCCTCCCTCTCCGCCTCCTCCCTCCTCCTCCTCCCTCCTCCTCCTCCCTCCCCTATCCTCCCTCCTCCTCCCTCTACCTCCGCCTCCCTCCTCCTCCTCTTCCCTCTACCTCCTCCCTCCTCCTCCCTTCACATTCCTCCTCCTCCCTCCTCCTCCTCCCCTCCTCCTCTTCCCTCCTTCTCCCCCTCCTTCTCCTCCTTCTCCCTCCTCCTTCTCCCTCTTCCTCCTCCCTCTTCCTTCTCCTCCTTCTCCCTCCTCCTCCTCCCTCTTCCTCCTCCCTCTTCCTTCTCCCTCCGCCTCCTCCCTCCTCCTACTCTCTCCTCCTCCTCCCTCCTCCTCCCTCTCCCTCCTCCCTATCCTCCTCCTGCTCCCTTCTCCTCCTGCGTTCTCCTCCTCCCTCCTTCTCCCTCCTCCTCCCTCTTCCTCCTCCCTCCTCCTCGCCACCTCCTCCACCCTACTCCTCCCTCCTCCTCCTAATCCCTCCTCCTCCCTCCTCCTCCCTCCTCCTCCCTCTACCTCCTCCCCCCTCCTCCCTTCACATTCCTCCTCCTCCCTCTTCCTCCTCCTCCCTCCTCCTCTCTCCGCCTCCCTCCTCCTCCTCCCTCTACCTCCTCCCTCCTCCTCCCTTCACATTCCTCCTCCTCCCTCCTCCTCCTCCCCTCCTCCTCTTCCCTCCTCCTTCCCCTCCTTCTCCCTCCTCTTTCTCCCTCTTCCTCCTCCCTCTTCCTTTTCCCTCCGCCTCCTCCCTCCTCCTACTCTCTCCTCCTCCTCCCTCCTCCTCCCTCTCCTCCTCCTGCATGGGCGAAATAGAGAACACACTGAACCGTTCAACAGGGATTCATTGTCAAAGAAATGTGGTTATTAAGACAAACGAAAGTGAGGGAAATGAAATACTTTGGGCGTGTAGAGTCTGGAAAAGATGTATATGGAGGGAGGCCTAACGAGTAAGCGGACAAGAGGAAAACCCAACATGGATGGGTATATCTTATATATAAAAGGCGATCTCCGTCCGTCTGTCTGTCTGTCTATATGTCCCTAATGCGCTCGCGAACGGCCCATCCCATTGAGATGAAATTTTTTACGTCTTCCTTTCATTCCAGCGCAGCCCACTGTCATATTTTTTTAGTATGAAATCGGCTGCTTACCCAAAATTATTTCATTTTTCATTATAATTTCATCTATTTCAGGGGACTTAACTCTGTAAAAGTTATTTCAAGGGGCATAACTTTTCTGTATAACTTATAGTCATATTGTGGCATCGTTTTCAAAGATTTATAAACTCTTTGTCCATAGTTATGTACCGGCATATGAGTTATAATAAATAATGATACAATCTGTAAGGCATTTTCAAAGTTTTCATAAAAATAATGCATAATGCATAACATTGTAACTCATCTTTTTTTGCTTAAAGAATGAATAAATAATAGTTAACTTATCTCTATCAAGTTTGAAGATTTTATATTTCTTTACACTGTCGCCAACTCTAAGAAGACATGGAACAACCTCAGCCATTATTAAATCTACAGGCATATGCGTTATATTCCTCCTCCTCCTCCTCTCCCCTCCTCCACCTCCTACCCTCTTCCTCTTCTCCTCCCCCTCCTCCCTCTCCCTCCTCCATCCTCCTCTTCTCTCTTTCTCCTCCTCCTCCCTCCTCCTCCCTCTTCCTCCTCCCAGCTCCTACTCCTCCTTTTTCTTCTTCTTCTGCTGCTGCTGCCGCTGCTCCATTTACCCAAGTTAATATATTACCAAGTTGGTCTTCGTTTATCTAAGGTTGTTCTAACTGCAACCAATAAATGATTAGACAGACAGACAGACAGACAGACAGACAGACAGACAGACAGACAGACAGTCAGTCGGGAACGGGAACTTATATGACTACTCATATGAATTAAATGAGATGCTCCCCATCAGGGGCTGGGCGAAGCCGGGCCTTGTCAGACAGACAGACAGACAGACAGACAGACAGACAGACAGACAGACAGACAGACAGACAGTCGGTAACGGAAACGGGAACTTATATGACTGTTGTTTTGCGTATCCTTTTACAGGACTTAGCTGTCAACAGCAGCATCTTTCAGCTGTCTGTTGATCTCTTGGCAAGATTACGCTCAGTAGTTTGCCATTGCTTTCTGAGCGGCCGGCTCAGTATCCGCAAGTCACGAGCGGGGGTCGAACCACCTCAGTTCTCGCTCCGCTGCGAGACTCTGCGTGATAAACGGGATTACAGAGAGAAAGTGTTGTAACCCCACAGCCAGAGAGACCGGCACTTATATGACTACTTATATGAATTAAATGAGATGCTCCCCACCAGGGACTGGGCGAAACAGGGCAGGGTCAGGCAGACAGATAGACAAACAGATAGACAGACAGATAGACAGTCGGGAACGGGAACTTATATGACTACTTATATGAATTAAATGAGATGCTCCACACCAGGAGCTGGGCAATGCCGGGCCGGGTCAGACAGATAGACAGACAGACAGACAGACAGACAGACAGACAGACAGACAGACAGACAGACAGACAGACAGACAGACAGTCGGTAACGGGAACGGGAACTTATATGACTACTTATATGAATTAAATGAGATGCTCCCCACCAAGGACTGGGCGAAGCCGGGCCGGGTCAGCTAGTATATATATATATATATATATATATATATATATATATATATATATATATATATATATATATATATATATATATATGAGCTACCGTATAACAGTAGACGGTATTACCTGGTTTCTGTTAGCGCCGAACATTGGGCGGCGCTTACCAAACCCGACACCCCACATTGTGCCAACGGCTTCGGGCGGAAGAGCGCAATTGGGAGGGTACAAGCCTTACCCTGGTGCGAGGAAATGCAAGCTAAAGACAAGATTGTCATGGCAGGGCAGACCAGGCCCTAAGCCTTGGTTGGCGACTGGTCTAGGATCGAAGCTCCGACAGGCGGACAGTTAGAGCATTGCTTTGCTGATCCGGCAGCTTCTGCAGCTTGTCTTGTTCCAGATGTAGGGGTGTTACCTTTCCTCTGGAGTGAACTAGGCAGGCCGAGAGAGGGATCATGCTGCATGGGCAACACATGATCTCTATATTTTAGCCCAGGCTTTGTGCTATGGAGAGGCAATAACTCCATCCCTGGTCTTAACTGGTCTCGGAATCAAAGCGAGAGGCAACTGTTACGGGTTATAAGTCCTTGTCAGTTGGCGTAGACATGGGGCGCCACGCGTTGCCTCTGACGGTGGGAGACACCTATAGGTGTCACTGATCAGCTACCGCCCGCCTCAAGCTGGGCAGCCCCCAGCCAATTGGGTGCTAATCCGCCACAGCCTGCCTGCTTCAATGGGTGCTTGGGGCTAGGACAAAATCTGAATCGCAGGCTGTAAAACCAATGCACCAGGTACAAACAAAAATAAAAATAGAAACCTCAAGCTACGGCTTGCAACCTGGAACGTGACAACCATGTGTCCAGGATTTTCCACTGACTTGACCAATATTGACGATGTAAGAAAAACGGCTGTGATTGATGCCGAACTCAATCGTCTTAACATTGATATTGCTGGCCTGCAGGAGACTCGCCTCGCTGAGGAAAGGTCACTCAGGGAAAACAACTACACCTTTTTCTGGAAGGGTAGAGGGAAGGCAGAAAAAAGGCAACACGGTGTGGGCTTTGCAGTGAAGAATTCGCTACTGGGAATGATTGAAATTCCAGCATGAGGAAATGAAAGACTATTGTCCCTGCGCTTGGCAACCTCTTGTGGGTTTGCCACCATTATTACTGCATATGCACCGACACTCGATTCCTCTGATGATGTGAAGGATTTGTTCTATGAGGAGTTAGACTCCGTGATCAAGGTAGTTCCAAAATCTGACTACATTTATATGCTCGGTGATTTCAATGCTCGTGTGGGCAAGGACTCGAGTTCATGGCCAGTGTGCCTTGGAAAATACAACATCGGTCGCATGAATGAAAATGGGCAAAGGCTGCTGGAGCATTGCACCAGTAATGACCTATGTATTACAAACTCTTTTTTTAAAACAAAAGAGATGCATAAGGTCACATGGAAACATCCAAGATCCGGCCATTGGCACCAGCTGGACTTCATCATCACACGGAGACAACATCTGAACCATATATCATTGACTCGTAGTTACCACAGTGCTGACTGTGATACGGATCATTCTTTGGTTGTTGCAAGGGTTAGACTGAGACCAAAGAGAATCTACACAGCTAAACACAAATCTAGCCCCAGGATTAATATTATTAACACTCATGATCCTGAAAAGTGCTTTCAGTTTCAACAGCAACTTGAAGACGCTTTCACTGATACACCAGAAAATTGTACAGTAAATGAAAAGTGGGGTCAAATTAAGGAAACTCTTTATAAAACTGCCGTAGGGGTTTACGGCACTGTGGATCATAAGAGGCAGGACTGGTTTGCGGCCAACAGCGAGACTCTGCAGCCCTTGATTGATAAGAAGAAGAAAGCTCTCTTAAGAAACAAGGAAAGACCAACGCGTAACACTCTGAGTGAGCTAAGGCAAGCTAGGAAGGATGTGCAAAAGGCTGCCAGGCAGTGTGCAAATGATTATTGGATCAAGTTATGTGAGTCCATTCAAATCGCAAGTGATAAGGGAGACATAAGAAGCATGTATGAAGGAATAAAGAAAGCCTGTGGTCCAGTGATCAAAAGAAGTGCACCATTGAAAACCTTGACTGGATAAATCATCACTGACAAGAAACGGCAGATGGACAGATGGGTAGAGCACTATTTGGAGCTTTACTCAAGTGAGACCTAACTAGCGGATGATGCCCTCAACGCCATAGAGGCTCTACCAACTCTTGACCACCTGGACACACTTCCCACCATAACAGAAGTTAAGTGTGCTATAAATGAACTTGCATCTGGCAAGGCTCCATGTAAGGATGGGATTCCAATAGAGGTTATCAGGAGTGGGCAAGACACACTCACTATACAGATCCACCAGCTAATAGAGCTATGCTGGCGTGAAGGACAAGTCCCACAGGATTTCAAAGATGCAAGCATCATAACACTGTACAAGAACAAGGGCGATCGGAGCGACTGCAACAACTATAGGGGTATCTCACTTCTGTGTATTGTTGGAAAAGTATTTGCCAGAATTGTTCTGCGCAGACTTCAAGTCCTAGGAGATCAAGTCTACCCCGAATCACAGTGTGGCTTTCGACAGAACCGGTCTACCACTGATATGATATTCTCATTGCGACAAATGCAAGAAAAATGCCGTGAACAGAATCAACCACTGTTTATTGCCTTCATCGACCTCACAAAGGCATTTGATTTGGTCAGTCGTGAGGGTCTGTTCAAGGCACTAAAGAAGATTGGCTGCCCACCAACTCTTCTGTCCATTGTGGAATCGTTCCACACAGGCATGAAGGGTATAATCAAGTTTGATGGTGCAAATTCTGAAGATTGTGTACTAGCTCCCACCCTCTTTGGAATATACTTTTCACTTCTACTGAAATATGCATTTCGTGATCAGGATGGTGGTATATACATTCACTCACGCTCAGATGGCGGCCTCTACAATGCTCAGATATTGAAAACTAAGACCAAAATTAGGAGGGTACTGATCAGAGAGTTGCTTTTTGCAGATGATGCTGCAGTTACGACCCACTCTGAGGAAGAATTGCAATGTCTACTATCTGCATTCTCCAATGCTTGTTCTGAATTTGGTTTAACAATTAGCAAAAAGAAGACACAGATTATGTCACAAGGTGCACATGGGGTACCATCAATCTTTATTGACGACGCCGAACTTGAGATAGTAGACTATTTTACATATCTAGGATCAGTGGTAAATAGCAAATTATCCCTAGATCAGGAAATCAACATCCGGATTGGTAAGGCAGCAACAACAATGAACAGGTTAAGAAAAAGAGTCTGGGAGAACAGGAAGCTTACTGCCAAAACAAAAGTCCTTGTCTATCAAGCCTGTGTCCTTAGTACTCTTCTCTATGGCAGTGAAACCTGGACAACTTACTCACACCAAGAGAACAATTTAAACAGCTTTCATATGTGGTGTCTGCGAAGAATTCTTGGTATTAAGTGGCAAGACAAAATCACAAATACTGAAGTATTGGAAAGTTCAGGTTGTGTGACAGTTTATTCCATGCTCAGTCTTCGTAGACTTAGATGGATAGGACATCTTAGGAGGATGGATGATGGTAGAATACCAAAGGATATCTTTTTTGGTGAATTACAGATGGGTAAGAGATCTCAGGGTCGGCCTCTACTACGATACAAAGATGTGTGTAAGCGGGACATGATTGATACAGGCATTGATAATGCACATTGGGAGCAAGTCGCCACTGAACGTGTTGCATGGAGGGAAAATATCAGAAATAGAATAAAGTCAAAGGAGAAAATTATTGCAGAAAAGTCACACACCAAGCGTTTGAGACGTAAGATGGTGCATGATGGTGGAAATGACCACGTGTTCAGATGCACCCACTGTGAACGGACATTTACAGCGCAAATTGGCCTTATCAGTCACACTCGCTACCGCCATAGTTAAAAGTTATTATGCCTTTTTAAAGCACAAACTATCGTCTGTTAAGACGGCAAGGTGCCAATATATATATATATATATATATATATATATATATATATATATATATATATATATATATATATATATATATATAAGACGGGAAAGAGAACTAATCAGCTAACCTCATATGCTATAAACTATAATATGTCAAGTTCTAACACTTCACACTCCATCCGCATTATCTGTTATACGACAACAGTTGCTGTTATTTATATAACGATAACTATCTTATGCAATACGTTTCCCTGCCAACGGGAGTTGGAAAAAAAAATGTTCCACGTTACACCCTGGTACCTTGCGATCTTGACAGTCAATAATTTGTTGCATTGTGCTCCATAAAAGACTTAATAACAAAAACGTACGGCAGGGACCGGGGATGGAGTTATTCCTCTCCAATACACAAAGCCTGGGCAGAATTGTAGCGGTCATGTTTTTTCCATGCAGCATGTTCCCTCTTTCGGCCTGCCTAGTTTACTCCAGAGGAAAGGTAATACCAAAGTAGAATATGATTTGAGGAGCCGCCCCACAAGGCCCCGCCGTATACATCCTTAGTAAATATTCCGACTAACTTCATAAAATAAAGCCACAAGGCCCCGCACCGCTAAAAATTGATAATTGTTTCCTTATATATATCCTTAGTAAGCTGATATCGACGACGTTACAAGCACGAGCTCCCATGGACCATATGTGGCTTTGTACCTCAATTTCTTTTTTCCTGCATATCTCGTTTGTAAAATGTTATAGATTACGTCACAAACTGGAGCCACTTTAGGAGCATTTTCGCTGACGCTCCTCCTTATTTATCCTTAGTAATGTGGTTGGTATACTTGCGGCGCATCACTTGAGGCTACACCTTATATATTATATTTGCACCTTTCCGTCTTGACAGACGATAGTTTGGTACATTGTGCTTCAAAAAGGCTTAATAACTACGACCCAAGGCGGTGGCTTGTGTGGCTGGTAAGGCCAATTCTTGCTGCAAATGTTTGCCCACAGTAGATTCATGTGAAAACATGGTCATTTCCACCATTGTGCACCATCCTACGTCTCTCACGCTCTGTGTGTGCTTTATCGGCAATCATTTTCTCCTTTGTCTTTATTTTCTGATAGTTGCTCTCCATGCAACACGTTCAGCGGCGACTTGCTCCCAATGTGCATTATCAATGCCTGTATCAATCATGTCCCGCTTCCACACATCTTTGTATCATAGTAGAGGCCGACCCTGAGATCTCCTACCCGTCTGTAATTCACCAAAAAAGATGTCCTTTGGTATTCTACCATCATCCATCCTCCTAACATGTCCTATCCATCTAAGTCTACGAAGACTGAGCATGGAATACACCGTCACACAACCTGATCTTTCCAATACTTCAGTATTTGTGATTTTGTCTTGCCTCTTAATACCAAATATTCTTCACAGACACAGCATATGAACGCTGTTTAAACGTTTCTCTTGGCAAGAGTAAGTTGTCCAGGTTTTACTGCCATAAAGAAGAGTACTAAGGACACAGGCTTGGTAGACGAGGACTTTTGTTTTGGCAGTAAGCTTCCTGTTCTCCCAGACTCTTTTTGCTAACATGTTCATTGTTGTTGCTGCCTTGCCAATCCTGATGTTGATTTCCTGATCGAGGGATAATTTGCTATTTACCTCTGATCCTAGATATGTAAAATGGTCTACAACCTCCGGTTCGGCGTCGTCAATAAAGATTAATGGTACATCATGCGCACCTTGTGACATAATCTGTGTCTTCTTTTTGTTAATTACCTTAAATATATACTTAGTATATAATGTTGTTTTGACATTATTTGAGGCTCAGCGCCTAAGGCTGCTCCTTATACATCCTTATTAATGCGTTTGATATATTTGAGGTTTAGCACATGGAGTAGGATTCAATCTAATTTGGCCCTGAGTGAGTGCCCTTGAAGCAAGATGGCGGGACATTTTTTCGTCCCGTAAAATGGAACGTGTTTTTTTCCGAAATGTGTATGGATTAAGTGTTTTTTTCGTGGTGAAATGGAGTTCGGACCGTGCAACGGAGTTCGTGCACGCGCGTCCAGACTTCTTTCGGCGTATCATCGGCGCCCGGTGGCGATAGTTAAGCCTAACATGACGACCAGACGACCAGCTAGGACACAACGTGGTAAGAGGGCGGGTGCGCGCAGAAGGCGCTTAAAATGTGACAGATTGGGTATCGGAAATGTTCGAGTACTGTACTGGAACTGTGCATCATTTAGTCAACGCCGACCCATTCTTGAAAAACTACTCTACGGAAACGATATTGTAGTCTTGCAAGAAACACAGCTCACCGACGGAACAGTCAATGTTGCGGGATTTCAGGGATTCTTTAACAGGCGGCACCTCGGACAGGCCATTCTGGTCCGCGACAACATACTAGTGTCTGAGATCGATATGTCCGCCTGGAACAGCGATGCCCTGCAAGTGCAGGCATTAAGAATAATGACACCAGTGCAGCTTGCAATCGTTAACGTCTATGCGCGAAATGGGAAGGTCGACGTGCGACAATGGCAGAGTTTGTTCGATATGGATGAAAGGCATATCATCTACTGCGGGGACTTCAACGCCAGAGGCAGTCAATGGGGGAATTGCATCACCAATAGACAGGGAGAAGATTTGGAGGACGCCCTGGCATCTGCTGTCCTAATCTGTCTGAATGATGGGAAGGTCACTAGAATGGCCACTCGACCAGGCGACTCTGACAGCATCATTGACTTGGCTCTGGTGTCGCCCACCATCGCACCAAGGTGCCGGTGGGGCACACTGGGATACCACGATAGTGAACACTACCCTTGTGTCATCCTGATCAAGAAAGACGGGGCAATGAGTCAAAGAAACAAGACCAATGCCGTCCCGTACGACACCACTGGTCAAGACGCCATAAGCAAGATCAGAAGAAGGAAACTAACTTCCTCCCGTAGGAGACAAGACAGATGGCTGCAGCCACCATGGTGGAATGGAGAGGTCGAGAAGGTGTGGCTGGGAAAGAGGCAGGCTGTCAAAGACTGGCAAAAGGCCAGAAAGGCTAACATGCCACAGGTTGAGTTGGCGAACCTGAAGACTGAGGTCGTTAGGACGACGACTTTATTCAAATCCTGCGCCAAACAGGCCAAGGCCGACAAATGGGACGAGTTCTGCAGGAAGGTGTGCTCCGAGCAATCTCTTACGACATTCTGGCGCCTCCACAAGAGCATGAACGGTGCTGCACAACGTAGGGGTATTCCAGACTTTCAAGGCACAGACCTCGCATGGAAAAAGTCGGATGCGGATAAAGGTAAGGCCCTTCTTGCACGCTACATAGAACAGACTGACCAGAAAGACGAGCCCGCCAGACAGAGGACCACAACAACACTCTCTCAGTTGTGCGAGGGGTCGGGACAGACGAAGAATGGACAATCACAGTTGAGGTATTGCGTGCGATGCTCAAGAAATCACCTAACACCGCCCCAGGCCCAGACGGCATCCGATATGGTGACCTAATGGTGATATCAGATGATGACATGGAAGAACTGGCCAGAGAATTCAACACCAGTATCCAGAGGGGTCAGGTCAAAGAAGAATGGCTACACAGCTACTTGCTGCCGCTGCCAAAACCGAACAAAGACCACTCCAAGATAAGCGGCTACAGAATCATTACGATGCAGAATACTGTTGGCAAGCTACTGGAGAAAATTGTAGCACACAGACTTGCTTGGGACTTGGAACAGCTCGGCTGCTTCCCGCCCACACTTGGAGGATACAGACGCAACAAAGAGTCATGGCTGAATGCGGCAGTCTTTGCTCAAGATGTTTACGAAGGATTTCAGGTCAGAGAAGAGACATGTGCGGCCGCCATAGACTTAGAGGACGCATATAACAGAGTATGTTTCGAGCACTTGATGCAAACCCTCCTCAGACTGAAAGTGCACCCTCACCTTGTACGATGGATAGCTGCAGTTCTACTCCAAAGGAAGGTGGTGCTAAGATGCGGGAGTTGGTCTTCTGAGCCGATAACGATATGTCCAGGATTGCCGCAGGGTTCACCACTGTCACCAGTACTATTCAACGTGTATACGGTGCCGATCACTGAACAACAGTTGGATGGGAGGGGTAAGACTCTATCATTCGTTGACGACATCCTCGTGTATCGACAGGGTCGAGATAGACTGGCGGTTGCCAACTATATGCAGGGCGAACTAGATCGAATTTCCTCATGGTGTGCTGATGCCGATGCCCTTGTCAACTCTGCAAAGGCAACGGTTACATGGTTCTCACTAAACAACCATATTGTGAAAACAGACCTGCCGGCAGTAAGAATGGATGGGAGCATTCTGAGTAGAACCCAGGCAATGACATATCTTGGCGTGAGGCTTGATCGTAGCCTGTCCTTCAGAGATCATGTCGATTATGTCATAACGAAGGCTCGAAAAGGTTTGGCAGCAATGAGAGTCATGGCGACTGCCAATATCGAGCAAAGACTGCTATTACTTCTGTTCCAAGGACTTGTGCTTTCACGCATCGAGTATGCCCTGGCCATCCTCACTGTCAGCCCTACACAGATTGGAAGACTTGAAAAGGTACAAAACGAAGCCATGCGCATCATTTTGGGCTGCACGAGAGACACCAGCTGTGTAGCAATGAGATACCTCCTTGACAATGGAACACAGGATCAAGATCTGGAGAGCTCGTGCATACTTAAAAATAAGTGCAGATGAGCAGCACCCTCTGCATGACGCTGTATTCAGAGAAAAGGGTGACAGGCTAAAGAGGGACAAATCATGGATGGGTCGGGCGGAAGATGTCGTCGGACAGGTCTGCAGTCTTACCAGTATCAACCCCGGCAAGGAATGGGTGCCGGTGCCTCCAGCTTTTAAGTGTACCTTCTCCTGCATTATCACACTCGACAGACGGTGCAGAGAGCAGAACCCTGCCGCTGTCAATGCAGAGGTTAACGCGCTCATCTATGATCACTCAGATAGCCCCGAAGTGCTCATCTATACAGATGGATCTGTTGTAAAGCAGCAGAGAAGTGCGTGGGCATTTACAGCCCGTTCAGCGGGCCGAACCGTTCAAGAATCCAGTGGTGCCCACTCTATGACCACGAGCAGCATGACGATGGAGGTGATGGCAGTTACACAGGCTTTTATATGGCTGGAATCACAGCATTATACCAACGTGTGTGTACTAAGTGATTCAATGAGTATGATTCAGAAGGTCGAAGCTGGATCTATACGTAGACAGTGGACTGAGTCGCTGCGGAAGTCTGTTGTCCGCAAAGTCACCTTCATCTTCGTCCCGGGACATGCGGGAGTCGAGGGAAATGAACGAGCTGATAAATTGGCTGGCTCTGCACCCCCTGTAGATGGCCAGCCCATGGATCGTGCCGATGTTATTAACGCCCTTAAAGATATGGCGAGAACAGAGGATTTTGACGCCAGTGATTCCACATCGCTTTCCAGGATGAACGACCTGGGAGTAAGAATCGGCACAGCCAGACGCGAGAGGTACATCGTGAAAACAAAGCGCCTCGTCAACCAACACAGAACTGGCACTATTAGCCACCGGACGCTGATGCATATGCTGGGGGAGGATCTGAGCACCTATGGACATGTCCGGAGTGCAACGAAGATACCCCAACTGATAACTAACTAACTAACTAACTCAATCTAATTTGGATACTGCAAAGTATAGCTGGGACGCCGAAAGAAAGCATAGTATAACACTGTTATCTGCCATGCAGGTCGCAAGAGGTGACCACTGAGGGTTGGGCCTGGGACTGGCATGGTAAAACTTTAGCTGCAAAACCAAACCAATAAAAGTCAAAGGATGAAGAAACGAAAATAACCACACCAACCGTGGGGAAAGAAAGGTCTTCTGCAAGGGACATAGCGCGATGTGGAGGAAGATGCAAGGCGTCCGTTTTCATTTTGGTAAATGTCCTGAATTAGCACTTTGAGAAGACCTGAGAATAGTATACATAGAAGCCTTGTGTGTGGAATCCGCACGCAAAAGAAACAGATGAAGACGAAAACCCAAATGAAGTAGCAAAGAAGAAACATAAATGATTAAGTTAAGGAGATATGGACAGAGCTGCATGGGATATCCTCCAAAACGGGAGGGTTACGAGTGAGCTGGATAAGGGGTTATGAACCAATGGGTGATGAAAGGTAATAGAAGAAGAGGAAGACTTTTAATGAAGCCATCCCCATGGCGGAACATTACAACACCCACATAGCATCATGTATCTCCTTGGTTGGATCGAAAAGGTCACAAGGGTTGAATCTAAAAGGTCAAACCGAGGTATACCCTGACGACAACTTTAGTACATCTCTTCAGCCTAGACACAGATCACGTCCAACGTCTGTTCAAGCTTTCAGTGCATCCCTTCCTCCGTGCGGTCTAGACTACTCCCCAAGTTTGGTAGAGACTTTAGTACATCCTTTCCTCAATGCACTTTAGGCACACATTTTCCTCTGTCTGGTCAAGACTTTAGCGCATCCCTCCCCTTATACTTCATAAACAACGATTATGACCACAGTCTGGTCGAGACTTGAGTGCGTCTCTTCACCAGTACGACACCAAGACAATCTACGTAATCTGCCTGGTCCTTTTACTGCGTCTCTTCCACAGTTCGGTCTAGACACAGTTTACGACCCCAATCTAGACAGTGAGCAAGGAATCATCTGTTTCTGTGTAGATACAATGAGCAAGGAATCATCTGTCTCTGTGTAGATACAATGAGCAAGGAATCATCTGTTTCTGTGTAGGTACAACGTGCACGGAATCCTATGTCTCTGTGTAGATACAACGTGCAGGAAATCATATGTCTCTGTGTAGATACAACGCTCAAGTTCCGCTCTTGCACACCCCGATGATTCTTGTGTTTGGAAAGGGGGAAGGAGAGCTCTGCATCAGTCCTAAGTGTATTTTGATACAGGGTGGGGAAGAGCAGTTTTAAGCCACCATCAACTCAATAGGTTTTTTGTAATCACTAAAGTTCACCTATGCATGGTTTGGCCACTACATGAATATGCTAATGGATATGGGCTGGGCCAGAAGGCAATAGCTTTAATCTCTCAAGAGATCACAACTCACGAACAGCTGTGTCACTTTACTTTCTGTCTGTGAAGGTCACGAGGGTGTAAGAGGAAACGAACGACGAGCAGACAGGCTTGCAGGCCTGGCTACTATGGGACGTAGACGAGCAAAATGACCAGGCTGAGTTCCTGATCGCGCTCTGGGAGGTAGAACCGGTATATGACCCGAAGGATGTATTTGATTCTGTAACAGTGAACAGCCGGTCTCGCTGGTCGAGGGGTTACACGACTTTCTCCGTAATCCCTTTTATCCACGCAGGGTCTCGCAGCGCGCGAGAATTCGAAGCGGTTCTACCCGCGCTGGTGACTTGCGGGAAAATGAGCCGGCCGCTCAGAATGCAATGGCAAACTACTGAGCTTAATCTTGCCAAGAGATCAACAATCAGCTGAAAGATGCTGATGTTGACAGCAATGTCCTGTAAAGGATATGCGAAGTAAAAAAAAAATTTTTAAAAATCAGTGAACAGACAGCAGGAACACCAAGTCAAATGGGGTCAGGCTATATAATGAAGGGCCATTCGGAACGTCAAAGAAGCAAAGTCAACCAACACAGAACTGGTGTGATCTATTGCTACTAGCTGAAGGATGTCGGATATTGTGGAACGGAAGCGATCAGTTATTGGATATCTGTCCACATATCTCGGCCCTTCTGGATCAATTCTGACGATATTCCTCCACGCCACCGTCTCAATCCATCCAACATTATTTCTCTTGGTCTGTGTCTGCCTCTTTTCCCACTTTCTATCTACATACCTAACTACCTACTTACCTAACTAACTAACTAACTAACTAACTAACTAACTAACTAACTAACTAACGTATTGTCTTTCTATCTGTCTAACAAACTAACTGACAAACAAAATAACTATCCGACTGACCTAATTAACTAACTAACCAGGAATCACGAACAGCGAAAATGCTGGGGTTGACTGCTACGTTCTGTAAAGGACATGCAACTTAATTTATAATTTATTTAATTTCTTACCTTCAGATAGTGTCGAACAAAAATGTGCACACACTAATACAACCAAACATCGATAGCTAACTTGTGTCCTCATCCTTACGTGTTTATACTTCTACAATGGGTGTTTAGATGACTAATAATATTACAATAACGTTCGAACTTAATAAAATAGTCCGACTAATATTGCTGTCGCTAATAAATTAAATGGCCAAAGATAACTGATTTCAGTATTATACCTCTTAGCCTGTGTGATCTACTATAAATAATATAGGGACTATCTTCTATATTATCACTGACAGCCCGCTAAAGCACCAGAGACGTTGTGTTAAAGTAATATGAGCAGTAAATTCACGAGCAACAATCAACGCTCATAGAAAAAAATTCACAAGTAATGATCGAAATAGAAGCCAAAGACACGACCAATCCATTGTTTGACAGGTAACTTTATTGTTAAACGTGGCAGACAACCATACAGCAATACATGCTACTACTAAACAAGGAAACACAATGTATTACTGCATATTATCGTTACATTTACTTGATTTCAATTTCATTATGAATCATGCCACCTTGTTGTCTCTACCGTTTCATGTCCTGGTTTGTTTGATGTTAATGATTAGTCAGCAATAAACTACCGCTTTACTTATTTTACCATCGTTATTCACATGTTGGTGTCTTCTTCTTCTTCTTCTTCTTCTTCTTCTTCTTCTTCTTCTTCTTCTTCTTCTTCTTCTTCTTCTTCTTCTTCTTCTTCTTCTTCTTCTTCTTCTTCTTCTTCTCCTTTTCCTCGTCCTCGTCCTTCTTCTTCTACTTCTTCTTCTTCTTCTTCTTCTTCTTCTTCTTCTTCTTCTTCTTCTTCTTCTTCTTCTTCTTCTTCTTCTTCTTCTTCTTCTTCTTCTTCTTCTTCTTCTTCTTCTTCTTCTTCTTCTTCTTCTTTGTCTTTATCGTCATTCACCTTCAAATGTCATTATGAGTAAATGCAAGAAACCCACTTATCCACAGCAGCCATTATTACAAGCAACCTTAAGTATTCAGTAACCCTAATGGATGTATTTAAACAAGGCACATCCCACTCTCTGGCTGCCTTGCTCAAATCTAAACAACAAATATTTTACAATAACACTGTAACTTGACAAATGACAGATAAACAGATGGAAACACACATGCTACATTCTTTTACATGAGATTGCGTTATTGCAGGCAGATATACGCTGATAATATCATGAGAGTGACAGAAGAGGGTACGACGCCAACTTTCGTCGTCTCGCTAAGTGAAGAAAAGACTGTCCCCCTGTCCCTTCGTGCATTCAGGCCTTTAAAATATGATGAGTGTGTCGCTCTACAGACCCATACCAGGAAACTGGTTCTGGGCATATTTTTGTTTTCTGTCAGTCCTTTACTTCAGAGACAGTGGGAGATGACCTTCAATAGGTTTTTGTTGATCCCTTGGATGCGGCGAGGGGGAGGGGTCCGGCATTATCACTATCTGACTTACTCTACGTTACTTTTATGTAATTTATGACGTTGCTTTGCACTGTATAGTCAAGCCTATGACTCAGTACATCAAACTAAGGCAATCATGTTTCGGGTTTACTTTCCTTAGCCTTTGACTTGTCATAATCTCCCCACCAGTTCTACCGCGTCGTCGTCAATGACGCCTGGCGATTACGGCCAGGTCCACCTGTGAGCGACACTAACCACACTGTGGAAGGAATGGTCAGTCGGTGCATGCGTGGGACATGAAGTCCACGCAGGGACACAACCCCGACTAGCAAGAACTCACAGTGGTTAGCGGCCAGACGGCTTGGGACTGTTGTATAGGACAGACGGATTGAATGGTGCTCGTATAACTTGTGTCAATTAACGCTAATAGATAGAACGCCTGTGAGTATAGGAGATTGTGCGCCTGGTATGTAGGATTGTGAGTTGTATACATTGCATTGATATACCTATTGATTGTATTATGGCATCGTTATTGTAATTGTGCGATGCATGTAAGGGTTGTGATGCGTGAGAAGTGTGAATAAAGTGTTTGAATTGTATTTGCAGTGTGTCACGTAAAGTCATTCTGTGACAGTGTTTGTATCACATCTCTTAGTGATTACGAGCCTGTGTTATTGCTGAATGCAAGATTCTGACATGACTGTTCCTAGTATACCTACAAGGCATAGGTGTATGTATCACGTCGTCTGGTCCCTATCCCCTTATTTGTCCGACATGGCAGACACCACCAGTAGCTGCGCTACAGTCGAGACATATCTCACAGTGTCATGTTAACACGCAAGTCCCTCTATCAATTCATGATTACTGCGTGGCAAACAGGATTCAATAAATCTGAGCAGTTGTCTTTAAGGATCAATGTTTATTATAGTCACAAAGAGGACAGTTTGTTTGAGGTATTCACCGGACTGCATACACATCCAACACCCTGCATATTGGTTCGACAACGTGCACTCAACTGTGCTTCTTAAGCCTATTCTTCCATATTGTCCACTCACACGTAAGGTTGTCTTTCCAACGCATACTTCTCCTCTAATCTCCCTCAACACCCCAGTATACGGCACATACCTTGACAAGGAGCAGTTGTTCTGTTTTTATGTGAAAAGTGTATCTTAATGGTGTTGCTTTGATCTTGTTCTCTGGTATACTCCTTTCTGAACACGAGTTACGAGTCTAACTTGCCTTATGTTGCTCGACCAAACTCTCTATCATGTTTATTAATTGACGTTTCTGTGGCTGACTCGCTGGGTGTGGTATCGGTGCACGATCAGGCTGATGTGGCATATGCCTTTAAGGATCAAGCATTGTATGGAAAATCAGATAAACCACCATGACTTGGACAGAATGGATCTGCCCTTGTGACTAAATGATTTGTCCGAAACTCAGTACTCAGAGGGAAGGGTGGACGAACACATGATCAGACCGCACTATATGTGTTGGTACTGTTCGTTTGTATTTTAAGATGAGGACGGAGCGCGTATGGGAATGTATCAAGTGTTGTGGTGTTGGTTTCTGACGCATCTGAACTCAACTGCTTGATATATAATGCCAGGATCACTGAGGTTCGTGCAGTAACAATCTCTCGCTGTCGCTCATCACCAATTCTGGGAAACAAGTGTCTGCTAAAGGGACAAAGACCTGCTGGGCAAGGCCCTGAGAACCGTTACACTTGAAGAGATTGGTGTAAAGTAGGTACCGACATGACTGCAAGAGTAGAGCATCTGGATTAAAGCCAACAGATATGGCATCAGTCATCTCTGAATTGGAGGAGTGAAGAACAGGTGGCGTAATTTTGTTTGGATCAATGTGAAATGGTAGTATATTATTAAGTGTGTTTAATTCTACTCGCCCCTTCGTTTGCTATTGCTCTAGAAATGTGTTTTAATGGCATTTTAGAAATATAACTATTGTGTTTGCTTTAATGTTCCGATAAACTAGATGGGGCAGCACCTTTAGAATCAACAAATTATGAACACTTGGCATATGAACATGAAGGTAAAGACTTTATATCTGCATATTTTCACTTTTAAGGTGCCTATAATAAAGTGCACTTTAAAGTTATAACATCATGATTCATATGTTACGACGTGAATGCATTGTTTACAAACTGAATTTCTACAGTTGTAAAGAACAGGTGTGGTAGTTGCCTTTCGACTTGGATTTGGTCATCGCTGCTACTGCGAATATACATGGCACAATTCCAAGGCTGGCCGCTCTCACTATTGAAGGATAGTTTGCATACAAGCAAGAAGCAAGGCAGGACACCAATGTTGGAAGACGGTAGTAGTAGTAGTAGTGCAATGGAATAGACGAGCAAAATGACCAGGCTGAGTTCCTGATCGCGCTCTGGGAGGTAGAACCGTTAAATGACTCGAGGGATGTATTTGATTCTGTAACAGTGAACAGCCTGTATATATATATATATTGGTTCGCATATCCTTTTCAGGACATAGCTGTCCACGTCAGCATCTTTCAGCTGTATGTTGATCTCTTGGCAAGATTATGCTCAGTAGTTTGCCATTGCTTTCTGAGCGGCCGGCTCACATACCCCGTAAGTTACTGACGCGGAGAAAACCGCTACCAATTCTCACGCACATCACGTCACTTACGAGAATTTACGGGATTACGGAAAAAGTCATGTAACTCCTTGACCAGAGATACCGGCAGTTAGTATTTACACTATGTTTATACAGGAGTGAATTGGTCTACAGTGTTACTAAGATGATAGATACACGTTTTCTTGTGGTTCGCACGCTCGAGCTCCCATGTCACTGTGGGCCAAAGTGGAACAACTCCATCACGAAGGTGACTGCTGACTTTGATATCTATAACGGATATTGAAAGGAGTGAAATAGACACCAACACTGAATAGGGATGATCACATATATGTGTGTTGTTTTCTAAACAATGAAGACACAGTTAGGAGGCTGTAAAGTTTATTGCCTGACATATTTCGCTGCTACGCGTCACGTGCATACTGAAGAAGCCATTCGACATAAGACAAAATAAACACTGAAACCGTCAAACCGAAATATAGAATACTTTTAAACTGATAACCACGCAAAATTTAAATGATTATCATGTCTTTTTGCTTACAAAACAAGGTTATTCCGACAGTTACTGTTGCAGGACATTTGACCATTCGCCCATTGGGTGTGGTAAAAAACAAACATTAACATATTGCCTCCATTAATCACGTGACCGGTTTCACCCCGGGGGCATGTATTGCGGGAGTGGTTAATGATGTAGTGGCATTAGGTTTTACGGAGTTACCTCATCATCTGTTATTATTCGGATCATCCAGTAAAATACAATTTATACCACCGTCCAAAAGTGTCACAGTCTTCACAAATGGATCACACGATGAGAATCTCAGTTTACGATTCGAACTCCGTAGTAATTGGGAGGGTCAAAATGTATGCATAGCAGAATCACAAATATTTGTATCCAAAATGCAGCTTTTGCTTAACATATTATGTTCTATATTTCTGTTGTGTATCTCCCTTCTAATGTTATAACTGCCTATTATTGCCAGGTAGGGGATTGTTTCACAGAATGGCACAATTCTCCGACATACTGAGTCGAGTGTTTAAGATATGCCGAGTGGAGTGTTCAAGACATACCGAGTGGAGTGTTCAAGACATACAGAGTCCAGTGTTCAAGACATACCGAGTGGAGTGTTCGAGACATACAGAGTCCAGTGTTCAAGACATACCTAGTGGAGTGTTCGAGACATACAGAGTGGAGTGTTCGAGACATACAGAGTCCAGTGTTCGAAACATGCCGAGTGGAGTGTTCGAGACATACCTAGTGAAGTGTTCGAGACATACAGAGTCCAGTGTTCAAGAAATACCGAGTGGAGTGTTCGAGACATACCGAGTCCAGTGTTCAAGACATACCGAGTGGAGTGTTCGAGACATACAGAGTCCAGTGTTCGAGACATACCTAGTGGAGTGTTCGAGACATACCTAGTGGAGTGTTCGAGACATACCTAGTGGAGTGTTCAAGACATACCTAGTGGAGTGTTCAAGACATACCTAGTGGAGTGTTCGAGACATACCGAGTGGAGTGTTCAAGACATACCTATTGGAGTGTTCAAGACATACCTAGTGGAGTGTTCAAGACATACCGAGTGGAGTGTTCGAGACATACCTAGTGGAGTGTTCGAGACATACAAAGTGGAGTGTTCGAGACATACCTAGTGGAGTGTTCGAGACATACCTAGTGGAGTGTTCAAGACATACAGAGTCCAGTGTTCGAGACATACCTAGTGGAGTGTTCAAGACATACCTAGTGGAGTGTTCGAGACATACAGAGTCCAGTATTCGAGACATACCTAGTGGAGTGTTCAAGACATACCTAGTGGAGTGTTCGAGACATACAGAGTCCAGTGTTCAAGACATACCTAGTGGAGTGTTCAAGACATACCGAGTGGAGTGTTCGAGACATACCTAGTGGAGTGTTCGAGACATACCTAGGGGAGTGTTCGAGACATACCTAGTGGAGTGTTCGAGACATACAGAGTCCTGTTTTCAAGACATACCTATTGGAGTGTTCGAGACATACAGAGTCCAGTGTTCAAGACATACCTAGTGGAGTGTTCGAGACATACAGAGTCCAGTGTTCAAGACATACCCAGTGGAGTATTCGAGACATACCTAGTGGAGTGTTCAAGAAATACAGAGTCCAGTGTTCGAGACATACCTAGTGGAGTGTTCAAGACATACCTAGTGGAGTGTTCGAGACATATAGAGTCGAGTGTTCAAGACAAACCTAGTGGAGTGTTCGAGACATACCGAGTGGAGTGTTCGAGACATATCTAGTGGAGTGTTCGAGACATACCTAGTGGAGTGTTCGAGACATACCTAGTGGTGTGTTCAAAACATACCGAGTGGAGTGTTTGAGATATACCTAGTGGAGTGTTCGAGACATACCTAGTGGAGTGTTCGAGACATACCTAGTGGAGTGTTCAAGACATACCTAGTGGAGTGTTCGAGACATACCTAGTGGAGTGTTCGAGACAAACCTAGTGGAGTGTTCGAGACATACCTAGTGGAGTGTTCGAGACATACCTAGTGGAGTGTTTGAGACATACCCAGTGGAGTGTTCGAGACATACCTAGTGGAGTGTTCAAGACATACCGAGTGGAGTGTTCGAGACATACCTAGTGGAGTGTTCAAGACATACCTAGTGGAGTGTTCGAGACATACCTAGTGGAGTGTTCGAGACATACCTAGTGGAGTGTTTGAGACATACAGAGTCCGATGTTCGAGACATACCTAGTGGAGTGTTCGAGACATGCCTAGTGGAGTGTTCGAGACATACCTAGTGGCGTGTTCGAGACATACCTAGTGGAGTGTTTGAGACATACCTAGTGGAGTGTTCGAGACATACAGAGTCCAGTGTTCAAGACATACATAGTGGAGTGTTCGAGACATACAGAGTCCAGTGTTCAAGACATACCTAGTGGAGTGTTCAAGACATACCGAGTGGAGTGTTCGAGACATACCTAGTGGAGTGTCCGAGACATACCTAGTGGAGTGTTTGAGACATACAGAGTCCAGTGTTCGAGACATACCTAGTAGAGTGTTCGAGACATACCTAGTGGAGTGTTCGAGACATACCTAGTGGAGTGTTCGAGACATACCTAGTGGAGTGTTAGAGACATACAGAGTCCAGTGTTCGAAACATACCTAGTGGAGTGTTCAAGACATACAGAGTCCAGTGTTCGAGACATACCTAGTGGAGTGTTCAAGACATACCTAGTGGAGTGTTCGAGACATATAGAGTCGAGTGTTCAAGACAAACCTAGTGGAGTGTTCGAGACATACCGAGTGGAGTGTTCGAGACATATCTAGTGGAGAGTTCGAGACATACCTAGTGGAGTGTTCGAGACATACCTAGTGGTGTGTTCAAAACATACCGAGTGGAGTGTTTGAGATATACCTAGTGGAGTGTTCGAGACATACCTAGTGGAGTGTTCGAGACATACCTAGTGGAGTGTTCGAGACATACCTAGTGGAGTGTTCGAGACATACCTAGTGGAGTGTTCAAGACATACCTAGTGGAGTGTTCGAGACATACCTAGTGGAGTGTTCGAGACATACCTAGTGGAGTGTTCGAGACATACCTAGTGGAGTGTTCGAGACATACCTAGTGGAGTGTTTGAGACATACCCAGTGGAGTGTTCGAGACATACCTAGTGGAGTGTTCAAGACATACCGAGTGGAGTGTTCGAGACATACCTAGTGGAGTGTTCAAGACATACCTAGTGGAGTGTTCGAGACATACCTAGTGGAGTGTTCGAGACATACCTAGTGGAGTGTTTGAGACATACAGAGTCCAGTGTTCGAGACATACCTAGTGGAGTGTTCGAGACATGCCTAGTGGAGTGTTCGAGACATACCTAGTGGCGTGTTCGAGACATACCTAGTGGAGTGTTTGAGACATACCTAGTGGAGTGTTCGAGACATACAGAGTCCAGTGTTCAAGACATACATAGTGGAGTGTTCGAGACATACAGAGTCCAGTGTTCAAGACATACCTAGTGGAGTGTTCAAGACATACCGAGTGGAGTGTTCGAGACATACCTAGTGGAGTGTCCGAGACATACCTAGTGGAGTTTTTGAGACATACAGAGTCCAGTGTTCGAGACATACCTAGTAGAGTGTTCGAGACATACCTAGTGGAGTGTTCGAGACATACCTAGTGGAGTGTTCGAGACATACCTAGTGGAGTGTTAGAGACATACAGAGTCCAGTGTTCGAAACATACCTAGTGGAGTGTTCAAGACATACAGAGTCCAGTGTTCGAGACATACCTAGTGGAGTGTTCAAGACATACCTAGTGGAGTGTTCGAGACATATAGAGTCGAGTGTTCAAGACAAACCTAGTGGAGTGTTCGAGACATACCGAGTGGAGTGTTCGAGACATATCTAGTGGAGAGTTCGAGACATACCTAGTGGAGTGTTCGAGACATACCTAGTGGTGTGTTCAAAACATACCGAGTGGAGTGTTTGAGATATACCTAGTGGAGTGTTCGAGACATACCTAGTGGAGTGTTCGAGACATACCTAGTGGAGTGTTCGAGACATACCTAGTGGAGTGTTCGAGACATACCTAGTGGAGTGTTCGAGACATACCTAGTGGAGTGTTCCAGACATACCTAGTGGAGTGTTCGAGACATACCTAGTGGAGTGTTTGAGACATACCCAGTGGAGTGTTCGAGACATACCTAGTGGAGTGTTCAAGACATACCGAGTGGAGTGTTCGAGACATACCTAGTGGAGTGTTCAAGACATACCTAGTGGAGTGTTCGAGACATACCTAGTGGAGTGTTCGAGACATACCTAGTGGAGTGTTTGAGACATACAGAGTCCAGTGTTCGAGACATACCTAGTGGAGTGTTCGAGACATGCCTAGTGGAGTGTTCGAGACATACCTAGTGGCGTGTTCGAGACATACCTAGTGGAGTGTTTGAGACATACCTAGTGGAGTGTTCGAGACATACAGAGTCCAGTGTTCAAGACATACATAGTGGAGTGTTCGAGACATACAGAGTCCAGTGTTCAAGACATACCTAGTGGAGTGTTCAAGACATACCGAGTGGAGTGTTCGAGACATACCTAGTGGAGTGTCCGAGACATACCTAGTGGAGTGTTTGAGACATACCTAGTGGTGTGTTCGAGACATACCTAGTGGAGTGTTTGAGACATACAGAGTCCAGTGTTCGAGACATACCTAGTAGAGTGTTCGAGACATACCTAGTGGAGTGTTCGAGACATACCTAGTGGAGTGTTCGAGACATACCTAGTGGAGTGTTAGAGACATACAGAGTCCAGTGTTCGAAACATACCTAGTGGAGTGTTCAAGACATACAGAGTTTAGTGTTCGAGACATACCTAGTGGAGTGTTCGAGAACTACCGAGGCCAGTGTTCGAGACATACCTAGTGGAGTGTTTAAGACATACCTAGTGGAGTGTTCGAGACATACAGAGTCCAGTGTTCGAGACATAACTAGTGGAGTGTTCAAGACATACCTAGTGGAGTGTTCGAGACATACAGAGTCCAGTGTTCGAGACATACCTAGTGGAGTGTTCGAGACATACCTAGTGGAGTGTTCAAGACATACCTAGTGGAGTGTTCGAGACATACCTAGTGGAGTGTTCAAGACATACAGAGTCCAGTGTTCGAGACATACCTAGTGGAGTGTTCAAGACATACCTAGTGGAGTGTTCGAGACATATAGAGTCCAGTGTTCAAGACAAACCTAGTGGAGTGTTCGAGACATACCGAGTGGAGTGTTTGAGATATACCTAGTGGAGTGTTCGAGACATACCTAGTGGAGTGTTCGATACATACTTAGTGGAGTGTTCGAGACATACCTAGTGGAGTGTTCGAGACGTACCTAGTGGAGTGTTCGAGACATACCTAGTGGAGTGTTCGAGACATACCTAGTGGAGTGTTCGAGACATACCTAGTGGAGTGTTTGAGACATACCTAGTGGAGTGTTCGAGACATACCTAGTGGAGTGTTCAAGACATACCGAGTGGAGTGTTCGAGACATACCTAGTGGAGTGTTCGAGACATACCTAGTGGAGTGTTCGAGACATACCTAGTGGAGTGTTCGAGACATACCTAGTGGAGTGTTTGAGACATACAGAGTCCAGTGTTCGAGACATACCTAGTGGAGTGTTCGAGACATGCCTAGTGGAGTGTTCGAGACATACCTAGTGGCGTGTTCGAGACATACCTAGTGGAGTGTTTGAGACATACCTAGTGGAGTGTTCGAGACATACAGAGTCCAGTGTTCAAGACATACATAGTGGAGTGTTCGAGACATACAGAGTCCAGTGTTCAAGACATACCTAGTGGAGTGTTCAAGACATACCGAGTGGAGTGTTCGAGACATACCTAGTGGAGTGTCCGAGACATACCTAGTGGAGTGTTTGAGACATACCTAGTGGTGTGTTCGAGACATACCTAGTGGAGTGTTTGAGACATACAGAGTCCAGTGTTCGAGACATAACTAGTAGAGTGTTCGAGACATACCTAGTGGAGTGTTCGAGATATACCTAGTGGAGTATTCGAGACATACCTAGTGGAGTGTTAGAGACATACAGAGTCCAGTGTTCGAAACATACCTAGTGGAGTGTTCAAGACATACAGAGTTTAGTGTTCGAGACATACCCAGTGGAGTGTTCGAGACATATAGAGTCGAGTGTTCAAGACATACCGAGTGGAGTGTTCGAGACATACCTAGTGGAGTGTTCGAGACATACCTAGTGGAGTGTTCGAGACATACCTAGTGGAGTGTTCGAGACATACCTAGTGGAGTGTTCGAGACATACCTAGTGGAGTGTTCGAGACATACCTAGTGGAGTGTTCGAGACATACCTAGTGGAGTGTTTGAGACATACCCAGTGGAGTGTTCGAGACATACCTATTGGAGTGTTCAAGACATACCCAGTGGAGTGTTCGAGACATACCTAGTGGAGTGTTCAAGACATACCGAGTGGAGTGTTCGAGACATACCTAGTGGAGTGTTCGAGACATACCTAGTGGAGTGTTCAAGACATACCGAGTGGAGTGTTCGAGACATACCTAGTGGAGTGTTCGAGACATACCTAGTGGAGTGTTCGAGACATACCTAGTGGAGTGTTCGAGACATACCTAGTGGAGTGTTTGAGACATACAGAGTCCAGTGTTCGAGACATACCTAGTGGAGTGTTCGAGACATGCCTAGTGGAGTGTTCGAGACATACCTAGTGGCGTGTTTGAGACATACCTAGTAGAGTGTTCGAGACATACAGAGTCCAGTGTTCAAGACATACATAGCTGAGTGTTCGAGACATACAGAGTCCAGTGTTCAAGACATACCTAGTGGAGTGTTCAAGACATACCGAGTGGAGTGTTCGAGACATACCTAGTGGAGTGTCCGAGACATACCTAGTGGAGTGTTTGAGACATACCTAGTGGTGTGTTCGAGACATACCTAGTGGAGTGTTTGAGACATACAGAGTCCAGTGTTCGAGACATACCTAGTAGAGTGTTCGAGACATACCTATTGGAGTGTTCGAGACATACCTAGTGGAGTGTTCGAGACATACCTAGTGGAGTGTTAGAGACATACAGAGTCCAGTGTTCGAAACATACCTAGTGGAGTGTTCAAGACATACAGAGTTTAGTGTTCGAGACATACCTAGTAGAGTGTTCGAGACATACCTAGTGGAGTGTTCGAGACATACCTAGTGGAGTGTTCGAGACATACCTAGTGGAGTGTTAGAGACATACAGAGTCCAGTGGTCGAGACATACCTAGTAGAGTGTTCGAGACATACCTAGTGGAGTGTCCGAGACATACCTAGTGGAGTGTTTGAGACATACCTAGTGGTGTGTTCGAGACATACCTAGTGGAGTGTTTGAGACATACAGAGTCCAGTGTTCGAGACATACCTAGTAGAGTGTTCGAGACATACCTAGTGGAGTGTTCGAGACATACCTAATGGAGTGTTCAAGACATACCTAGTGGAGTGTTCGAGACATACAGAGTCCAGTGTTCAAGACATACCTAGTGGAGTATTCGAGACATACCTAGTGGAGTGTTCAAGACATACAGAGTCCAGTGTTCGAGACATACCTAGTGGAGTGTTCAAGACATACCTAGTGGAGTGTTCGAGACATATAGAGTCCAGTGTTCAAGACACACCTAGTGGAGTGTTCGAGACATACCGAGTGGAGTGTTCGAGACATATCTAGTGGAGTGTTCGAGACATACCTAGTGGAGTGTTCGAGACATACCTAGTGGTGTGTTCAAAACATACCGAGTGGAGTGTTTGAGATATACCTAGTGGAGTGTTCGAGACATACCTAGTGGAGTGTTCGAGACATACCTAGTGGAGTGTTCGAGACATACCTAGTGGAGTGTTCGAGACGTACCTAGTGGAGTGTTCGAGACATACCTAGTGGAGTGTTTGAGACATACAGAGTCCAGTGTTCGAGACATACCTAGTGGAGTGTTCGAGACATGCCTAGTGGAGTGTTCGAGACATACCTAGTGGCGTGTTCGAGACATACCTAGTGGAGTGTTTGAGACATACCTAGTGGAGTGTTCGAGACATACAGAGTCCAGTGTTCAAGACATACATAGTGGAGTGTTCGAGACATACAGAGTCCAATGTTCAAGACATACCTAGTGGAGTGTTCAAGACATACCGAGTGGAGTGTTCGAGACATACCTAGTGGAGTGTCCGAGACATACCTAGTGGAGTGTTTGAGACATACCTAGTGGTGTGTTCGAGACATACCTAGTGGAGTGTTCGAGAACTACCGAGGCCAGTGTTCGAGACATACCTAGTGGAGTGTTTAAGACATACCTAGTGGAGTGTTCGAGACATACAGAGTCCAGTGTTCGAGACATAACTAGTGGAGTGTTCAAGACATACCTAGTGGAGTGTTCGAGACATACAGAGTCCAGTGTTCGAGACATACCTAGTGGAGTGTTCGAGACATACCTAGTGGAGTGTTCAAGACATACCTAGTGGAGTGTTCGAGACATACCTAGTGGAGTGTTCAAGACATACAGAGTCCAGTGTTCGAGACATACCTAGTGGAGTGTTCAAGACATACCTAGTGGAGTGTTCGAGACATATAGAGTCCAGTGTTCAAGACAAACCTAGTGGAGTGTTCGAGACATACCGAGTGGAGTGTTTGAGATATACCTAGTGGAGTGTTCGAGACATACCTAGTGGAGTGTTCGATACATACTTAGTGGAGTGTTCGAGACATACCTAGTGGAGTGTTCGAGACATACCTAGTGGAGTGTTCGAGACATACCTAGTGGAGTGTTCGAGACATACCTAGTGGAGTGTTCGAGACATACCTAGTGGAGTGTTTGAGACATACCCAGTGGAGTGTTCGAGACATACCTAGTGGAGTGTTCAAGACATACCGAGTGGAGTGTTCGAGACATACCTAGTGGAGTGTTCGAGACATACCTAGTGGAGTGTTCGAGACATACCTAGTGGAGTGTTCGAGACATACCTAGTGGAGTGTTTGAGACATACAGAGTCCAGTGTTCGAGACATACCTAGTGGAGTGTTCGAGACATGCCTAGTGGAGTGTTCGAGACATACCTAGTGGCGTGTTCGAGACATACCTAGTGGAGTGTTTGAGACATACCTAGTGGAGTGTTCGAGACATACAGAGTCCAGTGTTCAAGACATACATAGTGGAGTGTTCGAGACATACAGAGTCCAGTGTTCAAGACATACCTAGTGGAGTGTTCAAGACATACCTAGTGGAGTGTTCGAGACATACCTAGTGGAGTGTCCGAGACATACCCAGTGGAGTGTTCGAGACATACCTATTGGAGTGTTCAAGACATACCCAGTGGAGTGTTCGAGACATACCTAGTGGAGTGTTCAAGACATACCGAGTGGAGTGTTCGAGACATACCTAGTGGAGTGTTCGAGACATACCTAGTGGAGTGTTCAAGACATACCGAGTGGAGTGTTCGAGACATACCTAGTGGAGTGTTCGAGACATACCTAGTGGAGTGTTCGAGACATACCTAGTGGAGTGTTCGAGACATACCTAGTGGAGTGTTTGAGACATACAGAGTCCAGTGTTCGAGACATACCTAGTGGAGTGTTCGAGACATGCCTAGTGGAGTGTTCGAGACATACCTAGTGGCGTGTTTGAGACATACCTAGTAGAGTGTTCGAGACATACAGAGTCCAGTGTTCAAGACATACATAGCTGAGTGTTCGAGACATACAGAGTCCAGTGTTCAAGACATACCTAGTGGAGTGTTCAAGACATACCGAGTGGAGTGTTCGAGACATACCTAGTGGAGTGTCCGAGACATACCTAGTGGAGTGTTTGAGACATACCTAGTGGTGTGTTCGAGACATACCTGGTGGAGTGTTTGAGACATACAGAGTCCAGTGTTCGAGACATACCTAGTAGAGTGTTCGAGACATACCTATTGGAGTGTTCGAGACATACCTAGTGGAGTGTTCGAGACATACCTAGTGGAGTGTTAGAGACATACAGAGTCCAGTGTTCGAAACATACCTAGTGGAGTGTTCAAGACATACAGAGTTTAGTGTTCGAGACATACCTAGTAGAGTGTTCGAGACATACCTAGTGGAGTGTTCGAGACATACCTAGTGGAGTGTTCGAGACATACCTAGTGGAGTGTTAGAGACATACAGAGTCCAGTGGTCGAGACATACCTAGTAGAGTGTTCGAGACATACCTAGTGGAGTGTCCGAGACATACCTAGTGGAGTGTTTGAGACATACCTAGTGGTGTGTTCGAGACATACCTAGTGGAGTGTTTGAGACATACAGAGTCCAGTGTTCGAGACATACCTAGTAGAGTGTTCGAGACATACCTAGTGGAGTGTTCGAGACATACCTAATGGAGTGTTCAAGACATACCTAGTGGAGTGTTCGAGACATACAGAGTCCAGTGTTCAAGACATACCTAGTGGAGTATTCGAGACATACCTAGTGGAGTGTTCAAGACATACAGAGTCCAGTGTTCGAGACATACCTAGTGGAGTGTTCAAGACATACCTAGTGGAGTGTTCGAGACATATAGAGTCCAGTGTTCAAGACACACCTAGTGGAGTGTTCGAGACATACCGAGTGGAGTGTTCGAGACATATCTAGTGGAGTGTTCGAGACATACCTAGTGGAGTGTTCGAGACATACCTAGTGGTGTGTTCAAAACATACCGAGTGGAGTGTTTGAGATATACCTAGTGGAGTGTTCGAGACATACCTAGTGGAGTGTTCGAGACATACCTAGTGGAGTGTTCGAGACATACCTAGTGGAGTGTTCGAGACGTACCTAGTGGAGTGTTCGAGACATACCTAGTGGAGTGTTTGAGACATACAGAGTCCAGTGTTCGAGACATACCTAGTGGAGTGTTCGAGACATGCCTAGTGGAGTGTTCGAGACATACCTAGTGGCGTGTTCGAGACATACCTAGTGGAGTGTTTGAGACATACCTAGTGGAGTGTTCGAGACATACAGAGTCCAGTGTTCAAGACATACATAGTGGAGTGTTCGAGACATACAGAGTCCAGTGTTCAAGACATACCTAGTGGAGTGTTCAAGACATACCGAGTGGAGTGTTCGAGACATACCTAGTGGAGTGTCCGAGACATACCTAGTGGAGTGTTTGAGACATACCTAGTGGTGTGTTCGAGACATACCTAGTGGAGTGTTCGAGACATACCTAGTGGAGTGTTCGAGACATACCTAGTGGAGTGTTCGAGACGTACCTAGTGGAGTGTTCGAGACATACCTAGTGGAGTGTTTGAGACATACAGAGTCCAGTGTTCGAGACATACCTAGTGGAGTGTTCGAGACATGCCTAGTGGAGTGTTCGAGACATACCTAGTGGCGTGTTCGAGACATACCTAGTGGAGTGTTTGAGACATACCTAGTGGAGTGTTCGAGACATACAGAGTCCAGTGTTCAAGACATACATAGTGGAGTGTTCGAGACATACAGAGTCCAGTGTTCAAGACATACCTAGTGGAGTGTTCAAGACATACCGAGTGGAGTGTTCGAGACATACCTAGTGGAGTGTCCGAGACATACCTAGTGGAGTGTTTGAGACATACCTAGTGGTGTGTTCGAGACATACCTAGTGGAGTGTTCGAGAACTACCGAGGCCAGTGTTCGAGACATACCTAGTGGAGTGTTTAAGACATACCTAGTGGAGTGTTCGAGACATACAGAGTCCAGTGTTCGAGACATAACTAGTGGAGTGTTCAAGACATACCTAGTGGAGTGTTCGAGACATACAGAGTCCAGTGTTCGAGACATACCTAGTGGAGTGTTCGAGACATACCTAGTGGAGTGTTCAAGACATACCTAGTGGAGTGTTCGAGACATACCTAGTGGAGTGTTCAAGACATACAGAGTCCAGTGTTCGAGACATACCTAGTGGAGTGTTCAAGACATACCTAGTGGAGTGTTCGAGACATATAGAGTCCAGTGTTCAAGACAAACCTAGTGGAGTGTTCGAGACATACCGAGTGGAGTGTTTGAGATATACCTAGTGGAGTGTTCGAGACATACCTAGTGGAGTGTTCGATACATACTTAGTGGAGTGTTCGAGACATACCTAGTGGAGTGTTCGAGACGTACCTAGTGGAGTGTTCGAGACATACCTAGTGGAGTGTTCGAGACATACCTAGTGGAGTGTTCGAGACATACCTAGTGGAGTGTTTGAGACATACCCAGTGGAGTGTTCGAGACATACCTAGTGGAGTGTTCAAGACATACCGAGTGGAGTGTTCGAGACATACCTAGTGGAGTGTTCGAGACATACCTAGTGGAGTGTTCGAGACATACCTAGTGGAGTGTTCGAGACATACCTAGTGGAGTGTTTGAGACATACAGAGTCCAGTGTTCGAGACATACCTAGTGGAGTGTTCGAGACATGCCTAGTGGAGTGTTCGAGACATACCTAGTGGCGTGTTCGAGACATACCTAGTGGAGTGTTTGAGACATACCTAGTGGAGTGTTCGAGACATACAGAGTCCAGTGTTCAAGACATACATAGTGGAGTGTTCGAGACATACAGAGTCCAGTGTTCAAGACATACCTAGTGGAGTGTTCAAGACATACCGAGTGGAGTGTTCGAGACATACCTAGTGGAGTGTCCGAGACATACCTAGTGGAGTGTTTGAGACATACCTAGTGGTGTGTTCGAGACATACCTAGTGGAGTGTTTGAGACATACAGAGTCCAGTGTTCGAGACATAACTAGTAGAGTGTTCGAGACATACCTAGTGGAGTGTTCGAGATATACCTAGTGGAGTGTTCGAGACATACCTAGTGGAGTGTTAGAGACATACAGAGTCCAGTGTTCGAAATATACCTAGTGGAGTGTTCAAGACATACAGAGTTTAGTGTTCGAGACATACCCAGTGGAGTGTTCGAGACATATAGAGTCGAGTGTTCAAGACATACCGAGTGGAGTGTTCGAGACATACCTAGTGGAGTGTTCGAGACATACCTAGTGGAGTGTTCGAGACATACCTAGTGGAGTGTTCGAGACATACCTAGTGGAGTGTTCGAGACATACCTAGTGGAGTGTTCGAGACATACCTAGTGGAGTGTTCGAGACATACCTAGTGGAGTGTTTGAGACATACCCAGTGGAGTGTTCGAGACATACCTATTGGAGTGTTCAAGACATACCCAGTGGAGTGTTCGAGACATACCTAGTGGAGTGTTCAAGACATACCGAGTGGAGTGTTCGAGACATACCTAGTGGAGTGTTCGAGACATACCTAGTGGAGTGTTCAAGACATACCGAGTGGAGTGTTCGAGACATACCTAGTGGAGTGTTCGAGACATACCTAGTGGAGTGTTCGAGACATACCTAGTGGAGTGTTCGAGACATACCTAGTGGAGTGTTTGAGACATACAGAGTCCAGTGTTCGAGACATACCTAGTGGAGTGTTCGAGACATGCCTAGTGGAGTGTTCGAGACATACCTAGTGGCGTGTTTGAGACATACCTAGTAGAGTGTTCGAGACATACAGAGTCCAGTGTTCAAGACATACATAGCTGAGTGTTCGAGACATACAGAGTCCAGTGTTCAAGACATACCTAGTGGAGTGTTCAAGACATACCGAGTGGAGTGTTCGAGACATACCTAGTGGAGTGTCCGAGACATACCTAGTGGAGTGTTTGAGACATACCTAGTGGTGTGTTCGAGACATACCTAGTGGAGTGTTTGAGACATACAGAGTCCAGTGTTCGAGACATACCTAGTAGAGTGTTCGAGACATACCTATTGGAGTGTTCGAGACATACCTAGTGGAGTGTTCGAGACATACCTAGTGGAGTGTTAGAGACATACAGAGTCCAGTGTTCGAAACATACCTAGTGGAGTGTTCAAGACATACAGAGTTTAGTGTTCGAGACATACCTAGTAGAGTGTTCGAGACATACCTAGTGGAGTGTTCGAGACATACCTAGTGGAGTGTTCGAGACATACCTAGTGGAGTGTTAGAGACATACAGAGTCCAGTGGTCGAGACATACCTAGTAGAGTGTTCGAGACATACCTAGTGGAGTGTCCGAGACATACCTAGTGGAGTGTTTGAGACATACCTAGTGGTGTGTTCGAGACATACCTAGTGGAGTGTTTGAGACATACAGAGTCCAGTGTTCGAGACATACCTAGTAGAGTGTTCGAGACATACCTAGTGGAGTGTTCGAGACATACCTAATGGAGTGTTCAAGACATACCTAGTGGAGTGTTCGAGACATACAGAGTCCAGTGTTCAAGACATACCTAGTGGAGTATTCGAGACATACCTAGTGGAGTGTTCAAGACATACAGAGTCCAGTGTTCGAGACATACCTAGTGGAGTGTTCAAGACATACCTAGTGGAGTGTTCGAGACATATAGAGTCCAGTGTTCAAGACACACCTAGTGGAGTGTTCGAGACATACCGAGTGGAGTGTTCGAGACATATCTAGTGGAGTGTTCGAGACATACCTAGTGGAGTGTTCGAGACATACCTAGTGGTGTGTTCAAAACATACCGAGTGGAGTGTTTGAGATATACCTAGTGGAGTGTTTGAGACATACCTAGTGGAGTGTTCGAGACATACCTAGTGGAGTGTTCGAGACATACCTAGTGGAGTGTTCGAGACGTACCTAGTGGAGTGTTCGAGACATACCTAGTGGAGTGTTTGAGACATACAGAGTCCAGTGTTCGAGACATACCTAGTGGAGTGTTCGAGACATGCCTAGTGGAGTGTTCGAGACATACCTAGTGGCGTGTTCGAGACATACCTAGTGGAGTGTTTGAGACATACCTAGTGGAGTGTTCGAGACATACAGAGTCCAGTGTTCAAGACATACATAGTGGAGTGTTCGAGACATACAGAGTCCAGTGTTCAAGACATACCTAGTGGAGTGTTCAAGACATACCGAGTGGAGTGTTCGAGACATACCTAGTGGAGTGTCCGAGACATACCTAGTGGAGTGTTTGAGACATACCTAGTGGTGTGTTCGAGACATACCTAGTGGAGTGTTTGAGACATACAGAGACCAGTGTTCGAGACATACCTAGTAGAGTGTTCGAGACATACCTAGTGGAGTGTTCGAGACATACCTAGTGGAGTGTTCGAGACATACCTAGTGGAGTGTTAGAGACATACAGAGTCCAGTGTTCGAAACATACCTAGTGGAGTGTTCAAGACATACAGAGTCCAGTGTTCGAGACATACCTAGTGGAGTGTTCAAGACATACCTAGTGGAGTGTTCGAGACATATAGAGTCGAGTGTTCAAGACAAACCTAGTGGAGTGTTCGAGACATACCGAGTGGAGTGTTCGAGACATATCTAGTGGAGAGTTCGAGACATACCTAGTGGAGTGTTCGAGACATACCTAGTGGTGTGTTCAAAACATACCGAGTGGAGTGTTTGAGATATACCTAGTGGAGTGTTCGAGACATACCTAGTGGAGTGTTCGAGACATACCTAGTGGAGTGTTCGAGACATACCTAGTGGAGTGTTCGAGACATACCTAGTGGAGTGTTCGAGACATACCTAGTGGAGTGTTCCAGACATACCTAGTGCAGTGTTCGAGACATACCTAGTGGAGTGTTTGAGACATACCCAGTGGAGTGTTCGAGACATACCTAGTGGAGTGTTCAAGACATACCGAGTGGAGTGTTCGAGACATACCTAATGGAGTGTTCAAGACATACCTAGTGGAGTGTTCGAGACATACCTAGTGGAGTGTTCGAGACATACCTAGTGGAGTGTTTGAGACATACAGAGTCCAGTGTTCGAGACATACCTAGTGGAGTGTTCGAGACATGCCTAGTGGAGTGTTCGAGACATACCTAGTGGCGTGTTCGAGACATACCTAGTGGAGTGTTTGAGACATACCTAGTGGAGTGTTCGAGACATACAGAGTCCAGTGTTCAAGACATACATAGTGGAGTGTTCGAGACATACAGAGTCCAGTGTTCAAGACATACCTAGTGGAGTGTTCAAGACATACCGAGTGGAGTGTTCGAGACATACCTAGTGGAGTGTCCGAGACATACCTAGTGGAGTGTTTGAGACATACCTAGTGGTGTGTTCGAGACATACCTAGTGGAGTGTTTGAGACATACAGAGTCCAGTGTTCGAGACATACCTAGTAGAGTGTTCGAGACATACCTAGTGGAGTGTTCGAGACATACCTAGTGGAGTGTTCGAGACATACCTAGTGGAGTGTTAGAGACATACAGAGTCCAGTGTTCGAAACATACCTAGTGGAGTGTTCAAGACATACAGAGTTTAGTGTTCGAGACATACCTAGTGGAGTGTTCGAGACATACCGAGGCCAGTGTTCGAGACATACCTAGTGGAGTGTTTAAGACATACCTAGTGGAGTGTTCGAGACATACAGAGTCCAGTGTTCGAGACATAACTAGTGGAGTGTTCAAGACATACCTAGTGGAGTGTTCGAGACATACAGAGTCCAGTGTTCGAGACATACCTAGTGGAGTGTTCGAGACATACCTAGTGGAGTGTTCAAGACATACCTAGTGGAGTATTCGAGACATACCTAGTGGAGTGTTCAAGACATACAGAGTCCAGTGTTCGAGACATACCTAGTGGAGTGTTCAAGACATACCTAGTGGAGTGTTCGAGACATATATAGTCCAGTGTTCAAGACAAACCTAGTGGAGTGTTCGAGACATACCGAGTGGAGTGTTCGAGACATATCTAGTGGAGTGTTCGAGACATACCTAGTGGAGTGTTCGAGACATACCTAGTGGTGTGTTCAAAACATACCTAGTGGAGTGTTCGAGACATACCTAGTGGAGTGTTCGAGACATACTTAGTGGAGTGTTCGAGACATACCTAGTGGAGTGTTCAAGACAATCCTAGTGGAGTGTTCAAGACATGCCAAGTGGAGTGTTCAAGACATACCTAGTGGAGTGTTCGAGACATACAGAGTCCAGTGTTCAAGACATACCTAGTGGAGTGTTCAAGACATACCGAGTGGAGTGTTCGAGACATACCTAGTGGAGTGTCCGAGACATACCTAGTGGAGTGTTTGAGACATACCTAGTGGTGTGTTCGAGACATACCTAGTGGAGTGTTTGAGACATACAGAGTCCAGTGTTCGAGACATACCTAGTAGAGTGTTCGAGACATACCTAGTGGAGTGTTCGAGACATACCTAGTGGAGTGTTCGAGACATACCTAGTGGAGTGTTAGAGACATACAGAGTCCAGTGTTCGAAACATACCTAGTGGAGTGTTCAAGACATACAGAGTTTAGTGTTCGAGACATACCTAGTGGAGTGTTCGAGACATACCGAGGCCAGTGTTCGAGACATACCTAGTGGAGTGTTTAAGACATACCTAGTGGAGTGTTCGAGACATACAGAGTCCAGTGTTCGAGACATAACTAGTGGAGTGTTCAAGACATACCTAGTGGAGTGTTCGAGACATACAGAGTCCAGTGTTCGAGACATACCTAGTGGAGTGTTCGAGACATACAGAGTCCAGTGTTCAAGACATACCTAGTGGAGTATTCGAGACATACCTAGTGGAGTGTTCAAGACATACAGAGTCCAGTGTTCGAGACATACCTAGTGGAGTGTTCAAGACATACCTAGTGGAGTGTTCGAGACATATATAGTCCAGTGTTCAAGACAAACCTAGTGGAGTGTTCGAGACATACCGAGTGGAGTGTTCGAGACATATCTAGTGGAGTGTTCGAGACATACCTAGTGGAGTGTTCGAGACATACCTAGTGGTGTGTTCAAAACATACCTAGTGGAGTGTTCGAGACATACCTAGTGGAGTGTTCGAGACATACTTAGTGGAGTGTTCGAGACATACCTAGTGGAGTGTTCAAGACAATCCTAGTGGAGTGTTCAAGACATGCCAAGTGGAGTGTTCAAGACATACCTAGTGGAGTGTTCGAGACATACAGAGTCCAGTGTTCGAGACATACCTAGTGGAGTGTTCGAGACATACCGAGTCCAGTGTTCGAGACATACAGAGTCCAGTGTTCGAGACATACCTAGTGGAGTGTTCAAGACATACCTAGTGGAGTGTTCAAGACATACCTAGTGGAGTGTTCGAGACATACAGAGTCCAGTGTTCGAGACATACCTAGTGGAGTGTTCGAGACATACCTAGTGGAGTGTTCGAGACATACAGAGTCCAGTTTTCGAGACATACCTAGTGGAGTGTTCAAGACATACAGAGTTTAGTGTTCGAGACATACCTAGTGGAGTGTTCGAGACATACCGAGTCCAGTGTTCGAGACATACCTAGTGGAGTGTTCAAGACATACCTAGTGGAGTGTTCGAGACATACAGAGTCCAGTGTTCGAGACATAACTAGTGGAGTGTTCAAGACATACCTAGTGGAGTGTTCGAGACATACATAGTCCAGTGTTCGAGACATACCTAGTGGAGTGTTCGAGACATACCTAGTGGAGTGTTCAAGACATACCTAGTGGAGTGTTCAAGACATGCCTAGTGGAGTGTTCAAGACATACCTAGTGGAGTGTTCGAGACATACAGAGTCCAGTGTTCGAGACATACCTAGTGGAGTGTTCGAGACATACCGAGTCCAGTGTTCGAGACATACAGAGTCCAGTGTTCGAGACATACCTAGTTGAGTGTTCAAGACATACCTAGTGGAGTGTTCAAGACATACCTAGTGGAGTGTTCGGGACATACAGAGTCCAGTGTTCGAGACATACCTAGTGGAGTGTTCGAGACATACCTAGTGGAGTGTTCGAGACATACAGAGTCCAGTTTTCGAGACATACCTAGTGGAGTGTTCGAGACATACCGAGTCCAGTGTTCGAGACATACCTAGTGAAGTGTTCAAGACATACCTAGTGGAGTGTTCAAGACATACCTAGTGGAGTGTTCGAGACATACAGAGTCCAGTGTTCGAGACATACCTAGTGGAGTGGTCAAGACATACCTAGTGGAGTGTTCAAGACATACCTAGTGGAGTGTTCGAGACATACAGAGTCCAGTGTTCGAGACATACCTAGTGGAGTGTTCGAGACATACCGAGTCCAGTGTTCGAGACATACCTAGTGGAATGTTCAAGACATACCTAGTGGAGTGTTCGAGACATACAGAGTCCAGTGTTCGAGACATACCTAGTGGAGTGTTCAAGACATACAGAGTCCAGTGTTCGAGACATACAGAGTCCAGTGTTCGAGACATACAGAGTCAAGTGTTCGAGACATACCGAGTGGAATGTTTGAGACATACGCAGTCGAATGTTCGAAATAAGCTGGGAGTACCTGGAAACTTAATGAAAACCGTAAACTGATTAGAGACATTAGAAGTAGACAGCCACTAGTTTTTTCATCATCATCATTCCATTCCGCTAAGCGTGGACGGTATGTCTCGCCATCTCACTCGATCACCAGAGACGTGGATCAGCTCATTGTTCTTGTCTAGACCATGCCACGTGGTCAAGCCATCCAGTTATTTACTTATCTGCTTTCCTCTTGTTCTTTTCCCTTCAGTCTTGCCAGTTGTCACCAAGTTATACAATTTATTTATTCTTGTAACGTGACCAAATAATGTTGACTGTCTACATCTAATTTCTCTAATCAGTTTACGTTTTTTCATTTGCTTCTTGTAGGACATGGTCATTGGTGTTTCTGTCTGCCCATGGTATACTTTGCAATGAGTTGTTGGGCACGTTAAATAAACTAGAGAACTTGCTAACAACTGCCGAAATTGAGGACAGAGAAACAAGGGAACGCCTGAAAACTAACTACCCTTGGACATCCCCCATTGATATTGATCATGGAGCCAAGATATTCACATTTGTGAGGTGTTCACTTTATCCAACTATCGTGGTGAATGTCTTGGGATGTATAATGTGGTAGTTGACCATTGCTTTCCACATCCACATGGCTGTGAACTATGTCCCAAAACTTTAGGGTGCACCCTGCTCTGCGGTACTCTCGATAAAAGCAAAAATAACCCCAGAGGCACCCACTAATACGCACAGTTCAGGCAACATCGCTGAATAAAGAACGAACAAACGAACATACGAATTATAATTTACAATGGTAATCACTGGGCACACATCGTTTAAAAAATGCATTTGCCTTTATTTCATTAATCATATTAACCATGCAAAATAAGATTGATGACAATAATTGCTACATTGTGCATGTATGCATACTTTACGTAAACATCTATCTATCAAAGATAGGAAATGTCAAACGGTGCAACAATTCTCGTACTATCGCACTAATAAGTCATGCTAGCAAAATTAAGCTGTAAATTATCACGAAGGTAATTCAAAGTAAACTCGTAGAATGTGAGTTATAAGAACTTCTTTAACTCACTGTGCGCAAGTTTCAAACAGATCAGAGGGACCACAGACCGTATCTTCAACATGAGAACGATATTTGAGAAATGCTGATATAATATTGTACACTCTGATACTTATTTAATAGGCATTAGGCCTTTGACTGTGTCCAGCATAAGGCATCGTGAAACATCAAGCGAGATACCGAGTTTCGAAGTTTGCTTCACTGAAGCTTTATATCATGAACAACAAGCAGAGAGCAGAGTAGCCGGTGAAACAATACACTGGTTAGAGGTGCTAAGGGACTACATTCTCTCCCCGTACCTGTTCAAAGTTTGGGTAGAAAATGTAACGTGAAATTCCGCCATTCTGAGACCAGAGATCATGGTTATCCATGAATAATTGGTGGGCATTCAATCCACGGACTGAAATAATCAGATGACACGGCCCTTCTCTGAACTAGTGCTAACAGATTTGACAAGTTGGTCCGGTCTATCAGGATACACAGTGAATATTAACATATTTGTGTGAACTAAAAAATCCACGAAAAAAGTCCACGCAAAAAAAAATAAATAATAATAATAATTAAAAACTTCAAGTCAGAGCAACATTACAATCAACAATGAAGAAATAAACAATTATAGTATGTCCCGAAATGAATGTTAATGTCTGGCCTATGCAATCAGCAACAGAGTGGGATGTTCAAACGAAATCAGTTTGTAGTTCGCCATTGTAATGTAGAGGTTGAACTGTGTTAAGACCCTATAGCACAACTTCAACAAACAAATGACAGTTAATTGTTTCATCAGACGTAGCTTTGCTGTAGTAATGTACGAACGAACCAATGAACGAACTAGCTTTATTAACAAATGCGTTACACATTGGAAATATAGTTCGTTCTCTCGTATATTGCTGCAGCAAAGATGCCTCGTATGGAACAATTAACTGCCATACTAATGAATGTGTGTAATAAATTAGTAATGTCTACATCTTTCTCCATGTTTCTGACCCACACACCACACTTAACGTTAATATTACATATCGTATGTTTAGTAGTATGTTTCATATGCTGTAACTGCCAGACATATCTGCTTCCTTAGCTTTTTTTTTTTACTACTACCTAAATGTGCGTATGACACCCCCCCCCCCCCTTTTCCCCTGCCTTTCCAAGCCTTTCCCTTGCAGTCCATCACTTTAATGGTAGCGATATGACAAGACTGTTTCAGGAGGAAGCCATATTAGCTGTCAACGAGTCGTCTATAAGTAGCAACGTGCTTATGTGTGCTGGCATAGATTTGTTTTGCAGCGGTTTGGATAACGATCAATAAAGGCATATGGGTCTGTTGCTGATTGATTCAACGAGGGGACTGGCGTGCGGTTGTGAACAGTGCCTATTCCTTTGACGTTTTCAACACTCCAAGAACGTGGTTGTCTGTTATGCATTGGTTCTGTAAGTAGATTAACATTCTGCAGCAAAGTTAACAATTATATTGTTAATTTCGAATTCACACCTTGCGGAGTATTGGGTATATGGTGCTCACCACACACACACACACACACACACACATTTAGACCAATCAGCACGCAGTGAATAGTCTGTCAGTATTACGCCATCCGAAAGGACATTCCAGGATATATCCTGACACACAATTTAGGCTTGGTCGTTGTTTAGGCATAGAAATAATACAATCTACAAAGCACTATGTGCTATATTACAACGTTAATAACACTGTAAATACAGTCATAGTTGCAGTACCTACAATATGACATCATGCGCCTGTGTTTTTTTTTTCTGTGGGAATAATAACACACACACACACTACACACACACACACACACACACACACACACATACTCAACAGTGGTTCTATTAATATAAATACTACTAATAATAATAATCATAATTATGTGTATATCATAAACTTCTTCAAGATATTCTTCTGCTAGTAGTCTACGACGTGTGTGTGGCGTTGGTGATCATGTCCGTCACCAGCCTTCAATCTCGTGTGCTGCCAATCTTTTCTATTATTGACGTTCCTCCATTCCACTATATTAAATTACCAAGCATCCATCTCTTGGTCTCCCATAGCCTCTCACCCACCCACAACTGTCCCGATGTGATGACATATTCGGGCCTTCCCAGTCTCATAACATTCCCATAGAATATGGAGTGTCCGCTTCTGAAGCGAGCACTCCTCCACATATGAATACTACCATAACCTCTTTACATTGAAAAAGCCACCTACATGTGCATGCATGAGGCATGGCAAATGACTGAGAGTCTTGCGTGCAAGCTAGAGCGATGTTCGACAGACGCGTTGCTATGTGTCGGTGATAATCGTCTATAATTTAAAACAAAAACAAAACGTACACAGTTGCGCAATCATCGACTTGGAATTACGAAAGGCCACCTAAATTGACACCATATGTTGAGATTAAATAAATAATGTTTGCATATCCTTTACAGGACATCGCTGTCAACATCAGCATCTTCCAGCTAATTGTTGATTTCTTGGCAAGATTACGCTCAGTAGTTTGCCATTGCATTCTGAGCGGCCGGCTCACAAACCCCGTAAGTTAGCGACACGATTCGAACCACTGCTGATTCTCACCGTCGTCACGTTAACTACGAGAGTATACGAGATTACGGAGAAAATTCGCTAACCTCTAGGCCAGGAAGCCGACATGTTGAGACTACAAGTGCATTAACATAATGGGTTCAGATTTGTCAGGGGTCCAGATATATTTGATTATAAGTGAAAGACGAGACCTAAACAGTTAAGACAGTTACACAAACAATAGGGAGACATACATATGTGACAGGACCCGCAGAACCAGGCAAGTGGCTAGCCAGTGACACTAGAGACAAACACCCCGTTAGCCATGAGTGAAACTCACGATCGATGCTATCGTTCTGATTAGAGGGACAAATAATCTCTCATTCATGAATCATTTGGCTTCGAGGCTAGTGAAACATCAAACGCACAATCCCAATAGCACGAACATTAATGAACACCAGCGCTATTTCTACAACAGGCAACTTGTTGAACACGATATTATTAGCAGACGCCCTACATCATCTGACAATTCATAAGTGCCGGTATATTAGTATTCAGAGGGCTTGAGTATGTAACTACGAATCGGGATGAGTTATGACGGGGTGGAAGGGGGGGGGGGGGTGTTTAAGTAGCTGATGCTGGTGTTGATCATGGATCGTCAGTGGCAGTACGTGAGTTCTAGTTCACTGTACACGAGATTTAATTCTTCTTCTTTCGTTCGCCTGAAATATGTTTATAACTGCAATGTTGTCTCTTGTATGAATCTAACAGTCTTTTTTAGTTCATTCAGCGGTCCATAGAGTTTATCTTCCACTGTTGTCTCTCTAGGCCAGAAGGTTCGCCTGGATATGTTGTAGTTTGGGCAATCCTGGAGTATGTGCTCTGCTGTCTGCGACGCCAATTTAATAATAATCTATGTGTTAATTGACGATTTAATGATTGTTTTAGGAACCGACATCACAACATTCGCGGCATTCCCATAAGCGCTGCGTCCCCATCCTCATCAGCCAGCGAAGAGTTCCAGCACCAATAGTTCCAGTAGCAATCTGATTATATGTCCGTCTCGCCTTTCCTCTGAGCGTCGAGCGTCGGCCAGATCCCCTCGTCACTCTTCGCTGTCTCCTTCTTGCCAGACTATGGTGATCCATTTGCTCCTACGAGGTGTACACGTGCTCCAACAATGTCGCAACCACGTCTGCCTTGTCATGCATCAATACTCCACAAAGTTTTGCCGAACCAGCCAATCTGTCCGCCTATTCATTCTCCAGCACACCGGCATGTCCCGGAGAAAAGTTCCAGACGATGATTGCCACCCGTGACTTCCAAAGCAAAGCAAGCCACTCTGCACGAAGCCTGCCTGTCCTCACCCTCCTCAGCATGCTTTCTGAGTCAGTTACAATCACGATGTGTGTATGTATCGTGTTCTGTATGTTACACGATGTGTGTATGTTATCTATGTGTATCCTTTGGGAATAAATGTTGTATCAGTTTCCGCAACTAAGTTTGTCTTGGTCCAATTGTCTGCCAGACTCGTGTGTGTGTACAAGCCAATGGTTCAACATGATTATTGCTAGTAGTATTATCTACATGTCACACCCCCACACCAGCTTCCTTGCAGTAGAGCATGACCACATTTCTTAAGTCAATTTTGGTAATCAGTATGTTGACATGTGGTGGAACCTGTCTGTTATACATCGCCATGTGATTTGAGCTCTAAAATACATTTATCAATGTTTTCACTAATAATATTATAATCCTATTACCAATAATTCTTTCATCAATTCTATTATATCACATTATCAGTGATATTTACACCATTAATATTATACTCCTGTTACCAATTATGATGACGCCGCTGGTAACTTACGGGGGTATGTGAGCCGGTCGTTCAGAAAGCAATGGCAAACAACTGAACGTAAAACTTGCCTAGTACATCAACAGCGGCTGACAAATGCTATTATTGACTGTAACGTCCTGTAAGGGATATGCAGCATAAAAAACACAAAATACAAATAAAACCTAACAATACCATTTACTGCTTTCACTAATACTATTATAATGAACTTACCAATAATATTTAGCCCATAAACGACCTTAAAATCAGGCTACATATGAGCTCGTATATAAAGGGTTAAACATAAGTAATGGTGTTTGCATACTCTGAGCTGTGAACATGAGAAGTTGGCTGCTGTCTATTAATGTACTTGACTGGCGTTTCATACTGGACATCATCTATCTCTACATACTCAGCTTGGGAGAAGTCTTCCATATCATCTATGTTCAGCATGATACCTTCATATTGTACACCGGATGCTTCTTCGTATACTGTATTTGGTAACTTGTTTGGTGAAATGTTCTCATATTGGTCTGCTAAGAAAGAAGTAAAGAATTACGATGTTTACGATGTTGGATAAAACATACTTAATTCAGCAAATTGAACCTGAACAAACAATTAATATCTGTAGCTTGACAATAGTTCCCATCCTCTCATCTAATCTTGTTCCTCTTGTACCTTGCGGTGTCGAGGTGAAGTATAAACAGCGCAAGAGTGCCCGTTTACAGACTTCAAATATAGAGATTCCCATGGAATCTTGTTATTCCCTGTGATAATCGTCTACATGGTCGGCCGCGTGTTCTGTTATCTTTTGATCTGTACACCATTGCTTGTTGGGATATTCTGTCTGCTGATAGTCACGTTATGTGGCCGAACCATTCATCCTCTGTTTTCTAATGAAATCTTGATGACCTCTGGTTAGTTATAACCACCTACTGTACTGTCTATGTTTTACACATACATATAATAGTACATGCATTATTTGTTTAACATTTAGTCAAGGGCGTTTTTCCACGCCTTAAGGCGCATTGGGCTTGTGGAGCTGGACCTATATATATATATTATAAATCAATCGTCACTCTGTGGATGGTGTGGTCAGTATAAGTAGTTCGTCTTTACTTCCCAATGTATTTCTGGTGCCCATTAAAGCTGCCCCAACCTGGGAGTTCAATTCAATGTTAAACAGTCGAATCCTCATGGGCATTAAGTCTCATTCTAACATTTGCTTTCTCTCTTCCAAGGATAATGAATACATTATGTTATCACATTCCATTCTGCATGATATTTCCGTGTTGCTATTTTTTATGTTGAAAATATTGACACTATGGGGTTTAATGCTTCTCTTTGTGTCAGAGTTATACCGTGTGTTGTCACTGTGTACTACAGAGGCCGATTTTTCTTAAATGCGTTTATAGCTTTTTATTTGTATTTGCTTCTTTTTAGTCGTTGTGAACATCTTCAGTTATTACCATGTCTATCAATTCTTACGTTTCACTGACCGATTTACAAAATTACTTTCTCAGTGGCACACCACCCCATTTATCAACCCAGTAAGTGCCGTACTCAAGCAATGTGGTTTCTGAGGATAATGCACAGAATACCATGCACTCACAGAAAAACCAATGAGCAAGTTCTACAAGAGGCAAATAAAAACCGTAAACTGAGTAGTGGAATTAGACGTAGACAGTCAAACCTTTTTCGGCACGTTATAAAAACATGTAAACTAGAGAGCTTGGTAACAACTGGAAAGACTCAGGAGAAACGAACAAGGGATTGGCAGAGATATGAACATCTGTAGAGCTTGACCACATGGCATGGTCAAGACAAGAACACAGATCTGATCCATGACTCTAGTGATCGTGTGAGATGGCGAAACATGACATACTAGGATGGCACATGTTGATGAAGCAACCAATAACCCTATAACAATGTTACTAACTCTCTAAGAAAAACAATTATGTGTACACATTCTGTATCCTTCACGCATGTATTTACTCTCTTACTCACACACACACTCACAAACACACACACACACACACACACACTCAACACCTACCCACTTGCTCACTCTATCACTCACTCACTCACTCACTCACTCACTCACTCAATAACGTATTCAATCACCGATACATTGTTTGATTCCTTTCACTCACTTACTCACTTAGTCACTCACTTACTCACTTAGTCACTCACTCACTCACTCATTCACTCACTAATACAATCACTCACTAATTCACTAACTCACACATCCATTCACGAATAACTATTGAACTTGCGGATTCCTTATGCTTCAGTCACTCATTCACTAACACAATCACCCATTCAGTCAATCACTCTTATTCACTCATTCACACATCAATAACCATTGAACTCGCTAACTCTAAATGTTTCAGTCACTCACCCTCTCACAGCTTGACTTCACAATAAAGTAACGGACACTTGTACACACCCGACCACACATTGTACAAATGGTGCCAGACCCACATGGCTATGGGTCAGTATGTCACTGCTGGGGTCAGTGTCCAGCCGTCCGCCTTTACTTCGAGGGTCATTATCTAGATCCAGTATTTAGACTGGGTCGACCTGGGAGCTCAGGTCAATATTACAAATTCAAAACCGCCCCAGTACATATCGATCCACCACGTGACTTTAAACACGAATGTAAACATGTGTCACGAAGCAGTGTCCTACTGTAGGTCAACAATGACATAGGGTCATTACATTGTGTAGGCCTGAATGCACCAGGAAATATGTGGCAAATTTTTCTCTCACTTAACAAGCTATAATCCCAGGTGCCCATCCTTCTTCCGACTAATTCAGCGTTGACATTATCAGCGCTGTTTCCTGACACTAACGATAACGCGCCCACTAGTACTTTTGTTGTTCTTGGGTTGTTTGTTGGCTTCGCCCCGAGGCAGTTTCCTGCTATGTGTCTGAGACGTGCTAGCGCCATCACATGTTGTAGGCCGGAGAGCGTGGAGGAATAGGTGGCCCATCTTTGCTCTACTTTGAAAAATGACGAGACCAATAGTCGAACCCACGATCCACCGTGTTCATGACACTATCAGTGCAGGTCGCTGTCAACTTCGCTAGCGCAAATACTTGACCTACTTACACTTAACTATTGAACTTTCAAACCCTGTTTACACCAAGCACCCACTAACTCTCTTATCGATTCCCTGACTCTCTCGCTACTGAAATTCGATCCTTGTATACTCAATCACTACTACCTAAGCAACTTTACCTCCCTTACCGTCCTTATTACCGCTGCTACTGGAATCTGTCTCCGCAGCTCTGACAATAAAAAATAGCACACTGTATTACATGACATCTTCGCCCTCCTCCCTTTCTACCTCTTCATCTTCTTTGTCTTCCTTAAAACCTACATTTCGTATTGCTAGTCTATCTTTGATCTTTCTCATTATTGTTTATCTGTAAAGAGATATGACGGGGCAAGAGTATCCGTTTTCAAAGAAGATGTAAGGCGCCTCCTTCCCTCCACTAGCCTACGGAACACCCGTGTACAGTGTGGAGTCCGTGTTGAATATGTTTAAGAGAGACAATTAGACAGATTCTATGACATACATTGTGCTAATATGTTTAATGCAATTGAGGCAATGCGTTTAATTTGCACAGTGAAAGAAGTAAGGGAAATATAACGTGTGTTTAATATGAAAGCCACGGTTATACAGAGATTGATTTATTAATTGATTGATTTAGGAATCGACATCACAGCATTCGGGGCATTCCCATAAGTGCTCCGTCCCCATCCTCAGCAGCCAGCGAAGAGTTCCAACACTAATAGTACCAGTAGCAGTCTGATTATAAGTTCGTCTCGCCTTTCCTTTGAGCGTTGAGCGTCGGCCAGATCCCTTTGTCACTCCTCGTTGTCTCATTCTTGCCAGACCTACAGGTTATACAGAGAGTGTTAACGTTGTCTAATGTGAATGCTGACAGTTGCTTAATGGGAATGGCACAATTAGACAGAGTGTGATACCAATTATTTAATGTGAGTGACACATTTAGACGGATAATGATAGAAGTTGTTAATGCGAGTGATAAATTTAGACTGACAATGATACAAGTTCTTTAATGTGAGAATAACATTTAGAAAGAGATTAATAATGTTTTTTTTTAATGTGAATGACACAATTAGGTGAAGAATGATACAAATTATTTGATGTGAATGAAATAATTAGACGGATGATGATACGCGTTGTTTAATGTGAATGGCACAATCAGACAGGCACTGATAAAAGTTGTTTAAAGTGAATGACACATTTAGACAGACAATGATACATGTTGTTTAAAGTGAATGACACAATTAGACAGACATGGCTAAAGTGTGATCACTGTCTAACAAATGAACATCAAACAGAACAATTAATAACTGCCTACCTTGAGCGGGCAGTGCATGCACCTGTGAAAGGATAGTTCGTGGAGTCAGATGCAATGTTAATATACATTTGTAATAGACAACAGATAATTTACTATTGTAAAGTGGTGGTAAATAGATTAAAGTAAAGAATCTATTTCAATACCTTGAGAGACGATTTATATGGTAACGTAGTGTAAATAGACTGAAGTAACGAGCCTAGTTTACCACCTTGAGATATGATTACTATTGTAAAATGGTGGCAAATATATTGAAGTGAAGAGTCTGATTCAACACCTTGAGACACAGTGGGTATATGGTTCTACCTCAATATTTGTAGCTACAGCCAGCATTCGATGGGTTTTGTAGACAATGTCACCCGTCAGTAAGAAATCATTGATGATTCAACGGGCAAGACGGCGTTTACCTGCAAAGCGTTGTGGAACGTGATGAGCACGGCAAGGCACTCAGAACGTCCAGGTCATCCACTGCACCTGTATTCGACTCTAGTCGTCTTGACTTGTCTAGCAAATGGACTCAGATGGACTCAGGCAAGAGAGTGAGGTCGACGAATTGTGCAACTCTTCCTCACTTTAATCAGTTCATTGTGCAAGTCATTGTTCATCCAACTTCACACATCACCTTTAAGCCCTGTGGCGATGGGCGAGCGGCGAAGCGGCAGACGGGGGTACGCTGGCAGTCATAGTCGCAGACATGCACATAGGCGGCTCAGGCCATATGGTCGTCTTATACTGGATTCTGCAACCCCCTGAGCAACTGAGCAGCCCTCTATAAAAAAAAAACACTGCTCACACCCATAGCATGAGGAAGGGGCTAGACAATGTGCCCTAAGCATTGCTTGCTCCATCATTACTTAACTAGCTAGCCGCGATTGGTGGGTACCCTATACTGCGGTCGACATACAACTAAATGAAAAACAGGTAAAGCTAAACAAGCAATCGATATTCCCTTGACAATCGGATCTTGGAATGTACGCAGCCTACTTGAAAGAGACGGCACGTCGGTCACAGAGATTGGGAGAGTGCTGGGCAGGTACAACATCGACATTGCAGCCTTGAGCGAGACACAACTTGCAGAAGAAATCCAAATCTGTGAAGTAGGTGCCGGCTACACATTCTTCTGGAGTGGAAGGAAAAGCGAGGAAAGACGCCATTCCGGTGTGGGATTTGCCATTAAGTCGGCCCTGGTTGGAAACTAGCTGGATTTCAGAAGGCTATAAACGACAGGCTTATGACCATTAAGTTGCCTCTGCTGAATGGAAGTAAATATGCAACAATCGTCAGTGCCTACGCACCAACCATGACCAATGAAGACGTCAAGAACAAGTTCTATGAGGACCTGCACAATGTATTAACAACTGTTCTCAAAGGAGACAAACTTATACTCCTTGGGGATTTCGATGCCAGTGTAGGCACGGACACCACCTCTTGGCATAACATTATTGGAAAGCACGGAGTCGGAAATTGTAACAAAAATGGACTCCTCCTCCTCCTTCAGACATGTGCCGAGTACGATCCCCTGATTAAAAATGTTTTGCATATCCTTTACATGACATCGCTGTCAACATCAGCATCTTTCAGCTGTATGTTGATTTCTTGGCAAGATTATACTCAGTAGTTTGCCATTGCTTTCTGAGCGGCCGGCTCAGTTATCCCGCAAGTCACCAGCGGGGGTCGAACCGCTCCCAGCTCTCGCCCTGCTACGAGACTCTGCGTGATAAACGGGATTACGGAGAAAGTGTTGTAACCCCTCGGCCAGAGAGACCGGCATCCCTGATTACTAACACAATTTGCAGTCTTCCAACGAGAAATAGGACATCGTTGAATCATCCTCGCTCGAAACACTGGCACCTAATTCACTATATAATCATCAGGAAGAGCGACAGACAAGACGATCGGGTGACAAAATGCATGTGTGGTGCCGAATGTTAGACAGACCATCGTCTCATTATCTCGAAAATAAACATGCACATCAAACCACCAAGGCGCCCTCAAGGGGTAAAAGTGCAAAAAGAAGTAAATGTCACCCGCCTAAACAGCAACATAATTCAGATGTTTTTCTTTTAGAATATACTGGAAAACCACCTCAAGCCTAATGCTCCAGCTAAACAGGATGCGGTAACAATAGGTGACGTTGCAGTGACCTTGGCACTTTGATGTCGTCAATCCATTTTCTTCTCGGACGTCCTCTTGCTCTCGTACCCGATCTTCTGTTATATAGAGTCAGTGCTGATAGATAATGGTAGTACATTCTAACGAGATGGCCGAAACATTTGATCTTCTGCCTTTCATAATTAAATTGGTTGTTTGTATAAACTGCAACTATCGTCTCAACGACGGCAAAGAAAGATACATGCTCACCGTTAACTCGATACCAGACGATTCCAGAGCTGATAAACACGATGATGATGAAACATATGGATGGAAGTGCAATGTGAAGGGTGCTGGATTCAAAACCATGTCCCTTCCATTGCTGCTCAAACGATGAGTTAGGTCTACCTGCAAATAAGAACAGGTGGATTGTTGAATATATTACAGGACTTAGCTGGCCACCAGCACATAGGACCACATATGAAATAACACTAGTAATACGTAAAGTACAGGAATGTATGGGCAATACGAAGCATGCAAGGAATACGAACCACCAAGGAGTGGAGTTAACAATACCAACAGGCTTCCCTGTAAAAACAGACCATACTAGCTACACTTCTGCTGCACTGGAATATTACGGGCTGTAAATGCCCACGCATTTCTCTGCTGCTTTACAACAGATCCAGCTGTATAGATGAGCACTTCGGGGCTATCTGAGTGTTCATAGATGAGCGCGTTGACCTCTGCATTGACAGCGGCAGGGTTCTGCTCTCTGCACCGTCTGTCGAGTGTGATAATGCAGGAGAAAATGCACTTAAAAGCTGGAGACATCGGCACCCATTCCTTGCCGGGGTTGATACTGATAAGACTGCAGACCTGTCTGACGACATCTTCCGCCCGACCCATCCATTATTTGCCCCTCTTTAGCACTTCACCCTTTTCTCTGAATATAGCGTCATGCAGAGGGTGCTGCTCATCTGCACATATTTTTAAGTATGTACGAGCTCTCCAGATCTTGATCCTGTGTTCCATTGTCGGGAAGTCAAGGAGGTATCTCATTGCTAAACAACTGGTGTCTCTCGTGCAGCCCAAAATGATGCGCATGGCTTCGTTTTGTACCTTTTCAAGTCTTCCAATCTGTGTAGGGCTGACAGTGAGGATGGCCAGGGCATACTCGATGCGTGAAAGCACCAGTCCTTGGAACAGTAGTATTAGCAGTCTTTGCTCGATATTGGCAGCCGCCATGACTCTCATTGCTGACAAACCTTTTCGAGCTTTCGTTGTGACATAATCGACATGATCTCTGAAGTATGTGTATACCAAGTACTAAGTATCCATACATGTGTAGTAGAAATTCGGTAACGGACATCATAATGTGCTCCTGTCATGTGTATTGTTCTGAGCTTTGTTATATTGTGTACTATGTAGTATACTGCTAGTTTGTGTTGTTCTGGGTAATTGGTGACGCTGCTCACATACCTGATTCTAAGTGCGTGTATGAATGTTTGTATGACTTGTGGCGTTTGTGTAGTAATTAAATATATATCTTGTACCGCTTTCATGTATGCGATGTAGAAATTCGGTGATATACCAGTATTAGGTGCTCCTGGGTAGTAGTAGTAGTAGTAGTAGTAGTAGTAGTAGTAGTAGTAGTAGTAGTAGTAGTAGTAGTAGTAGCAGTAGTAGCAGTAGTAGTAGTAGTAGTAATCGTAGTAGTAGTAGTAGTAGTAGTAGTAGTAGTAGTAGTAGTAGTAGTAGTAGTAGTAGTAGTAGTAGTAGTAGTAGTAGTAGTAGTAATTGCAGTAGAAGTAATAGAATGGTTTATAAGAATATGGGTCTGGCACCATCCGCTCAATACACCTTAAGGCGTGTATTATATATATCTAGGTGTGTGTCCCCTAATGTATGTATATCTAGTTGTATGTCTGATCCACGACTCTGGTGATCGAGTGAGATGGCAAGATATGACTTCCCACGCTTACCGGCATGGCACATGATGGATGGAATGTATGTATATTTAGTTATGTGTCCTCTAATGTATGCATATTTAGGTATGTCTCTTCTAATGAACGATGCAGTCAATCCCATCATGTGCTGGTTATTTGTAATTTAATAGACAATTTCACATCCAGTTATTTCTCATTGCTTTCTGAACATCTTTCGGTCTTCAAAGGACATCTATGCAACGTGATCGGCATCCAAATTGTCTGCGGCTGATTTCGAACTAAAACCTCCCATGTCGGGGAGTTGTGAAACTGCGTTAACTAACCCCTAGCGGCAGACGCAGAAAAACGCAGATAGAGTGTGTGTTCTCGCACACTTGTGTGAGAGTGTGTATGTGTTTGCACTTAAACACACTCGCTCTAGCTCATCTCCAGTGTTATGCTTAACTTCTGTGGATCGTGAGAGATAGATGGAACATACAGTCCATATCACCGAGTCCGAACATCATCAAGAGAATACAAGAAATAAGATTACAGGATTGCTACTAAATCATACAAACATCAAGTGTTATAAATTCTCACTGAAGTTTTTTTTCGTCTGAAAGAGGCAGGCCACATTGTTCTTGTTATACGAGCTGCGTGATGTATTGGTTCCATGTTGTACATTCACATACACATTATTTTCCAGGCGTACCTCATAATTAATCGGCGTTGACTTTGACTGTTGAAGTATATCTGAAGGAAACAGTATATGATAAAAATTCGAATAATATATGCAGTATCTTGTATGTCTGTCTCCTACTTTGTCAATCATTTAGTTTATATGCCACTTCAACTCAACATGTCTGTCTGTCTGTCTGTCTGTCTGTCTGTCTGTCTGTCTGTCTGTCTGTCTGTCTGTCTGTCTGTCTGTCTGTCTGTCTGTCTGTCTGTCTGTCTGTCTATGTTCGGCCCGTTCCCGTTAAAAATATAGATAGAATAGAAGAATAGATAGATTGATAGTAGAAAATATGATTGGAAGAGATCTATCTAAAGTAAACTTACCAAGATATCACGAAATAAATGGTGAGCGGTGGGTTGACTGCAGAGTACTGCAAACGATATGCAACTAACTTTCTCTCACAAAAAATTACTTTTTTTTTAAACTAACGAAAATCGCAGGCCCGTCCTACATTCTGCCCTTCTTCTCTATTTCCTCTCATACATTCTTTCATTCAACATCTCTTATGAAGCAATTCTTTGACAACAAATTTAATGTGCTGTTGAAGAAAAAAAAAAGGGTGAGTTAGAAAATTTTCACTATTTAAATAGTTAATCTTAGTAAGTAAATAGCTTTTAGTAAGTACAAAACTATGACAGTCGGTTGCATGGGAATGAAAAGAAGACGTGTAGAAAATTTCATCTCAATCGGATGGACCGTTCACGAACGCATAAAGAACGGATCCACATACATACATACATACATACATACATACATACATACATACATACATACATACACTGTGTTTATATATATATATATATATATATATATATATATATATATATATATATATATATATATATATATATATATATATATATATATATATATATATATATATTCTGTGTGTGTGTGTAACCCAGGCATTCAAAGATGAATACATTTATCATTCTACGCATTAGATACACTGGCCATCATTTCTGCTGTCTGTAGATCGTTCTATTGTGACCATCTATTTGTCTATCTGACCAATTCTTGCCTGATATGTCCCTAATTCTGTTTATGAATATCTGTGAAGACAACATGTTTACATTTAAAACTTACTAAGCAAGCAACTTCTGAGCTTCATGATACTTGTACTCGTTACTGGCTCTGCACCATGCCAATTACATACATCCTTGGGTAATGTATTATTTGAAACTTGAGTGACCTGAAGACACGTCTCGTTGTCCACCTGATACCAGTTCTCAGGACAATGTAATATTTTCTGTGGCCGACATTGTGTAATCTCCTGTGTGTGACTAACTGTGGATGTGGATGCAGTGATTGCTTGTGACGACACTGTTGACAACTCTGTAGATGATGAAGCTGGCGATGTTCTCATCGATGTGATTACTGGCATCGTTGGTTGAGCCGACAGGATTAGAGAGCCATCACTTGTGGGTGCGTCTGTCAATAGCCAAACAGACAAACAATGAAATAGTGATATAAAACAATATACAAGTATGTAACGTGTATCTGTTACAACTAAAGACAAAAGTAATGTCATAACAAAGTCTGCTGTAGGGTTGTGGGATATTATGTACTCATGACATGCTATATTAAGAATCATTATCTGGCATTATGAATGTTTTCATTCTCTTCATTTGTATACTTTTCTATTTCGTAGCGTTTTTGTTTTTTTGTTTTTTTACAGAATAGTAGGAATTTGCAGTTCATTACATCTGCATGAGTGTGGCTTCTGGTGGACAACTTAGTACGTCTTTATGTTCGGATTCTTTACGGGCAATGCAATGCGTCTTTATGTGTGGCTTATTTACGGGCAGCTCAACGACATTATGTGTGTATTCTGCATGGGTAATTCAGTGACTTTATGTGTGTCTTCTGAACGGACAATTAAAACGACTTTATGCGTGGCTTCTTCGCGGGGCATTTCAACAACTTTATGTGTGGCTTCTGCGAGGGCAATTCAGTACGTCTTAATGTGTGGCTTTTTTAGGGCATTTCAGTATGTATTCATGCGTGGCTTTTTTACGGACAATTCAGTGCGTCTATATGTGTAGCTTCTTTAAGAGTAATTCAGTACATCTTCATACCTGGCCTCTTTATGGGCAATTCAGTACGTCTTTATGTGTGGCTTCTCCATGTGTAATTCAACTTCTTTGTGTGTGGCTTCTATTATGGCAATTCAGTAAATCTTTATGTGTGGCTTCTTTACGGCAATTCAGTACGTCTGTAAGGGTGACTTCTTTAAGGGCAATTCAGTACGTCTTTATACCCGACGTCTTTACGGGCAATTCAATACGCCATAATGTGTGCCTTCTTAACCGGCAATTAAGTACGTCTTCTTCTTCTTCTTTCGTTCGCTTGAAATATGTCTATAACTGCAATGCTGTCTCTTGTATGAATTGAACTGTCTTTTTCAGTTCACAGCGGTCCATAGAGTTTGTCTTCCACTGCCGTCGCTCTAGGCCAGAAGGTTTGCCTAGATATGTTATATTTTAAGCAGTCTTGGAGTATGTGCTCTGCTGTCTGCGACGCCAATCCACATGTGCACATGGCTGTTTCACCAATCTTGAATTTTGTATACATGTGGTTGCGTAATCTATTGTGCCCTGTTCTGAGGCGCAGAATAATGACTTGTTCTGGTCTATCCATAACGTGGTAGTCATCTTGAGCAGGTTTTGGTGGCTTTCTGACTGATTTGATCATTCTTTTCTTTTGGTGGTATGTAACGGGCACTTCAGGCTGTTCTTCTTTGGCTCCTTCCTTAGCCAATTGATCAGCTCTGTCGTTTCCGGGTACTCCACAGTGGGATGGTATCCACTGTATGGTGACCTTATGCTGACTGCTAAGTTCAGAAAGTAGTGTCCTTAGAACTGGCAATTTCCCAGACAGGAGCGCCTCGAGTACTGATTTTGCATCAGTCAATAGCACCACAGGTTGTGTACCATTGCTGGTATTTAGTAATTTCTCTGTTGCTCTCTTGATTGCCTCTAATTTAGCATCGTAGTTATGGCAGTATTTTTCTGTCGGTACTCTAGCTGTGTCCCTAGTACTATTTGGGTATTCTATGTACACTCCCGCTCCTCCATTTCGAACAGCATTTTGTGCTGACCCATCTGTGTAGACTCGGATCCAGAGGTCCTGTGGGTATTCTTCATCAAGGAAGCTGAGAGTGGCTATTCTGCGCTGCACACTGTTCTGTTCTTCCTTGTACGTCTTTAAGTGTGGCTTCTGTACGGGCAATTCAATTCGTCATAATGTGTGGCTTCATTACGGGCAATTCAGCACGTCTTTATGTGTCTTTTTACGGGCAATTCTGTACGACTTTATATGTGGCTTGTTTATGGGCAATTAAGTATTCAGTAAGTCTTTATGTTTGTCCTCTTGACGAGCAATTCGGTGCGTCTTATTTGTGGCTTTTTTACTGGCAATTCAACGACTTTATGCGTGGCTTCTTCACGGGAAGTTCAACGACTTTATGTGTGACGTCTTCACGAACAATTCAGTACATCTGTATGTATTATTTCTCCACGGACAAGTCAGTTTATATGTTTGTATTATTTCTCCACGGTCAATTCAGAACGTCTGAATGTATTATTTCTGTGCGGACAATTCAATACGTATGTATATCTTATTTCTGTACCGACGATTCAGTACCACTTTTTGTATTATTTATATACAGACAATTCAGTACATCGGTATGTATTATTTCTGTACAGACAATTCAGTAGATCAGTGTGTATTAGGAGCGTTCATTTGAAATACGTTTGTGCCGCGTAATTGGGAACGTTGAACATGATCATATCATAGCCATGTGATAAGTACTGACCAATGAATAAAAGATAACGTGCTTATCCTCCCATGATGCATAGGGTCAGTTTCTGACCGTTGAAAAAATGGCCGTGTTGATCCAAAATCCGTCCAAAGGAGCTCAAAGAGAGGTGATCCAGTTTCTTTCATTTGAATGTCGACCAGTGGACATTTATCGAAGAATGCAGGCAGCGTACGGTAGCAAATGTGTGTCGAAGACAACAGAACAGGCTGAGAACGAATGTTTAGGAAAGGACGTCAGTTCACGACAGATCTTCGACGGCCGGGTCAATCGCATATTGTTGCAACAGGAAAAAACCATCGCCAAAATTGATGCAGCAGTACAGATGAACCGTTGTATACGTTCGCTAGCGAAAGAATTTGATGTGTCAATTGGGACAATTCAAAAGGTCGTTCGTAAGAAACTGCAATATCGGGAGCCGTTTTCGCAGTGGGTACCACGGATGTTGACCGACCACCAAATAGAGGAACGCATGGGATGGTGTTTGAATCACTTGATGTGTTACAGAGTGGAGGGTGATGCATTTCTCTTCCGCATAGTGACAGGCGATGAATCATGGTGTCACCACTTTGAGCCGAGCAGCAAAAGAGAGAGCATGCAATGGAAGCATGCTGGATCATCAAAAGCCAAGAAAATTCAAGTTACAGGTTTCCGCAGGTAAGGTTATGCTGAGCGCATTTTTCTTACCATAAAGGGCTATTGTTGGCCGACTTTAAAAAACCTGGTGTCAAAATCAATTCTACCCACTACTTGCAAACACTAGACAAGCTGCACCAAAAAAAAAAAAAAAATCCATCAAGAATAAACGACCCAGCATGCTTTCTCGCGATGTGATTTTGTTGCACGAAGCATTAGCTTGGAGGAAGTGGGAAATTCTGCAACATCCAGCCTATAGTCCTGATTTGTAACCATGTGATTTTCATTTGTTCGGACCTCTAAAAAAAGCTTTCAAGGGGCAACGATTTCACACAGATGCAGACGTAATGAACGCGGTAAACACCAGGTTTAGTGAGCAGCCACAATCTTTTTATTTTCTTCTATATAGCCGCCTACTAAGCAATTGGATGCATGTCTTAATGCCTACGGCGACTTCTTCTGACCAACCCATGGTACATAATTCATTCAAAATGAATGCTTTGTTTAATTCTACCACACTTGTTAATGTATCTCTCATGCTTTTGTAATAAAGCCATTGGACCGGCAATTTTCGACGGATTTCAAATGAACGGCCCTTATATTATTTCTGTTGGTCTGGGGGGCTGCGTGGTCTCGAGGTATGTTGTCCGCCTCGAGTGCTGGAGGTCCCGGGTTCAGGCCCCGGTGAGGACCAGGATTTATTTAAAAAATCCACCGGGACTTCCAGTAATTTCCCCTGGTCTCTGGGTAGTGAGATCGGACGCCCGTGTGTATTGTTGCGCACGTAAAAAATCCCTTGGCAGTTGGAAATCGAAAAAGAGTAGCCTAACGGCGCTGCTCAGGCAAAATTTCGAGTTAAAAATCTACCCAAAGTATTTCAGGATCCTCGGCGGTGCTACGGAGTTCGTGCACTGAGCTGAGTTTCTCCAGACTCAGGTTTGAGTTAGGAGGAGAACGGAGCACTTATGGGTTGCACCCGTGTGCCGTGATGTTGATCCATAAACTAAACTAAACTAAACTAAACATTATTTCTGTTAAGAAAATTCAGTACGCCTGCATGTATTATTTCGCCAACCGACAATTCAGTACATCTGTATGTTTTATTTCTGTATGGACAGTTTAGTACACTTGTATGTATTATTTCTCCACGGACAATTCATTACGTTTGGATGTATTATTTCTACACGGACAATTCCGTACGTCGATATGTATTATTTATGCACGGACAATTCAGTACTTCTGTATTTTTGCGGGATCAGTACCACACCTGTACACTGCAATGTGTATTAGACCTTTCCTTTTCTGCTCCTGTTATAGTCACATTAACTGAAAACACACACTTACAAACTATATACTATTATATACAAGATAAATCGCCATGATACAGTGGCTAGTAACCGTCCTTGCCAAAACAGTGGTCCTAGTTCAATCAGCAACAAAAGCATGATGTTTTTTCGATCAGTACGGTCCAACCTCAAAAACATGGGTACGAGGCTGTTCTTTGCATGCTGTGGAAGTTGTCTGTAAGGGAAAGGTGAGGAGGAAGAGAACTCACCACTCACCTCATATGCTATGACCTAGAATATATCAAAGTCTAACACTTCACACTCCAACGGCATTATCTGTTATGGGAGTATATTTGCTGTTATTTATTGAATGCTGTGCGGGATCCGTGGTATAAGATAATACGGACGCATACCGCGTTCGAAACACAGCTGCGGGCAATTTGGCAGCAGATCGCCTAGCGAAGTTTTTTTGTGTTTTGGTTTGTTTGTTTGATTACAAAACAGTATGGGTGCCGTGGTTCAGAAAGCAATAGTAAACTACTGAACGTAAACAACTTGCCTAGGAATCACAAACAGCTAACAAATGCTGGAGTTGACTGTAAAGGATAGGCAACTTTTATTTAAAGATGAACATCTTATGCTTATATCTATATCTTAAGTTTCACTGTCAATAATGGGATGTATGTTTTTAAAAAAAAGTATTTCATGTTACACACTGGCACTTACCGTCTTGGCAGACGATAGTGTGTTACATTGTGTTTCAAAATAAAGGCATAATAACTACAATCTTCAAGCATCCTTATCATGTTGACATGTCTCACTTTATATTATAACCTCCAAATATTATTCCTGTCTTTTCTTTGATCTCTCTCATTATTACTTCGCTATAGAGGGAGACATGATAAGGATGCTTGAAGATCTACAAATTGATGGAAAAGATCTTAGACTTGTAAAAAACATATATTGGAAACAACAAGCTGCCATAAGAGTTGATAATGAAGTAAGCCAATATCAGCCTATTAAAAGGGGTGTGAGACAGGGATGTGTAATGTCTCCAGATCTGTTTTCCCTGTACAGTGAAAGTATTTTCAGAAATATTGAAGATATGGAAGGAATCAACATTGGGGGACGATGCATCAATAACATTAGATATGCAGATGATACAGTCTTGATTGCAGACAATGAACAGGACCTGCAAAATTTAGTAGATGCGATTGTTACACACAGTGTAGGGTTAGAATTAATTGTAAAAAGACACAGATTATGGTTGTCACTAGGAAGGACGTAATACCACAATGTAATATACAAGTAAATGGGAATATTCTTCAACAAGTGAGTAGGTACAATTATCTTGGAACAGTAATAACATCTGATGGGAGATGCCTTGAAGAGATTAAAACAAGAATCGCCATGGCAAAAGAAGCCTTTAGTAAGATGAAAAACATATTGACCAATAAAAAGATGTCAATTGAAACGAGAAAAAGAGTGTTGAGATGCTACATAGAACCTGTACTTTTATATGGATGTGAAGCGTGGACAATGAGCAGCCAGGCTGAAAAACATCTGATGGCTGTAGAAATGTGGTTTCTGAGGAAAATGCAAAGAATACCATGGACAGCCAGAAAGACCAATGAACAAGTCCTTCAAGAAACAAATGAAGATCGTAAATTGATTAGAGAAATTAGACGTAGACAGTCAAAATTCTTTGGGCATGTTATGAGAAGAAATGGATTGGAGAATTTGGTGACAACTGGTAAGATCGAGGGGAACAGACCAAGGGGAAGACCTAGAAGCAAATACCTGGATGGCTTGGCCATGTGGCATGGTCGAGACAGAAACACGGAGCTGATCCATGACTCTGGTGATCGAGTGAGATGGCAGAATATGACCGCCCACGCTTACCGGCATGGCACATGATGGATGGATAGAGGAAGAATAGGTCTGGTGACAAAACACATCCCTGTCCGACTCCCAACTTTATGTGTTCATAATTTCCTTCTTTATTTCCCATGTTAATTGCTGCTGTTTGGTTCCAGAAAATAGTGTTTATTATTCTGAGATCTTTCCCATCAATGTTAATATCTTCCAACCAAGCGAGTGTAGGGGGGAAAAACAACAGATTTTATGTAGCACTTCAACATCACTTTTGCAATTAACATCTTTTAATTGATCTGTGCAAATATACAGCATTTACTATACCCTTGCCATCTACAAACCCACATTGTTCTTCCCCTATATTATATTTTCTTTCTAACTCTTTGCATGATGATTCTTAGCAAAATCGTCGTGGTGTGGCTTATTATGCTCATTTTTTTATGTTGACCACATTCCAAGGATCCCGATTTCTTTGAGACGTCAATAAATTTATTCAGGGGGTATATCTCCAGCATCATATATTGTTTTCAGCAACCTAGTGACCTGGTCTGTTTCATATTCTTCTTAGGCTTTGATAATTTCTTTTGTGATATTATCGGGACCTGGGGTCTTGCCAGTTTTCATATGGTTACGAGCATTCTGAACTTCCATATTCAAAATTGATGGTCCTTATTTATTATTCAGAATATCATACTTTTCTACTGTTGTATCGCTGTAAAGGTCTTTCACATAATCTGATCATACATTTAAAATTTGATATTTTTATATTATGATTTTGGAACCTATTGAATTTTTAGGCAATCGGCTGAAGTGTGTGTTATTTTCTTAGTGATGTCACTAATTATTTTGTGCATTAATTCGTTATTCTTGCTGGCTATGTTGGTTTTACATTATCTGCAATTTTCATCAAGGCATGCTTCTTTTGGCTCTTTGCACAATTTCCTAATTTCCCTCCTGAAATGACCAGAAATTTAGAGATAGATTTCGGAAATCACTAACAAAAGCGTAACGTGCAGGTTGTCAAAGGAAATCATCAGGACTTCTTTGCCAATAGAACTGATAAATAGTGCTTGTGCGTGTGTTGTGGGGAGACACGAGCTTGTTCACCAGGAGACAAGTAACGTATCCAAGATCAATTTCAGAATTCCTCATTATCATGAGCTATACCGACAGGCGGGCGTGGTCATAGCTCGTAATATAATTCTATAATCAGAGCTTAGATATGTATGTCTCCCTGCCCTGATTATGTCACGCGACCAAGCCATGCAGGGGCAGTCATCTTTCTTTTTTTTTTGCATTTCCCTGGCTCTTTTCCCACCAAAGTACCATTGATGATGTGAGTAAATGAACTCCTTTACAGAAAAAAATAATGTACATGAAAACAGAGTAACCAATGTTCCACCAACCTGATATCGCAGCTTCGCTCAAATGAAAGAAGAAAACTGAGTTATCGGCAGCGCTCTTATTTGTGTGAATTATTACAAAAAACGGGTTGGTGAAATCTTCTTTCTGCACTGCCTTAATAGTTATGTTAATTGTGGCTTTATATGCACTGGAAGTTATGTTGACGATAATTGGTCTCCACAATTCTTTGTTGTTTGTATAGAAGTAGTATATGGGGACTGTGGGATGGTTTGGGTGTTTTATTTGAATAAACTTGCTTATCTCTAGACTTGTTTCACACTGAACGCAAAACATGACTGAGACCGCCTTTCCCAACATGGCGGGTATGGCTGTTCCATTCACAAAACTGGTCGGGCTGTCCGTGCACAGTTTAATGCTGCCTGTGGGAAACAACATCAACAAATTACGTATATCGCACAGTGACAGATAACAATTAAAACACATATCGGATGTACTTCTTAAGCACCACAATATTACTTTAAACAAATGTCATCATCATCAGATGCCTTGCCAGCTGGCGTAGGCATTCATGTCTCTCTACAGATAGCGGTCTTTTGTTTTCTTTGTCAACTCTGCTGGTGATATTCTTACAAGTCGGTCCATCAGTTCATCTAGCAACAATTCTCTTGGTTTGCATATGCCTTTCTTTCACTTTATCTTTGCAGTTGCCACGATGTTCTCCAATACCATTATTCTCATCACATGACCAAAGAAAGCCGTTTGTCTCTTTCTTATAATTTCATAAAATGTTCTAGTTTCATTAGCCTCTTTCGGACAATCGATGTTGGTTACTTTGGCAGTCCAAGGAATTCGCAATATTCTTTTTAAAAACAATTGAGACACTTAAAACAAATATTTGCACCGATTGTAAGATAATTTTTAAAACTCCTTTTAGACAATCAATCTTAAGCAATGTCAGGAGTTTCAAGCCAGGCCTGTAACGAAAACGTTCGTGAAAGCTCAGAGAACTACAACATGTTAAACTAATACTGTGCCAAACAGAAATGTAGGCTTGGAACAACACGAATGAAAGTGGGAACATGGGAAGCAGGGGTGTGTCACAGTTATGGCTTTACAGTTGTTTATATGGAAACCGGCATGTTGTATTATATTTCGGCGATATATAAGCCCACGGCAGATACGGGAAGTCAAGCAATCATGTGCCATGCCGGTACGCGTGGACGGTCATGACTCGCTATTTCACTAGATCTCCAGAGTCATCGATCAGCTCAATGTTCCTGTCTTGACCATGCCATGTAGCCAAGCCATCCAGGTATTTACTTCTCGGTCTTCCACTTGGTCTCTTCCCTTCAATCTTGCCACTTGTAACCAAGTTCTCCAATTAATTTCTTCTCATAACATGTCCAAAATATTTTGACTGTCTACGTCTAATTTCTCTAATCAATTTACGATTTTCATTTGTCTCCTGTAGTACTTGGTCATTGGTTTTTCTGTTTGTCCATGGTATTCTTTGCATTCTCCTCAGAAACCACATTTCTGCAGCTTTCAGATGTTTTTCAGTTTGACTGCTCATTGTCCAAGTTTCACGTCCTTACAAAAAAACAGGCTCTATGTAGCACCTCAACACTCTTTGTCTCGTTTCAATTGACATCGTTTTATTGGTCAGTTTGTTTTTCATCTTGCTAAAGGCTACTTTCATCATGGCGATTCTTGTTCTAATCTCTCCAAGGCATCTCCCATCAGATGTTATGACTGTTCCGAGATAATTGTATCGATTAACCTGTTGAAGAATATTCCTATTTACTTGTATATTACATTGTGGTATTTCGTTCTTCATAGTGATGACCATAATCTGTCTTTTTACAATTTAATTCTAACCCCAGTTGCTCACTGTGTGCAACAACCGCGTCTATTAATTGTTGCAGATCCTGCTCATTGTCTGCAATCAATACTGTATGATCTGCATATCTAATATTATTGATGTTTCGACCTCCAATGCTGATTCCATTTATATCTTCTACATTTCTGAAAATACTTTCACTGTATAGGGAAAAAAGATCTGGAGACATTACACATCCCTGCCTAACACCTCTCTTAATAGGCTGGTATTATCCCACTTGATTTTATGGGAAGTAGCTTAAGACAAATAATCATCCCATAACAGTTAATCGGGTAGAACCAGCAAATGCCTCAAATGATAGATGTGATTCTGCAACTGTGCCCCAACGACCAGAAATCAATGAGCGAATGTGAGAAGTTATGGGTTGTCTGAATTTACTTTGAAGATAATGTTTCTTCATGCCACCGTCTCAGTCTATCCAGTATCATTTCTCTTAGTTTACTTCTACCTCCTTTCCCACCGATATTTCTAACTAATTAATTAACTAACTAACTAACTAACTAACTAACTAACTAACTAACTAACTAACTAACTAACTAATTAACTAACTAACTAACCAACCAACCAACCAACCAATCAACCAACCAACCAACCAAACAACCAACCAACCAACCAACCAAACCATCTAACTAACTAACTAACTAACTAACTAACTAACTAACTAACTAACTAACTAATTAACTAACTAATTAACTAACTAGCTAGCTAGCTAGCTAACTAACTAACTAACTATTGAACTAACTAACTAAATAACTTACTAGCTAACTTACTAGCTAACTAACCAACCAACTAACTAACTATCCAGCTAGCTAGCTCCCTCTCGCACTCACTCACTCACTCACTCACTCACTCACTCACTTACTCACTCACTCACTCGCTCGCTCGCTCGCTCATTCACTCACTCACTTTTTCACTCAGCCACTCACTCATTCACTCACTCACTAACTATGAAGCAATCAATCTTACTTACCTTCAGATAATGTCGAACAAACATGGGCTGACACTAGTACAACCACACACAGATAGCTAACTGTTGTCCACATACTTAAGTTTTTAAACGAGTACTACTTAAATGTATGCTTTTTTAAATGGCTTTTAATATTACAGTATTTCCAGAACTCTCTGTGGCTAAGGGCTTGCGAACGCAGTTTGTGAGACCGTATACCTGGGTTCGAAACACAGCGGTGCTGGATTTTTCGAAAAAGCTACAGGAGCCGGTCGTTCAGAAAGCAATGGCAAACTACTGAACGTAAAATTTGCCCAGGAATAACGTCTAGCGAAAATGCTGGGGTTGACTGCTACGTCTTGTGAAGGACATGCAACTTAATGTTTTTTTTTAATGCCAGAACTCGCTAAATCCCACTAATATGCCAGTATAATGCTGTAGCTTATACATTATAACGCCATACATAAATGATTTCAAGTTTCTGCCTTTTAGCCGATGTGATTTACTATAATGTCAGGACTATCTTCTATGTTATCTTAGATATTCTCTTACAACATCTTAGACAGTCTATTACAGTAACATGAACAGTAAATTCACAAGCAACAATCGAGGCTCATAGAAACATCCGCCAATGGCGATCGACAATGATACAGACAGAAAACAATGTTACTCTATGTCGCATGAGCCTGGTCACTGTCCTACCTCTTGTCGTTACATTTCCTTCTCTAGTGCCATTTATCTTATTGTTTCGTTCCATTCATCTCCTGGTTTGGTTTGTGTTAAAGATTAGTCAACAATAAGCTTCGCATTTCTTACTTTACCATGGTTATTTATACTTCGTATTTTTTTTTCTTTTCTACCTCTTCGTTAACCTTAGGACATCAGAATGAATAAATGCAAAGAAAGCATCAGTCAACTTGAGCTTGTTTACATCTTCATGGAGTTAGTTCTCCAATGTATCGAGTGTAGCCCAACATATTTTTCGCTGTTCTGCACATGTTGGACACTACTGCAAAAATCGTTTAGCTGTCATTTTACCAGCTCCACTGTTACATTCATTAGTGTCTCCAATCTTTAGTTTATTACATATGTGATATTTCAGCCTGCTGTGGTCTGTCCGTAGTCTAAAGATTGTAACGTATTCTTTCGGTTGAAAAAGTGCTTAATCTTTCTGGTGTCCTGCATATCAGTATCTTATGAGCGTTGTTCTGGTTTCAATGAATTGCACTATATATACGTGAATAGTTTCGGAGAAAGATCATCACCATCATCATCATCATCATTATCATCATCATCATGAACACCAACAGCCATTATTGCATGGGTTATTTCTAGCAATCGCTGGTGGTTGGCCTCTGGAGTTTGAGGATTTCCAGGTTAGCAAACCTAACAATGGTCGCTTGGTTTGCTGACGTAGGGTAATGCATCATGGAGGACAAGGGAGGAAAGGCACTAGTCACAGGCGCTGGAACTTCAATAACTTCTCCACACGACGCCTTACGGCTGAAGTGGAAGACAACAATAACAACATCAGCTGACAAGAATTATGTCTACTTTTACCTTCCTGGTCAGTGTGTTCTGATTGTTTTGCTTCTTGTTCTTTTTCGACTTATTATCCGCTGTTCTTGGTAATGATTTTCTTCACGTTGTTGGTCTTGTTGTTGGTTTTGTTATCGGTCATGTTGTTGGTCTTGTTGTTGGTCATGGTGTCGGCCTTGTTGTTGGCCATGTTGTTGGTCTTGTTTTTGGTCTTTGTGTTGGTCTTGTTGTTGGTTTCCTTGTTGTTGGTTTTCTTGTTGTTGTTTTTTTGTTGTTGCTGGTCTTGTTGTCGGTCTTGTTGTTGGTCATGTTGTTGGTATTGCTATTGGTCTTGTTATAGGTCTTGTTGTTGGTCTTCTTGTTGTTGTTGGTCTTGTGGTTGGTCTTGTTGTTGGCTTTGTTTTTGGTCTTGTTGTTGTTCTTATTGTTGGTCGTGTTGTTGGTCTTGTTATTGGTCTTGTTGTTGGTCTCGTTGTTGGTCTAACTTTTCGTCTTGTTGATGATCTTTTTGTTGGTCTTGTTGTTGACCTTGTTGTTGCCTTGTTGTTGGTTTTGTTGTTGTTGGTCTTCTTATTGTTGGTCTTCTTGTTGTTGGTCTTCTTGTTGCTGGTCTTCTTGTTATTTGTCTTGTTGTTGGTCTTTTTTTGGTCTTTTTGTTGGTCTTGTTATTGGTCTTGTTGTTGGTCTTGTTTTTAGTCTTGTTATTAGTCTTCTTGTTGTTGGTCTTGTTGTTGTTGGTTTTCTTATTGATGGTCTTGTTGTTGGTCTTGTTGTTGGTCTTCTTGTTGTTGGTTTTCTTATTGATGGGCTTGTTGTTGGTCTTGTTGTTGGTCTTGTTGTTGGTCTTGTTGTTGGTCTTGTTGTTGGTTTTGTTGTTGGTCTTGTTGTTGGTCTTATTGTTGGTCTTGTTGTTGGTCTTCTTGTTGCTCTTGTTTTTAGTCTTGTTGTTGTTGGTCTTGTTGTTGGTCTTGTTTTTGTTGGTCTTGTTGTTGTTGGTCTTGTTGTTGTTGGTCTTGTTGTTGCTGGTCTTCTTGTTGCTCTTGTTTTTGGTCTTGTTGTTGTTGGTCTTGTTGTTGGTCTTGTTTTTGTTGGTCTTGTTGTTGGTCTTGATGTTGTTGGTCTTGTTGTTGTTGGTCTTGATGTTGGTCTTGTTGTTGGTCTTGTTGTTGTTGGTCTTGTTGTTGTTGGTCTTGTTGTTGTTGGTCTTGTTGTTGTTGGTCTTCTTGTTGCTCTTGTTTTTGGTCTTGTTGTTGTTGGTCTTGTTGTTGGTCTTGTTTTTGTTGGTCTTTTTGTTGGTCTTGTTGTTGGTCTTGTTGTTGTTGGTCTTGATGTTGGTCTTGATGTTGTTGGTCTTGTTGTTGTTGGTCTTGATGTTGGTCTTGTTGTTGGTCTTGTTGTTGTTGGTCTTGTTGTTGTTGGTCTTGATGTTGTTGGTCTTGTTGTTGTTGGTCTTGATGTTGGTCTTGTTGTTGTTGGTCTTGTTGTTGTTGGTCTTGATGTTGGTTTTGATGTTGGTCTTGTTGTTATTGGTCTTGTTGTTGTTGGTCTTGATGTTGGTCTTGATGTTGGTCTTGTTTTTGTTGGTCTTGGTGTTGCTCTTATTGTTGGTCTTGTTGTTGTTGGTCTTGTTGTTGTTGGTCTTGTTGTTGGTTTTATTGTTGGTCTTGTTGTCGTTGGTCTTGTTGTTGGTCTTGTTGTTGGTCTTGTTGTTGGTCTTGTTGTTGGTCTTGTTGCTGGTCTTGCTGTTGGTCTTGTTGTTGGTCTTGTTGCTGGTCTTGTTGTTGGTCTTGTTGTTGGTCTTGCTGTTGGTCTTGTTGTTGGTCTTGTTGCTGGTTTTGTTGTTGATCTTGTTGTTGCTGGTCTTGTTGCTGGTTTTGTTGTTGATCTTGTTGTTGGTCTTGTTGTTGGTCTTGTTGCTGGTCTTGCTGTTGGTCTTGTTGTTGGTCTCTTGCTGGTCTTGTTGTTGGTCTTGTTGTTGATCTTGTTGTTGGTCTTGCTGTTGGTCTTGTTGTTGGTCTTGTTGCTGGTCTTGTTGTTGGTCTTGTTGTTGGTCTTGCTGTTGGTCTTGTTGTTGGTCTTGTTGCTGGTTTTGTTGTTGATCTTGTTGTTGCTGGTCTTGTTGCTGGTTTTGTTGTTGATCTTGTTGTTGGTCTTGTTGTTGGTCTTGTTGCTGGTCTTGCTGTTGGTCTTGTTGTTGGTCTCTTGCTGGTCTTGTTGTTGGTCTTGTTGTTGATCTTGTTGTTGGTCTTGCTGTTGGTCTTGTTGTTGGTCTTGTTGCTGGTCTTGTTGTTGGTATTGTTGTTGGTCTTGCTGTTGGTCTTGTTGTTGGTCTTGTTGCTGGTTTTGTTGTTGATCTTGTTGTTGCTGGTCTTGTTGCTGGTTTTGTTGTTGATCTTGTTGTTGGTCTTGTTGTTGGTTTTATTGTTTTTGGTCTTGCTGTTGGTCTTGTTGTTGGTCTTGTTGTTGGTCTTGTTGTTGGTTTTATTGTTTTTGGTCTTGTTGTTGGTCTTGTTGTTGGTCTTGTTGTTGGTCTTGTTGTTGGTTTTATTGTTTTTGGTCTTGTTGTTGGTCTTGTTGTTTGTCTTGTTGTTGGTCTTGTTGTTGGACGTATGTCTTTTGTTGTGAATCAATGCATAGAGATTAAGTTATCACAATTGTAATGTGACCGGCCCCATGGCGAAGATGTTAGGGACGCAATTCGTAATCCCGCATTCAGCGTTCGAAACACCCCTGATGACGATTTGGCAGCAGACCGCTTGCATTGGTTTTCACAAAATGGTATGAGGCCCAGTCGTTCAGAAAGCAATAGCAAACAACTGATCATAAACTTGCCATTATATCACAAACGTTCTAAAATTCTGGGGTTGACTGGGGCATCCTGTAAAGGATATGCATGTAACTATACAATAATGTGAACAACAGATTGGAGGTTAATTTATGATTGCTGTGTTGTGAGTTTGTAATATAATAAAAACGTCCCTACCCTTTCTTAAGCATTGACTCCCTTAAAAATAAACAAACCCTTTTAATTACTGTTTAAGTAACTTACTTAATGTAGGAGAAAATAAAACAGCGATAGACTGACCGTGGCAGCTTAATCTATTTGGCTTTAATTTTTTCACGTACCTGGCAAGACCGGGACTGATGGGAAAACAAAGGACTAAAGTAGCCATTTTGAGTGCAGACAATCAAAGGAAACAGGCGTGTGTTCCCCGGGTGGGGTTTCTTTTCCCGTGTAGGGAAAAGTATTTTGCCTTTTAAAATCATCATTCTCTGCAAGCCAATTGGTATGTTATATCTACATTATTAAGATATATTTATGTATTACATAGACCAGTAAGTTTAATTAAGAATTAGTTACAATTCTCTTAAACCAGGCTGGATGATGTTTACTAAGGAAACACATGTGGGCGCCACGCTGTAATTTTTCCTATGTCTTACACATTCAAATCCATATGTTATTATCTTTCATAGGCATTATGAACTTATATCTAACTAATAGTGCCTATAATCTATGAATATTAGGTGTACTGTAGAGTATCAACTCTCATGTCTGAAACACATTCTAGAGATTTTCTCAATGTAGGATCAGACCCCTGATTCATACTTCATAGTAAAGAACTAGCGTCTGTCAATTTCATATTCCTATGTTAAAACTTCTAGGCACTGTGAACAATATCTCACTATTTATGCTTAGAAATCTGCAAATAATCTATTTACTATAGAAAGGTGTTTTATCCATGCGGGGACATACAAATGATTACGCGTATTCCTGACTCTTAGTCAGGGGATAAAATACTTCGCCACATCATAATCTGTAACTTGGAACTATAGTGTTAAATTTTAGTACCATCCTTTTGTTAACAGATTAGTAACCACTCCATATGAGGGTGGACATGTAATCATTCCATAAAATATTGCTAGGGACGCCATGGTTGAGAATATAAATTCATGAACAAAGGAAGTAAACGCGTGATCAAAATCAATGTTCGGATAGGATTAAATTCGCATCACCTCACCGTAGTAGGAACAGAAGCGAAGATTGTGAATAAATTGCTTGCAATATTCAAAAGACTGGACCATGCGGCATAAGTTATTCTAATAAATACTCCTAATAATAGCAGTCATTGACAAAATATATCACAACGGATACTATCCTCATCTGCGGTACGCAGTGGGGAAAAACAATGTATGTTTTAGTTATGGATTAACCCCTGAAGAAAATTCAAAACCATTGGCCCCGGCATTAAATTTTATGATTAAATTATTATGTCTGATTATCATGTACTTAATATCAGAGAAATGTACATGTATGGTTTTTTTCTGGTATGAGAATTTTCTCTGTTCTGATTGTTACTTTTTACTGTGGGAATATACATTTTAATGTTGCACCTTGGGATTAGAGGATGTTGATGTAAGAATCCATGTGTATGTCAGTACTTAAGCCAATGTTGAATAGTCTTGACCTAAGGATGATTATAGTGCCGAAAGGAAGACGCGGCATTAGAAACCACAGAGATTCTGTATAGGCTATTCTCTTCAAGTAATGAGAGAGACAATATCAACATGTTGGATGGACAGAATGACTTCACTCCTCTAGTTGTCCCAGTAACAACAGAACATAAAATAAAGTGAGAAAATACCTTACTCACTATTAAGAGTCAGAATGGCTCTACTCAGCAATGAGGGACAGTGGAACGTGGACACCCACTCCTTTCCCCTTCTCCCCTTGTTGTTTTGTATTTTTGTTTGTAATTGTCTTGTGAAAGTTAACACATCACAGTGGGTTAATGCTCGTGTTGTATTCTTTGTCATCCCTTTTCTATAGAAGAGAAGCAGGTGGTGGTTGAATGTGGTGGGACTATATCACTGAATCTGGATCCTGGGTCAACAGCCAGAAAGTGAATGTCCTAACCATAGTCTGCATCTAGAAATACCCATGGACTGCTGCGCTCAATAGCTCCATAGCGAGCAACAGATAAATTAGAAGACAACTGACTGGGTGAGTGATTAAGTCCTATTTTAGTAGGAATATCCAGGATGGACTTCAAGATCTAATAATCTACAAAGATGAAGATCAACAGAGTAACTGACAACAGTGTATCGTCTGCTTTACGTCTGAGAAGTATCACCTATAAGCCTTATCACTCAGCAAAATCAGTGAAACTATGGGACAATCCTACAAGTTACTAAAACTAGCAACAGTGAAAGCCCTTCAACTGTTGGTTGGGTTACCAAGTTAATATCCAACAATGGATAAGTCTTCGAAAGAATGTCTCACAGCAGCAACAGTCAAACATGGAATTCAGCTTTTCAACACTAAGTTCTGGCTCAACCAAATGGGGAGAAGACACTGAACCACATAAGCCAATACAACCAAGGTACAAACTGCATATCATCTGAAACATAACTAAGAAACCAGATTACCTCAAGGTTCCAAACCCTGAACACCATCAGATAAAAGACCATATGAAAGCAGCTAAATGTCTACATCTGCAACAAGAGGAATCATCCAATTGTTTGCAAACCTGTTACTGTGCTGGATTTATTCATCTGTGGATATATGTAGGTATAGATCAAGTGTGGCCCTAGTCACAGATACTACCATGAGATGCCTCTCAGTCAAATAAAGTTCTACACTGGACTAGAGAACGACTAACTCTTTGCTGGTCCAATGTCAACCTAAATGCCATGGGTTATAGACTCGCGACTTGGTGGGTGTAAAATCTTTGTTGAACTACTTGGGATTCTGATATTAAAAGCAGAGCAGCTGAATGGACGTCTACTTGGCACCATGTATGGTGAGATGGTAAAGTACCTTCTGCAGAGCTTAAGTGGAAATTCCGGAAAGTTAGACCAACCTGAGGCCCCAAATTTCGAAAAGACACCGAGCCTACTGCAACAGAGTACTCGAATATTCTAGCCCGCGGAGGGATTTGTTATTGTGTGTAATTTATATTATAAAGTATGATTTGCACCAGCCAATTACCAGTGACTAAATAGTAAGAACATAACTGAGTGCATTAATTCGGTACCCAGATAATGGGAAAAGGATCTAATCGACAGCAAAGGTGAACCCTTAACCGCACAACAGGAGCAAATTGACTCTATTAATTAATTAAATTAATAGTACAAAATGCTGTTTATATGTTGGTTTTTTTTCTGAAGGTAACAGGTCAGTAGTTTTTTTCCAATGGTATATAGATGGTATAGTAATTTGACACCAACTCATTATTTTTAACAATGAGAGAATGGTAAAAGGTGTCAGAAACATGTTATGTTGGGTTCTATTTAATATCTTTATTTGCCTTAATTATGAGGGAAAATGAAAGTAGACCCAATTTGTGGTTGTTGTGTTGTTTGTAATAACATTGTTGTTGTTTTTTCTGGGGTCACTGGGTACTATGTTGTAATACTGCACATCATTCCCATGCCTGTCTGAAAATGCATAGTGTTTATTACACATCTATATAT